>CM077163.1:165159426-165759426 GCA_039583875.1 Platanthera guangdongensis | reverse complement strand
TTATTTGCCACCGTGCGGTGGTATGTGCTTGCAGGTGCTGCGGAGCCGAGCGCCAAATAGCGGGCAGGAGCCCATGTTGCTGTGCTGGCCCTAGAAGGCCGTAGAATAGTTTTATTTATATATGTCATGTGTGGCCGGCCTGCGAGCCGATGTATGTAAAACACTATTTATGAAGTGAACATTTGTAAGGCCATAAGGCCATGTACCCGTTTCTGTATATTTGGGGTTTCATTCCTATTGTTGTAGCTGTGGACATTCTTATTGATGGATTTAATTTTTGGGTTCTTTCAACTTTAAAATCTTCCGCTAGAATGCTCTGTGTTTAGGACGAGTAGTATTAATTGGTTGGTTTGATTATTCATTTAGTATCGCTTCCGGCTGTCTGTGGTATATGGCGTCGGGTTCCAGCTGGACCTTCTATTATATGCCATGCGACAGATGGGGGTGTTACACTGCTGCTACTGCTGGAGCTGCTGCAGCTTCTTCATCAAGCATCTCCCCCTGCTTCGTTTCAGTGTGAACTGGAGCCAGGCCCCTGACTGAAGAGGGGGCAGTAATGACAGAAGATATCTGGGCATATAGGGTAGATATGGAAGTATCAAGAGGTGTAATGGCCTCTGCTATTATTGTTTTAAGGAGGGGTATGATGAGGGCAATGATAGATGAGATGGTGGAGGGATCCAGTGGTGGAGTTGCAGTTATTTTTTCAGATGGTGGTTGGGTGGAAACATTTGGAGGGATGGTAGATGTTGGTGAGGATGGAGGAGGAGCATTTTGCATTTGGACATCCTGGATGGATTCAGTTGGAGGAGGAGGAGTATTGGGAGGAGATGACAGTAGATTGAAAGATGATATGGAGGACAAGTGTGGTGGAAGAGGGGATGAAGGTGGTGTTGGAGATGGGGAGGGTTGATGATATTCTTGAATAGGAGATGAGGGGATGTTAGTAAGATCTATAGGTGGAGAAGTGGCAGGTGAGGTAGCTGGAGTAGTAACATGAACATATGGTTGTGGTTGTGGTTGTTGTTGTTGGGGTTGTGGAGTAGAGGATATGGTGGAGGAGGGTTGTTGTAGAATCTGATGTTGAGGAGGCAGGACTGTTGTATGGGGTGTAGAGGGTAGTGGAGTTTGGAGTGCTGGAAGAGATGGGGATGAAAGAGTGATCTGTTCAGCAGGGTGGGGAGTGGCTTCTACAACCCTTGTGCTCACAGAATCTTTGGTGGCAGAGGATGAGGCCTTAGAAGGCTTTGTTATTATCCTCTCCCACCTGCCAAACAAGGCACAAGTAAGCCTTTTGCTGGCAATGATGAATATGGTCGGGGAGACCAGTGATTCAGCAGCTTTTTCTTTCAAAAAGATCCCTCGGATCCTTCCAAAACAAACTTCCTTTTTGTTATTCTTTTTCTTTATTAGATCAAAGATGATCTGAGCCCAGTCCACTTGATTCTTGTTAACCACTGCACATATAACCAGAAATTGATGCCTGGTTATATAATCGTGTGTAGTATGCTTGCCTAGCAAGACTTTCCCGACAATGTCTGCCAGAAACTTGAATTCTGCAGATAAGTGTTTCTTCAATAATTTATTAGGGTTATCTCCAGTATAACCCATCAAACTCAACATTTGATCATATTCTTCACTGTCAATCTCTAATTCTTCTTCACCATTGTGCAATCCAAAAATTTCAGTCAATATGGCGGGAGATAGAGAAACAGTATTACCCACAATTGATCTAGTCATGGTATTCTCCTTTGTGATTGAAGATGTGTAGACCCATTCTCTAATCTCAATTCCAGACAGTTTGATCCTTGTTGTCATCAGATTCATCAGATGTTGCTCTTCCAGAAGTTCCAAAATATTCAGAAAAATCGGGTCGGAATGCTGGAAAGAATCAAAGTCGACATTGAAGCCGGTGTCGAACTTCATCGCAGCCAGGGTTCCGGCTTGAATTGCCATGAGATCACCTGCAAGAGAAAATGACAATCAAGTGCAAAGGAACAGAAAGCGCTGGACGGAGGTCGAAGAAAACCTAAATATAGGGTTTTCCAGAATATGAATCGACAAACTCCGTTCCACAAAAATTAAAACATTCTTCGATCTGGGTCGATGAAATAATTTAGAGTTAAATAATTCGTCGAGCTCACTCTGAAGATTTGAAGACATTTTGTCGAGCTTTGTTCGACGAAAGTTTTCTGAACTGGATTTGTCGATCTCCGTTTGACAAAAACAACTTCACTCACAGAGAGTTCGTCGACCTCCGTTCGACGAATATCTCCCGAACTTTCCCTAGTTCGTCGAGCTCCGTTCGACGAACTCTGGAAAATTCATCGAGTGCAGATAGAAACTAAACTAAGTCTTCTCCATTGATCATTCCAAGCTGATTTATAAAGAACAGATGGTTTCTTTCTGTAACACCCCGAAACTCAAAAGTGCGACGGGTGACGAATCTGTACTAAATTTGGAATTTGGCAGGGGTACACGAACTGGGACACAGGCGTGTCCTAGGGCGTGTCGGGGTAGTTCAAAGATCTGGCAAAAAAGATCTGGGTTCGATGATCGTCGAGCAGCGGTCGACGATCCGATCACAATGCTGCGGTTGACGATCGGGCCAGCTATTTCTGTTCGACGATTGGGCCAACTATTCTCTGTTCGACGATCGGGCCAGCTATCTGTGTTCGACAATCGGGCCAGATATCTGGGTTCGATGATCGGGCCGCTGGTTCGACGATCGGGCCGCGTTTTCGTCGATCAGGCAGTTTTCTGGGTTCGACGATCGAGTCATGGGTTCGACGATCAGGCCGTGCGTTCGACGATTTGGCCAGAGTTTTTCGTTCGACGATCGGGCTATAGATCTCCGTTCGACAATCTAGCAGCGGTCGACAATCTTGGTTCGACGATCGTCGAGCGCGGGTCTGATTGTGGCGTACATGATTCCGTCGACGCGGAGTGTTGACGCAGGGGTTTCGGCGGGAGTTGACTAAATGTCCTAACATAATTTAATTGGTCGCGGACGTGTCTTGCTCCGGATTGGTGAAACATGTGGTGTTTAACCCCATTTTTCCAGGTCAGACCTGGATCATGTCCGTGCATCCCTTTTAGTGGGATCCGACGGCTGTGGTTATTCCCAAAAGGGTTATACCCAAGAGCAAGGTTTCAAAACCCTTATGTTTCTGCCGTATTTCTCTGTCTAAATCCTAGAGAGAGGCGAGAGCAAAGGAGGAAGCAGAAGCTTAGATCCAGTTTTTGGAGGAGTTTTAGAGCTCCAAATTACGAGCCGACTTCGGATCTACGAAGGCAAGGAGATTGCGGTGCTTTTCATCCGCGTACATTTCCATGGTGCCAAGGAAGAACGCTAGGGTAACGATTCTCTACTTGAGCATGTGAAGCTCTCCTTCTTTGCATAGGAAGCCTGCTCTAGTGAGTTTGAGGTGAGTTGGAGGCGTTCCTTCGGGTAGATATGTAAAGTCCCCGTTGTTAGAGTCCGTATTCGAGAACGGACATATGCATGATGTGTGAAGCCTACCCGGAAATGTTGGTCTTGATCAGTGATGTTGCATTGCATAAATGCCGGAGAAGACTCCGTGTGAATGTTTGTTTTTCGGGTTTTCTACGTGGTAGATTGCAATATGGAGCCTTGGGGATTAACCCTAAGGTGCACCCGGAAAACTTGGCGGATGCATGATCTTGCCAACTTGGTGGCCTGGGAGCCTACTTGAACATAACCGGGTTATGTGATTTTGTGATGGAAACGGGACTCGGAGAAGTTTGACCTGCGCATATGGTTTAAATTACCGTTGCGATGTGAGCACGGGTTAGATGGAACCGTAACTGTTCTATGTAGTTCGGTTAGAGCCGTTGGAATAGATGAGGGTCTTCGGCGTTCTATGGTTTAAATTACCATGACCCATGCCGAGAAGACAAATTGCTCATTGTTTGGCCGTCATGGGGACGGTGGTGAGTCGGCGGGCTTTGACCGTGTTCACCGAGAATGTGCCCTGAGTGCACGGGGTGTGTGGCCGTGTGAGCCTACGCCTGTGATGAAATGTATATTTATACACTGCTTGGTTATGCTAATAAGTGCAGGGAAGGAACATCGCCGCCCCGAATTGGGGGAGGGATCGTTATAATTTGGTCAGCATTGATGACTGTTGCTTTTGTTTGCCACCGTGCGGTGGTTTGTTGCTTGCAGGTGCTGCTGGACCAAGCGGCAATAGCGGGCTAAAGCCCAAATTGCGAAGCCGGCCCTCGAAGGCCTAATTGGAGTGTTTACTTGCTTTTGTTCATGTATGACCGGCCTGCGTGCCGTGGTATGGAAAACATGTAATAAGAGTAAACCATTTGTAAGGCCTTAAGGCCAGTACTTGTGTATGTACTTCATTCCTATTTTGGCTTGTTAGTGGACATTCATGCTTGTTGCTGGGTTCTTTTAATTGCAACTTATAAAACTGCTTCCTCTAGAATGCTCTGTGTAGGACGTTGGATTGGTTGGATGGTTTCCATTGAGTAACCACCCGGTCTGTCTGTAGTATATGGCGTCGGGCCCCAAACGGACCTACTGCTATATGCTATGCGACGGATAGGGGGTGTTACAATTTGGTATCAGACTACTGGTTTCGGTCAGGCTTAAATGAATTCGTGGACGAATTCTTTTTAAGGGGTGGTGAGCACATGTATGTGCGTCATCATTATAACAACAAAAAAACCCATGAATGTCCACTTAGGAATGAAAATACACGTGTTTGAGGAACCTGCGTGTTCCTATAATTGCTTTTTGCAATTTTGTTTGGTCGCTTAACAGTGTTTTGTACCACTATAGGCGACCAGAAGCGATTCTGGGCCGTCGGAACGTCGAGTTTCTGAGGCTAGCAGTGCACCAAATCATGCTCCTGCAACACCTCCTTCAGCCGAAACCATTCGACTAGTGGCTGAAGCAGTGTTTGCCATGATTAATGCACAGCCTACAAGGCAAATGCAGCAGCCCGCTCCTGCGATGGAGCAGGTACCTCTTCCAGAGGTATAGCCGAGAAGAGTGGATCAGGTAGTAGTGGAGCCGTTGGTGCCAAGGAGGGCAACCGAGAGATATCTCAAACATGTCATGAGATTTAATCCTCCGGTATTCTCGGGGTTGGGAACCCCATCTCAAGCTGAAGACTGGCTCTCCCGTGTGAAGAGAGTCTTGACAGCGATGGAGACGGAGGAGTGGCAGATGACCACTATAGCTACGTTCCTGTTGGATGGAGACGTTTGGCTGTGGTGGGAGGGTTTGGAGCTGCATCTATTGAGAGGAAGACAACTTAGAGACGTCTCGATGGAAGAGTTCTCGAGACTATTCTTGGCTAGGTACCTCCCTTCGACGCAGAGGATAGCGTTGGAGAACGAGTTCCTGAAGTTGGTTCAAGGAGACAGTAGCGTGGATGAATATCTCCACGAGTTTACTCGATTGAGTCGATATGCTAGCTCCACCATAGTGGATGAGGAGCGCAGGACGAATCGATTCTATGAAGGGTTAAGAGATGATTTGAGGCTACTACTCTCGGGGCCGATGATGCAGGGTTTCTTGACCTTGGTCAATACGGCCCGGTCCTTGGAGAAGGACATGAAGAATTTTCAAGCGAAGAAGAGCATTGGTGATAAGAAGTCTGGGTTCAAAGTGCTGTCTACTTCAAAGTCCGGCTATCAAATGTTCTTTAAGAATTCTAGGACTTCGGGTCCAGCTCCCTCTTCTGGTGCTTTTGGGGCGACTATGGGTCGGACCCCGGGTGTATGTTTTACTTGTGGAAAGCCAGGTCACTTTGCCCGCGATTGCTGGAGCGGACGTCCCAAGTCCAAAAGGAAGCCGGGAGCGACTTATGAAGAGAAGGGCAAGGCGGTGGAGTCAACCGCGTCCCATTATGCTCCGGCCCAACCGAGGGTTTATAATCTTGGCCAACAGGAGGCCATCAAACAGGTGGATGTGGTGACAGGTAAAATTTAAATTTATAGCAAGTTAATCTTTTAAATACTTTTTATGTGCCTGTTACCTTACCACTTCTTGTTTAGGATTTGTTTTGATTTGTGAGTATCCGGTAAGAGCACTCTTTGATACAGGAGCTTCACACTACTTCTTGTCCGAAGGATTTATATCACGCATCGGAGTACCTTCTTCGATGGCGAAGGATAAGTTGGATGTGTTGTTGCCCAATGGGTGTTCGATGCGCGCAGATAGAATCTGCGGTGTTAAGATTCGCATTGGGAATCAAGAGTTCAATCTACAAGCGTCGTTACTACCGTTGGTGGAGTTCGACGTTATATTTGGCATGGACTGGCTCTTGGAGCAGCGAGCCTATATTGATTGCGGTAGCAAGGAAGTCAAACTGCGAGCAGGTCGTGAGACGACTTTCACGGGCTTGAAGGGGTCGAGCAAGACGTTGATGTCTGCTCTTCAGGTGGTGAAGGCGGTTCGTGCCGGTGCAGAACTGTTCTTTACACTAGTGGAGGTTGCAAAGCCTAATCCCGCGTTAGATAGTATTTCAGTGGTATCAGAGTACTCCAATGTGTTCCCTAGAGATCTTCCTGGAGCCCCGCCTCAACGGGAGATAGATTTCACGATAGAGCTCGTACCTGGTGCAAAGCCGGTGTCACGCTCTCCATATCGGCTAGCGCCTAAGGAAATGGCGGAGCTGAAGGTTTAACTGCAAGAGTTGTTGGAGCAAGGGTATGTGCGTCCAAGTTCTTCGCCTTGCAGCGCGCCGGTCCTCTTTGTTAAGAAGAAGGACAGAAGCTTGAGGCTATGTATTGATTGTCGGGAGCTCAAAAAGTTGACGGAAAAGAACAAGTACCCGATCCCCCGGATTGATGATCTATTCGATCAGTTAGTCGGGTCGACGGTGTACTCAAAGTTGGATCTTAAGTCCGGGTACTATCAGCTGCGAATAAGGGAGAGTGATATCCCGAAGACAGCGTTCAGTACGAGATACGGGCATTACGAGTTTACGGTCATGCCGTTTGGGCTGACTAATGCGCCGTCAGTGTTCATGGATTTGATGAACAGGACCTTCAGGGAGTACTTGGACCATTTTGTGATCGTCTTCATCGACGATATTTTGGTGTACTCGCAGAGTGAGGAAGATCACTTCAAGCATCTTCATTTGGTTTTGGAGACGCTGAGGAGGAATTAATTGTACGCCAGGTTCTCGAAGTGCGAGTTTTGGTTGTCCTTAGTGGCGTTCCTCGGTCATATAGTGAGTGGGGAAGGTATTGCAGTGGATCCGGCAAAGATTGTTGCGATACGGGAGTGGCCTGAGCTTTCTACGGTAGCGGAAGTCCGGAGCTTTCTGGGGCTTGCCGGCTATTATAGGCGCTTCATAGAGAACTTCTCGCGGATAGCGTTACCTAATACTACTTTGACGAGGAAGGAGCAGAAGTTCGTTTGGACGCCGGAGTGCGCGCGAGCTTTTTAGGAGTTGAAATGTCAGTTGACCACGGCGCCTGTGCTGAGTTCGCCGAGTGGGACCGAAGGTTATGAGATTTATAGTGATGCTTCAGGCAGCGGTTTGGGTTGCGTACTACTGCAATATGGAAGTATGATAGCTTATGGCTCGAGACAGCTGAAAGTGCATGAAAGGAATTATCCGGTCCATGACTTGGGGTTAGCGGCCGTGATTTTTGCCTTGAAGCTGTTGAGACATTATTTGTACGGTGTGAAGATTGATATCTACACCGATCACAAGAGCCTGAAGTATTTGATTGATTATAAGGATCTGAATATGCGACAACATAGATGGATGGAGTTCCTGGGGGACTATACATTCAAGATCCACTACGTGCCTGGTAAAGGTAATGCGATTGTGGATGCGTTGAGTCGCCAGGCCCCAGCTCAAGCCGATTGGCTGTCGGTCAATGACGAGCGGTTGGTTCGGGAGTTGGAGGCATTGGAGATTGTTTGTGTAGATAAGCAGTGAAGTGCTAAAGCACTCTTGAATTGGACGGAAGTTCAATATGACCTGGCTGATCGGGCTCGGCAGGCGTTGGATATGGATGTCCACATGAAGCAACTCATGATAGAGGCTCTGGATGGGTCAAATTCCCAATATGAAGTTGTGTATGGATTGCTTTGGAAAGACGGTCGTATTTGTATCCCAAGCGTGGGCAGTTTACGGGTGGATTTGTTGTACGAGGCACACCATACCAAGTACTCGATTCACCCGGGGAGCATAAAGATGTACCGCGCCATTAAGAAACTGTTTTGGTGGCCGGGTTTGAAGAAGGATGTGGTGCTCTATGTGGCGAAGTGCCAAACTTGCGCCTTGGTGAAGGCGGAGTGCCAAAAGCCGGGAGGATTTCTGAAGTCCTTGCTTATTCCGTAGTGGAAATTCGACGACATAACTATGGACTTTGTGCACGGGTTACCAAGGTCACAAAAGGGTAATGACACCATCTGGGTGGTCGTAGATCGGCTAACGAAGGTGTCGCATTTCATTCCTCATAGGAAGGACGATCCAGTGGAGAAGTTGGCAAAGTTATATGTGGATAACATAGTGCGGCTCCACGGTGTGCCCCGCAGCATCGTGAGTGATTGAGATGGGCGGTTCACGTCCAATGATTGGAGGCTTATGCAGCAAATATTGGGAACAAAGCTGAGTTTTAGCACAACCTTCCATCCGCAGATGGATGGGAAGACTGAGAGGGTCAATAGAACTATGGAAGACATGCTCCGCATGTGTGTCTTGGACTTTGGAAAGCAATGGGAAGACCATCTTTATTTGGTGGAATTTGCGTACAACAATAGCTACCAGACGAGTATTCAAATGATGCCCTTCGAGGCAGTTTATGGTAGAAGATGTCGCACGCCGTTGTCCTGGTTGGAAACGGGTGAGTCAAAGTTGTACAAGCATCAAGAGGTGGAAGATGCTACTTCGTTGGTGCGAACCATTCGGGAGAGTTTGCTAGTCGCTCAGGACCGGCAAGCAAAGTACTATAATGCCAAGCACAGGAACGTGGAGTTCGCTGTGGGCGACTGGGTGTACTTAAAGATCAAGCCGTTGAAGGGTGTCTCGCGGGTGTGGCGATTGAAAAAGCTAAGCCCGAGGTACCTTGGGCCGTTTGAGGTTCTGGAGCGGGTTGGTGAAGCAGCCTATCGATTGAAGCTATCGATGGAGCATAGTAGTTTACATGATGTATTCCATATATCGGTGCTATAGAAGGTGGTGCAAGAGCCTTCGCAAGTGATCGCGGTTGGTCAAGTGCCTGTGGATAGTGGGTTGACGATAAAGGTCAAGCCAATGCGGATTGAAGACTCGGAAGTCAAGCGGCTACGTAATAAAGAGATCAGGATGGTCAAGGTCCGATTGGATAATTGCGGTCGAGAGGAGCTCACTTGGGAGCGAGAGCAGACTATACTTGACGAGTATCCGGAGTTGTTCCGCTCAGGTGCAATTTTGGTTTTGTACTTATCTTTCCTTTATGTAATTTCGTGGACGAAATTCTTTTAAGAGGGGGAGAGCTGTAACGCCCCGAAACTCAAAAGAGCGACGGGTGACGAATCTGTACCAAATTTGGAATTTGGCAGGGGTACACGGCCTGGGACACGGGCGTGTCCCAGGGCGTGTCAGGGTAGTTCAAAGATTTGGCAAAAATGATTTGGGTTCGACGATCGTCGAGCAGCAGTCGACGATCCGGTCACAATGCTGCGGTCGACGATCGGGCCAGCTATTCTCTGTTCGACGATCGGGCCAACTATTTGTGTTCGACGATCGGGCCAATTATCTGGGTTCGACGATCGGGCCGCGTGTTCGTCGATCAGGCAGTTTTCTGGGTTCGACGATCGGGCCGTGGGTTTGACGATCGGGCCGTGCGTTCGACGATTTGGCCAGAGTTCTGCATTCGACGATCGGGCTATATATCTCCGTTTGACGATCTGGCAGCGGTCGACGATCTTGGTTAAACGATCGTCGAGTGCGGGGTTGATTGTGGCGTGCTGGATTCTATCGACGCGGAGTGTTGACACCGGGGTTTCCGCGGTAGTTGACTAAATATCCTGACACAATTTAATTGGTCGCAGACGTGTCTTGCTCCGGATTGGTGAACCATGCGGTGTTTAACCCCATTTGTCCAGGTTAGACCTGTATCGTGTCCGTGCATCCCTTTTAGTGGGATCCAACGACTGTGGTTATTCCTAAAAGGGTTATACCCGAGAGCAGGGTTTCAAAACCCTTATGTTTCTGCCATATTTCTTTGTCTAAATCCTAGAGAGAGGGGAGAGCAAAGGAGGAAGAAGAAGCTTAGGTACAGTCTTTGGAGGAGTTTTAGAGCTCCAAATCGTGAGCCGACTTCGGATCTACGAATGCAAGGAGATTGCGGTGCTTTTCATCTGCGTACATTTCCATGGCACCAAGGAAGAACGCTAGGGTAACGATTCTCTACTTGAGCATGTGAAGCTCTCCTTCTTTGCATAGGAAGCCCGCTCTCGCGAGTTTGCGGTGAGTTGGAGGCGTTTTTTCGGGTAGATATGTAAAGTCCCCGTTGTTTAGAGTCCGTATTTGAGAACGGACATATGCATGATATGTGAAGCCTACTTGGACATGTTGGTCTGGATCGGTGATGTTGCATTGCATAAATTCCGGAGAAGACTCCGTGCGAATGTTTATTTTTCGGGTTTTCTACGTGGTAGATTGCAACAGGGAGTCTTGGGGATTAACCCAAAGGTGCACCCGGAAAACTGGGCGGATGCGTGATCTTGCCAACTTGGTGGCCTGAGAGCCTACTTGAACATAACTGGGTTATGTGATTTTGTGATGAAAACGGGACTCGGAGAAGTTTGACATGCGCATATGGTTTAAATTACCGTTGCGATGTGAGCATGGGTTAGATGGAACCGTACCCGTTCTATGTCGTTCGATTAGAGCCATTAGCATAGATGAGGGTCTTCGGCGGTCTATGGTTTAAATTACCGTGACCCATGTCGGGAAGACAAATTGCTCATTGTTTGGCCGTCCTGGGGACGGTGTTGAGTCGGCGGGCTTTGACCGTGTTCACCGAGAATGTTCCCTGAGTGCACGGGGTGTGTGGCCCTGTGAGCCTATGCCTGTGATGAAATGTATATTCATACACTGCTTGGTTATGCTAATAAGTGCAGGGAAGGAGCATCGCCGCCCCGAATTGGGGGCAGGATCGTTATAATTTGGTCAGCATTGCTGACTGTTGCTTTTGTTTGCCACCGTGCGGTGGTTTGTTGCTTGCAGGTGCTGCTAGACCAAGCGATCAATAGCGGGCTAAAGCCCAAATTGCGAAGCCGGCCCTCAAAGGCCTAATTGGAGTGTTTACTTACTTTTGTTCATGTATGACCGGCCTGCGTGCAGTGGTATGGAAAACATGTAATAAGAGTAAACCATTTGTAAGGCCTTAAGGCCAGTACTTGTGTATGTACTTCATTCCTATTTTGGCTTGTTGGTGGACATACATGCTTGTTGCTGTGTTCTTTTAATTGCAACTTATAAAACTGCTTCCGCTAGAATGCTCTGTTTAGGACATTGTATTGGTTGGATGGTTTCCATTGAGTAACCAACCGGTCTGTCTGTGGTATATAACGTCAGGCCCCGGCCGGACCTACTGCTATGTGCTATACGATGGATGGGGGGTGTTAAACTTTCATCCCGAGGTTTGGTGAAAATGTCAGCTCTTTGTAAATCAGTGAAGATATAGACAAGTTTAATTTTGTTTTTGTCTACACACTCTCTTATGAAATGATGCCTAATACTGTGATGGACTAGATTCTGTGCTATGGTTATAGCACTTGTGTTATCACATAGTAGAGTTGAATTATTTAAGTTGAGACCATAGTCTAGTAATTTATTTTGAATCCACAGCATCTGGGAACAACAGCTACTAGCTGCAATATATTCTGCCTCAGCAGTTGAGGTAGACACAGATGACTGTTTCTTACAAAACCAGGATACTAATCTCATACCCAGGAACTGACAGATTCCTGAAGTACTTTTCTAATCCACCCTACATCCAGCAAAATCACCATCTGAGTATCCGGTTAACTCAAATTCTGATTCAGTGGGATACCATAGGCCTAGATTTGGACAACTCTTTATGTATCTCAAAATTCTTTTTAAGAAAATTAGATGAGATTCTTTAGGGTTCACTTGGAACCTAGCACAAAGGTATATGGCAAACATGATATCAGGTATGCTAGCGGTAAGATATAATAGGGACCCAATAATGCCCCTATATAATTTCTGGTCAATAGGTTTCCCATGTGGATCATAGTCTATTACAGCATTTATAGCCATAGGTGTTTTCTTTGCTAAGGCATCAGCCATCCCAAACGTTTTGATAAGCTCTTTTGCATATTTAGCTTGGGAGATGAAGATTCCATCAGGGAGCTGCTTCACTTGGAGACCAAGGAAGTAGGAGAGATCACCCACGCTACTCATTTCAAATTTGGAATGCATGAGATCAGAGAACCTCTTGCATAATTTGGAATCAGTAGACCCAAATATGATGTCATCCACATATATTTGTACTAATAATGTTTGGTCCTTATGATGTCTAGTGAAAAGTGTCTTATCTACTATGCCTCTACTGAACTTATGCTATATCAAAAAGCTAGCTAAGGTCTCATACCAAGCTTTTGGAGCTTTCTTTAGACCATAGAGGGCTTTATGAAATTTAAAAACATGATAAGGGTGAGTTGGAGAGATAAAACCTTGAGGTTGTTCAACATAAACCTCTTCTTTTAGTACTACATTCAGAAAAACACCCATCACATCCATTTGATAGAGCTTGAATCTCTTGTAGGCTGCATAAGCAAGGAATATTCTTATTGCCTCTAAACTTGCCACAGGTGCAATGGTTTGGTAATAATCTATTCCTTTCTCTTGCCTATATCCTTGAGCAATAAGCCTAGCCTTGTTTCTCACAATCACTCCTTGGGCATCCAGCTTATTTCTGTAAACCCATTTGGTTCCAATTACTGGGTAGTTTTGGGGTCTTGGAACCAAATCCCAAACTCTATATCTCTCAAATTAGTTTAATTTCTCCTACATTGCAATGATCTAGTGGGGATGTTGCTCTGCATCATGGATGGATAGAGGTTCAACCTGAGAGAGAAAAATGGAATGCATCAAATCTTGGTTGAGTTGATGCCTTGTCTGTACACCTGCTGATATGTCTCCAATCACTTGAGATCTGGGGTAATCCCTTAGTGTGAGAAGATCAGTGGGTGGAGTTGGTTCTGCAACAACATTAGGAACTAATTCCTCTTGTGGAATTATGTTTGCTGTTGGGGGAAGATCAATTCCTTCAGTGCCTTCATCTTCACTTTCTTTAATGACTTGTGGAGAAGGATGTGTTGGAACCTCTTGGGTGAGGTTTAGTCCATCCAAACTCTCACACAAGTGAGGTAACTTCAAAGTGCTATTGGTAGAAACTTCTTTCTCCTTGCAAGACATGTTAGCTTCATCAAATGTAACATGAACAGATTCTTCATTTTTTAGTGATGATTTATTAAAAACCCTATATGCTTTGCTTACTTGGGAATATCCTAGAAAGATTCCCTCTCAGCCTTAGCCTCAAACTTTCTAATGCATCTTTTATTGTTGTTGTGAATATAACATATACATCCAAATACTTTAAAATAGTTGATTTTAGGTTTCTTCCCTTTAAGTAATTAATAGGGAGTTCTATTCTTTAGTTTATGTATCAAGCTTATATTCAGGACATAATTTGCAGTGTTTACAACCTCTGCCCAAAAGGATAGTGGCATGTAAGCATATGCAAGTAATGTACCTGCGGCTTCAATTAGTGCCCTATTTTTCCTTTCAGCTACCCCATTTTGTTGAGGAGTTCTAGGAGCTGAGAAGCAATGCCTGATACATTCCTTCTCACAGAACTCATGCATAAGAAGAGACTCAAACTCTGTGCCATGATCACTTCTGATCAATGCAACATGAGTAGAGAACTCAATCTGTATGGTCCTGAGAAAATCTGTAAGAACCTTAAAGGTATCTGACTTAGGTCTTAGAAAGGACACCCAAGTGAACCTTGAGAAGTCATCCACTATAACTAAGGTGTAGGATTTCCCTCCTAGGTTTTGTACAACAATGAGTCCAAAGAGATCCATGTGTAGCAAGTACAATATACTAGGTGAATCACTTTTATTAACAGATTTAAAACTAGATTTAGTTTGCTTGCCTAGTTGACAAGCCCTGTAGAGACCTTCCTTCTTGTAGGGACCAGAAGGTAGACCTCTCACAAGATTGTCTTTTGATAGCCTAGCAATGTTTTTCAATTTTACATGACCTATCCTTTTATGCCATAAATCATTCTGATTACTAGTTATATTAAGTAAGCAAATATCAGAATTGGCAGAAAGAAAATCAACTAAGTATATGTTACCTTGTCTATTCCGAATTAAAACAGTTTGTTTTCTTTATTAGCAATAGTGCAAGAAGATGAGTTAAAGTGTACCTGATAACCTTCATCACATAACTGGCTTATAGAGATGAGGTTATGCTTGAGTCCTCTGACATAAGTTACTTTCTTGAATGTGACTGCTCCAATCTTCACTTCTCCAAAACCTTCAGACTGGCCACATTTTGAATCACCAAAGATAACCTTTGGTCCTAGCTTGGACTTATAGTTGGTTAAGTTGTCCTTGCTGCCAGTCATATGTTTGGAGCATCCACTATCCAGGTAGCATGTTTGATTATTTACTGGACAGCTCTTTACCTGTAATGAAAAATAATTAATTGTTCTTGACCCAGGTTACCTTGAGTCCTTTATTTTGCTGGTACGAGAAACTGGAATATAATAGAAAATTCAGGTTAAGATTTATATCCTAGTGGGTGATATCTTCTAGGTGGTATTACCCAATCAGCTATAGGATTAAATGGTTTCCTAGATTTATTGAAGTTGTTGTTATAATTATAATTTTTTTAAGTTTTTTGGGTTCGACGAATTATTGTGAGTTCGTCGAACAGAGTTCGACGAATTGGGATGAGATCGTCGATCTCTGCCCAAAGAATGAACATGTTCATTTTCTGTGCCCCACGTTCGTCGACCTCTACTCGACGAACCATACAGAGTTCATCGATCGCAGTTAGACGAATAATTATAGCTAAAGTTTGCGTTCAGCGTTCGTCGAGTTGGGTTCGATGAACGGGCAACATTTCGTCGATCTGAGTTCGACGAATTCTGCTGAACTTTATTTTTACTTATGGTTTTCTGATTTTTGTTATTTTGACAATTTGATTTTGGAATTTGTTCTATGATTTGATTATGGTTTATTATTTCCTTCCCCTTAGCTGAAACAAATTTAATGGGGGTAGTCAGAATGTTCTTCTTGAGAATAGGGGGCAAACTTGATAAGGAACCCAAGCCTAGCTTGCCATTCAATCTAGCATTTACAGTGCTTGTGATGTTTATCAGCTTGAGGCTTCTCCCATTAAGAGATTCCTCAAGTTGTTTAGCCTCACATAGCCCAGTCTTTAACAATATAATTTGTTCATTAGCTATGGTTAATTCATCCTTTAACCTATTGTTTTCTGAAACAACATTCTCTAGGTTTCCTAATTTTTCCCTAAGAGTCTTAATTTCTTTTTCTGAGTTAATTAAGTCTATGCACATTGTTTTTGTTAAAGTTGGTGACCGGGCGGTCTGGCGGTCTGTCTTGGCTGGTTGAAGACCACGCGGTCTGGCGGTTTGTCTAAGCCGGCTTGGAGACCGGGCGGTCTAGCGTCTACTACCCTGGCAATCTCTCTTTCTCTCTGGTGGTAGCCGTGCGGTTAGCCCTTCTGTCTAACCAGGCGGCTTGTGCGGTTTGTTTTGTAAAGTCCGCTTAGTCCTGTAATTTTTTAGTCCCACATCTCTTATTTGTATTCTCTCATCTCTCCTCCATTCTATATAAGTGAGGGCATACCTTTGTAATAGATATCTTTTTGGATAATAAAACTTTCAATTATTCAAAACTCTGGCTTGTTTTTTGGTCGTTTGTTCGCTACTTTAACATGGTATCAGAGGACTCGATTTTCTCCTCCTGATTCTGTGTGCCCTCTCTGCCTCGCGACCTGTCCGCGTGGCTTGCTTCTTCTTCTCGCGGCCTGTCCCGCGGCTTGTTTCTTCCGCCTGCTTGCGCCCTGTTCGTGCGGCTTCTTCTCTCCTTGTCGTTGCCCTTTGTGTGCGCGACCTTTTTGTTTCTTCTTCTTCTTTCTGCCACCTGTTTGCCTCCCCGCGGATTTTTCTCTATTCGCGTGGTGTCTCTTTCTTCTGTTCGCGCGGGCTGATTTCTAGCCGCTCGACTTCTTTCCCTCTGCTTGCTTTTGCGGCTTGGTCGTGGTTTTTCTGGCCGCTGGTATCTATCATCGTGACCGCTGTAGATTTCTTTCTCCTAACCGCTGCGTTTTCTCTCTGTTCGTGCGGGTTCTTCCTTGTTTTGACGGCCTCTGTACCTTTCTTCCTTATAGCCGCATCTGCCTGTTAGTCGCCGCGACCTCCTGTTAAGTCGCGCGGCTTGTGCTTCCCTCTTCTCCCCCTTATGGATTTCATATCCTCCTCCAAGCCGTTCGCCTCGGTGGTCACGTCTTCTGGTAGTGCCCACGTTGTTACTCAAGGAAAATGGCTGATCGACACCAGTGCTACAAATCATATGACCGGCACTCTCCAGTGTTTTTCTCTCCTAGAAACACATAATCGGTTGCCCCCGGTTATTCTCACTGATGGCTCTTCATCATCAGTCCATGGACGGGGATAGTTCATGTCACTCCGTCTCTTCACTTGGCGGATACTCTATACGTGCCCAAGTTCCCGTGCAACTTATTATCTGTTACCTCTCTATGCAAGCAATTATAGTGTTCCGTCACATTTACTTCTACTTCTTGCTCTTTTCAGGATCCGGACTCCCAACGGATGATTGCTACTGGGACTGAGAGTGGCGTCTTATACTTCCTGGACAACATTTCTGCTTTCTCCACCTCTCCTCCCCATCCACAGATATTCTCAAATGGCATCTCCGCCTTGGTCATGCTCCTCCACGTCTTCTTCATCAACTTCTGCCCAACTTCCTCCACACAGTCCTCCGCTCAACTGTGAGGCATGTCAGCTTGGCAAGCATCACCGCTCCTCCTTCCCTCCAACGCATGTTCGTGGATCTACCCGTCCGTTTGATCTCATCCACTCCGATATTTGGGTCCTTCTCCTACTCTTACCATTGGTCGAGGTAGTTCATATTTTGTCACGTTCATTGATGATTTCTCTTACTGTACGTGGGTATACCTGTTAAAAGATCGCTCCAAATTATTCTCTGTATAGACGTCCTTCTATCTCATGATCAAAACTCAGTTTAATATTTCTATCAAAGTTTTTCGATCTGATAATGCCAAAAAATATATCAGTCATGACTTCTCTACATTCTGCATGCAAAATGGGATTATTTATCAAACTAGTTGTGTCTATACTTCACAGCAGAATGGTGTGGCAGAACGGAAAAACCGTCACTTCCTCGATGTCGCTCGCACCTTGATGACCCAGATGCATGTTCCTCGCTCCTATTGGGGCTATGCTGTTCTCCTTGCCTGCTACCTTATCAATCGCATTCCCTCCACGGTTCTCCATGGAAAACCCCCTTCTCCATTCTGTATCCGGGCAAGGAGCCGTTTCCTCTCCCTCTCCAAATATTTGGATGCACTGCCTTTGTGCATGCCCCTTCGGCCACCTGTGATAAGCTCTCCCCTCGCTCCACCAAATATGTCTTTCTGGGGTACTCCACCACTCAGAAAGGCTATTGTTGCTTTGATCCCGTCCTTCGTAAGCCGTTCATCTCTGCTGACGTCACCTTCTTCGAGAATACCCTCTACTTCTCGGATGACTCCTCTCCTCTTCTCCCCGCTTCTGATTCACCTGCCGTTCCCTTCGTTCCCTCTTCTCCTGCTACGATCTCCACCCCTACACCGTCTCCACCCTCTCCTCTTCTCCACCACCGTCTCCCTCATCTCCGCCACCATCTCCCTCATCTCCGCCGCCGTCGCTCTCTACTCTCCGGGCCAGCTTTCTCTGCCACGGATGCTCCGGATGCCGTGGGACCCGCTGACCTGGATCTTCCTATAGCCCTTCGCAAAGGGGTGCGGACGTGCACCCTACAGCCCCTTGCTGCTGTTGTTTCATATGATCATATTACCCCTTCTTGCAAGGCATTTGCATTGTCTATCTCTGCCACTGCCACACCCCGCTCCTACCAGGAGGCCCTTGCTATTCCTCATTGGAAGCTGGCCATGGATGAGGAAATGGCGACCCTAACTGAGCGGGTACATGGACTCTTGTTCCTCCTCCCTTCGGTACTGATGTTGTTGGCTGTCGCTGGGTCTTTGTGGTCAAATTTGGCCCAGACGGCACTGTGGATCGGTATAAGGCTCGCCTTGTTTCTAAGGGCTTTACTCAGACCTATGGGGTTGATTACTTTGACACCTTCTCCCCCTCTGCTCGTCTCAGCACTATCGGGTCCTTCTCTCTGTGGCGGTCAATATGGATTGGCCGATTTCTAAGCTGGACGTCAAGAATACATTCCTTTATGGTGATCTTCACGAGGCTGTTTACATGGAGCAACCTCCTGGGTATGTTGCTCAGGGGGAGACACGAGTATGCCGGCTGAAGAAGGCAATTTATGGCCTCAAGCAGAGCCCTCGAGCTTGGTTTGACAAGTTCAGCGGCATCGTGGCGGCCGTTGGTTTTGTGCGAAGCTCTGCCGATCACTCTCTATTTATTTGCAAAACTCCTTTGGGGCTGGTTGTTCTTGCTATGTACGTCGATGATATTCTTCTCACTGGCGATGACCAGGAAGGGGTAGCGCTGACAAAGCGACATCTTTGCCAACATCTGATCACGAAAGATAGTGCTCTCCAAAGTACTTTCTGGGGATCGAAATCTCTCGGAAGCCCGACTCCTTAGTTCTCTCTCAGCGTAAGTATGCCCTTGATCTTTTAAAAGAGGCAGGATTGACTGGAGCAAAACCTGCCCGATGCCCCATGGCAACTGGAGAAGACAAAACCTGGACAGATGATTCGCCTCCTCTTTCAGATAGTTCGCGGTACAGGCGTCTGGTTGGTAAGCTCATATATCTCACAGTGACCAGGCCCGACATTTCCTATGCTGTGGGCAAGGTGAGTCAATTCATGCAAGCACCTAGGGAGTGCCATCTACAGTCCGCCTTGTGGATCTTGGAGTATGTCAAAGCAGCGCCTGGGAAAGATTACTTTTCAGAAGAATGGTCATCTGAGAATTGAAGCATACTCAGATGCAAGTTATGCTGATGACAAAGGGGATCACAAGTCAACCTCAGGTTTTTGCACCTTTGTTGGGGGAAATCTGGTGAGCTGGAAGAGCAAGAAGCAATCTGTTGTCTACAGGTCCAGTGCAGAAGCTGAGTATCGCAGTATGGCGTCGACCACTTGTGAGTTAAAATGGCTGCGGGCTCTCATGCTAGATTTAGGAGAGGTCTACAACCATCCTCTACCTATGTTCTGTGATAACAAGGCCGCTATATACATCTCCAAAAATCCGGTCTTCCATGAAAGAACAAAGCACATTGAGGACGACTGTCATTTCATTCGTGAAGAGATCTTAAAGGAACAAATTTGCACTCCCTTTGTCACTTCTGATAAAGAGCTGGCTGACATCTTCACCAAGCCAGTTTCCGCCTCGTTTCTTCATGTTTGTGACAAGCTGGGCATGATCGATATATATGCTCCATCTTGATGGGGAGTGTTGAAGTTGGTGACCGGCGTCTGGCGGTCTGTCTTGGCGGGTTGAAGACCGCGCGGTCTGGCGGTTTGTCTCAGCCGGCTTGGAGACCGGCGGTCTAGCGGTCTACCCTGGCAATCTCTCTTTCTCTTTGGTGGTAGCCGTGTGGTTAGCCCTTCTGTCTAACCGGGCGGCTTGTGCAGTTTGTTTTGTATAGTCCGCTTAGTCCTGTAATTTTTTAGTCCCACATCTCTTATTTGTATTCTCTCATCTCTCCTCCATTCTATATAAGGGAGGGCATACCTTTGTAATATATATCTTTTTGGATAATAAACTTTCAATTATTCAAAACTCTGGCTTGTTTTTTGGTCGTTTGTTCGCTACTTTAAATATGCACATTGTTTTAAATTCAGATTTAAATGAATCAGAACTGTAATCAAAGGAAGATAATACCTTGTCAGCTTCAAAATCTGAAACTTCTTCATTATCTGAATCTTCTTCTTCCAAATGGCTCCTGGAGGCATCAATGGCCATTAGGCAGACTTCTTTGGCCCTTGCCTCTTCTTCATCTTCACTGGAGCTGGAAGATGTTGATTCATCCTCAGTCTCACTCCAGGATTCAGCCACAAAACCTTTCTCCTTCTTCTTGTATTTGCTGGAGGAAGGCCTGCTGTTGTGCTGTCTTCTTGTATCCTTCTCTCTTCTCTTCTCCTTCTTCTGATTCTTTGGACACTTAGAGATGAAGTGTCCAGGTTTCCTGCAACCAAAACACACTTCTTTAGTTGGTGTTTGTCATACCTTGGTTTGTCATCTTGCCTTGATGACTTTCTCCTGAAGTTTTTTCTTGCCGTTTTGTAGAATCTTTTGGCAAAAAGACTCATCAGCTCTTCATTTGTGGTTGAAGTCTCTATCTTCTCAGCAACCTTGAATGCAATGCTTTGTTCTATTCTTGCTGTAGGAGGTGTTCTTTGCTCAGCTGCCTCTCTGGATTTGATCAGCTGTTCATAGGACTTAAGCTTTCCTAAAAGAGATTCAGTGGAAATCTCATTTAGGCTTCTGGCCACCTTGATGTGCCAGATAATTGAATCCCATGAGCTTGGGATGCACATAAGGATCTTATCATTCACCTCTATGAGGGTGATGTCCTTGTCTAAGGTTTTTTGCTCATTGATGATTGAGCTTAACCTATTGTACATATCAACTACTGTCTCAGCTTCCTCCTTCTTGAAATTCTCATATAGGTATATGCGATTGGATCTCCTGTCCTTCCTTTCATCTACATATCCAACCACCATTTGATTTATAGAGTCCCAGATGGCCTTGGCTGATGTGCATTCAGCCACGTTTTGAAAAATATCATCTGACATTGTTTGTGCCAGTATATTCATTGACTTGGCATCAACAATATTTGCTTTTTTCTGGGCTTCAGTCCACTCAGGTGGTGGAACTGCATTTATGCTTGAAGCTGCAGTAGATGTAGAGGCAGTGGCTTGACGAGGACCTGTCAAAATAGAATTAAAGATATCCTCATCAATAGAGTTCATGTACAATTTGATTCTTGCCTTCCAGATGGCAAACTTATTCAGATTGCATACTGGAAGTCTGGTACTTGCATAATCTCTGTTCTATGTCATGCTATGTGAGAATAAATCTAATAGGAATGTAAAGACAGATCTAACTCAGGATCTTTGGTTCAAGGGTTAGCTTGTACAACCAAGGGAATCCTGCTCTGATACCAATTGAAAGTGATGTGTTAGATTTGAAATACTCGAGAGGGGGGGGGGGGTGAATAGAGTATACTAAAATCCTTTAGAAAACTTTACAACTTTTGCTGCAAATAAAAACTTCAGAATAACAAATAAATAACCACAAACACACAACAGACCTAGCTAGCACAAACACAACAAGAACAAAAGAAAGGGCAACCAGACAACACAAGAATTTATAGTGGTTCCCCAACCTGGGTACATCCACTCTTCTACCACCCTGGTAGGAATCCACTCAGAATTTTGATCAGGTGCCTAACACCAATAAGCTTTTTATCAGGTGCTCAAAAACCAAACCTCAAGTCTTTTGGTCAGGTGACTTGCAACCAAGAATAACTTTTGAAGGGAGTTAAGAACCCTTTATATAGTGGGGGGGGGGGGGTTGAGAGTTGATTGTGTCTTCTCTTTCTCAATAAACAACTGAGAAGACTTAGTTGATATGATGTTAGCAAATAGCTCCCCCTGAGATGTAGAATGATTCAGGAAAAAACTGGAGCTTTGCTTCAGGGTGATAGGCCTTCAATATTTAAGCCTTGACCATAAAAGATCTTCAGGAACTTCTTGACAGATGGAATTGATGTTGTCCTTTGAAGTGTCCTGGATTGTTGAAGAAAGAAGACTCTTGATCATGATTTGGTGTTCTTCTTCTTCATATAGTTGATGTTCTTCTGATATAGAGCTTCTTTTCTTTTGTAGAGTTCTGTATTGAGAGTGAGCAGGGAAATCCTTGATTAAGACTGATTGTATTACTAACTGTCTGTGTGTCTGGCTCAGTCTCTCTTCTTTTTTCTTCTCTATATTCTATATTGTTATCCTGGAAAGAAGAGGAAATGTCTTTTATATTTCCTGTCAAAAATTGTCTTTAGAAATTTGAAATCCTCTGCAATCAATGCTGACGGCCTTGAGAATAAACTGCATTGAATTATTTCCCCAACTGTCCCATGGAAAAACAACGAGCAATAATCCTGGAGAAGACCATAATCAATGCTCCTTTTAACGGTTATATTCAGAGGATATTTGAGCATTAATTACACAGGAATTATTGCAGTAAGAAGGGGACAGAAGGAAAGAAATAACTAAGTCTGGAATTTGTCGAACAGATAACAGAAATCGTCGAGCTGAGTTCACAGTTCGTCGAGCCGAGTTGCTATGTTCGTCGACCAGATAACTTCTGTTCGCCGAGCTGAGTTCCAAGATCGTCGAGCTAAAATAGAACTGCATTCTCTAGAAACTTTGCCTTTTCTGTGTATGGAGTTCGTCGAGCTGATAATTGGTTTCGTCGACTGAAGTTCAACAAAGTATTTCTGAACTTAGAATATTTCAGATGCTTCTGGAATGAAGTGTTGAAGTGAAGTATCCAGAAATCGTCGACCTGAGAATTTGTTTCGTCGAGCTGAGAACCACTAACTGCTGCTGGATAACTCTAGCCAAAGTGGTCAAAGTTCATCGAGCTGAGAATCTTGAATTCGTCGACAGAAGATGATTCTGGACTTAGAAAAATTGAGAAACTTCTGTAATCAAGAAATTGAAGTAGAAATTCCAGAAATTGTCAAGCAGAGAACTAAGTTCGTCGATCTGAGTCTAGAGAACAAAGTCTGGACTTAGAATGCTGAAGGTAGAGTCCAAAGATCGTCGTCCTGAGAATCAAGTTCATCGAGCTCAGCTCAGAGAATTTTGTCTGAGATCATCGAGCTGAGCACGACAATTGTTGACCTGAGTTCGAGGAACGTCAAACTCATTTTACTGAGTCTTTGGAAAATCTCTAAGTCTTGAGTCTCTGGCAGTGTGATGATGGCTGCTCCATGAGATGTTGAAACTAAGGACTTGACCTAGACTCTAGGACACAACTATGACCCTGGCTATACAAGATGGGTCACAACATCCTAACTTAGTGAACCTAACCCAAATCAAACTAGGGATCCAATAATTTCTGCAAAAATGGTGGGGGAAGAAGACGAAGTCCCGCTCCTCTTTTTTGAAAATTGAATTGATCTCTCCAGAAAGTTAATTTGATCCATATCTTATCATCTATTTATAATCCCATCATCCAGCGAGATGATTGACACGTGTCACTGCTTAATCGGCTGATTATATACTTAGTTTTACAGAATGAGAATGACGACGTCGTTAGTAATGGATTACAGCTCTTCCTTAGTCATTTTAAACTTTGTTGACTTTTTGTTGACTTTGCTAACGTCAGCCATTCTGGACTTAGAAAATTTCAGAAAAGTTCCCAGGAGTTGAGTGCGTTGAGTGAACAAGTATTACTCAACGAATCTAGACTTAGATAATTTTTAGCTCTGATAGACGTTGAGTGAGTAAGCTCAACTCAATGCTTTTTAACTTAGTCAACTTCTCAGCTTGTCCAGGCGTTGAGAAAGTTGAGTGTATAAGCTCCACTCAATGCCTTTTGCCTTATCTTGAATTCAGCCCTTTCTACATCCTTGGTGTTAAGAGCATTGAGTGAACTGGCTTCACTTAACGATTGTGGACTTAGAAAAATTCCGCTCTGCATGAAGGCGTTGAGTGTGTTGACTATACTCAATGATTCTGGACTTAGAAAAATTCTGCTCTGCATGAAGGCGTTGAGTGTGTTGACTACACTCAATACTTTCTCCCTTTGGCGTTGTGTGAGCTGACTTCACTCAATGCTATTGTACTTAGAATTTTCTTTTGTCTTTATTCCAAGGCTTTGACTGAATTAGCATGGCGTTGAGTGAACTAGATTCACTCAACGCTTCTGGATTTAACCAATTTTCTGTGATAGATTTGCTTTATCTTTGATAGAACTAGCATGGTGTTGAGTGATCAAGATTCACTCAATGGTTCTGGACTTAACCATTTTTTCGTGATGGATTTGCTTTGGCTTTGACAAAACTAGCAAGGCTCAACGCTTTTGGCTATATGACATTGAGTGAGTTGACTTCACTCAATGCCTGTGGACTTACCCACTTTTTTGCCTTGCCAAACCTTAAAGCTTTGACTTCATGCCCTCTCTCAGCTCTATTAGCTGTATGACATTGAGTGAACTGGCTTCACACAATGCCTGTGGACTTAGTCATTTTTCTACACTGTAACTTGTTAGGCTTTGACTGTCCTTACTTCACTCAGCGCTATTAGCTGTATGACATTGAGTGAACTGGCTTCACTCAACTCCTATGGACTTAGTTATTTTTCTTCACTATCACTGGCTTCTGGTTCATCTAGCATTGAGTGAGCTTACTCCACTCAATGCTTGTGGACTTAGGCAATTTCCTGCCTTTCCAGTCAGCTTCTTTGAGTCCACTTGTTAATGTCACTTGGATGACATGTCCAATCAATATGACATAGACTAACCTACATGTATTAACTTAAACATATATCAAATATAATTATATGTATACCATTGAATTGTTTGACTTCTTACAAATATGGGAAATTGGGATCAATGGACCCAACAATCTCCCCCTATTTGAAGAAGTCAAAACACCACATCAAAAACCTTTGTCAATGATATACACGAACATATGCAACAACAATAAACTACAATATATTAACAAGAGAGAGTTAAGGGCTACCACATTTCCCCTTTTTTTGCTAGTTTGGTGATCATCACCTACTCCCCCTGTGTTGCTGCAAGATTCACCTTTTTTCATTTGTATGAGAACACCACCTGCTCCCCCTATTTTGTTGCATTGACACCTAGTCAACTTAGTCACATTCTCCCCCTTTTTGACTTCTTCAGACAAAGGGAGAAGCTAGCTATCTGTGATTATTTTCTCCTTTTTTTTGATTAAAGATAATCAGCTGGTGCTGAAATTGCACCCCGTTAACAATAGCGTCTTCTACCAAGACTTTTGACATTCCAGCCTTGATACCATTTTTTGGTCTACATAACTTGCAAGATGATGTAGTTTCTGTAATAAAAACAACATGAAGATAAGCTGAAGCTTCACCAAGTTCAACATACCCAACTCAAAATTAAAGCTGTTGAACTTTGCTTCATCTAGTGGCTTGGTGAAGATATCAGTAACTTGCTTGTTTGTTGGTACAAACTCAAGACTAATATCCTCACATTCCACATGCTCTCTTATAAAGTGATATCTAATCTCTATGTGCTTAGTCCTGCTATGTGAGATAGGATTCTTAGCTATAGAGATTACAGTAGTAGAGTCACAGGATAAAGAACTCCAACTTAACTGAATGTTATAATCCCGAAGTTGAAGCTGTATCCACAACAACTGTGTATAGCAGCTCCCTATAGCTATATATTCTGATTCTGTAGTAGAAATAGAAATAGTTTTTTGCTTCTTGCTGCTCCATAACGCTAGCCTTCTTCCCAGAAACTGATAGGATCCTGGTGTGCTTTTCATGTCTTCTCTACAGCTTGCAAAGTCTGCATCTAAAAAGCCTATTAGTTCAAAATCCTTATTCTTAGGGTACAAAAGGCCAAAGAACTGGTGTGCCCTTCAGATATCTCAAAATCCTCTTAGCAGCAGAGTAATTAGATTCTTTATGGCATGCCTGATATTTAGCATAAATACAAGTAGCATACATAATGTATTACTTACTAGCAGTCATGTATAGAAGGGAGCCAATTATCACTCAATACAAAGTTTAATCAATAGGTTTACCAACCTCATCCTTTTCTAAAGGCATGTTTGACCCCATGGGGGTTTTCATGGTGGCGTCATTCTCCATCCCAAATTTCTTAATCAATTCCCTGGTAAACTTAGAATGAGATATGGATAATCCATTGTCAGTCTATCTGACTTGGAGACCCAAGAAGAACTTAAGTTCACCCATACTGCTCATCTCAAACTTATCTTGCTCTATAAGCTTGTTTCAACCCATATAAAGCTTTCCTAAATCTATAAACAAAATTTGAATGGTTAGGAACAACAAAACCTGGAGGTTGTTCAACATAGACTTCTTCATTCAAGTCTCCATTCAAGAAAGCTGACTTTACATCCATCTGGTAGACTATGAATCTTTGGTATGCACCATATGCAAGGAACAGTCTGATGGCTTCTAGTCTTAATACATGGGAAAATGTTTAATCAAAGTCAATACCTTCTTCCTATCTATACCCCCGTGCTACCAATCTAGCTTTGTTCTTGGTTATAATGCCATTTGCATCAAGTTTATTCCTATAGATCCACTTGGTTCCAATGATATTATGTCCTTGTGGTCTGGAAATCAGCTTCTAGACCTTACATCTCTTAGACTGGTTCAGTTCCTCTTGTATAGCTACAATCCAAAACTGATCCATGTTTGCCTCTTCAAACTTTCTGGGCTCTACTTGTGATAAGAAACTGGAGTACATTGCTATGTTGAGACATCTGCTCCTTGTCAGTACACCTTGACTTGTATCACCAATAATTTGGTGGCCTGGATGATCCTTTAAATGCTTGACTGCTGGAGGCAGTTTTCCTTAAGCATTCTATACTTGAAAGTCTCCATCATGTTGAACATCATCCACTTCATGTGAGCCTTGTGCTTTCTCTAGAATCCACACACTTTCATCTTTGTCTTGGTATATAGGTTCAGCTTTCTTAACAGTCAGTCTGTCCATGATCACTTTTGTGCCTTTGGGACTAGAAGAGGAGCTTGACACCTCATTGTTAATCATGTTTGATTCATCAAACACTGCATTAACTGACTCCTATAAAACTAGACTTGTCAAGTTGTAGATACTATAGGCCTTTCTATGATTGTTGTACCCAATAAAGATCCCTTCATAGGACTTGGCAGCAAACTTAGTTATATAAGATTTCCCATTGTTAAGCACATAACATTTTTTCCCAAAAATTCTGAGATATGCAAGGTTTGGTTTTCTTCCCTTCAATATCTCATAAGGAGTCATTTTATGGCTCTTGGTGATAGAAGCTCTATTGAGGACATGACAAGCAGTATTTATTGCCTCAGCCTAGAAATATTCTGGGAGAGTTGTGTCATTTAGTAATCTCCTACCAGCTTCTATGCAAGTCATATTCTTTCTCTCAGCAATCTCATTTTGTTGGGGTGTTCTTGATGAGGAAAACTCTTGCTGAATCCCAAGTTCTTCAGAAAACTTTATCATGCATTTAGATTGAAACACAATTCCATGATCACTTCCGATTCTGACCACAGAACTATTTAATTCATTCTATATTTGTTTGACAAATGTCTTGAAGACATCAGGGGTTTTAGACATTTTCCTTAAAAAGAAAGCATAATTAAATCTGGAAAAGTCATCAACAACCACAAAGATGTAGACTTTCCTACCAAGACTATGAACTGACATAGGACCAAACAAGTCCATATGCATGAGGTATGAACACCTCACCAAGTCTTTCGTCTCAATGCTTTTGAAAGAATCTTTAGCCTGCTTGCCTTTTTGACATGCAGAGCAAATGCTCCCCTTAGTGCATTTTATGTTAGGACCATTCCAAACTAGCTCTTTACTGAAGAGCATGCCTATGGTCTAATAATTTAAATGAGCAAGCCTCTTGTGCCATTTGACACAGTGTAAGGCTTTCTCATTTGTGACTAGGCATATGGGAGAGTCTAAATTTACACAAGGAAAATTTAAACAATACACATTTCCACTCCTAGTGCCTGTCAAGATGACCTCTTGGTCACTTGACTTCTTAATGTGGCACTCATCCTTGTGGAATGAAATCTCATAGCCAAGATTGCATAGTTGGCTTATGCTTATAAGGTTGTGTTTAAACACTTCCACATAAGCTACTTTTGTGAAAGTGACTAAGCCATTTGAGATCTTACCATAACCTCTGATAATCCCTTTTTATGATCCACCAAAGATCACCTTTGGTACATCTTTCAATGGAATTAACTCCCTCAAAATGCTCTTTGTTCCAGTCATGTGCCTGGAACAACCACTGTCCAAGTACCATATAGGGGTATGGAAACTTGGACAAACCTGCAAAACATAATTATTTTACCTTATGACCACAATATTTAATGGGTCCTAGGTGCATGTTAGTCTCAAAATGAACATGTCTACCAACAGTTTCTCTAACTGGAAGACTGAATTTTGCTCTAGACACACTAGAGTTTTGGAAGCAATCAATGGAATAATGGCCTATCTTGCCACAACACCAGCATTCATAAAGTTATACCTTATTTTTTGAGCTGGTCTAATGATTGTGTTAACAACGACAACCTTTCCAGAAGGAACATCAGTAGCCTTCTTTAGATTTCTTTCAGGAACTATCTGACTAAAGAGAGTCTTTCAAAAGCTTTAATTGGATTTTTTTGAGCACAATTTGTAGCAGTTTTCTTTGCAGAAATCATGCTTCTGATAGCATCATAAACACCCAAATCAGGCTTGTTATAAGACTGACCTTCAGTCTGAGTCTTTATTGATTGAGTCTGAAGTTTGGCCACTACCTCCTTCTTAAGAATAGGGGCTGGAACACCAAAGATAAATGGTCTAGGATGGGACATTTGTATTTACTCATGAGCAGCCTTGAATATTATCATTCCCATTCCTCTTCTCCTTACATTGGAAGATACATTAGTATCCTTCCAGGAAGAATTTCCATTCTTCCAGTGACATACATAGAGTTCTGGTCATACCTGTTAGTAGGGAGTATTACCCTTTTAAAAAGAATGGATGACTTAGCTAGAGCTTTTCCCTTTCTTTTGAAAGAGGCAGCCATGGTGTTTCCCTTGAATCCAACTCCTCTCTTGTTTCTCTGAGAGGTGAAGGAGTCAATAATGGGCAACACAGAGTTGGGTTTATAAAAAATTGCCACAACTCTCTTCTCCCTTTGGAGCTTTTCTTCTAGATCTCTAATTATATCATTTTTATACTTTATGGTGCCTATATGTATAAAAGTAATTTTCTTCAACTAACTGACTTCCCTTCTTTTATGTTCCAGCATGACTGCTGTCTCAGAATACTGGGAAGCAGCAAGCTGTAGAGATGCAATATTTGTCAATCCATGTTGAGATGAAATATTCTTTGTAAGGTTCAAGCCATGTTGTCGTAACATATGGAAGAACATTAGGGTATTTGAGTCCATAGTCAGCTATCAGTTGATTATATAAAATTTTGAACTCATTTTCAGTTATAGATTCAATAATATGTTGCTAAACACCCCCCAAAAAATGTCACAATCTTTTTCGGAAGTGAATTTTTTTTGCAATGCGCCAAAATATTTCTACTAATATGGTCCCGACAAAGTAGCTTTTTTGTTTGCGGAAATACACCCATGATTGCATTCATTAAAGCAACTTCCTGATCAATTACAAAACAATTTGGCAAGTTATTTTCATCAAAAAGACTCTTAAATCACTCCAATTGTCATCAATAGCTAGCCTCTGTTTCATTTGATATGAAAACAAAAGCCGAGAAAAAAGTCTGATTTGTCGATGTTAAACCAATAATGTAAAGCAAAGGTAATTGGTATCGGTTGGACTTATAAGTGAAATAAATTATGAAAGTATTTGAGAACATATTAGTCAACATAATGGAAGTCAGATGAACAAAGAACAAACATTCCAACTGATTAGTAAAAACACTGATGACATTAAAACTAATATATCCAAAATCAACAATACACTTATATAAAAATTATATGGAGTCCCACACTCCAATTAGACTTTGAGTATCTTTGCTTTTTTATTGCAAATTGTCCTCAAGGATGTAGTGTTTGTTGAATTTCTTTTCTTTAACACCGTTAGTATTTTTCGGGATTTCACATTGGCATTACACATATCCTCAACTATTTTCTACTCGCAGCTGCTTAATCTTCTGGCATAAGGATGTGCTTCTAAATGGACTATCTCATGATTATGAATCTCATACACAACTATAATTTTCCACTCATTTTGTTCTTCTCTTTGTCATCTAAGTGAAAATTTACAATCATAACTTTTTGAGCTAGATTTTCATAGATTTTGCTTTACAAATTTTTTAGGATTTTTTACTTGCTCGCACAACTCTATATCTATCACATCCAAGAATAAGCCTATGTTTTACTCTTTTTTCAAGTTTGTTGGTCGTTAGAATGATAATAACAAATCTCAAACCTATACCAACATGTCTAGCATATGCAATCATTTCTTCCTTACTAGAAAAGCTCATATTTGTTACAAAATGTTGCTTAACATCTACATATGGTTGTTGAGGAATATCTCTATACGTCAATAATTTTATTACTCCACTGTGTATTTCACCCTAGAAATAAAAGAAGAAAATTAATCTTAACTATTCCAAAAATAAACTAAAACCACAATCTGAAATTGAAGAACCCTAATAACTCATAACAAGGTGGTAAGGTTGGTAGGATTTGACATTTTTAATCAAATTGTGATGTTATTGAGACACGCACAATTTAAACCCAAAAAATCATAAAAAAAATTAAAAAGAACTTTAAAATTGAAACATTGAAAAAAAAGGTGAAGGAAAAACAATATGCTATTAACACACGACACCGACGGCGTGGGAAGTAAGAATAGGGAACCGATGCCATGGGAAGAAGAACACGACAGTGTAGGAGGAGGAACAGGGCACCAATGACATGAAAGGAAGAACTGGCGACTTGGGAAGAAGAACACGGTGGTGGGTGGTCTGTTCGGGCTTACACCGGCGACAGATGGCACCGACGACATTTGCGAGTAGTCCAAACGACTATGGATGGTCCATTCAGGCATGCAGAGAGGGAAATTGGGATGTTGGGATTGGAAGTTAGGGGCGGCAATTAAAATTTTTAATTTAGCTAATAATTTCTATATATTTTAAAAATTGGGCCTGCTAATATCTGTTATAGACCTGCAATTATCAATGCCCTATTTTTATTAAAGATTTAAATTTAAAAAATCCCATATTCACTGCCCCTCCAAGGCAAATTGGGATGTTGGGGTTGGAAGTTAGGGGCAGCAATTAAAATTTTTAATTTAGCTAATAATTTCTGTAGATTTTAAAAATTGGGCTAGCAAATATCTGTTATAGACCTGCAATTATCAACGCCCTATTTTTATTAAAGATTTAAATTTAACAAATCCCATATTCACTGGCCCTCTAAGGGCACCGTAATATCCAACACATGGTATCAGAGCAAGTTATTATAAAATGGCTTCAGAACCAGAAATAATGACACTTCATGATCTCGATAACACTAGAGGAGATAATTTTTTATAAATGAAAAATTATTATCGGCACCTTTATTTATGGGTGGAAATTACAAAGGGTGAAAAATTCTAATTGATTTTTTTTTAAATCCTTAGAAATTGAAGTTTGGAATATTAAAATCAAGGTTGCAGATATCGGATATCGGGGGTACGTCGGTTTAGGTTTTTCATGTCAGTTTTAATATGTCGGGAGATATATCAGAAATATTTTATATATCGGGTTTTAATATTTATTATGTATGTGTAATTATTTATAAATTTATTCTTTTTTAAATTTATATATATCAATATATTAATTATTTGATATTTTTTGAACTCCTAAATTTATCAAACTAATATAAACATTTTGTGTTGCACAAGTAATAACGGTATAATGAGTGAAATAAACAATAGAAAGTAGAATGCCGAGAAGTTGTCGATGATAATGAAAGATAATGAACTTTTAGTCCATAATTCAAAAATCAAGCATAATTGAAGTCGATGACGGACTTGAGTAAGAAAGAAAGCCAATGGAAGGGAAAACTAACTTAAATAATGAAACTATTTTTGTTTATTGTCTATTAGACCATACACACTAATTAAAATAAATTATAAAAAATCAGTCCAAAAAATGTCGGGATATATCGGCCAATATATCGGCGAATATATCGGTCAGTAGTAGACATATCAGAGAATATATTCCAAAAAGATATTTTGCAAAAAAATATCATAAACATATCGTTTTGTCCATGAAATCTTTATGTCGGGTCGTCCGACATGTCGGCCATGTCGGAGGATATCCACAACAGTGATTTCAATTAAAGAGCCTCAAGCAGACTAAATAAAAAATTAAATGATTTTAAATGTTAAATCATTGAATAGTTTATTCTGTGCACTAGATCAAAATATTTTTAAACTCATTTATGTATTTCCTACTAGTTATGAACTTTATATTTTTTTTGAGGAAACTTGTGATTCTCCATCTACAGGAACAATACAAGTACAAGATATGGAGAATATGCATGAATGCTTGCATATGTATTAAAGAAAGCTCCTCCTTCAATGAATCCATGAAGTGCGCATCAAATGAAATAGAAGAAGAGAACACATCATGTGAAATAGGAGATGAAATCTCATCTATAGAAGAGGAATGCAATTAAGATGTTAAAGGAACTTTATGTTCATATCTTATCACATCTGATAACAATGTAAGAAAATCAACTTCTTCTCTTTTTACAACAGATTCTATTTCTACATTTCATATGCTCGAAATTGTAAATGTAAAATAAAAAATTATGAAAAATACAAATTCCAAATTACATATAGAAAATAAAAGTTAAAAACAAAATTTAATGTAGAAACAAAAATTGAAGTGTTTTATTCTCCTTCATGCTCTTTAGTTGAAGATGCTACACTTTGTTTTGATTATAATTCTTTTAAAGAAGAGATCATGGTTGTTGAAAAAGATCTTTTAATTTTAAAAGAATATAATGAAAAATTGTTAAATGAAAATGATATTTTATCTCATAAACAAGAATCTCTAAAATCACTTATGCAAGAATTTTCAAATAATTTTAAATCTCTTATTTCTAGTCTATCTTCACACTTATATAAGTCGTCCACTAGTGTTTCAAACTTCATAAAACATATACCTGGTCGAATACTTTATCAAAAAAAACATCTCGAGTTCTAATAATGAGAGTGAAAAACACAAAGTGCTTGTAAATGTAATTCCAAAAAATAATTATCATATTCATTTACAAAATCAAACCACACTCAAATTTAAATTAAATAATCACAAATTTCCTATTAATAAGACTTGTAAGAATCACTATATTTATAAGCCTCAATTTCATGACTATGGAAATTTGAAATATAAAAATATTAAACCAAAGTATGAATGAAGGTACAAGATTAGAAATGAAATATTAACTCAACTTTAACGGGCCCATTCATTTCCATCGCCCCAAAAATCATCACGCCATTTTTGGGTACCCAAAGGAACCATCATACATGGTCCTCTTTAGAAACCAAAATATATTTTTAATTAATATCCAATAAATGCATGAAGTAGAAATAATTCAAAATGGAATATTCAAAAATCAACTTCACGATATGCTTAATGTCTTTTTGTTATTTTATTATTTTTATTTTGTATTATCATTTGAGCCAACAAGTATTATGACCACTTTATATAATTTGTGATAAGACTAACTCATACTAAGCCTAAATTCACTATTAAATCAAATTGATTGAAATTGAATAAAACGTCATATTATTTTCAAGTGGCCAATCTATCTTATTTTTCTAGATTCTATAATTATTAAATCCATTGCCTATAATTGTCTTATAATATCATAATAAATTAAACATTGAACCTCTTATGTTATATTATCTAGATTAATGAAATAATATTTAAAAATGAATTTAACTTAGCTAAAAAAATTATATATTAAACATTTATTTCATTGTAAAATATAATAATTTCTAAACATTAATCATTTAAATCTTATCCTTATAAATAATTATTTTGAACTAAAAGCTAAAATCCACATGTTTCTAAATTCACTATTCTAAAGTTGCTTTCAACTTTAATAAAGTAATGTGGATTATTTATTTTGTGTAAAATTAGAGTTAAATGGTTATTAGGGGCCTTTGGCTAAAATATTAAATGTTCAACATTTTGCTTATTTGTCTAATTCTTTTTTTGCTACATATGAAAGCCCGTATAATGAAAAATCATAATCATGAAAAATCATAATTGAAAAATAATGAAAACAGTGTTTAATTTATGAAAAATCTAAACTTCATTGTTAGCGCCAGACATTAGGTCCTAACATCGTCGGTGACAACCAGGATTCAACCATTGAAGCTCAAAGATGTCTGACTGGTGGGACACAGTTTTGTCTTTCATTTCAGCAGAATATGCGAAGAAAAGAGAAGAAAACGCAGTTTGTACTCATCATTGAGGAAAGCACTAGAAGCTGCTCTTCTAAGAGCAATAAGGAAGGGGCATATAATACTCAGCTGTAAAGAATTTCAATCCTCAGTTGAAAAGATTCTCAAGTGGTATCCTCAGCTGAAATGGCAACTAAAAGTATTGTGGCCAGGATCTGTGTAAATATTAAGGGGGAGACTGGCAAGCTTGATGTTCCTATTGTGGGGCAGTTAGTACAGTCTGGTATGCTGGACAAGCTTGAGTCTTACCCAGATGGTTGCACCTACTGTAGGAAAGCAAGTACAATCAGTTCAAGAACAACTGGATTGTTCTAGCTATAGTTGATACAAGTCAGCAACTTCCTATGGGAAATGCAGAGATTGAGGGGCAGATTCAAGTGGAACTCCCTCCTCTAGAAGATAGGAAAAGCAAGGATAGAACTTGACAATTCCAATGGAGAGTGCAGACTTCATGGAGTAGCAAGAAGCAGACCAATTATACTATATCTGATGCTGAGTCAGAATACATACCTGTAGCGAGCTGTTGTGCGCAGTTACTGTGAATCCAGCATTAGCTCCAGGATGACACCATCAAGGTTGTAAAGTCTCTCAAGTGGTATCAAGACTTAATTGGACACAAGTGTCCATTAGAGAGGATTATAAAAGATGCTCCTGATAACGGGGAGCAAGTCAAGATGCTCCTGATAACGGGGATCAAGTTCAGCACATGCAAGAACAGGCTCAGCTTCCTGTTAAAAAGGAGCAAGCAGCTACATCAGTGGAATTCAAAGAACAACAATGCTGATCTGTATGTCCTAAGGACAATGCATAGACTGAGTGGGAGATCAGCTCTAAACTCCCTACTTCAGAGATCATTTATGACATTGTCATAAACTTCTCTAAGTCTGAAGTGGAATGTTGCTGCTGAGAAAGAAGACTTTCAAAGTTATGAAGGCCAGCAACTCCCTGACTACAGTTGATTTTGCATAAGTCATAAAGGGGGAGGAGTGGCATTAGCTCAAGTGGATCAAGGATGGACCACTCAAATTTTAAGTGGTTGCATTGGAGTATTGTGTTAGTGGTATCAACTCAAGATGAATGATCTCTCGTCAAGTAGTATGATTACTACTGGAGTGAAATCAGGCTAGGATCAAGAGAAAAGTTCTCCCATGATCTTATCTCCTCCCTCATTAGATCAATGCCTATTGAAGAAGCCAGAAAGGGGGATGAGTGGGAGAGCAATACTTGACATGACCAAGTCATGTTGAGTCAGTACAAATATTTAGAGGAGTGGAAGAGCAATGACTACATGTTAAGTAAGTGCATATTACTTGGAAACATTAAAATAGTATGAGGAGAGCAATGACTACATGTTGAGTCAATGCATATTACTTGGAAACATTCAAGTGGTATGAGGAAAGTGTTGGGAATTGTGCCCTACAATGTTCCTCAGGATTTGAAGTTCCATCACCATTCATGCTAAGGGCATAATGTATTTGATGTGTGCTTTAGTTCATGCATGCAGGTAGTCCATGATTGGACAAGTAAAGAAAAATGAGTTGGGTAGTAAACTCAAATTTTGTCGAACTCAGCTCAGTGTTCGTCGAAACATCTTATTGATCGCCAACTCAACTCAGCATAAGATTTAGAAATCAGGATACAAAATTCGTTGAACTTAGCTCGAAGTTCATCGAGCTCAGGTTATAGTTCATTGAGCTCAGGCCAATGCTTGTCAAGCTGAAGCAAGAGAAAAAGTGTCTAAGGCAAAAGGCATTGAGAGTGCTGAGAAGATCAAAGTTCGTCAAGCTCAGTTTGCGATTCATCGAGCTCAGCTCAAAGCTTGTCAAGTTAAAGCCAAAAAATCTGTCTAAGGCATAAGCGTTGAGTCCGCTGAGAAGAAGGCATTGTGACCGCTAAGACAGCTGAGAGAGCTGGGAAGATAGTGTTAAGACAGCTGAAGACAACTGAGAAGATGTCGTTGAGACAGCTGAGACAGCTGAGAACAAGGCATTGAGATAGCTGCGACAGCAGAGACAAAAGTGAGCTAGAAACTTTCTAAGTCCTGAAGCATTGAGTGAAGCAAGTTCACTCAACGCTTCTAAATAAAGTAGGAAGCGCTGAGACAGTAAAGAGAGAAACAGCAGAAAACAAAATTAGCTGGAATTTTTCTAAATCCAGAAGCTTTGAGTGAAGCAGGTTCACTCAACGCTTCTAATAAAGTTGAAAGCACTAAAACAAAGAATTGTCTCTGCTGATAAATGAAAAACCACTAAGACCGCTGAGACAAATCCGCTCAGATAGTAAAAGTGCAAAAACTGCTGAGACAGCAGATAAGAGGAAAGCGCTGAGACAAAGGCTTGTCCCAGCTAATAATGGAAAACCGCTGAGACCGCTGAGACAAAACCACTGAGACAAAGCCAGGAAATTTTCTAAGTCCAGAAGCACTGAGAGCCAAGGCTGATGGTGTTGAGTGTCTCAACATCACTCAACGCTTGATGGGATTCAGGAAAATTTTTGAAGTCCAAATGTTGATGACCGCTGCTAACGTCATCAAAATCAAAACTATAGGAACTTATTGCGGGAAAGCTGCTACAGCGCCGAAAGATGTTTTGTCCCTTTCTGATGGAGTTGGCGCTCACCAATCCTTGGTGGGCCCACATACTATGATGTTGTTGATTCAAATCAATGCATATAAAAGGGGAAATAGTAAAGGATTAAGGTTAACGAAATCTAAGAAACAGAAAGAGAAACTGATAGAGGCGGCTGGACATTTACTTCAGATCAAGCTTGAAAGCTGAAGTCTAACCAAGATAGCCTGAAGGCAAGAAAGGATAGTTGAAGCTCTTCAAGCTCAATAAGGGTGTTCTCTAAAGAACAGTTTAGTTGATTCATCTCTCAACAAGGTGGAAGCTGCTCACCAGTACAGTAATAATAAGTAATAGCTGTAGAAGAAGGCTGATTCCTTCTATAGTAGGTGAGCTGGACTGAAATCTGCTCAGTCCAGCAAAGTTGACTCATAGTTATTTCTCTGAGTCAGTAATTTTATTTTCCTCAACTCTTTATTTAATTCTTGTAGGATTCATGTTTCCTGAATCTGAGTGTAGGTCACTTTGTGCCTGAGCTGTATGTGATAGATTTGTCACTGAGGTAGGTGCCTGGAGGGGCACTGAGGTAGGATCCAAGTGAGGATCTGAGCTATAGGGCTTAAGTGCTTGAGGTAGGAGAGTGCTGCTCTCTAAGTGTAGGGCCTTTGTGCCTGAGGTAGGTGACAAGATTGTCACTGAGCTATAGGTGCCTGGAGGGGCACTGAGGTAAGTACCTGGAGGGGTACTTAGTTATAGGAGTATTGCAGCACTCTGAGAGTAGGGCCTTGTGCCTGAAGTTATAGGGCTGAAAAGCCTGAGCTGTAGGCCTTAGAGATAAGGCTGAGGTAGGTGGCTTGCGGGTCACTGAGTGTAGGAGGACTGCAGAGCTCTGAGGTAGGATCCTTTGGGATCTGAGGTAGGTCTGTCCTTCCAGCCTGAGTGTAGGGCTTAACAGCCTAAGGTAGGTGGTCTGCTGACCACTGAGTGTAGGCCCTTGTGCCTGAGTAGTGAGTCTTGGAGGAGACTTGAAGATCTTATAGGATCTGAGGTGTAAGCTCTTAGGAGCAGTTTGAAGAAGTTGTGCCGAGTCCAACAAATAAGCTTGGATAGGTGGAGAGAGAAAGTGGATGTACACAATCGGGGAACCACTATAAATTCTGTTGTTTGCTGTGTTTGCTTGTTTTTCTCTTTGATTGCAGGACTTAAGGACAAGCTCTAGTTAGCATAATTTGAAAACAGCAAAAGCTACATTAAAAGCTCAAAGACCTATTCATCCCCCCTCTAGGTGATTATCTAACCTAAAGTTAAATAACTTTCAAGTGGTAACAGAGGGAGGTTCCTCAAAAAGGATTTAACAATCTGAGTATACCTCCAAGGTTAGCTAAAAGGGTTACACTTGTGGGTTCAAAAGTGAACCACAAGGAATGGAGCTTCAAGTCTGCATCAAGGAGAACTTTAATACTTGGAAAGAAAGAGTCAAGCAAATCATGGAAGCTTCTGATCCTAGGGTGCTTGCAACAGTTCAAGAATGACCTTTCATCCCCATAAAGGTCTCATATTCAGATGCAAGCATCCAAAATTCAAAGAGTTTTGCTGAGATGTCTGAAGAAGAAATTAACCTTGCATCTATGGATAAGAGGGCAAACACAGCAAACTAGAAAAATATGTGGGATTTTGTCACTGACTATAAGGAAGGGACAGGGAAAGTCAATCTTTCTGACAGTGGCTCGGAGTCAGAAGATGAGAAGAAGAAGAAAAAGACCTATGTGACCAAGAAGGAGAGAATCTAGATAGATTCTTCATCCTCAGATTCTGATGATAAAGAGGAAGAAGCCTACTTAGGGCTGATATCAGTTGCTACAGATCTAGAAGAAGTGGATTATCCTGCTGCCAGGATAGGAATCAGGGCCCCTCTATCACTCTTAGACAGTGACAATGAGGAGGATGAAAAATCTAGGGATTCTTTGGGTTGATGGCAATGACTATAGAAGAGAGAAGACAAGAAGAATCAGAATCAATCAAGGTAAAATCTCTCTCAAATTCTGCATCTTTCTTTGACTTTGAATCCAGTCCAGATACTGGTACATCTTTATCATGTGATGAAGATTGCTATGAATTTGTGACTGATGTCAATCAATTGATTGACAAGTTTGGACTACTCCTAATTGCTCTAAGGGGGAGCAGATTACTTGCCAAGAGGCAAGACAAGGAATTAGAGATCCTAAGGTCTTATAAAACTATCTACAACAATAAATCTATTGAGTTATATAAGAAAAGTCCTGAGATGTCTGAGCTCAAGAAAAATCTTGAGTGTCAGACCATGCTTCTAGAAGAAAAGAAGAAGCACATCAGATATCTGGAACAAAAGTTCTTATAAAGGTTGGGGATTATGATTAACCCTTCTCAGTCACAGGGTCAGTTGCCAAAAGTTGCATCTTGCCAAGTACCTGACAAGCTGGATATTGACCACATCAATCACCACTTCAAATCTGATTGTCCTAATAGGAGGACAATGTTTCAGAAGGCAAATACTCCTTATAAAACTGTCAAGTTTGCACCACTCCTGAAGGATCAATCAAATGTGTGCTCCACCAGTGGGGTGAAGGCACATGATTCAAGAAAGAGTGACATTGTCCACTCTATCCACAAAGTTTAGGAGAAGATCTTTAGATTTGGATCCAAATATCCTCTATTTAAGGAAATGAGAATGTCCACTAGATGGCAGGCTCTAAAAATACATCAGGCCCATATTAGACTAGTTGTATTTTGTTCCTCAGCTCCTTCACTCAAGAAGGGGGCATCATCATGCAATGCTCATCCAGCAAAGCCTGGTGTTGCTCACATCTCTTATGGACAGCAGTTCTATGATGTCCTAAAGAGAAGATACAACATTCACAAATGTTGGTGCAGTGGAAAGGTGGGTCACTTTTCCATTGATTGTTCGTATAACCTGAATGTGACTAGTGGACAGAAAGGTGCCCATCCCAGACAGAGATTTGGGCAGATATTTTATGATGCTAACAAGAACCTAGGACCCAATTATTATTCGGTGCCTAAGGGAAAATGAACTCTATTTTCTAGGTTAGTCCAAGTGTCTGTCCACTTAAGACTTGGTATTTGGACAATGGGTGTTCCAGGGAAATGACTAGGATAGGATAGTTTCTTTTGGAACATGCTCCAGAAAAAGCAACATGTTAAGGTTAAGGCTGTCAAGTAAGCAATCCTAAAAAGCTAGAGGAAGCAAGCCTTAAGGTATGTATCTCTCTTTTAGATAGAGATTTAGTTTGCTATTTGTTATGATATTTATGCTCAAGATGAATCCAATCAAATTATTAGCAAGCTTTAGGGCAAAACAATGCATAAATTGTGTGCCAATAGAACTGACCCATTAGCATGTTAGGTCCCCCTCCACTTTACTTGAAAATTTACTAAGACAAGTAATTTGTACAACCAATCAGTAAGGGACATAATAAAAGCTCTAAGTGTGATGTATCATAACAGGAATGATTGAGTAAGCCGTAAAGTCTAAAACACTAAATTTGATTGTCAAATGAAATATTTAATTAAATTAATTAAAATGTTTTCATTACATATATAAAGACGACAAGAAATGAAAAGTCACATCGCTCTCTAAAATCCTTAACCCTAGCGGTCGAGACCGAAACCATATCAGCATCTTGCCGCTCTATTTCAATGGTGCCAAATGTCATCGAGGAGCTTCAGGATAGATATGAAATAGTGAGGGATGGATTCAATCATGCCTCTCTTGAGATTAAGGCCGTATTAAGGATGATTGAGGTTGTTGGCCAAGAATACACCCTTTCCGAACCCTCCACCATTTTTAGAAATGAGGTTGTGGAATTCTTTCAAACGTTAAGATGTCCCCATCTCAAAACTCTCTCAGGTCTAAGATTGAAGACATCAAAATTAAGGTAAACCCTAAGATGTTTGAAAAGGCACTTCATATCCCCTTCGTCAACCCTAGCGAGGAAGAAGAGCTCGCCGACACGGATAGAGATAGTGCTTTCTTATGGTGTGGATACACTGAGGCCAAATTTAGGTCTCTGAAAAGGAAATTCTTCAATAAAAGAGAAAAATTGCTAGCAGACATTGTAGGGAAAGCCCTCATCTGCAAACCTGAATCACATGACACCATCTCTAGTTCATTTTTGCAGTCATGACTAGAATTATACTAAATAGAAAGACCTTATGGACCTCTCTCATCTATCAGAGAATAGTAGACTGTATATCCTCTCCAAATATGGGAAGAATCATTACCATGTACCTAGTGAACACCTATCCTGACTCTTTCACACAGGAACCGGGGGTGAAGATTCACTACCTAAAAAGAATGGACATAAAAAACTTTGGATAGATTGTTTAGAGTCCTACCTATGAGCCAACCTACAGGAATAAAGAAATCCTCCAAGGGTATAACAAAGAAACCCACTGAGGAAGAAAGAACTTCCAGGCCTGAACCAGTACTTGGTTCATCCTCTCAAGCTGATGCTGGTCTGTAGATTGACCTATCCCTCAGTCAATCCTCTGCCAACATTCAACTTCAGGATTCTGTTGTGCTTATTGATAAAATTTATGCCAGCTCTAGGTCAGGAGAAATCTCTAAGAATGTTGCAGAATAAGGTAATATTGAAAAGGATGGGGCAGACATGAATATTACTTGATGAAGCTACAGCAGTTGATGATAGGCCTGCTGTAGAAGATAACTGGGAGTCTCTTGAGACATTAGACACTTATCTTGATAAGTCTAGCCCAAAGAAAAATGCTCAGTCTTAGGGGGAGCATGATCAGATGGATGTGACAAACTTGGATCAAGTTGTCAATAAGATAGTTGAGTCTACACCCACTACAGGTAAAACTCATTCCCTCTTAATTAATAGTGTTAAAATAGTTTTAGCTAAGGAAATGTTTTCTTCTATAGGTGCTCTAGTTGAGGGGGAGACTTTTCAGATCCTTACTCAAGATGTTATACCTCCTCTTATGGATCATACTTCATCTACTCTCATCTCCAATAAGTATTTTTTAAACCAAATTAAAGCACTCTTGAATAATCAGACCACAACCCTCAAGGAGTGTGTTGATCAATCTATTACCAATCTGAGGGATGGAATGTCTGCCAAAGTAAATGAAACAAAAGAAGAAATTTCACTTTTGAACAAACAGGTCACCACCTGGTTTGACAAGACTGGAACTATTGGACTCAAGCTGACCACCCTCATGGAATCTTTGAACACAAGCCAAAAACTCACTATAGCTGACATAGGATATGTAAAGAATTATGTGAGTACCACTGATGAGGTGATCAGGGGAGCAGCAGACCATGCCAATCAGCATGTCACCCAGGTTGCTCTCCACTCCATGCAGCAGGAAATTCTCTTGAGGAATGAGCTGCTTGCTGACAATGAAAGAATACACACATCTATATCAAGCATGAATGAAGCCAACACCTCATTACTACAAAGGATAATATCTGAAGAAGGCAGAAAGGGGGAGAGCAGCCATGCTAAGGTAGCAGCACTCATTGAAGATCAAGCCTTCAATTTAATTCAAGGCACATGGTGGAACTACATCTGCCCCTCCTGGATAGAAAGAGGCCAGAGGACCTAGACTTCCCTGCACAAGACAAAATTACACACGATGCACAGCTTGTTGCCAGAAGAAAGAGGGAAGGAACTCAAATGGCTGCAGAGTTCATGACCAAGAGGAGAGCTGAGAACAGAGATGACCCAGACTATGAACAACTAAGTGAGGCCTCTGAATCAATCATTATCAATGCCTGGATAAGCCATGGACAAATCCTGAAGAACATTGATAGTGTATATCCATCTGAGGAATGTATAAAGTATCTGGAGAGAAATTCTCTAAGCGAAAGAATATTCAAGGAGAATCTAGTAAGGAAGAGCAATCCCAAGAAGATTCCTCCCAAATATATTCCAAAGTCATTCCTTTACTTCAAGTGACAGAGGAACAAAGCTGAAAACTTGAAGAAGACTGCTGGAACCAAGGATGCTGGTGAAAGTTCTTCAAAGAAGAACTAATAGAAGACTGGAAGACCTAAGCTTATTCAAAATTATTGTCTGATCTATATCTTGTAATGATTGTCAACAATGTAAAAGTTGCAAATCTTTATCAATGAAAACGACTTGTGTTTATCCTGACTGTATTAATGTGATAAATGTATATCTGTATTAGATAAACATACTGTTCTTTAATGAATATCCTGTTATCTCAAGTTTGATGTGTTGATTGGCTAAGATAATGATTAGGTTCATCTTGATCATAGTGTTTACTTTGTAAATGATTACCAAAGTTATTATTGTTAATAATACCTCCATAATTGTCAATGATTGTTAATTCACCTATACCATTAGTTTACCAATCATAGTGTTAAGCCATCTCATCTAGGGGGAGTTACCCTGTACTGGGATGGCTAGTTGTCATGATAATGTATCATTAGACCTATCATGATAATTTTTCTGTATTAATGCACCTTAGAATGGATGTGTGTTTTGCCTTCTTCAAATAGGGGGAGATTGGTGGGAATTATGCCCTACAATGTTCCTTAGGATTTGAAGTTGCATCACCATTCATGCTAAGGTGCATAATGTATTTGATGTGTGTTTTAGTTCATGCATGTAGGTAGTCCATGATTGGACAAGTAAATAAAATTGAGTTGGACAATAAACCCAAATTTCGTCAAACTAAGCTCAGAGTTCGTCGAAATTAGCTTGCTGATCGTCGAGCTCAACTTAGCATAAGCTTAAGAAATCAGGATACAAAATTCATCGAACTTAGCTCGAAGTTCATCGAGCTTAAGTTACAGTTCGTCGAGATCAGCCCAATGCTTGTCAAGCTGAAGCAAAAGAAAAATGTCTAAGGCAAAAAGCGTTGAGAGCACTGAGAATATCAAAGTTTATCAAGCTCAGTTCGCGGTTCATTGAGCTCAGCTAAAAGCTTGTCAAGTCAAAGACAGAAAATCTATCTAAGGCATAAGCACTGAGTCCGCTGAGAAGAAGGCGTTGAGACCGCTGAGATAGCTGAGATAGCTAGGAAGATAGCGTTGAGATAGCTGAAGACAACTGAGAAGATGACGTTGAGATAGCTGAGAAGATGACAGTGAGATAGCTGAGACAGTAGAGACAAAAGTGAGCTGAAAACTTTCTAAGTCCAGAAGCGTTGAATGAAGCAAGTTCACTCAATGCTCCTAAATAAAGCAGGAAGCGCTGAGATAGTAAAGAGGGAAACAGCTGAGAACAAAATTAGCTAGAATTTTTCTAAGTCCAGAAGCGTTGAGTGAAGCAGGTTCACTCAATGATTCTAATAAAGTTAAAAGCACTGAAATAAAGAATTATCTCAGCTGATAAATGAAAAACCACTGAGACCGCTGAGATAGTTAAAGTGCAAAAACTGCTGAGACAACAGATAAGAGGAAAGAACTGAGACAATGGCTTATCTCAGCTAATAATGGAAAACCATTGAGATCACTGAGACTGCTGAGACAAAACCGCTGAGACAAAGCCAGGAAATTTTCTAAGTCTAGAAGCGATGAGAGCCAAGGCTGATGGCGTTGAGTGTCTCAACATCACTCAACGCTTGATGGGATTCAGAAAAATTTTCTAAGTCCAGATGTTGATGACCACTGCTGACATCATCAAAATCAAAACTACAGGAAGCCATTGTGGGAAAGCTTCTACAGCGCCAAAAGATGTTTTCTCCCTTTTTGATGGAGTTGGAGCTCACCAATCCTTGGTGGGCTCACATATAATGATGTCATTGATTCAAATCAATGCATATAAAAGAGGAAACAGTAAAGGATTAGGTTTAAAGAAATCTAAGAAACAGAAAGAGAAAATGATAGAGGCTGTTGGACATTTACTTCCGATCAAGCTTGAAAGCTGAAGTCCAGCCAAGATAGCCTGAAGGCAAGAAAGGGTAGCTGAAGCTCTTCAAGCTCAGCAAGGGTGTTCTCTCAGTTTAGCTGATTCATCTCTCAGCAAGGTGGAAGTTGCTCACCAGTGTAGCAGTAATAAGTGATAGTTGTAGAAGAAGGTTGATTCCTTCTACAGTAGGTGAGCTGGACTGAAATCTGCTCAGTCCAGCAAAGTTGACTCAGTGTAATTTCTCTGAGTCTGTAATTTTATTTTTCTCAACTCTGTATTTAATTCTTGTAGGATTCAGGTTTCCTGAATCTGAGTGTAGGGCACTTTGTGACTGAGCTGTAGGTGACAAATTTGTCACTGAGGTAGGTTCCTGGAGGGGCACTGAGGTAGGATCCAAGTGAGGATCTGAGCTGTAGGGCTTAAGTGCTTGAGGTAGGAGAGTGCTACTCTCTGAGTGTAGGGCATTTGTGCATGAGGTAGGTGACAAGCTTGTCACTGAGCTATAGGTGCCTGGAGGGGCACTAAGGTAAGTACCTAGAGGGGTACTGAGTTGTAAGAGTGCTGCAGCACTCTGAGAGTAGGGCCTTGTGCCTGAAGTTATAGGGCTGAAAATCCTGAGTTGTAGGCCTTAGAGATAAGGCTGAGGTAGGTGGCTTGCAGGTCACTGAGTGTAGGAGCACAGTAGAGCTCTGAGGTAGGATCCTTTAGGATCTGAGGTAGGGCTGTCCTCCCAGCCTGAGTGTAGGGCTTAACAGCCAGAGGTAGGTAGTCTGCTGACCATTGAGTGTAGGCTCTTGTGGCTGAGTAGTGAGTCTTGGAGGAGACTTGAAGATCTTGCGGGATTTGAGGTGTAAGATCTTAAGAGAAGTCTGGAGAAGTTGTGTCGAGTCCAACAAATAAGCTTGGATATGTGGAGAGGGATAGTGGATGTACCCAATTGGGGAACCACTATAAATTCTATTGTTTGTTGTGTTTGCTTGTTTTTATCTTTGATTGCAGGACTTAAGGACAAGCTCTAGTTAGCATAATTTGAAAGCAGCAAAAGCTACATTAAAAGCTCAAAGACCTATTCACCTCCACACCATCTAGGTGATTAGCTAACCTAAAGTTAAATAAGTTTTAGAAAGCAATGACTTGACATGTTGTCACTGCATTAAATTGGAGAACTTTGAAGTAGCTACATTTGCAAGCTTACATTTGCTTAAGTAATATGTTTTATGAGTTAATGCATCTTATTATTGTTGTGTGTTCTGTTTTCTTCAAATATGGGTAGATTGTTGGAAATATTATCGCTCAATGTTCCCTGTATTTGAAGAGGCATCATTATCAATACTAAGAGCATAATTGTATTTGATGTATGTTTAAGTTCAATGTGTGCAGGATGTTCTTTAGAATAAGATTAGACTGGTTGTCTATGTGACAGTGTCAGGTGGATACAAGGAAGAATACTGGAAAGACAAAAATCTATCTAAGTCCACAGATGTAGAGTGAAGCCAGTTCACTCAATTCCAGATGTTAAGGAAGATGCTAGAAAGACATAAATCTGTATAATTCCACAGGCGTTGATTGAAGGCAGTTCACTCAATGTCAGATATAAAAAAGTGTTGAGTAAAGTATGGACAATCAAAGCCCAACAGTTTGCAAAGCAGATATATGGCTAAGTCCACAGACATTGAGTGAAAGCAGTTCACTGAACACCGAACAACAAGAAGCGTTGAGTAAATATGGACAGTCAAAGCTTCAACATTGATAAGCAAGATTTCTGGTTAAGTCCAGAAGCATCGAGTGAGGACAGCTCACTCAAAGCCAGAGAAAGAAGCGTTGAGTAAAGCTCATACAGTCAAAGCTTCAGCATTGACAAGCAAGATTTCTGGTTAAGTCCAGAAGCATCGAGTGAGAATAGCTCACTCAAATCCAGAGAAAGAAGCATCGATTAAACCTCGTGTAGTCAAATCCTCGGAAGATGTCGACAGAAAATCTATCTAAGTCTAGAAGCTTTGAGTGAGGATAGCTCACTCAACACCAACTCAGCAAGAGAAAATCGACTGAGTACAGAAGCGTTGAGTGAAGGCAGTTCACTCAATGCCTCAGCAAGATGCAAGCTTTAGAGAAGCGGCTAAGTCCAAATGCATTGAGTGATGAAGGTTCACTCAACGCACTCAACGCTTAATGGTTCAGAGAAGAGGCTAAGTCCAAATGTGTTGAGTGATGAAGGTTCACTCAACGCACTCAACGCCTGGCAGTGTAGATTATTTGGCTAAGTATTTTTGTGCTAATTAAAGGTTGTTCACTCAACGCACTCAACACACTCAACGCCTAGGATGAACTATCTGAATTTGGCTACGTCCATAGATGTTGATGTCAGCAAACATCAGCAAAATTCAAAATTGTTGCGGGAATTCTACAGTACACGACAAACGACGTCGCTTGCCTACTATACGACATTTAATACAAAAGCTAAGTTGCAGCCAACAACTATTGTTGGTCCCGAGACTCAAAGAGTCATTGGACGGTGGAAGATTAAAAGCAAACTGATCGGCGAGAAGAAAAAAACCTCTTACGGATCAACTTTTGAAAAAAGCAGAATTTTATCTTCTTCCTCTCGCCATTGTAGTAGAGGCCAAAGAACAAGTCCAAATCTATGATCTAAGAATTCAGCAAGTTAGCTGTTATAATCAATATCATAAACAGCAAGTTCAGAGAAATCTTTGAGATAGGAGGAGCAGCAAGGTCTAACCCTAACTGCGACATCTGTAAGCTAATAGAAGATAGTTGTTGCAATTCTCACCTGCAACAGCAAGCTCAGAGAAACATCCTTGAGAAAGAAGAAGCTGCAAAGCGAGCCCCGGCTGCAGCATCTTCACAGACCTAGCATATCATTCCTGAAGAACACTTTCTGGAGTTGTGAAGAAGAACAGAGGATTGAGTTTCTTTCTCAGTTCAGGAAGAAGCAGTGCTCTGCAAGATACTTCTCAGCACAAGCCAAGTTAACTTGAATTTCAACCATCTTGTTGTTGTGAAGAAGATAGAACTGAGCTTTCTCAGTTTAGTAAGAAGCAGGCTAGAGAATCATCTCTCTAGAGTCAAAGTTAGGGATGCACTATTCTCAGTCCAGGAAGGCAGGCCCAGAGTTCATTTCTCTAGAATCTAATCATCATCAACAAACCCTTCATCAAGTAGGATCTTAACAAATCTAAATGTAAGACTGAATTTATAAAGGCTGAGTGTAGGATCCAGTTGTGGATCTGAGTTAGGGGTTGTGTGCTTCATTTGTAGGAGATTTTTTCTCTGAGGTAGGATCTAGTTATGGATCTAAGGTTGGGCATGTGTGCCTGAGGTAGGATCTGGAGCAGATCTGAGATAGGAGAGTTAATCTCTCTAATTTGTATGGCTATCCCCTTTGCCTGAGTGTAGGACTTATGCTCAAGTCTGAGGTAGGTGATCTTTGGATCACTGAGCTCCAGGAGCAAAGCTTGCTCTGAGTTGTAGGGCCTTGTGCCTGAGGTAGGTGTTGGAGGAGACTGAGAGTTCCTGAGGGATCTATGTTGTAAGCTCTTAGGAGCCGATATTATAGAAGTGTCTTATCAAACACACTATTAGAAAGGTGGCTCAGAGTTCATCCCCGCTCCAAGTACTTCCTAGTTGCTCTCCTTCTTAGTTTTGTAGACGATAGCCTCCAGTGGCTAGGGCTTCCTGGATGACAAAAGGTCCTTCCCAGTTGGGGTGCAGCTTAATAACGGCAGCTCCCCTTCCTACAACGTCCACCTTCTTCATGACCAGGTCTCCTGTGAGGAAGTGTTTGAGGCAAAAAGTTTTTGTCTAATTGCTTTGTCATTCGTCTCTTGATTTCCTCATGGCGGATGGATGCTAAGTCATGAAGTTCCTTGACGTACTCCAGTGAGAGCCTATGAGCATCTTCATTCTCCAAGCTCCACTCTTCGCTGCCTTCTCCTGCTGCTACTACCCTCGGACGCCGAACCTCAAACTCGACATGGATGAGCGCCTCAGACCTGTAGGATAACTTGAAGGGTGTTTCTCATGTGGCCGAGTTTGGAGTTGTTATAAGAGCCCATAAGACCGAGGGGAGTTGCTCTGCCAAGTTACCCTTCAAATTGGTGACCTTCTTCTTCAGGAAGTTGATGATCATCTTGTTGACAGCTTCTACCTATCAGTTGCTCCAAGAATGATGCACATAGACAAATCGAAAATCCATCCCTAGCTGCTTGCAGAAGTCCTCCAGCTCCAAGCTGGAAAACTGTGGACCGTTGTCGGTGACGATTGCGAGAGGGATCCCGAACCTACAGGAAATCTCTCCCTAGATAAAGTTCTTCACGATCTGATAAGTGGTCTTGGCAAGAGCCTTTGCCCCGATCCACTTGGAGAAGTAGTCAATCATGATGATAATGAACTTCCTTTGTCCGCTGGAATGGAAAAAGGGGCCAATCAAATCCATGCCCCAGATGGCAAAGGGGTAGGGAGCGGTGATTGAACGAAGCTACTGAGCGCGCTGCAATTGAAGAGGCACGAAAGGTTGACACTTCGAACACTTGTTCGAGAAGACTTCTGCATCCTTCTGAATGGTTGGCCAGAAGTAGCCGTGACTTAGAATCCTCTACTTCGGAGTACGAGTGCCCGAATGACCGCCGCACTCTCCCGAATAGATCTCCTCTAGAACTCAAGGGATTTCGGCCTCTGACAGGCATCTAGAAAGAAGGCTTGAAATGGTCTTGCGATAAATCTCTCCTTCATGCAGTAGATAGTAAACAGCCTTGTATCAGAACTTTCTCTAATCCCCCTCACTGGCAGGAAGCCGACCTGTCTTAAGAACATAATGAACGGGTCCCTCCAAGAAGTCCTTTTGATGTAGGCCTACGCGCCGACGCGATCGTGACACTTTTGGCGACGCGTCACTCAACTCCCTTTCGATCAACTTTACACAAATAGAACTTCTTAGCCACATAATATACTATCTATAATTACAACACAAGCACAAGCTACACAGGAGAGAAAACTCCAACCAAAACGATGAGGAATGAATCGTTACCCACAAATATCTGAATGAGAAGAACACACAAGGAGGGCTGAATGAGAAGAACACACAAGGAGAGGAGGAATGAATCGTTACCCACAAAAGCTTGATACAAGTTGTGGAGAATATCTCTACCATGGTTCCACCAGAGTCTCACCGAGAGGATGATATGCACACCAAAACTCCTACGGAGTGACATCGAAGAAGCTTTCCCGGTAGTGGAGCAACCGTCCACCACGAGGGCTGCGATCGATGAGAGTTGGGAAGGGGGCGACGGGCTCGGGTTCGGCCAAAGAGGAGTAGCAGATTTCTCTTCTTTTTTTAAGGTTGTCTAAATCTATTAATCTCATTATGAGGATCCATATATATAGTCCTATTACAATAGATCTCATCCACACAACAAAATGGCTCACATACAAGCCATTGAAATTAAACAAAACATATAAAAGTTTGGAAGTAGAGTAGGAAATGCAGATTTTGACTAAAACAATTGCACAAATAATATTTAATAAGGACGTTAAATGTGTTGAAATGCATCGTAACGTCAAGTAGACGCATGGGGCCGCGAGTGGAGGTTGTAGCGGCGATAGTTGTGGCGACCATCGTCAGTAGAGTCCTCGATATGTTGGTGGCGTGGGTGGCAGAGATCTTCAAACATTGGTGGATCAGATCCGATGGTGCCAACAATCATCCCTCTGTCAAAAGCAATCATCACCGGTGAGTGGTCATGGCAATACTGATGGAGGATGGCAGCATCCAAGCATTCTAACTCGGACTCGGGATCAAGTTCACCCCCCAACCCCAAAGAAGACGAAGCCTCACTAGAAGAGAACAAAGAGGGAAGTAATTCTGGAGGTGGAGAAACATAAGGCATTAAATCTGATGCGTTGAAGATAGGGTAAATACCCCATTGATTGGGCAAATCCAAAACAAAAGCGTTGTCTCCCAATTTTTTAATGATCTTGAATGGGCCGAATCTTCGATTGGCCAATTTCTTGACGGTGCCCGAAGGGAGCCGATCCAGGAGTAAGAGGACCAAAACCAAATCGTCAACGTTAAAAGTGGATGCTCTCCTATGTAAATTAGCACGCGATTGATAAGAAGCATATTGAGTGGCTAATTTTTCTTGAATGCGTTTATGGAGATCATGAATGTGTTGAGCGAAATCTTGTGCAAATTGACTTGACTTATAAGTAGGTGGAAGTGGAATCAAGTGGCACATGCACCTTATAACCATGCACAATCTCACTCGGTGAAAGGCCAGTAGAACAATTCTTAGAGTTATTATAGGCAAGATGAGCATGGGGAAGAAGCAAATCCCAAGTGCCATTGCGGTCACCCACAAGACACCACAATAGTCTCCCTAAGCTTCTATTAATTACTTCTGTTTGTCCATCCGTTTGCGGGTGATAGGCGGCGGAAAATAATAATTTTGTGACCATTAACTTCCATAATATTTTTCAAAAATAACTAGTAAATTTTACGTCACGGACCGTAACAATAGTTTTAGGAACGCCAGGTGACTAACAATCTCTTTGAAATATAGTTTGGCGATGTGGGAGGCATCACTCGTCTTACTACAAGCAATAAAATAGGCCACTTTAGAGAAACGAACTACAACCACTAATATGGAGTCATTCCAGCAAATGGATGGGGGAAGGCCTAAAATAAAGTACATGCTCCCATCTTCCAATGGCATAGAAGGAATGGGGAGCGGTATGTATAACCCAACATTGGTTTTATTTCCTTTAGCAAGTTGGCAAGTCCGATAACTACTAACTATCTTGCCAACTAGTGCCTTTAAACCCAACCAATAAAATTTATGTTCCACGAGTGAAATCATTTTGTCCTGCCCAAAATGTCCACCTAGCCCACCACTATGGATCTCCCAAACTATGAAATAGTGTAGCGATATTTGCAGGATACACAACTTAGAATGCTTGAATAAATATCTGCTGCGGATATAATAAGCGGAAATAGTAGTCGGGAGTCATGTTGGGCACTCAAGTAGGAGTCCCTAAAATCCGGACAGTGCACATACTCATCCTTAACCCTTTCAAATACGATAACTTTAACTTGCATGGTAGTTAATAATAAAGAGAGATGACTAAGGGCGTCGACAACATAGTTTTGTGAACCCATAAGGTGCTTGAGGTAAAATGTGCACTCTTGAAGAAAAGAGACCCACTTAGCGTGACGGGGCTGATCTTATGTTGAGAATTAATGTACCTAAGGGCTTCATGATCGAAAAGGAGAACAAACTCATTGGGAAGGATATAATGCCGCCAATATTGGAGACAACGGATGTCCGCAGAGAATTCCCTATCATAATTTGAATAATTTAGTTTTGTGCCCGATAACTTCTCACTTAATAGCCGATGGGATGTCCTTCTTGGTTTAGCACACCACCAACTTCGATTCTGGACGCATTACATGATAATTCAAAGACCTTAGTGAAGTCGGGTAAGCGAAGAATCAGAGCCTCCGTCATTTTAGTTTTGATCATTTGGAATGCAATGGTGGCGGAGGAAGTCCGCTTAAAATCTCCCTTCTTCATACACTTCATAATGGGTGTCATAGTACTATTAAATTCCTTAATGAAACGATGATAAAAAGTAGCTAAGTCATGAAAGCTTCTTACATCACAGAGGCACTTTGGCTCGGGCCAATACTTAATGACTTGGACCTTTCTTAGGTCCACCTTAATACCCGCCGAACTCACAATATAACCAAAGAACTCTACGGAGTGGACAAAGAACGTACACTTCTTAAGATTCACATACAACTTCTCTTCACGCAAAGTAGAGAAAACAATTTTTAAATGAGAGTAGTGATCCGACGGAGAAGTGCTATACACTAGAATGTCATCAAAGTATACGACGATGAACTTACACATAAAGGTTTGGAACACGTGTGTCATCATGAGGGAAAACATACTTGGGGCATTGGATAAGACAAATTGCATGACAAGCCATTCATATAACCCGTCCTTAGATTTAAATGTGGTTTTCCATTCATCCTTTTCACGAATCTATATTTAGTGGTAGCCACTCCTAAAATCCAATTTAGAGAAAATCATGCCACCAGCTAGCATGTCCAATAAATCATCTAGGCGGGGGATCAGAAATCGATATTTAATGGTAATCTTGTTAATTGCACAGCTATCTATGCACATTCGTAAGGATCCGTATTTTTGGGGGGCAAGTAAAGCAGGGACAGCACATGGGCTCTTGTTATGCCTTATAAAACCTTTTTGTAAAAGTTCCGAAATTTGCATTTGTAGTTCTTGGTGCACCACGTGGTTCGACCTATAGTGTGGGAGATTTGGTAGAGACAAACCAATGAGATCTATAGCGTGTTGGATCTCTCTTAGTGGTGGTAATGTGGGTGGCAAATCATCCGGATAGACATCCTTAAATTCTTCTAGCAATGCTTTCAATTTTGGCGGCAAATCTTCCAAATTAGGAGCATCGCCCTTAGCTTGAAGACACACTAAGGCGTACATTACTCCACCAAGAATAGAATTGCAAGTGAATTCCTTATGTCTCATCAAACTTAACGTTTTCTTTTCTACCGGAAGGGTGGTATTCTTGGAGGGGGGAGTGGTCCATAGGAGGGGTGGGTTTGAGAACCACTTTCTTGCAATTAAATTTAAATTCATATGTGTTAGCTCTCCCAAAATGCATAACTTCATGATCAGAAAGCCAAGGAAGTCCAAGCAAAACATGGCAAGCATCTATGGGGATTACATCACACAAAATATTTTCCGAATATGACTTGATGGTGAGGGGTACAAGACATCTCCGTGTAACAGGAAGGGAGGTTTTCTTGACCCATGCTACGTGGTAGGAGTGGAGTGGGGCTCTTCAGTGAGCTTCATACGCGTGATGGCACTCTCTGAAATAACATTCATGCAACTTCCACAATCGATAATCAATTTACAAAGCTTCTCACTGCTCTTAAAAATCAATGAGAAGAAGTTGGTGTGATGCCAATCATCTGCCGCACGTGGGGTTGTTAAAATACAATACATTACCATAAGGTTGAGGTCATCTTCCAGGTCACTATGAAATCCTTACGGTTCTGATTCATCCATAGCTTCGTAGATAAACTCGGGGGTTTCACTAGTAGGCTCGACTATGACCAAGGTCTTTGTCTTGGTTGGGCATTCTATGGCGTAATGGTCGGTTACCCCGCAAGAATAACAAGTGGCATTAGTCTTACTAATCTTGCCCACGGGAATGCGCTCCCCTACAGGATTCTTAGCATCCCTAGTCATAATAATGATGCTAGAGGAATCCTTAGTCTTAAATTTTCCCTTGTCCTTTTAGGTTGAGGTGGAAAGACCATAGTTAGTTTTGCCTTTATGTGAAGTGTTTTATCCTTGGACTTAGAGGCTAAATGTTTTTCGATGTCAAGGGCGGCGTTGAAGGTGGTGCTCAAATCAGTGTGACTGTAGTGAAGGAGCTTTTTTTGGATGTCATAGCTAAGGCCCTTACAAAATCTAGAAAGTGTAACCTCTGACATCTCCTGAACGTCACATCATACTATTTTGTCTTTTAGTTCGCCCATGTAATCGACAACGGACCTTTTGCCTTGGAGAAGGGTGGCTAGTTCATCGAACATTTGGGTAAAATTTTAAGCGGGAATGTATTGATCTTTTAAGAGATTTTTCATCACTTGCCAACCGACAATAGAGACACCATTCTCATCTCCTAATCGTCGCTCCTTGTTTAACCAAAAAACTTTGGCTCGTCTGATTAGCTTAATCCTAGCAAACTTGAACCTTCTGCTGGTCCAATAGACGATGCCACTCAAAATAACACTCCATGTACATGCCCCAATTCAGAAACATTTGTGGTTCTCCTAAGCAGTCGTAGGTGGGGGCATTTATTTTAATGGTGCGGGCAAGGTCGACGTCTCGTTCAGGGCGACGCTGTTGTGAACGGGCACGTGGAGACAAATCATCGCGATCGTCATCCTCGTGGTGGTGGTGGTGACGGTTGGGTGGCCTATGACCTCAAGGTGGTGAGGGGGTTCGGTTGGCCAAAATTTGGGCCATCATTCCCCGGAGTTCCCAAAGTCATTGATTCATCTTAAAGTGAAGATCATCAACCGAAAAGGGATTTGGATTTGAGTGACGTTCATCAGCCATACTTTACGAGGATGTATGATACTCGTGACCGGAATTGGTGTGATACGTGTGACCGGACCTAGTGGGCATGTGATTTGTTAGGAAAAATTTTTTGGGGTTGTTGTTTTTATAGAAAAATAATTTGTGCACTCGTAAAGCCTAGGTGAATTAGTGCGAACCGGTGCAAAGTTAAGAAATTGGTCAACATGGCACTGATACCAAAATTGATGTAGGCATACGCGTCGACGCGATTGTGACACTTTTGGCGATGCATCACTCAACTCCCTTCCGATCAACGTTAAGCAAATAGAACTTCTTAGACACACAATGTGCTATCTATATTAACAAAACAAGCACAAGATACACAGGAGCGAAAATTACAACAAAAGCGACTATTCAGAAAGAGGTCGGAATTTGAAAGTTATTTAACTCAAGGTTAGCTAATCATCTAGAGGGGGTGAATAGGTCTTTGAAGTTTCTTAATTCTTTTGTTGTTTTCAATCAACCTATGTTATCTAGAGCTTCTCCTTAGCACCTGTAATAACAAAGAAAAGCAAAAACACCGCAAACACAGAGATTTATAGTGGTTCCCCAATTGGGTACATCCACTTTCCCTCCCACCTATCCAACTTATTTGTTGGACTCGGCACAAACTCCTTCACTATGCTCCTCAGACCTTACACCTCAGGCCCTCGGCCTATTACACAGATTCTTCACAGAATCCAACTCAGAACCACAAGGGTTCCTACCTCACAGCCCTGTAGGACTCCTACAGCTTAGTGATCCACTAATCACCTGCCTCAGCCTTATTTTTAAGGCCTACAACTCATGTTCTTCAGCCCTATAGCTTCAGGCACACAACCCTACTCTCAGAGTGATGCAACACTCCTACAACTCAGTACCCCAACCAGGTACCTACAGCTCAGCCTCCTCCAAGGCCTACAACTCAGTGATACAATTGTCACCTACAGCTCAATGAATCTCTAGTCACCTATCTCAGGCACAAGGCCCTACACTCAGGCTGAGAGGTCAGCCCTACCTCAGATCCATACATGGATCCTACCTCTGTGCCCCAACAGGGTACCTTCTTCAGTGACAAATTTGTCACCTACCTCAGGCATAAGGTGCCCTACACACATATTCGGATCTATTGAATCCTATAGGAAGTTAATACAAACTATTTAAGAAAAATAAAAAACAACTAACTCAGAGAAGTATCTCTGAGTCAACTTTACTGGACTGAGCAGATATCAGTCCAGCCCACTTGCTGTAGAAGGAATCAGTCTTCTTCTACAGCTCACACTTTTCTACTACACAGATGAGCAGCTACCAGCTTGCTGAAGAGATGAATCAGCTACTCTGTTCTGATGAGAACAAACTTGCTGAACGTTGAAGTGCTTCAGCTATCTTTCTTTGCCTTCAGGCTAACTTGACTGGACTTTAGCTTTCAAGCTTGATGGGAAAAAAATATCCAGCCGCCTCTTTCAATTTCTCTTTCTATATTTTCTACGTTTGATCCTTGTGTATTCGTTAACCCTAATCCCTTTACAGTTTCCTTTTTATATGCATTGATTTGAATCAACGACATAATAGAATGTGGGCCCACCAAGGATTGGTGAGCGTCATCTCTATCAGAAAGGGAAAAAACATCTTTCAGCTCTGCAGCAGCTTTTTCGCAACGGCTTCCTGCAATTTTGACTTTGATGACGTCAGTAGTGGTCATCAACATTTGGACTTAGAAAATTTTCCAGAATTCCATCAAGTGTTGAGTGATGTTAAGACACTCAACGCCATCAGCCTTGGCTCACAGTGCTTCTGGACTTAGAAATTTCCCTGGCTTTGTCTCAGTGGTTTTGACTCAGCAATCTCAGTAGTTTTTCATTATTATCTAATACATACATTTGTCTCAGTGCTTTCTTCTTTTTAGCTGAGACAAGTTTCTGTCTCAGCTGTATCTTCACAACTGTCTCAGCGGTTCTTGCTTTTAACTGTCTCAGCGCTTCCTTCTTCATTAAAACCATTGAGTGAACCTGTTTCACTCAATGCTTCTGGACTTAGAAAAAAATCCAGCTAGTTTTGTCTTAACTATTTACCTCTTAACTATCTCAGCGCTTCCTGCTTTATTAGAAGCGTTGAGTGAATCTGCTTCACTCAACGCTTCTGGACTTAGAGAAATCTAGCCAGTTTTATCCCATCTGTCTCAGTGCTCTCAGCGCCATCTTCTCAGTTATCTCAACTACCTCAGCGGTCTCAACGCCTTCTTCTCAGTTATCTCAGTTATCTCAGCGCTTTTTTGCCTTTAGTTAGTTTCTCTAGCTTTAGCTGCGTTCGACGATCTATGGGCTGAGCTTGACGAACTCTGATCTTCTCAGCAGTCTGAGTGCTTTTTGCCTTAGTTGATTTTTCTGGCTTTAGCTTAACAAGTGTTGAGCTGAGTTCGATGATTTGTAAGCTGAGCTTGACGAATTGCAAGCTGAGCTCGACGAAATTTGAAACCTGAACTCTTGTGCTTATCCCATGGAATGTTGAGTTGAGCTCGACGAACTTCGAGCTGAGCTCGACGAAATTTAAGTTTACTACCAAACTCATTTTCTTCACCTGTCCAAACATAGACTACCTACATGCATGAACTAGGGCACACATCAAATATATTATGTGTGTATATCATTGACCCGTTTGACTTCTTACAAATCTGGAAAATTGGGATAAATAGACCCAAGAATCTCCCCCTATTTGAAGAAGTCAAAACACTACATGTCATTGACAACACAGCATATTCATCATAGAAAGAATAAACATTAGTAGAGTGTGGAAATGTTATCATATTTTGCCATCCTGTGGAGAATTACTTGCTCCACTTGGCATGCTATCATCCTTACTATTCCACTTGTTTGTTCTTCACAACCCTTGACTTCTATCCTCCCCCTTTTTGACTTCTGCAACAGGGAGCATACTGAGGGGTTTGTCTCCCCCTATCTGTCTAGAGTAGATATTCTCATTGTGACAGAATCTAGTTCAGTTGTTGGGTTGGCTCTCCCTCAATAGTTGCACACTATCTTCATAATCTGGATTAAGAGTATATTCTACCTGCAAAATAAAAATTGCAGCATATGATAGAAGAGAGAATTGAAGCTACACAAGATTCAACATACCCAATTCAAATTTGAAGGTGTTGAACTTGGCTTTATCTAGTGGCTTAGTGAAGATATCAGCCACTTGCTTGTCTGTGGAGACAAATTCCAGGGAGTTGTCTTCCATTTTCACAAGTTATCTAATGAAATAATACCTAATTTCTATATGCTTAGTCCTGCTATGTGAGACAGGATTCCTAGCTATAAAAATTACACTAATAGAATCACAAAAAGTGGAGTTCTACTTATCTGAATATTGTAGTCCTGAAGTTGATGTTGGATGCACATCAACTGAGCACAGCAGCTTCCAGCTGAAATATACTCTGATTCTGCTGTTGATATTGCAACACTTGTTTGTTTCTTGCTGCTCTAAGAGACAAGACTTCCACCTAAAAACTGACAGGAGCCTAAAGTACTCTTTCTATCCTCCTTGCAACCTGCAAAATCTGCATCTGAATAGCCTGTTAGTTCAAATTCCCCATTCATGGGATACCATAGGCCAAGATCAGGGGTGCCCTTAAGATATCTCAAGATTCTTTTCACAGCAGTATAGTGAGACTCTTTAGGGTAGGCCTAATACCTAGCACAGACACATGTTGCATATACAATGTCAGGCCTACTTGTAGTGAGGTAGAGAAGGGAACCAACTATACCTCTATACAGAGTTTGATCAACAAGCTTCCCTGGATCATCTTTGCTTAGAGGCATACTAGAGCTCATGGGAGTTCTTATGGTGGAAGCATTCTCCATGACATATTTCTTGAATAACTCCCTGGTGAACTTTGACTGGGATATGGATAGACCATCATCAGTCTGTTTTACTTGGAGTCCCAAGAAAAATTTCAGTTCACCCATACTACTCATCTCAAACTTCCCCTGCATAAGTTTAGCAAACTTCCTGTAGAGGTTATCATCAATATTGCCAAATATTATGTCATCAACATAAATCTGGACTAGGATGATCTTGCCATTAGATTCCCTTAGGAATATGGTCTTGTCTATCATTCCCCTTGAGAACTTGTTCTCAAGAAGGAAGATAGACAATGTCTCATACCATGCTCTTGGGGCTTGCTTAAGCCCATAAAGAGCTTTCCTAAGTTTATATACAGTAGTAGGAGAGGTTGCATCTACAAAACCCGGAGGCTGCTCTACATAAACCTCTTCCTTCAAGTCTCCATTCAGGAAGGCAGACTTCATATCCATCTGGAATACTTGAATCCCAGGAAGATTGTAAATGCAAGGAACAGTCTGATTGCTTCCAACCTTGCAACTGGGGCACAATTCTGGTCATAATCAATCCTCTCTTCCTATCTATAACCTTTGGCCACCAGTCTAGCTTTATTCTTTATCACAATGCCATTCTCATCAAGTTTGTTTCTGAAAATCCACTTGACTCCAATGACATTGTGTCTATCTGGTATGGGAACCAGCTTACAGACCTTGCACCTTTTGTACTGGTTCAGTTCTTCTTGCATTGCACCAATCCAGAATTGTTCTTGATTTGCTTCTTCAGATTTCTTGGGCTCTTCTTGTGACAGGAAGCTGGAATAGAGAGCTGTGTTGATACTCCTGCTTCCGGGTCTATACACCTTGGCTAGCCTCACCTATTATCTGATCTGGAGGATGATCTCTCAGATATCTGACTGCAGGGGTAGCCTGACAGCTTCCTGTTGATTATTATTTTCTTCATCAGGTTGGTCTTCATTTCCAGCTTGACTGGCCTGTGCATCCTCTGGACAGCATCCTTATACACATTCTTCTTGCATAGTTTGGTTTGTATCTTTAATGGAGAGCTTTTCCATCATGACTTCTGTACCTATAGAGCTAAGCAAAGAGCTTGACAACTCACTATCAATCATGCATGACTCATCAAAAACTACATGGACAGATTCTTCTACAACTTGATTTGTCAAGTTATATACTCTATATGCCCTACTATTATTTGTTGGATCCCTAATTGGAATTTGAGCTATGTTCACTAAACTAGGATGTTTGACCCAACATGTATATCCTTGGGTCATGTTTATGTCCTAGAGTCTAGTCCATGTCCTTAGAGTCAATACTACATGGACCAGCCATCAACAGACTGCAGAAGACTGAGGACTTAGAGAAATTTCAAAGACTCAGGAAATGAGTTCGACGTTCGTCGAACTCAGCTCGACGAAAGGCATGCTCCGCTCGACGAACTCAGAGACAATTCTCTGAGCTGAGTTCAACGAACTTGGTTCTCAGGTTGACGATCTATGGACACTACACATCAACACGCCAAGTCCAAAATTCCTTTCTCTGAACTCCAGTCGACGAAGTTAGAATATCAGCTCGACGAATTTGGATCTCAGGTCAATGATTTCTGGATGTTCTACCTCAGCATTTTAAGTCCAGAAACATCTAAATATTCTAAATCCAGAATCATACTTCAGTCGACAAATTCATGTTGTCAGCTCGACGAACATAGACCACGGTATTGACAAGTTTATCAAGTAGCTATTAGCAGTTCTCAGGCCGACAAACTTATATTCTCAGCTTGACGATCTTGATACACAGAATTGGCAAGGCTCTAGAGAAAGCAGTTATCTATTCTTAGTTCGACGATCTTGGATCTCAGCTCGACAAACAAAGATTATCTGGTCGACGAACATAACTTCTCAGCTCGACGAACTTATGACCTAGATCGACGAATTTTGTTCTTTGGTTGATGATTTCTGTGCAGTTCCAGACATGGATTTTTCCACCTTCTATCCCTTATTTTATTGCAATAATTCCTGAGTAATCAATGCTTAATATTCTCTGAATATTATCGTTAGAAGCAAGCATTGATTACGGTCGTCATCAAGATTATTACTTGTCGCTTTTTAATGGGACAGTTGGGGAAATCATTTAATGTCGACATTCTCCAGGCCCTCAGAAATCAATGCTGAAGGAATTCAAAAATTCATAAGGAAGTTGTCATAAGAGATAAAAAAGGATTTTTTTTTTCTTCTTCCTTCTGAATAACACAGACGACATACAGAATACAGTGAACACAGAGAACAGGAAACACGGGGTAATAGAACAGTAAAGAAGAAAACCCTAGTCCAGAGAAATAATACAGATATAGAAGAGGAGGAAGAAGAAGAACATCAATCAAAAATCAAGAGTCTTCTTCTCTCTTCATTCCAGAGAGGACAACAAATACTCTATCAGTCAAGAAGTTCCTGGATACCTTCTGGTCAAGCTTTGAAGACCTACTCACCCTAAAGGCTCCACCCTTCCTGAACAGATCAATATCTAGCTTTGTTAACATCAAAAGATCCACTAAAGTCTTCTCTGTTGTATTGAGAAAGAGAAGACAACAAAACTCTCTCATCCCCCCACTGTAAAAAGGTTCTTTAACTCCCTTCAAAAGTTATTCCTGGTTGCAAGTCACCTGATCAAAAGACTTGAGATTGGTTTTTGAGCACCTGATCAAAAGCTCATTGGTGGCAGTCACCTGATCAAAAACCTGAGTGGATTCCTACCAGGGCGGTAGTGGATGTACCCAAGTTTAGGGGAACCACTATAGAATTCTTGTGTTGTCTGGTGCCTTTTTTTGTTCTTGTTGTAGCTGTACTAGTTAGGTTGTTGTGTCTGTGATATATTTGCAGCTCCTGTGGTAGATTATTTTATCTTAGGATTGTTTTTATTTACAGCAAATAGGCCTTAAAGTTTCAAGATACTCTATTCACCCCCCCTCTCTACAGTATATCAGATCTAACCCTAACTTTCAATTGGTATCAGAGCAAGTTTTCTTTGGTTGTACAAGCTAACCCTTGAACCAAAAGATCGTTTGTTAGATCTGACTTTTTATTTCTATTAGGATTATAGTCACAGCATGTCATAGAATAAAGACGATGCAAGCACCAGACCTCCAGTGTACAACATAAATAGGTTTGTCATCTGGGAGGCAAGAATAAAACTGTATATGAATTCAATGGATGAGGACATCTACAATTCTATTTTGATAGGTCCTCCTCAAGCAACTACCTCTACATCTACATCAACTACAAGCAATCAAGCAGTTCCACCACCTGAGTTGACTGATGCTCAAAAGAAAGCCAAGGTTGTTGATGTTAAAGCCTTGAACATTCTGGCCCAAACAATGTCAGATGACATTTTCCAAAGAGTGGCTGAATACATATCAACCAAGGCCATTTGGGACTCTCTCAACCAAATGGTGGCTAGCTCTATTGATCAATGGAAGGATAGAAGATCAAATCTCATATCCTAGTATGAGAATTTCAAGAAGGATGAAGCAGAATCTGTTACAGACATGTACAACAGACTGAGCTCAATCATCAATGAGCTGAAGACCTTGGATAAGGACATCACCCTCATTGAGGTGAATGACAAAATCCTCATGTACTTCCCTAGGTCATGGGATTCAAGGATCTGGCCAATCAAGGAGGTTAGGAGCTTAAATGAGATCTCCACAAAGTCTCTATTAGGAAAGCTCAAGTCCTATGAGCAGCTCATAAAGTCCAGAGAAGCAGCTAAACAATGGACTCCTCCACTAGTAAGGAAAGAGCACAACCTGGCATTCAAGGCTACTGAAGAAACTGAAGCCTCAATAGTGAATGAAGAGCTAATGAGTCTTCTTGCCAAAAGATTTTACAAAATGGCAAGGAAAGACTTTAGGAGAAAATCATCCAGGCAGGATGATAAGCCAAGGTATGACAAAACTCCCACTAAAGAAGTAGTTTGCTTTGGCTGCAGGAAACCTGGACATTTCATCTCAAAGTGTCCAGAGAATCAAAAGAAAGAAAGGAGAAGAGAGAAAGACTCCACAAAACAACAAAGCTCAAGGCCTTCTTCCAACAAATACAAAAAGAACGAGAAGGGCTTTGTAGTAGAAAGTTGGAGTGACACTGAAGATGAATCCACATCTTCCAGTTCCAATGAAGAAGAAGAAGAGGCAAGAGCCAAGGAAGTCTGCCTCATGGCCATTGATGCCTCCAAAATTCAATCAGAAGAGAAAGAATCTGAAAATGAAGGAGCTTTAGAATCAGAAGCTGATCAGGTATTGTTATCTTTTGACTATAATTTTGATAGTTTCAAAATTGAATTTAAAACTATGTGCATTGATTTAATAAACTCAGAAAAGGAAATCAAAATACTTAGGGAATAATTATCAAATCAGGAAAACATCATTTCTGAAAACACCAAGTTAAAAGAAGAACTAACATTAGCTAATGAACAAATCACTTCTTTAAAAACAGAGCTATGTGAGGCCAAACAACTTGAGGAATCTCTTAATGGGAGAAGCCTTAAGCTGATGGACATCACAAGCACAGTCAATGCCAGACTGAATGGCAAACTAGGTTTGGGTGCATCATCAAGTTTACCCCTCATACTCAAGAAAAATATATTAACCACATGAATAAAGTTTATGTCTGAAAAGGGTAAAGAAAAGTTAGATAATAACAATCCAAATCAAACTGAAATCACAAACAAAAACAAGAAAAATCAAAATCAGAAAACCTTAGATAAAAATAAAGTTCAGCAGATTTCGTCGAACTCAGATCGACGAAATGTGGCCAGTTAGTCGAACTCAAGTAGACGAACTCTGAACGTAAATCAAAATAATAATTATTCGTCCTACTACGATCGACGAACTATGTATGGTTCGTCGAGCAGAGATCGACAAACTTGGGGTACAGAAAATGAGTATGTTCATTCTCTGAGCAGAGATCAACGATCTTATCCCGTTTCGTTGAACTCTGGTCGACGAACTCACAACATTTCGTTGAACCCAGAAATACTTAATAAAAGTCATAATTATGACAGTAACTCAAATCAATCTAGGAAACCTTTTAATCCACTTGTTGATTGAACAATTCCTCCTAGAAGATACCACCCTATAGGGTATAAATCACAACCTGAATTTTCAGAAATATCTAGTATTTCTTATCAACAATATAAAGGACCTAAGGTAACTTGAGTGAAGAACAACTAACTCTTTTCATTGCAGGTAAAGGACTGTCCAGTGGTTAATCAAAAATGGTACCTAGATAGTGGATGCTCCGAACACATGACTGGCAATAAGGACAATTTATTTAACTACAAGTCCAAGCTAGGACCAAAGGTTATCTTTGGTGATTCAAAGTGTGCCAGTCAGAAAGCTTTGGATAAGTAAAGATTGGAGCAGTCACTTTCAAGAAGGTGATATATATAAGTAGACTCAAGCATAACCTCATCTCCATAAGCCAACTATGTGATGAAGGTTATCAGGTACACTTTAACTCAACAACTTGTAATATTTCTAATAAAGAAAAACAAAATGTTTTAATTGGAAATAGATAAGGAAAAATATATTTAGTTGACTTTCATTATGCCAATTCAAATATTTGTCTGCTTAACATTGTTTGCAATCAAAATGAATTATGGCATAAAAGGCTAGGACATGTAAATATGAAAAACATTACTAGGCTATCTAAAGACAGCCTTGTCAGAGGGTTACCTTCTAGTCCCTAAAAGAAGGAAGGCCTTTGTAGGGCTTATCAACTAGGCAAGCAAACTAAATATAGTTTTAAGTCAGTTTATAAAAGTGATTCACCTAGGATTTTATACTTGTTGCACATGGACCTATTTGGACCTATTGCTATACAAAGCTTAGGAGGTAAATATTATACTCTAGTTATTGTAGATGACTTCTCAAGATTCACTTGGGTGTTCTTTCTGAGATCTAAGTCAGATACATTCAAAATTCTTACAGATTTTCTCAGGACCATACAGATTGAGTACTCTACTCATGTTGCATTGATCAGAAGTGAATATGGTATAGAGTTTGAGTCTCTTCTTATGCATGAGTTCTGTGAGAAGGAAGGTATCAGGGACTGCTTCTCATCTCCTAGAACTCCTCAGCAAAATGGGGTAGTTGAAAGGAAGAATAGAACCTTAATTGAAGCTGCAGGCACATTACTTGCAGATACTTACATGCCCCTATATTTTTGGGCAGAGGCTGTAAGCACAACAAACTATGTACTGAACAGAAGCCTAATACATAAACTTAAGAATAGGACTCCCTATGAATTGCTTAAAGGGAAGAAACCTAAAATCACCTATTTTAAAGTATTTGGTTGCATATGTTATATACAAAATAACAACAAGAAATATATTGGAAAATTTGAAGCTAAGGCTAAAGAGGGAATTTTTCTAGGATATTCCCAAGTAAGCAAAGCTTATAGGGTGTTTAACAAGTCTTTTTTAAAAATTGAAGAATCAATACATGTGACTTTTGATGAAACTAACATGTCTTATAAGGAGAAAGAGATTTCTACCAATAGCACCATGCAGGTACCTCACTTGTGTGAGAAAATGGGTGAATTATACCTTCCACAAGAAGCTATAGCACCTTCTCCTCCACAAGTTGATGAAGACAGTGAAGATGAACCTTTGGAAGAAGCTGAACTTCATTCAACAGCAGACATAATTCCACAAGAGGAATAAATTCCAAATGTTGTTGCTGAACCAACTCCACCCACTGATCTTGTCACACTAAGGGATCACCATAGATCTCAAGTGATTGAAGACATATCAACAGGTGTACAAACAAGCCATCAACTCAACCAAGATGTGATGCATGCCTGTTTTCTCTCTCAAGTTGAGCCTCAATCCATAAAAGATGCTGAGTAAGATCCCCACTAGATCATTGCAATGCAAGAGGAACTCAACCAATTTGAGAGATGTAGAGTTTGGGATTTAGTTCCAAGACCCAAAGACTACCCAGTCATTGGAACTATATGGGTATATAGAAACAAAGAAGATGCCCATGGTGTAATTGTGAGGAATAAGGCTAGGCTTGTTGCTCAAGGTTATATGCAAGAAGAAGGTATAGACTATTACCAAACATTTGCACCAGTTGTAAGGTTAGAAGCAATCAAGATCTTCCTTGATTATGTTGCATACAAAAAGTTTAAAGTCTATCAATTGGATGTAAAGAGTGCCTTCCTAAATGGAGTATTGAAAGAAGAGGTTTATGTTGAACAACCTCCGGGTTTTATCTCTCCAACCCATCCCTCATATGTTTTTAAATTGCATAAAGCTCTTTATGGTTTAAAGCAAGCTCCAAGAGCTTGGTATGAGACCCTAGCTAGCTTTTTGATAGAGCATAAATTTACTAGAGGCATAGTAGATAAAACATTGTTCACTAGGCACCATAAGGATCAAACTTTGTTAGTACAAATATATGTAGATGATATTATATTTGGCTCTACTGATTCCAAACTATGCAAGAGGTTTTCTGACCTCATGTATTCTAAGTTTGAAATGAGTAGCATGGGTGAGCTCTCCTACTTCCTTGGTCTCCAAGTGAAGCAGCTACATGATGGCATCTTCATCTCTCAGGCTAAATATGCTAAAGAGCTTCTTAAAAAGTTTGGGATGGTTGATGCCTCAGCAAATAAAACACCTATGGCTACTAATGTTGTAATAGACACTATTGAACATGGGAAACAAGTTGATTAGAAATTATATAGGGGCATTGTTGGGTCCCTTCTATATCTTACAGCAAGTAGACTTGACATAATTTTTGCCACATTTCTTTGTGCTATGTTCCAAGTGAACCCTAAAGAATCTCATCTAGTTTTTCTAAAAAGAATTTTGAGATATATAAATAGTTGTCCTAGTTTAGGTCTCTGGTATCCTACTGAGTCAGAATTTGATTTAACTGGATATTCAGATGCTGACTTTACCGGATGCAGGGTCGATAGGAAAAGTACCTCAGGAACTTGTCAGTTCCTTGGTATGAGATTAGTGTCTTGTTTCTGCAAGAAACAATCATCTGTGTCCACATCAACTGCAGAAGCAGAATACATTGCAGCTGGCAGTTGTTGTTCCCAGATGTTATGGATTCAAAACCAACTCCTAGACTATGAGTTCAACTTAAATAATTCAACTCTCTTATATGATAACACAAGTGCTATATCCATAGCACAGATTCCAGTCCATCACAGTTGGACTAAGCATATAGACATTAGGTATCATTTCACTAGAGAGTGTGTTGACAAAAACAAAATTAAACTTATCTATATCTATACTGATTTACAAAGAGCAGATATTTTCACCAAACCCTTGGATGAAAGAAATCAATTATTCTTTATAAATCAGTTGGGCATGATTAATGGAGAAGCTTTGATTTAACTTCTATCTGCACTCGACGAATTTTTCAAAGTTCGTCGAATGGAGCTCGACGAACTGGGAAAGGTTATTGAGATATTCGTCGAACGGAGATCGACGAATTCTCTGAGTGAAGTTATTTTCGTCGAACGGAGATCGACGAATCTGCTTCAGAAAACTTTCGTCGAACGGAGCTTGACAAATTGTTTTCAAATATTCAGACTGAGCTTGACGAATTATTTTGTCGATCTCAGATCGAAGAATTATTTATTTTTCGTGGAACGGAGTTTATCGATTCATATTCCAAAAAATCCTATATGTAGGTTTTTCTTCGACCTCTGTCTCGCGCTTTTAGTTCCCTTGCACTTGATCTTCATTTTTCTCTTGCAGGTGAACTAATGGAGATTCCAGCAGGCAGTCTTGCGGCCATGAAATTTGATACCGGCTTTGATTGGGACTTTGAATCGTTTCAACACTCCGGCCCAATCTTCCTGGATATTCTAAAACTGCTTGAAGAACAGCAGTTGAAAAGTTGATGACCACCAGGATCAAGCTCGCCAGTGCAGAAATCAGAGAGTGGGTCTACAATTTCCTCCACCACAGATGAGAGCTGCATGACCGGCTCAATATCGGGTAATGTTGTCTCTCTTACCCCCGCCGTTCTGACTGAAATATTTGGATTAAATAATGGTGTAGAGGAACTGGAAATTGATAATGAAGAATTTAATGATATGTTTAATAAAATGGGTTAGTCTGGAACAACCCCTAATAAACTGCTGAAGAAACATCTGTCTACTGAGTACAAATTTCTAGCAGATGTTGTGGGGAAAGTATTGCTGGGCAAGTACAGTGCCCATGATCACATAACCATGCATTAATTCCTAGTAATGTGTGCAGTGGTGAATTAGAAAACAGTGAATTGGGCTCAAATCATGTTTGAACTGATTAGGAAAAAGAATACTAAAAAGGAGGTTTGCTTTGGAACAATTCTAGGAATCTTCCTTAAAGATAAGGCTGTTGAATCCCTGGTCACCCCGACCATCTTCATAAATGCCTCCAAGAGGCTCACCTGTGCCCACTTTGGCAGGTGGGAGAGGAACATCACCAAGCCCTCCAAGGCATCTTCCTCCTCCAGGCCTTCTGAAAGCACTAGGGCCATCACAGCCGCTCCTCTAACCCCAGAAGAGGCCCCCTCCTCCAACACTCCTTCTTCTCCTCAACATCAACAACAACAACCACTTCACATTTCTACTCCAGTTTCATCTCCTGCACCTTCTCCACCTCCATCCTCTCCTCAAATAAATCTCACTGCAATCCAATCAATTGAAATCCCATCTTCTCCCATTCAGGAATCCACACAACATTCTCCTTCCCAATCACCACAACCATCCCCACATCAATCCCCTCTTCCACCTCATTTAACTACCACAGATCCTGGCACCTTTCTCTCCTCCCACACATTCAATCTCGTGATTTCCCCTTCATCCCCACATCAAGAATCCATCCCCACAACTTAAATTTCATCTTCTACACCTGACTGCACACACCAAGATATGTCTAGTGCATTTTTTGTTTGTTCCAACTGTGGTCACCACAATCCCTACTCCTCCACTGCTCTAGAATCTCTTTATTTAAATTTCTCTGATATTGCTAAGGACCTGCTTGCTTTCATCTCTCCTACTCTTCAAAATCTTCTAACTAATGCTCTAGCTCCTCTCACTGCTTCCATCAACAATCTCTCTGCCACAGTTGCTACTCTATCCCCTGTCCCTTCTTCTTTTGGGGGACTGGCTCCAAGACCTTCTGCAGCTAGTCAGGGGGAGATGCTTTGATAAGTTGTAAATATACATATTTTTACGTATGTTAAATAAGTTGTTTTAGTTTATTCTCATCATTTTTAATTAAATTTCTTAAATAAAATGCTCCTTTTAGTGTAAATATTTTGCTAACTTAACTTATTTTAGTTTTCAGAAAAAATACAAAAACTCTACCCAAAACAGTAAGTACACGCCCGTATACTTACTGGTCACGCCCGTGTAAAGGGCGTGACATTCCAATTTCCCGTGAAATCAGCGAATTTGAAGAAACACCATGTGACACGCCCAACGTCACGCCCGTGTCCCATGGCACGCCCCATGACAATGGCCCATGACCATCCAGCTCGACGAAATGCGCTCGACGATCGTCGACCAAGCTGGCACGCCCCCATCACACCAGTGACCTAGGGCGTGACTCCTCCACCTGGCCCGACAAACCGCCGCCGGCAATTTTCGATGCAAATGACGCCCAGTTCAACCTCCCTGACACGCCCATAGTCACGCTCGTGACCAGGGGCGTGACTGCCACGTGGACCTCCTGAAGTCAACAATGCCGTCAAATCACCGAATTCTGATGATAAATAAAGCCGACATGCCCAATGTCACGCCCGTGACCTGGGGCGTGACCGCCGCGTTTTCAGGCGCAAAATCAAATCTCCAATCAAATCGTCCGCCGCCATATGAATAGTGCTGACACGGCCCCTGACACGCCCGTGTCAGAGGGTGTGTCCCATGAAATTTTTGTCTATAAATTTCCAGCTTTTGTATGCATTCCTGTTCCCTTTTTCCTGAACCATTTTGCATAGGGAGGTGCTGCCTAAATGGATTTCCAAGCCTTGTAATGAGATTTTCTCCCTCTCCCTCTCTTTTATTTTCAATTTTGTAATCATCTTTTATTGTTAATGCATTGTAGTTTTTTTTTTCATTACATGGCTTTGGACTTCATCTATATGCTCACTCTTATGCAATTTTATTTCTTTTATTTTGTTTTAACTTAGTTTTCGTTTTTTTAAAGTGCGTGTGTGAGTGTATGAGTATAGTTTTTACTTTGATGTTTTCATTAATTGTTCACTTAACTATGTTAGACTTAGGATTTTTATAAGCTTTTTATGCATTTCTATAAATCCGTAAAAGCGTTTTCAAAGTCATTTTTATCTTTCATTAACTTAGATTTTCCCATTTAGGTTGTAAAATTTCTCGTGCTTTTTTACTTTATTTTCACTTTTTATGCACTTTTACGGAGTTATAAGAATGTATATATAGTTGTTTTAATTTTTCAAGCACTTCATTTTGCCTCTTATTTTCAAAAACGTTTTGCTCCTTTTATTTTTCTAACTTCATTTTATTCATTTCTACCGCATTCTAGCGGTAGAAATGTAATTGTTTTAATTTTTTGAGCACTTGCACTTTGCGTTTATTTGCAAACTTTTTTGCTCCTTTAAATTTTATTTTCACTTTTTATGCATTTCTACCACATTCTAGCGGTAGAAATATAGTTGTTTTAGTTTTCCAGCAACTTAGTTTTTCCTACTAAGTTTTAGTTTTAGTTTTATTTATTTTTCTGTAATTATTTAAGTAGTATTTGTATTAGCATTTATTTACCGTCTACTCATTTGAGTTAAATGACAGGTCTGTGTATGTGTTTACTTTTCGGTATAGTGTGTGTGCTGGTGCATTTATTTTCTCCTACTCGTTTGAGTAGGACTCGCTTTATTTTCTCCCGCCCACTCATTTGATGCAGGACTTGTAATTTTACTGCTTTTATTTCAGTCATATTCGTTTTAGTAGGACTTGCACTTTACTGCTTTATTTTACTGCTTTATTTCCTGCTTCATTTGTTGCTTTATTTATCGCTTTCTCCGCAAGCTACCCCCATTCTGATGAGTGGCTAACCGTTCTTAGCCCTCAGTATCGAAGAGCATTGAGACAAATAAAATAGCTTTAAATAATAAAAGGTCATGTTTTTCTAATTAATTAAAATTAACTTAAGGTTTGCCTAGGGTTTACGATGCGTAGGACCACATAATCGATGTATGGGCCCTATTTCCGTAGTCCATACGCTAGCTAGCCGAGAGGCCGTGCGTATGGACAGATCGCCCCTTGGTAATTGGAGTTCCGCACTAACCCTCGAGAGAGGAGGCGCGCAAACTCTACCAGATTGGGTTCCCCACCCAATAGCGTGGTTCTTAGCATAATGCGGGCGTTAAGAGGAATCCTTCGTCGGATGAGTGCCCGGTCGAATAGTCTTAGCATTTAGGTGAGCGATATTCCTATAGCTAGGTGAGCTCATTTTAGTGAAACCTCCACGGCCAAGTCTCCGTCTTAATTAATTTGAAACTTAGGAGATCTTTTTATTAATAGTTTATTTTAGTTCAAATTTTATTCGGTGCCCTCGAGCTAAGCTCTTCATCGGCTCCACCTTTTATTCTTTCATTTTTATTGCATTTTTTATATATAAAAAAATATCCCGACAAGATAATTATCGGTAAAATAATAGTCCCCTCTAGTGAAGAGTAGAAATAATCGAACCGACCCCGAGAACAATATGACCTCCATATTCCACAACGGAATATCCTCTACTACACATGATAGGTGCACTTGCCTCCTTTCGTTAAAACTCGACTCAACTGTTTTATATCCAAATAATAAATTCACGCGCCCCATTTTCTAAATAAAAACCAATCACCGCTTTTCTTAAATAAAACCGCCCGGGGCGCCGCGAGCTCGTAATAATTTTTGGAGTTTTAACCCACATCAAGTTTTTGGCGTCGTTGCCGGGGAAATTTCGTGTCGTTATTTCAAACTCTGGAGATCTATTAATTTTACCTATTATATATATATATAACAAAACTTAAAAAAATGGCCACCAAAAATGTAAATGAATAATAATTAGTATCATAACAAAAATAAAACTACTTTAAAAAAGGAAAAAAAATTAAAATTTTTTGTTTGTTATTCTTATCTAACAAAAAAAAACCAAAAAAAATTTCTAAAAAAGATATAAAATATATCATATTAATATTATTATCTATAAAACATTTTTTATAATAAAAAATTAAAAACAAAATGATGACGTTTTCTACTAAAAAACCTTAACTAAAAATCTAACAAATTAAAAAAAACTATTAAAATTTCAAAAAAAAACACCAAAAAGGAAAAAAACACTAAAAACATAAAAATCAAAACAAAAAAACTTAAAAAACTAGAAAGCCACCAAAAAATAAAAAAAACCCAAAACCCAAAAAAACAAATATCTATAACCAAAAATATATATATTTTTTGTTATTCAAAATGTATATATTTTGTTTAACTTATTATATTTCACATTATTTTGGTCACTTCAGCGCACTTTACACTCTTGTGCACGCTAGGGGTCCGCATTTCTGTAGCGCTCATAAGTTAAGACGTTAGATTTGAGTCACAAACACACATGCCCCCTACCACCCGCACAATTTCAGCATAGTTTATCGTTTTTTGTTTTTGCTATTCTATTTTTGCTATTTCTTTTTAATAATGCAGGGTTCCATATGGGCCTCCCCGAACTCGTCTAAGAAAAGCTTCTACCCTCTCTTTTAATTTTTGCGCATAATTTATTTTATAAATTATTCATTTCATATACTTAGATAGCAACATTGGGCACAATGTTGGATTTAAGTATGGGGGTGTTTTCTTATTTTTTTATTCCTGCACTTTTATATTCTGCAATAATAACAAAAATCATAAAAAATACCAAAAAAAATTGCAAAAATTAAAACCTCCAAAAAATTTTTTTTATTGTTTTTATAATCAAAAACCTAGAAAAAAATCCATAAAACAAAACAAAAATTCAAAAAAAAAATTTATTTCTTTTACTTTGTAAATATTTTTGTATAAAAATAAATCTTTCTCTCCCCCCCCCCATCTTCTTATTTGTAAAAACTCTCTTTTTATCAAGTCTGTGACGTTTGACTAATCGAACCAACCACCTAAATAAGAGTCTGTTCGCGGGCCATCGAGTTTTTACCTTGTCCTTTTTTTGTAAAAAAAATTCGAAAAAACCAAAAAACCTAAAAAATAATAACTCTAAAAATCAAAAAATAATAATAAATCAAAAAATAAAATACAAAAAAATAATGAACACTGTAAAAAATCCAAAAAAGTTTGTTAATTATGTAACGAATAAATCGAATATCTTAATTCTTAACTCTTTTCGCTCTCCGAAAATTTAGTTGCGAGTTAATTTATAAGCGAATTTTAGTTATTCTTTGCTTACTATTTGTTTATTAATTGGAGATCGATAGATTTAGATATCTGGGGTTAAGTTTTAAATTTTTTTTTGTATGCTTTCTTTATTTAGATAGAGACCTGTTTTCAGAATTACTTCTACTTATCTAAATAGTTGCACATTTATTTTGTTAAAAAATAACAATCTTCGATTTTAAGTTATGTTTACTTCAAGCTTTTTTTCGACATATAGGAACATTTAATCTAGAAAGGTTGCTCTCAAAAACTTTTTATTAAACCTAGTTTTATTTTTGAACAAAAATCTTTCACCTTTTTTCATGTCATACTTGGCATGATTTCGATCTTTAAAAGATCCTATGTCAATGAGAATAAGAATTCATTCCATAAACATAGGCATCCAATATTTAAAAAGATTATGTCATGAAGTAAGAAGATAAAATTCATTACTCCTATACATATACATTGGATTATTATGAAGATGTTAAAAAAACAATTTATGTTATGGAAAATAAGATTTCGTTTTCCTAACATCCATATTCGAAAAAAAATTTAGAGGTTCGAGAGAAAAAATATACGCTCGCCTCTAATTCAAAGCCTTCTTCATATACCACGATATCCTATTCCGGTAATCTCAAATAATTCGAAATTTAAATTTTAAAAATCTTTTTGAGAGCATAATTTGTAAATTAAATTATTTCCTGTAATTCTTACAAGCTCAAGTTTTCATAAATCCAATCTATTTTTGTTAGCCTAACAAATAAACGTTTTTGCTATTTATTCGATCATATCAGAAGTTTTTAGCTGAAACTTTTCCTTTATTTAAATTTTTGGCATAATTTAGGATTTAACTCTAATACCCCAGATATTTATTTAGATCTTTCTTTCAATTAATTCAAGCAGTAGCTAAACTTAGGATTTTTTTAATTCATTATAACTTAGGATTTCTTTAATTCAAGCGGGCGTTAAGAGGAATCCTTCGTCGGATGAGAGCTCGGTCGAATAGTCTTAGCATTCAGGTGAGCGATATTCCTATAGCTTGGTGAGCTCATTTTAGTGGAACCTCCACGACCAAGTCTCCGCCTTATTTAATTTGAAACTTAGGAGCTCTTTTTATTAAAAGTTTATTTTAGTTCAAATTTTATTCGGTGCCCTCGAGCTAAGCTCTTCATCGGCTCCACCTTTTATGCTTTCATTTTTATTGCATTTTTTATATATAAAAAAAATATCCCGACAAGATAATTATCTGTAAATAATAGTCCGCTCCAGGGAAGAGTAGAAATAATCGAACCGACCCCGAGAACAATACGACCTCGATATTCCACACCGGAATATCCTGTACTACACACGATAGGTACACTTGCCTCCTTTCGTTAAAACTCGACTCAACTGTTTTATATCCAAATAATAAATACGCGCGCCCTGTTTTCTAAATAAAAATCAATCACCGTTTTTCTTAAATAAAATCGCCCGGGACGCCGCGAGCTCGTAATAATTTTTGGAGTTTTAACCCGCATCATGCTTCATGATGAAGAAGCTCTAGTGAATATAGCAGCAGCAACAGCAGAAACAGCAGCAAAAAAAGCAGCAGTAGAAGTAGAAGCAGCAACAGAACTTGATTTTTTCATGACTGATTCTTCAGAAGACACAGATCCTTCTGACATAATAGACTTAATAGAATCAGATACTGATATGGATGAGCCTGTTATGGCTGAGATAGACACTGTTGGTGATTATATTATAAATCCCACATTTGATCTTTTGAATCTGTTAAACATTTTTGACACAATTCACTTGAACTTTCTTCCAGAAGACAGCTTTAAGCCATATTTGGCTATAGTCCCTTATACCTCTCCAATAAGCCCCAAGTTTGCCAAGCAACTAAAGGCTAGTTTTGCTATAACAGAGGTTCCAGCTATTCTATCTCCACCAAAAGCTGATTCCCCCATTATCTCATCCCCTCCCAGAGACATTTCTGTTCCCACTTTTGTTATGGATGACTCCCCAATGCCTGATATTGATGCATTGATCATGGCTGATATAAAAGAAAATAAAATAGTTGCTGAAAGCACTGTTGTTTATAGCTCTCCTGCTCCAGCTCCAGTTCTTTCTCCAACTCCTACTCAGGCTGAAAATCCTATTGATAAATCTGTACTAAAAGCCATTGATGCTTTATATGATACTCCTCAAGGATCTTCTGATGAGGATGATGATGAAGAGGATTCTGATGATGAGCCTAAGAAGAAAGTCTCTAAGAAGAGAAAAGCTCCTCCACCTCCTGCCCCAAAACCAAATCCATTAAATGATACTCCCTATTATATACTGCAGAAGATCACACCATACAAGGGCATGTTAGCATGGATGTGGCTGTCCAAGAACCAACAAAAAGAAAGAAAGAAAAGAAGGAGATACTAAACTCCTCCTCCAAGATTCACGAAAGACCCTCCTCCTCCTCCTCCACCTGTTGTTGGTGCTTCAAGTTCTTCAACTCAGAGGACTACCCAGTATCAAACATATCAGAGACATCAGGGTAGGTCCTCCTCTTCTTCAGGAAGCAGCCAACAGAGGAAATATTCATCTGGCAAATAGCATTTACAACAGCATCATCATCAACAACAATAACAAATCACTGAACATCAGAAAGCTAAAAGCCCAAAGAGACCTATCTCCCCTCCTGTACCTTTTGAGGATCTAGAAACAGCTACAACAGTAAGGATGGCTAGATTCTAGGAATTGGTTGGCCTATCCATGATCAACAGAGCAAAAGCTGAAGGAAAAGATCCTTCTGAATACACTACCATGTCCAAATACAGGAAGGAAGAACTCAATAGGTTTGCTAAAGCTAACAAATTTTTTAATGTTGATGACTACATGAAATTGCATCCAGAAGCTGTAGTGACAAGGGCCACCTCTCTTAATATCATTGTGGCTGCTGATATGATAATGACAAAAGTACAAGTAGTCAATCCAAATAGGGAGATCAAGTTCACTCAGCCTGGTGAAAAAGTTCAAGAGGAGAAGCATAAGGAGGACAAGAAGAAGAAATGATTTTTGAACTGTTTTAACTTCTCTATTGTCCTAAAATTGCTTATTTATTTCTTGATACAAAGCTTACTGTATATATATATCTGCTGCACATTTAAATTTTTCCTGCCAGATATATGTTTTCTTGCTTTGTAGCTTTTTTGTGTCTGTAATTAGTGACCACACCCAAATAGGGGAGATTGTTGGATCCCTAGTTGGATTTGGGCTAGGTTCACTATACTAGGATGTTTGACCCAACATGTATAGCTAGGGTCATGTTTGTGTCCTAGAGTCTAGGCCATGTCCTTAGAGTCAATACTATATGGACCAACCATCAACAGACTGCAGGAGACTCAGGACTTAGAGAAATTTCAAAGACTCGGGAAATGAGTTCGACATTCGTCAAACTTAGCTCGATGAAAGGCGTGCTCAGCTCGACGAACTCAGAGACAATTCTCTGAGCTGAGCTCAACGAACTTGGTTCTCTGGTCGATGATCTCTGGACACTACACATCAACATGCCAAGTCCAAAATTCCTTTCTCTGAACTGCAGTCGATGAAGTTATAATATTAGCTCGAAGAATTTGGATCTCAGGTCAACGATTTCTGGATGTTCTACCTCAGCATTTTATGTCTAGAAACATCTAAATATTCTAAGTCCAGAATCATACTTCAGTCGACAAATTCATGTTCTCAACTCGACGAACATAGACCACAGTATTGACAAGTATATCAAGTAGCTGTTAGCAGTTCTCAGGTCGACGAACTTATATTCTCAGCTCGACGATCTTGATACACAGAATTGGCAAGGCTCTGGAGAAAGCAGTTATCTGTTCTTAGTTCGATGATCTTGGATCTCATCTCGACGAATAAATATTATCTGTTCGATAAACATAACTTCTCAGCTCGACGAACTCAGGTCCTAGATCGACGAATTCTGTTCTTTGGTCGATGATTTCTGTGCAGTTCCAGACATGGATTTTTCCTCCCCCTGTCCCTTATTTTATTGCAATAATTCCTAAGTAATCAATACTTAATATTCTCTGAATATTACCGTTATAAGCAAGCATTAATTATGATCTTCATCAGGATTATTACTTGTCGCTTTTTAATGGGACAGTTGGGGAAATCATTTAATGCTGACATTATCCAAGCCGTCAGAAATCAATGCTGAAGGAATTCAAAAATTCAGAAGGAAGTTGTCATAAGAGATAAAAGGGATTTTTTCTTCTTCCTTCTGAACAACACAGACGACATACAGAATACAGTGAACACAGAGAACAAGAAACACAGGGCAATAGAATAGTACAGAAGAAAACCCTAGTCCAGAGAAATAATACCAGATACAGAAGAAGAAGTAGAACATCAATCAAAAATCAAGAGTCTTCTTCTCTCTTCATTCCAGGATTCCTTAGAGGACAACAAATACTCTATCAGTCAAGAAGTTCCTGGATACCTTCTGGTCAAGGCTGAAAGATTGAAGACCTACTCACCCTGAAGCAAAGCTCCAACCTTCCTGAACAGATCAATATCTCAGGGGGAGCTTTGTTAACATCAAAAGATCCACTAAAGTCTTCTCTGTTGTATTGGAGAAAGAGAAGACAACAACACTCTCTCATCCCCCCACTGTAAAAAAGGTTCTTTAACTCCCTTCAAAAGTTATTCCTGGTTGCAAGTCACCTGATCAAAAGACTTGAGATTGGTTTTTGAGCACCTGATCAAAAGCTCATTGGTGGTAGTCACCTGATCAAAAACCTGAGTGGATTCCTACCAGGGTGGTAGAAGAGTGGATGTATTCATGTTTAGGGGAACCACTATAAAATTCTTGTGTTGTCTGGTTGCCTTCTTTTTCTTTTGTTCTTGTTGTGGTTGTGCTAGTAAGGTTGCTGTGTCTGTGATATTAGTTTATATTTGCAGCTCCGGTGGTAGATTATTTTATCTTAGGATTGTTTTTTATTTATAGCCAATAGGCCTTAAAGTTTCAAGATACCCTATTCACCCCCCCCCCCCACTCTAGAGTATATCAGATCTAACCCCTAACTTTCATTATTGTTATACCCAACAAAGATCCCCTCATATGATTTGGCAGCAAACTTAGTCACCTTTGACTTACCATTGTTCAGGATGAAACACTTGCAACCAAAGATCCTGAAATAGGATATGTTGGGTTTTCTACCCTTCAAGATCTCATAGGGAGTCTTCTTGTGGCCTTTGGTGATAGAAGCCCTATTGAGCACATGGCATGCCTCAGCACAAAAATATTCAGGGAGAGAAGTGTCACTCAATAATGTTCGCCCAACTTCTATGAGAGTCCTGTTTTCCTCTCAGCTAACCCATTTTTCTTGGGTGTTCTTGGAGAGGAGAATTCTTGATGAATGCCTTACTCTTCATAGAATGTAGTCATAGCAGCAGACTGAAACTCAATTCCATGGTCAGTTCTCATTTTGACCACAGAGCATGCAAGCTCATTCTGAATTTTCCTAACAAAACTCATGAAGATTTCAAGGGTTTCATCCTTTCTTCTAAGGAAGAACACTCAAGTAAACCTGGAATATTCATCAACCACCACAATGTTATAGACCTTCCTACCTAGACTATTAATAGGCATAGGATCAAACAAGTCCATATGCATGAGATACAAGTATCTCACTGAGTCCTTGACCCCAATGCTCTTAAAAGAGGTCTTAGTCTGCTTATCCTCTTGGCAAGCAGTACAGATACCCTCCTTGGAGCATTTTATTTTGGGACCATTCCTAACAAACTCATCACTGAAGAGCTAACCAATGGTATTATAATTCAAATGAGCCAGTCTTTTGTGCCATTGGACACAATATGAGACTTTGTCATTTGCAACTAGGCGTATAGGGGAACTATTATCTAAGCAAGAAAAATTTAAGCAACATTCCCACTCCTAGTGCCTATTAACATGACACGTTGGTCACTTAACCTCTTGATGTGGCACTTATCCTTGTGGAAGGAAATGTCATAACCAAGATCACATAGTTGACATATGCTTATGAGGTTATGTTGCAACCCTTCCACATAAGCCACATTTGTGATGGTGATTATGCCATTTGAGATATTACCATAGCCTTTGGTTAACCCCTTGTCAAAGCCTCCAAAGATGACCTTGGGTCCATTCTTTACTGGATTGAACTCCTTCAATAGCTCCTTTGTTCCTGTCATGTGCCTCGAATATCAACTGTCTAAGTACCATTTAGGGGAACTGGTACTTGAACTTGAAAGTGCAGGTTAGATCTGATATACTCTAGAGGGGGGGTGAATAGAGTATGGTGCTCACTAAAAACTTTTTACAACTGTTGTTGTATACCTAAGTGAACAGGGAAGCAAATAACATAAAGCAAGCACAGCAACTATCTAATCATAAAGCAATCACAGAACAATCACAAACCACAGCCAGAAAACAAAAGAAATGAGCAACCAGATGACACAAGGATCTATAGTAGTTCCCCAACCAATCTGGGTACATCCACTCTTCTACCACCCTAGGTAGGAATCCACTGCAGGATGAGTTGATCAGGTGTCCTGAGCACCAATGAGCTTTTGATAAGGTGCTCAAAAACCAAACCCTCAAGTCTTTTGGAAGGAGACTTGCAACCAGAATAATTTTGACGGGATTTAAAACTCTGTACAGGAATTGGAGAGAGGGTGATAGTGTCTTCTCTGTCAACAGTCAGAGGGAAGACTTGTGGATTGATTGTAGCAGATCTTGCTCCCCCTGAGATCTTGAATTGGTCAGGAATGCTGGAGCACTGCTTCAGGGTAATAGGCCTTCAATGACCTAGACTGCCTGGACCAGAACTGCTTCAGGAACTTCTTTTGACTGATAAGGTTCTGTTGTCCTTTGAAGTTGTCCTGAGAATAGAGAGAAGAAGACTCTTGATTGAATTTGGTTGTTCTTCTTCTTCTTGAGAAAGTTCTCTGGTCAAGGCTGATTGCAGTCAAGAACTTTAGATTTGAGAATGTTTGTTCTTCTTTGCAACTTCAGAGTGTCTATCAGATTGTTTTCTGTACTGTAATACTTGAACTCTATCACTGCTTGATTCTGTTCTCTTTTTTTGTGTCTTTTTCTGACTGAGGAATATTGAAACTTTTGAATGTCGAGCAGTAATTACAGTCGGCTTGGAAAGAATCAGAAATCAATGACTTCCCTAACTGTCCCATGGAAAAATGGCAGGGAATAATCCATAGTCAATGCGCGTTCTAACGGTAACATTCCGAGAAGATCTGGCATTAAATGTTCAGGAATCAGCGCCAAGAAACAGGACGGGAACCTTGAAGAAAACCTAATCTGGATTCGTCGAACAAAGAACACAATTCATCGAGCTGAACTTGTGTTCATCGAGCTGAGCTTGAGTTCGTCGAGCTGAGCTTGAGTTCGTCGAGCTGAGCTTGAGAGAGTTCGTCGACCAGACAATCTTCATTCATCAGATAGACAGTCTTCATTCATCGAGCTGAGAATCAAATTCATCGAGCTGAGAAAAGTTCTGGACTTAGACAAAAAAAAATATCTTGCATCTGCTGAAATGCTGTGTCGACATAAGTTGGTGTCGACAGATTGATCTTGGTGTCGACACAAATCCTCTGGTGTCGACATAAGCTGGTGTCGACTGAAATCCTGGTGTCGACACAAATCGTCTGGTGTCGACACAAACCCTAAGTGTCGAGATAAATTCTCTGAGTCCAGAAATCATCAAGTAGAGTTTAGCATTCGTCGACCTGAGAAGCAGACTTCGTCGACCTGAGAAGCTGTGAACTTGAGGTCCAAGTTCGTCGAGCTCAGAATATAATTCGTCGACCGAAGCTTGAAGCTGGACTTAGAAAAATTTGAAGTTGTCCTGACTTTGGCTTGATGTAGAAACTAAGTATTTGTCGAACAGAGAACACAGATCATCTAGCTCAGCACTAAGAGTTGTCTCACGATCGTCGAGCGCAGAACTCCTTTCGTCGAGCTGAGTTCAACGAACGTCGAACTCACTTTACTTGGTCTTGAAAACTTGTGAGTTTGGAGTCTCTTAGGGTCTTGTTGAAAGCTGGTCCATCTGGAGTTAAGCCTAAGGACTAAACCTAGACTCTAGGACACAAATTGACCCTGGCTATACATGAATGGTCACATTCTAAGTCAGTGAACCTAGCCCAAATCAACTAGGGATCCAACAATCTCCCCATATTTGGGTGAGGTCACTAACAGAGACTCAAAACAGAAAAACAAAGCAAGAAAAGAGATATATCTGGCAGAGAATTATAACACATTCAACAGATATATATATATATACATAGCTTTGTTTAACAGATAACATAGTTTAAAAAACAAATAACAGACTGAAATTGAAACAATAAGAAAATTACTTCTTTGGCTTCTTCTGCTGAGGTTTGTCTTCTGCTTTCTTTTCTCCTGGCTTCTTGAAAATGATTTCTCTGTTAGGATTTTGAGCTTGAGCCACTGTCATGGTCATATCAGCTGCCCCAATAATTTTCAATGATGTAGCCCTGGGGACAACTGCTTCTGGGTGAAGTTTCATATAATCATCAACATTAAACAGTTTGTTGCCTTTGTCAAACCTTTTCAGCTCTTCCATTCTATACTTTGACATTGTTGAAAGACCAGAGATATCTTTTCCTTCTGCTTTGGCTTTATTTATCAATGATAGACCAATCAGCTCTTGGTACCTAGCCATTCTTGCAGTATTAGTAGTTTCTGGATCTTCAAAAGGAATTGGAGGAGTGAGAGGTCTTTTTGGGCTTTCAGCTTTATGTACTTCAGAACTTTGTTACTCCTGCTGCTTTCTTTGACTTCCTGAGGAGGATGGCCTCTGCTGGCTGCTTCTATAAGATCTCCCTGACTGTCTTTGATAAGTTTGCATTGGGGCAAATATCTCGGAGCTAGAGCCACTGGCACCAGCTGCTGGAGGAGGAGGAGGAGGAGGGTCCTTCCTGTATCTGTGCTGTAACGCCCCGAAACTCAAAAGAGCGACGGGGGACGTTTTGGGCATGTTTTGGGTTCTGGCAGGAGGCACACGGCCTGGGACACGGGCGTGTCCCAGGGCGTGTCAGGCTTGTGTCGACACTCAGCCGGCGAAGTCGGCATTTTTCTCTCTACATTGTGTCGAGACTGGGCACACGGCCTGCGATACGGGCGTATCACAGTGCGTGTTGACCAGTGTCGACACTTAGCCCGCGAAGTCGACACTCTACGCTCGACAAAGTGTCGAGACATGGCACACGTCCTGCGATACGGGCGTGTCGCAGGTTGTGTGGACCCGTGTCGACACTCGTCCTGGGAAGTCGACATTTTACTCGACGATGTGTCAAGACAAGGCATACGGCCTAGGACACAGGCGTGTCCAAGGCCGTGTCGTCAGGTCGACGATCTTCGCTCGATGAAGTGTTGAGTGTCGAGACCGTGTACACGGCCTGGAGCCCAGGCGTGTTAAGGTAGACACAGGCAAGGACACGGGCGTGTCCTAGAACCCGTGCAGTGCTCGGGTTGTTTTCGGGGAAAATCGATGGGGGTACACGGCCGACCACACGGCCGTGTTAGGTGGAACACGGGCGTGTCAGGTCGAACACGGGCGTGTTCGATGCCCGTGTGTTGTTCCAGGCGCGTCGATTTTGATGGAGAATGAGGCACACGGCCCTGGACACGGGCGTGTGCCAGGCCGTGTGCGGTCCAGATTGGGCATTTCAGTCCCGAATCAAAGCCGTTCGTTTCTTAAATTGGTGATCCAATGGCTGGGGGTTGTTTCTGATGGGATATACCCGGGATTGGGCCTTAGAAACCCTCACTTTTCATGAGTGGTTGTCTTTCTAAAACTTAGAGAGAGAGGAGAGCCAAGGAAGGAAGAAGGAGTTAGATCCGGCCATTGGAGGAGCTTCGAAGCTCCAAATCGCGAACCGACTCCGGATCCACGGAGGCAAAGCTAGTGCGGTGCTTTTCATACGCTTACTTTTCCATGGCGCCAAAGAAGAACGCAAGGGTAATGATTCTCTTCTTGAGCATGAGTAGCTCTCCTTCTTTGCATAGGAAGCCCGCTCTCGCGAGTTTGCGGTGAGTTGGAGGCGTTCCTTCGAGTAGATATGTGAAGTCCCCGTTGTTTAGAGTCCGTAACTGAGAACGGACATAGGCATGATGTGTGAAGCCTACCCGGACATGTTGGTCTGGATCGGTGATGTTGCATTGCATAAATGCCGGAGAAGACTCCGTGCTATTGGTTGTTTTCGGGTTTTCTACACGGTAGATTGCAACAGGGAGCCTTGGGGATTAACCAAAAGGTGCACCCGGAAAACTGGGCGGATGCGTGATCTTGCCAACATGGAGGCATGAGAGCCAACCTGAACATAACCGAGTTATGTGAAATTGTGTGATGAAAATGGGACTCGGGAGAAGTTTGACCTGCGCATATGGCTTAAATTGTCGTTGCGACGTGAGCACGGGTTAGATGGAACCGTACCCACTTCTATGTCGTTCGGGTTAAAGAGACCTAAAGTTACGTGGCACTTCCCGTTGGCATAGATGAGGGTCTTCGGCGGTCTATGGCTTAAATTGTCGTGACCCATGCCGGGAAGACAAATTGCTCATGAGTTTGGCAGTCAAAGTGGCGATGGTGAGTCTGGAATGTCTATGGCTTTAATTGACGTGACATCGACCGGTTCACCGAGAATGTGCCCTGAGAGCACGGGGCGTGTGACCGTGCGAGCCAACGTCTGTGACGAAATGGTTATATATATTGCTCGCTTATGCTAATGAAATGCCGGGAAGGAGCATCGCCGCCCCGAGCTGGGGGCGGGATCGTTACAATTTGGTCAGCATTGCTGACCGTTGCCTTGTTTTGCCACCGTGCGGTGGTTTGTTTCTTGCAGGTGCTGCTGGACCAAGCGGCCAATAGCGGGCTAAAGCCCAATTTGCGAAGCCGGCCCTCGAAGGCCTAATTGGAATGTTTACTGCTTTTATTCATGTATGACCGGCCTGCGTGCCGTGGTTTGTAAAACATGTAATATGAAGTGAACAATTTTTGTAAGGCCTTAAGGCCTATACTTGTGTATGTACATTCCTATTTTGGTATTAGTGGACATTCATGCTTTAATGCTGGGTTCTTTGTTACAACTTATAAATCTGCTTCCGCTAGAATGCTCTGTGTAGGACGTGATGATTGGTTGGATGGTTTCCATGAGTAACCACCCGGTCTGTCTGTGGTATATGGCGTCGGGCCCCGGCCGGACCTACTGCTATATGTTATGCGACGGATAGGGGGCGTTACATGTGCACTGGAGGAGGGGAGTATCTCCTGCTTCTCTTTCTATCTTTCTGCTGGTTTTTGGAGAGCCACATCCATGCTGGCATTCCCTTATATGGAGTCACATTGTGCAGAATATAGTAGGGAGTGTCTGAAGTGGGATTTGGCTTGTGAGCTGGAGGAGGAGCAGCCTTTCTCTTCTTTGCCAACAATCTCTTTTTCTTAATAGCTGCATCCTCATCAGAATCATTATCATCATCATCATCAGACTCTGAATCCTGAGGGGTATCATACAATGCATCCAAAGCTTTTAAAGCTTGATCAAAAACAACAGCCTTTGCTGGAGGAGGGGCAGAAGGTTCAGGAATAAGGGTTTCAGCAACAAGAGAAGAAGTATATGTACAAGATTCAGAAACAAAAGAGACAGAGCTATCAGCTACTGCCTTATTCTCTTCTTCAATATCTGCCTGAATAAGCTCATCTAGAGTAGGCATTGGAGAGTCATCCATAACAAAATTTGGTGCTGACACTGGCACTAATGTATCTTCTGGAATGACTTTTGAGCTAGAGGCAGAGAGAGCAAAATTGTCACAGAGTTGCTTGGCAACTGCTGGACTAGCTGGAGAGGTATATGGTACCATAGCCAAATATGGCTTAGAGAAATCTGCTGGAGAAAATTGCATATGTATAGTATCAAAATTTCTCAACAAAACTGATAAATTCACTGTAGGATTTAAATAGAAATCACCAACAGGAGTTATTTAAGCAACTGACTCATCCAAATCAATGTCAGTATCCATAAATTGAATTAACTCAGACATCTCAGCATCAAAGTCTGTCAAAATTGTTGTATCCTCATCTGAATCTGTATCAGCTGGAGAGGGAACTGCTGTGACTGCTGTTGCTGCTTCTATATCTGCATCTGCTGCAACTTCATCACTGAGCATCTCCCCCTGCCTGGGTTCAGGAATACCTGGAGCCAGGCCCCTAGATGAAGAGGGGACAGCAGATAGAAGAGAGAGCTGGGCAGATAAGGAATTAATGGAGGTCACAAGAGGTGTAATGGCCTCTTGGATGAGAGATTGGATGAGAGGAATGAGCAAAGAAATGAGGGTAGATGGATCAAATGGGGAAGGGGAAGGAATGGGAGGACGAATAACAGATGGAGTGGGGGCATCTTGCATGATTATATCTGATGGTATATTATAAGATGGGATGGTGGATAGGTGTGGGGGAAGAGGAGACTATGGAGGTGTAGGAAGTATTGTCTCATGAGGGTAATCTGGAGGAGTGAGTTGTTGATGAACTTGCATAGGGGAAGATGGGGGTGGAGATAGAGTGATTGTCAGGTCAAGTGGTGGAGATGAAGGAGGGGTAGGTACATGAGGAGGCTTCTTTGGAGGAAGAGGTGCTGGAAGAGATGGTTGAGATGGAGGAACCTCTTCAGTAGGGTGGGGAGCGGCCTTTACAGCCCTTGTGCTCTCAGAAGTCTGGAGGGAGGAGGAAGAAGCCTTTGAGGGCTTGGAGATGGTCCTCTACCACCTGCCAAACAGAGCGCAAGTGAGGCGCTTGCTGGCATTTATGAAGATGGTCGGGGAGACCATACATTCAGCAGCCTTCTCATTGAGAAATATTCCCAAAATTCTGCCAAAGCAGACTTCCTTCTTGCTGTTCTTCTTCTTGATCAATTCAAATAACACCTTACTCCAATCAACCTGTCTCTTATTCACTACTGCACACATTATTAGAAATTGGTGATAGGTAATATAGTCATGAGCAGAGTGCTTGGCCATCAGTATCTTTCCCGTAATATCTGCTAGAAATTGGTAGGTGGCAGATAATTGCTTTTTCAACAACTTATTAGGGTTGTTACCAGAGAAACCCATCAGTTTCAGCATATCATTGAATTCCTCAGAATCCATTTCCAGATTGTCTTCTCCGTTCACTAATCCAAATATCTCAGAGAGAACTGCGGGAGAGAGGGAAACAACAGTGTTCCCTATATTGCCGGTCAAAACATCTTCTTCAGAAATTGTAGATATATATACCCATTCTCGTATTTTCGTTCCATGAAGTTTAATGCGCTTGGTCATGAAATCCTTTAAATTGAGTTCTTCCAGTAGTTCCAAGATGTATAGAAAGATGGGGTCAGAATGTTGAAACGACTCAAAATCCATGTCGAATCCAGTGTCAAACTTCATTGTAACCAAAGCACCTGAGGGAATCATCATTGATGTCCTGCAAGAAAAATACAGAGAGAAACGACGATCAAGAGCAAGGGAACTGAAAGCGCGGGACGGAGGTCGAAGAAAACCTAGATATAAGATTTTCAGAATATGAATCGACAAACTCCATTCCACGAAAATGAAAAATTCTTCGAACTGAGGTCGACGAAATAAATTATAGACAGATAATTCGTCGATCTCATCCAGAAGAATCGAAAACAGTTCGTCGAACTCCGTTCGACAAAATGTCTTCTGAAGCAAAGTTCGTCGATCTCTGGTCGACGAAAATTGTTTCCTCACACAAAGAATTCGTCGATATCCATTCGACGAGAATCTCTCAAACTTTCCCTAATTCGTCGAACTCCATTCGACGAATTCTGGAAAATTCGTCGAACGCAGATAGAAACTAAGTTAACTCTTCTCCATCAATCATTCCCAGTTGATTTATAAAGAACAGATGGGCTTTCTCATCCAATGGCTTGGTGAAAATGTCTGCTCTCTGTAGATCAGTAGGAATATGGATCAAGTTAATTTTCTTCTTGTCCACATTATCTCTAATGAAATGATGTCTTATTTCAATATGTTTAGTCCTAGAATGGTGAATTGGATTCTGTGCTATAGCAATAGCACTAGTATTATCACAAAATAATGTTGAATTATTTAAGTTGACACCATAATCTAAGAGTTGGTTTTGTATCCATAGCATTTGTGAACAGCAACTACCATCAGACATGTATTCTGCTTCTGCAGTTGATGTATACACAGATGTCTGTTTTTTACAAAACCAGGAGACAAGTGTCATACCAAGGAACTGGCATGTTCCAGAGATAATTTTCCTGTCCACTCGACATCCAGCATAGTCAGTATCTGAGTATCCAGTTAACTCAAACTCTGACTCTGCAGGATACCAGAGTCCTAAACTAGGGCAACTCTTCATATATCTCAAAATTCTTTTTAGGAAAATAAGGTGAGATTCTTTAGGGTTCCCTTGGAACCTAGCACAAAGGCATGTGGCAAACATTATATCAGGTCTGCTAGCTGTTAGGTATAATAGGAATCCAACAATTGCCCTATAATTTTTCTGATCCACTGGTTTCCCTGCTGCATCAGAATCCACAACAGCATTTGTAGCCATAGGGGTTTTCATCCCTAAAGCATCACCCATCCCAAACTTTTTGATAAGCTCTTTAGCATACTTAGCTTGGGAGACGAAGATACCATCTGGGAGCTGCTTCACTTGGAGACCAAGGAAGTAGGAAAGTTCACCCATGCTACTCATCTCAAATTTTGAATGCATGAGGTCAGCAAACCTCTTGCATAATTTGGGATCAGTAGACCCAAAAATAATGTCATCCACATATATTTATACTAACAATGTTTGGTCCTTATGATGTCTAGTGAAAAGTGTTTTATCTATGGTTCCTCTTGTAAATTCATGCTCTAAAAGAAAGCTTGCTAGGGTCTCATACCAAGCTCTTGGAGCTTGCTTTAAACCATAGAGAGCTTTATGCAATTTTAAAACAAAAGAGGGTTGAGTTGGAGAGATAAAACCTGGAGGTTGTTCCACATAAACCTCTTATTGAAGTACTCCATTCAGAAATGCACTTTTCACATCCATCTGGTAGACCTTGAATCTCTTGTAAGCTGCATAGGCAAGGAATATCCTAATGGCCTCTAACCTTGCAACAGGGGCAAAGGTTTGGTCATAGTCTATTCCTTCCTCTTATCTGTAGCCTTGAGCAACAAGCCTAGCCTTGTTTCTCACTATGTTGCCTTGAGAATCCAACTTGTTCCTGTAGACCCATTTGGTTCCAATACCTGGGTAGTTATGGGGTCTTGGAACCAAATCCCAAACTCTACATCTCTCAAACTAATTTAGTTCCTCTTGCATTGTAATGATCCAGTGGGGATCTTGCTCTGCCTCATGAATGGTGAGAGGTTCAATTTGAGAGAGAAAACAGGCATGCATCAAGTCTTGGTTGAGTTGATGCCATGTCTTTACACCTGCTGAAATGTCTCCAATCACTTGAGATCTGGGGTGATCTCTAAGTGTGACAAGATCAGTTGGTGGAGTTGGTTGGACAGCAGCTTCTGTATTTAATTCCTCTTGGGGAATGATACTAGCTGTTGGGGGAAGTTCAGCCACTTCCTCTTGACTTTCCTCTTCACTATCTTCAGCAACCTGTGGAGTAGGATGGTTTGATACCTCTTGGGTAAGGTTCAGTCCATCCATAGACTCACACAGTGGTGGAACCTGCAAAGAGCTTATGGTAGAAATCTATTTCTCCTTGTATGACATGTTAGATTCATCAAAAGATACATGAATAGATTCTTCAATTTTAAGAGTTGATTTATTATACACCCTATAAGCTTTACTGATCATGGAGTATCCCAGAAACACTCCTTCATCAGCTTTAGCTTGAAATTTTGCTATGTATTTCTTGTCATTATTGTAAATGTAACAAATACAACCAAAGATTTTAAAATAATCTACTTTAGGTTTCTTCCCTTTGAGTAATTCATAGGGAGTCTTGCCCTTCAACTTATGTATCAAACTTCTATTCAACACATAGTTGGAGGTGTTCACTGCCTCTGCCCAAAAGGATAGAGGAAGGTGAGCATCTGACAACAATGTAGTAGCAGATTCAATAAGGGTTCTATTTTTCCTTTCAGCTACCCCATTTTGTTGAGGAGTTCTAGGAGCTGAGAAAGTGTGTCTGATCCCTTCACTTTGATAGAACTCTTGCATAAGAAGAGAATCAAACTCTGTCCCATGATCACTTCTGATCAGGGCAATGTGAGTGTTGAACTCACTATGTATGCATTTGAGAAACTCTATCAAACACTTAAAGTTATCAAACTTCTTCCTCAGAAAGAACACCCATGTGAATCTAAAGAAGTCATCTACAACTACAAAAGTATAAGATTTCCCTCCTAAGTTTTGTACTGTAATGGGTCCAAAGAGATCCATGTGTAACAGATACAAAATCCTAGGTGAATCACTCTTATTAAGTGACTTGAAACTATTTTTGGTTTGCTTGCCTAATTGACAAGTCTTGCAAAGTCCTTCCTTCTTGTAGGGGCCAGAAGGTATTCCTCTAACAAGGTTGTCCTTGGATAGCCTAGCAATGGTTCTAAGGTTCATATGTCCTAATCTTTTATGTCATAGTTCATTAGGTCTACAAATAGAGTTGAATAAGCAAATATCTACCTGGGTTGAAAGAAAATCTACAAGATAAATGTTACCTTTTCTGTTACCTGTCAACACAGTTGTGTTGTCCTCTGATTTGATTTTGCATGAGGATTTGTTGAAAGTCACTTGATAGCCTTCATCACACAGTTGACTGATACTGATTAAGTTGTGCTTCAGTCCTTAAACATAGGCTACTTTGTTGAAAGTGACTGTGCCAATCTGGACTGCACCATATCCTTTTGTTAGTCCAAAGTTTGAATCACCAAATATTACTTTGTGTCCAAGCTTGGCTTTGAAGGATGTGAAGTTCTCCTTGTTTCCTGTCATGTGCTTTGAGCACCCACTATCCAGATACCATTGCTGGTTTAATGTTGGATAGGTCTTCACCTGCACATAAAATAATTTATTTGTTTTTAACCCAGTTTACCTTGGGCCTAGGTTGATAACCTTTGAATTCAGAAATAAAAGACATCTCTGGTTGACTCTTATATCCTTCAGGATGATATCTCCTAGGAGGTATTATCCATTCAGTATAAGGGTTAAACCATTGAGATGTAGGACCTCTAGGATTGAAGATTGATTTGCCTTTGAAAGATTTTTAAAAACTCTGAGCTCTGCTCGACGATCTCTGAGCTGAGTTCGACGATCTTGGGTCAGATCGTCGAGCTCCGTTCGAAGATCGACCATGCCAAAGTTCAGGGTTCAGAGATCGTCGACCTGAGTTCGACGATTTAGCCTGAGATCGTTGAGCTCTACTCGGCGATCGTCGAGCTCCGTTCGACAAATTCTGTTGAACTTTCATTTTCTTAGGTAAATCAGAATTCTTCCTAGCTACCTCCACAACTCCCTTACCTTTATCAGAGATAAATTTTATTGGGATTGTTAATACTATAGGTTGGCTGGATGAAGCACCCAAGCCCAGTGTATTATTGAGTCTTGAGTTCACTGTGCTTGTGATGTCCATTAGTTTGATACTTCTCCCATTGAGGGATTCTTCAAACTTCTTGGCCTCTGATAGTTCACTTTTCAGTGAGGCTATCTGCTCCCTATAGCATTCCAACTCCTCAGAGAGTTTGATGTTTTCTGATTTTAAGGTACTGTGTTCAGATAGCTGATTTCTGAGAGAAATGATTTCCTTCTCAGATTTTAATAAGTCTAAACACAGTGCTTTAAACTCACACTTGAAGTCCTCAGAATTAAAATCAAAAGAACTTATTACCTGGTCCTCTTCAGATTGAGTCTCTGATTCTGACTCTGACTCTTCTGCATCAGAATTTTGTTGTGAGGCATTGATAGCCATCAGGCAGAATTCTTTTTCATCAGCATCATCTTCATCATCACTAGAGCTGGATGAAGCTTCAGATTCTTCTTCTGTCTCACTCCAAGTTTCAGCAACAAACCCCTTCCTTGTATTTTTGTTCTTGCTGGAGGAGGGTTTGTCATTGCTATTTTTCCTGAAGTCTCTGTCTTTTCTTCTTTCTTTCCTGTCCTTTTTGTCCTTATACTGATTTTCTAGACCGTCAGACACCATGTGGTCTGGTTTCCTGCATCCAAAACAATTAATCTCTTTGTTATTTGATTTGTCATACCTTGGCTTGTCATGCCCTCTGGAAGACTTTTTCCTAAAGTCCTTCCTGGCCATTTTATAAAACCTTTTGGCCAGTAGGATTAGCAGCTCTTCATTGCCTGTGACCTTGTCTTCAGGCTGATCTTAAATGGCTTTGAAAGCTATTGATTTCTCTTTTCTGACTGCTGGTGAAGCAGCCTTCTGTTCTTCTTCTCTATTCTTGATGAGCAGCTCATAAGACTTGAGCTTTCCCAAAAGAGCTTCAGTTGTGATCTCATTTAGGCTTCTGTCATCCTTGATTGGCCAGATCCTTGAGTCCCAAGTGCTTGGGAAGCACATTAGGATTTTATCATTGAGCTCAGTCAATGAGATCTCTTTGTCCAATGTTTTCAGCTCATTGACTATGAGACTGAGTCTATTATACATATCTGCTACTGACTCAGCTTCTCCTTTCTTGAAGTTCTCATACTTAGTTATGAGATGGGATCTTCTAACTTTTCTCTCATCAGCAGATCCTGAGACTATCTCAGATAACTTGTCCCAGATGTCCATTACTGAGTTGCATTCAGCTACTTTTTGAAATATTTCATCAGACATAGTCTGGGCTAAAATATTCATTGCCTTAGCATCTGCCACTTTCCATTTCTTGATTTCTGCATCTGTTCCTGAAGGAGGTGGAACAGCACTTGTACTTGTATTTTCTGGGGGTCTTGGACACACTGTCAAAACAGAATTAAAAATATCTTCATCAATAGAGTTCATGTGCAATCTAATCCTTGCCTTCCAAAGTGCAAACTTAGATAGATTGCACACTGAAGGTCTGGTGCTAGCATAATCTTTGTCTTGGGCCATGTTCTGTGAAGAAATAAATCTAGTAACCAACTTAAAACAAGCAGATCTAACTAGAGGGATCTTTGGGTTCAGGTGTTAGCCTGTGCAACCACTAAGGTGTGGTATTTTAACCAACCTCACTCTGATACCAATTGAAAGTGCAGGTAAGATCTGATATACTCTAGAGGGGGGTGAATAGAGTATGGTGCTCACTAAAAACTTTTTACAACTGTTGTTGTATACCTAAGTGAACAGGGAAGAAAATAACATAAAGCAAACACAGCAACTATCTAATCACAAAGCAATCACAGAATAATCACAAACCACAGCTAGAAAATAAAAGAAATGAGCAACCAGATGACACAAGGAGCTATAGTGGTTCCACAACCAATCTGGGTACATCCACTCTTCTACCACCCTAGGTAGGAATCCACTGCAGGATGAGTTGATCAGGTGTCCTGGGCACCAATGAGCTTTTGATAAGGTGCTCAAAAACCAAACCCTCAAGTCTTTTGGAAGGAGACTTGCAACCAGAATAATTTTGAAGGGATTTAAAACCCTGTACAGGAATTGGAGAGAGGGTGATAGTGTCTTCTCTGTCAACAGTCAGAGGGAAGACTTGTGGATTGATTGTAGCAGATCTTGCTCCACCTGAGATCTTGAATTGGTCAGGAATGCTGGAGCACTGCTTCAGGGTGATAGGCCTTCAATGACCTAGACTGCCTGGACCAGAACTGCTTTAGGAACTTCTTTTGACTGATAAGGTTCTGTTGTCCTTTGAAGTTGTCCTGAGAATAGAGAGAAGAAGACTCTTGATTGAATTTGGTTGTTCTTCTTCTTATTGAGAAAGTTCTCTGGTCAAGGCTGATTGCAGTCAAGAACTTTAGATTTGAGAATGTTTGTTCTTCTCTGCAACTTCAGAGTGTCTATCAGATTGTTTTCTGTACTGTAATTCTTGAACTCTATCACTGCTTGATTCTGTTCTCTTTTTTTGTGTCTTTTTCTGACTGAGGAATATTCAAACTTTTGAATGTCGAGCAGTAATTGCAGTCGGCTTGGAAAGAATCAGCAATCAATGACTTCCCGAACTGTCCCATGGAAAAATGGCAGGGAATAATCCATAGTCAATGCGCGTTCTAACGGCAACATTCCGAGAAGATCTGGCATTAAATGTTCAGGAATCAGCGCCAAGAAATGGGACGGGAACCTTGAAGAAAACCTAATCTGGATTCGTCGAACGAAGAACACAATTCGTCGAGCTGAACTTGTGTTCGTCGAGCTGAGCTTGAGTTTGTCGAGCTGAGCTTGAGAGAGTTCGTCGACCAGACAATCTTCATTCATCAGATAGACAGTCTTCATTCGTCGAGCTGAGAATCAAATTCGTCGAGCTGAGAAAAGTTCTGGACTTAGACAAAAAAAATATCCTGCATCTGCTGAAATGCTGTGTCGACATAAGTTGGTGTTGACAGATTGATCTTGGTGTCGACACAAATCCTCTGCTGTCGACATAAGCTGGTGTCGACTGAAATCCTGGTCTCGACACAAATCGTCTGGTGTCGACACAAACCCTAAGTGTCGACACAAATTCTCTGACTCCAGAAATCGTCGAGTAGAGTTTAGCATTCGTCGACCTGAGAAGCTGACTTCTTCGACCTGAGAAGCTGTGAACTTGAGGTCCAAGTTCGTCGAGCTCAGAATATAATTCGTCGACCGAAGCTTGAAGCTGGACTTAGAAAAATTTGAAGTTGTCCTGACTTTAGCTTGATGTAGAAACTAAGTCTTCGTCGAACAGAGAACACAGATCGTCTAGCTCAGCACTAAGAATTGTCTCACGATCGTCGAGCGCAGAACTCCTTTCGTCGAGCTGACTTCGATGAACGTCGAACTCACTTTACTTGGTATTGAAAACTTGTGAGTCTGGAGTCTCTGAGGGTCTTGTTGAAAGCTGGTCCATCTGGAGTTAAGCCTAAGGACTAAACCTAGACTCTAGGACACAAATTGACCCTGGCTATACATGAAGGGTCACATCCTAAGTCAGTGAACCTATCCCAAATCAACTAGGGATCCAACAGAACTAACTTGAAATAAACACAAATCACCTTACCTTAGAACCCCAATTTTTGTTGGGTCCTAGGTTCATATTAGTATAAAAATAATCATGCCTTCCTACAGAATTCCTGACAGGTTGGCAACTTCTGGACACAGATGGATTGTGCCAGCAATCTACAGCATAGTGGCCCACTTTGCCACAACACTAGCCCTCATAGATATTGTATCTCCTTTACTGTTTGGGACCAGCATTAGACTGTACTGCTTCCTGAATAGTGGGGAGATGTGCTGCTCTATGCTTTTTTCTTCTTTCAGCAGCCGTTTGACTGAAAAACAGTCTTTTTACAGGCTATTTGGGACTTTTTTGAGAACCACCAGCTGCATGTCACTTTTCAGCCAACATGCATCTTATAGAATCTGAGATTGTCATTCCAGCCATGTCAGAAGACTCTCCTTCGGTCACTACTTTTACTGGATGATTTAGATTCACAGTAGCAGCATTATCTTTGAGTTTTTGGGCTGGGGCGCCAAAAATAAATGGTCCAGGATGGGCCATTTCAATTTCCTCATAGGCAGCCTTAAAGGCTCTCACATGGTTGTATCTTCCACCTTGCCTAGGGCCATATTGGTCCATACCTGTGGATCTGCCATTCTCCTAGTGACTATAATAGCTTTCATGGTCATACTTGTTAGAGGGCAACAACACTCTCTGAAAAGGAATATGAGGCAATGAGGCTAGAGGCACAACTGGTGCCTTTAGTTTTCCCTTTCCTTTTAGATTGAAAGGTCTAGCGGGCCCCTTAAATCCCAACCCTTTCTTACTAGCTTTGGGTAAGGTGGGTATTAATTAAGGGCAACACATTTTTTGGCTTAGAAAATTTGCTCAGCAGTAATTTCTCATTTAAGTGATCATTTTCAAGTTTCTAGATAAGTTTCTCATTTGAGACTCTTACCATAAACACACTGTCAATGATCTCCTTGAGCTGAGCTGCTTGAGCAGTCATGTAAGTGAGGGTCTTTTCTTGGTCTTCACACTTGCTTTTAAGACTTAGAAGCTCTTTTGCATATCTCTTGGCAAGTAGCTTGCATTTCTTGAATGCCTCAAGAAGTTCTCCACACTTGGCAATTATGGAGTTGACATCATCCTCAGAGTCTGAATCCCCTTCATCTCTTGATGATTGAGCTTTAGAGTCTGAGCTAGCCTCATGACTTGAAAAAAAAGATTGTGATTTAGCATTTACCTTAGTCTGACCATGCAGATCCGGGCTGCTTTCTTCATCTATCATTGCCATCAATCCAAGGCATTGACCATCTTCTTAATCATCTACATCCTCCTCTGAGTCACTATCTGAGTGAGCCAGAGGGGCCCTGATCCCTATTCTAGCGGCAGGGTATTCTTCAGGTTCTTCTTCAGTAATAGTCATAAGCCCAATGTAGGCTTCTTCTTCTTCACTATCTGACCCAGAGGAAGAGTCAGTCCAGGTCTTTTCCTTCTTGGCCACAAGAGACTTCTCTTTCTTCTTTCCCTTGTGGTGCTTCTTCCCTCCTTCTTCTTTCCTCTTCACTGGGCAGTCAACAACTACATGCCCAGGTTTGCTATAGCAGAAACAAATAATATTATAAGAAGATGGTTTATTGGAGTTTGGAGCATACCTGTCCTCCTTAGAGGATGACCTTCTCTTTCAATGCCCCTTCTTCATGAATTTCTAAAACTTCCTGGAGAGGCGGAAAGGTCCTCATTAGATGTTTGGTTGTCAGATGAGTTGGACCTTTAGCTCTCAGATTCTGACTCAGCAGTTCTCCTGACTGGAGAGGTCTCCCTTCTACTCCTGGTTGAAGCATCAGCTCTGAAAGCCACAGATTTCTCCTTGCTCTGTGACTTGTTGCTCTTCTATTCTTCTTCCTTCCTTGCTGCAAGCTGCATCTCATAGGACAGTAGCTTTCCAAATAGGGTTGGAGGTTGCGTGTTAGCTAGCTTGCCCATCTCTTTGATGGCATAGATTTTTGTGTCCCAATCCTTTGTGAGGGACCTAAGAAATTTGTCATTCAGCTCATAGGTGCTGAATACCCTTCCATATTTTCTCAGTTCATTGACAGTTCTGAAGAATCTTTCAAAACTTTTAACAATGCCCTCAGACTTTCCTTATTTGAAGACCTCATACTCCTGGTTCAGCATGGATTTTCTGTCATCCCTCACCTCTTTTGAGTCCTCCATGAACACCACTAAGGTGTTCCACATCTCCTTGGAGGTCTTGCAGTGCACCAAATTCTAGAATGTTGAATCATCTACTGCACTGCAATAATATTTTGAGCTCTCTTATCCATGGAGGCAAGAAAGAGCTCATCTTTGTTCATTTCTTCATAAGACTTGGGTGTTTGGATGTTAGAATCCAGAACTAAGACTTTCATATGGATGAAAGGTCCCTCTTTGACTGTAATGTATATCCTAGGGTCAGCAGCTTCCATGAATAGCCTGACCCTTTCCTTCGAGAGCTCAAACCCTTCCTTTCTGCATATTGGTAACTTCATGGCTCCCAATTCCTTCTAGTTTACACTAAACCCCATTACTTATCTTATAGCTAACCTTGGCAGTATACTCAGATTGTTAAATCCTTTTTGAGTAACCTCTCTCTGATACCACTTGAAAGTTATTTAACTCAAAGTTAATTAATCACCTAGAGGTGGGTGAATAGGTCTTTAAAGTTTTCTTAATTCTTTTATTATTTTCAATCAACCTATACTATCTAGAGCTTGTCCTTAGCACCTGTAATAATAAAGAAAAGCAAGCACACAGCAAACATAGAGATTTATAGTGGTTCCCCAATTGGGTACATCCACTTTCCCTCCCACCTATCGAACTTATTTGTTGGACTCAGCACAAAGTCCTCCACTATGCTCCTTAGAGCTTATAGCTCAGGCCCTCAGCCACAAATACTTCATTAAATCCAACTCAGAACCACAAGGGTTCCTACCTCAAAGCCATGCAGGACTCCTACAACTCAGTGATCCACTGATCACCTACCTCAGCATTATTTCTAAGGCCTACAACTCAGTCTCTTCAGCCCTACAGTTTCAGGCACACAGCCCTACTCTCAGAGTGTTGCAGCACTCCTACAACTCAGTACACCAAACAGGTACCTACAGCTCAAACTCCTCCAAGGCCTACAACTCAGTGACACACTTGTCACCTACAGCTTAGTGACTCTCCAGTCACCTACCTCAGGCACAAGGCCCTACACTTAGGCTGAGAGGGCAGCCCTACCTCAGATCCACACTTAGATCCTATATCAGTACCCCACCAGGGCACCTACCTCAGTGACAAATTTATCACCTACCTCAGGCACAAGGTGCCCTACACACAGATTCAGATCTACTGAATCCTACAGGAAGTTAATATAAATTGTTTAAGAAAAACAAAAACAACTGACTCAGAGAAGTATCTTTGAGTCAATTTTACTGGAATGAGCAGATATCAATCCAGCTCACTTGTTGTAGAAGGAATCAGTCTTCTTCTATAGCTAACACTTTTTTGCTGCACAGATGAGCAGCGACCAGCTTGTTGAAGAGATGAATCAGCTACTCTGTTCTGATGAGAATAAACTTGCTGAACTTTGAAGTGCTTCAGCTATCTTTATTTGCCTTCTGGCTAACTTGGCTGGAGTTTAGCTTTCAAGCTTGATAGGAAGAAAATGTTCAGCCGCCTCTTTCAATTTCTCTTTCTATATTTTCTGCGTTTGATCCTTGTGTATTCATTAACCCTAATCCCTTTACAGTTTCCTTTTTATATGTGTTGATTTGAATCAACGACATAATAGAATATGGGCCCACCAAGGATTGGTGAGCGCCATCTCCATCAGAAAGGGACAAAATATCTTTCAGCACTGCAGCAGCTTTCCCGCAACGGCTTCCTGCAATTTTGAATTTGACGTCAGCTGTTGTCGTCAACATCTGGACTTAGAAAATTTTCCAGAATTCCATCAAGAGTTGAGTGATGTTAAGACACTCAACATCATCAGCCTTGGCTCTCAGCACTTCTGGACTTAAAAATTTCCCTGGCTTTGTCTCAGCGGTTTTGTCTCAACTGTCTCAACGATTTTTCATTATTAGTTGAGACATTCCTTTGTCTCAACGCTTTCTTCTTTTTACCTGAGACAAGTTTCTGTCTCAGCGGTATCTTCACAGCTGTCTAAGCGGTTCTTGCTTTTAACTGTCTCAATACTTCCTTCTTCATTAGAAGCATTGAGTGAACCTGCTTCACTCAACACTTCTGGACTTAGAAAAAAATCCAGCTAGTTTTGTCTCAACTGTTTACCTCTTAATTGTCTCAGCGCTTCCTGCTTTATTAGAAGCATTGAGTGAATCTGCTTCATTCAATGCTTCTGTACTTAGAGAAATCCAGCAAGTTTTATCTCAGCTATCTCAGCACTCTCAACACCTTCTTATCAGCTATCTCAGCTGTCTCAGCGGTCTCAATGCCTTCTTCTCAGCTATCTCAGCGGTCTCAGTGCTTTTTACCTTTAGACAGTTTCTCTGGCTTTAGCTGCGTTCGACGATCTATGGGTTGAGCTCGATGAACTCTAATCTTCTCAGCGGTCTCAGCGCTTTTTACTTTAGTTGATTTTTCTAGCTTTAGCTTAACAAGTGTTGAGCTGAGTTCAACGATTTGTAAGCTGAGCTCGACGAATTGCAAGCTGAGCTCGACGAAATTTGAAACCTGAACTCTTGTGCTTATCCCATGGAATGTTGGGTTGAGCTCGACGACCACCGTGCTGAGCTTGATGAACTTCGAGCTGAGCTCGACGAAATTTGAGTTTACTTCCAAACTCATTTTCTTCACCTGTCCAATCATGGACTACCTGCATGCATGAACTAGGGTACACATCAAATACATTATGTGTGTATGTCATTGACCCGTTTGACTTATTACAAATCTGGGAAATTGGGATTAATAGACCCAACAGAATTATTCCCGAAAAACAAGAAATGGCGTAGGACTACTGTACAACCCCATATTCACACAGTAAGGTCCCCTCGGCAGGCGCAAGACCAGCTTTGTATTTTTAAGCTTTTGGAGTGGTTTGGCACTCTTGGTGGTCAATTTAGGCCTAGCCCTTGGAATATACTAATAGAGGGAGGAAAACTCTGCCTCACCCTCACCTCTCTTTTAGGGGGGAGGGGGGTGCGGCAAGTTGGCCGGCACCCGCCGCAGCTTGCTAAGTTCGAAGTAGGGGCAGCGAGACGGCTGATGGCGTGGTCTCGCCCGGGCGGCCTGTCTGGAGGCGAGACGGCCGACGGCCTGGTCTCACCCGGGCAGCCTGCCCGGCGGGCGAGACCGGCCGGCGGCCTGGTCTCGCCCGGGCGGACTGCCCTCGGGCGAGACGGCTGGCGGCATGGTCTCGCTCGGGCGGCCTGCCCGGCGGGCGAGACGGTTGGCGGCCTGGTCTCGCCCGGGCGGCCTGCCCGTGGGCAAGATGGCCAGCGGCCTGGTCTCGCCCGGGCGGCCTGCCCGCGGGAGGGACGGCCGGCGGCCTGGTCTCACCCGGATGGCCTGTCCAGCGGGCGAGACGGCCGGCGGCCTGGTCTCGCATGGGCGACCTGCCCGTGGGTGAGACGACCGGCAGCCTAGTCTTGCATGGGTGGCCTGCCCGGCGGGCGAGACTGCCTGCGGCCTGGTCTCTCCCGGGCGGCCTGGTCTCGCCCGGGCGGCCTGCACGTGGGCGAGACGGTCGGCGGCCTGGTCTCGCCCGGGCGGCCTGCCCGCGGGTGAGACGGTCAGTGACCTGGTCTCACCCACATGCAATTTCATCCACACTAACGCAGATTTGATGAAGTCACCCTGGAACTAAGATGAATTAAGTTGTATTTGATGCTTTGTTTGAGTTATATGTTTGCAGGAATTTCACTAGGAAGTGTAGACCAATGTCAGTCCACAGTGGGTCACCAAACACAGGAACTGTGCAATGTAATCCCTCATTGCATGTTCCAAGGTGTTGACTCATGTGTGGTCTCTCTATTGGGATACACTTCATATTCAAGCTATTGGACCTTGGGAAAAGAATTGGAAGTTGACTACATTAGAAGAAAGAGTTTCCAACAACAAAATTCTCTAAGTCTTTTACTCGAGTAGGTCCATAACTACTCGAGTAAATTGGTTATAATTTACTCGAGTAAAGAATCTTTATACTCGAGTACTTAAGTGTATCTCTCGTATAGCTAAGTCATGTACTCGAGTAGACTTAGTCATATACTCGAGTAGCATGTTTACATACTCGAGTAGATCATTCATTATACCCGAGTATTAAAGGCTTCACTCATCAAAATTCTTCTAAGTCATGGACTCGAGTAAATACACTCATATACTCGAGTAAGTATACTCACATACTCGAGTAGATAGAAACATACTCGAGTAGTTCATTATACCTACTCGACTAGATCATGTCTCACTCGTGTACTTTGTAATTTCCCTAACTCCAGAATTTTCTAAGTCTCTTACTCGAGCAGATCACTTCCTCTCGAGTAGTTTAGTTCAACTACTCGAGTAGCTGCTTGCTGACGTCTTCAAAAATTATTCCAAGTATTCCACTCGAGTAGTCCTTCATGTACTCGAGTAGTTTATGTAATATACTCGAGTAGTCCTTTCTTGTACTCGAGTAGATCCTTCATGTACTCGAGTAAGTCACTTTACATACTCGAGTAGTTTTATCTGCTTACTCGAGTAGTTGGTTTCTACCTACTCGAATAGTCTATCTTTATATACCCGAGTATGTTCTCCTTCATGTACTCGAGTAGTTATTCAACTACTCGAGTAGCTCTTCTCTTACTCGTATATATGGCTGAACTTTCCTGAAATTTTGTCTAAGTCTTTTTCTGACGGGATCTTCAAATCACGTGACATGATTGGTCTGCGTGTACATCATTATGACCGATTATGACCGTTACACTCTCCTATATAAAGTCTTATCAGAAAATTACAAACCCTAAGCATTCTGTAAGCTTTCATTGTCAATTTATTTTAAGAAAGCTTTTCAGCCGACTCCTCTCTGTTTTCACGAAACGGAAGCCGCCTCCGCCGCCTTCTTCTCCGGCCAAAGATTCTACTTTCAGAGGACTATCCTGAAGAAAGTTACAAATCGAGATCAACATCACTGTTCGTCTTCTCTCTCTGATTCTGTAAAAGCAAAGAAGATCCAGATCTGGGCCGAGATTTCCTTCATCGATTTTTGAAAGTGCGGCAAAGTTCATAAGAAGAAGATTCTGGCCGTCTCATCAGATCTGATTGGATTTACTGTTTGTATAACTTTTCTAAAACTTTATTAATCTTGTAGGAGAAATTTTCTCCGAGTGTAGGAGTTTTTTCACTCTGAGTTTGTAGGAAGTGTTATCTTCCGAGGTGTAGATCCCGTTGGTTGGATCGAGTTTGTAGGAACTTTGTTCCGAGGGTAGGATCGGTTTTTCGATCTGAGATAGTAGAGTAGCCGAGTCTAGTTGATTGCTAGATCGGTGAGGGAAAGTGGATGTACCCAAGGTCGGGGAACCACTATAAATCTTGTGTCGTCTGTGATATTGGTAGATAGTTTTGTGTTGTGCTCTAATTATTTTTTATTCCGCAAAAGACGCACAACTCACCTATTCACCTCCCTCTAGGTGATTTAGGTTGACAACCGTTTTCTTTCATACCACTCGTGGATGCCCAATTCTATTTGCTCCGAGACGGTCCCACTGCCCAGGCTATCACTAGCTGGGCAGGGCCGGTGGTACCACTTGTGGATGCCCAATTTCCTTTTGCTCCGAGATGGTCTCGCTGCCCAGGCTCTCACTAGTTGGGTAGGGCCGGTGGTACCTCTCATGGATGCCCAGTCTCTTTTTGCTCCGAGATGGTCCCGCTGCCCAGGCTCTCACTAGTTGGGCAGGGCCGATGGTACCTCTCGTGGATGCCCAGTTCTCTTTTCTCCGAGACGGTCCCACTGCCCAGGCTCTCACTAGCAGGGTAGGGCCGGTGGTACCTCTCGTGGATGTCCAGTTTCTCTTTGCTCCGAGACGGTCCCGCTGCCCAGGCTCTCACTAGCTGGGCAGGGCTGGTGGTACCTCTCATGGATGCCCAGTTCTCTTTGCTCTGAGATGGTCCCACTGCCCAGGCTCTTACTAGCTGGGCAGGGTCGGTGGTACCTCTCGTGGATGCCCAGTTCTCTTTGCTCCAAGACGGTCCCGCTGCCCATACTCTCACTAGCTGGGCAGGGCCGGTGGTACCTCTCGTGGATGCCCAGTTCTCTTTGCTCCAAGACGGTCCCGCTTCCCAGGCTCTCACTAGTTGGGTAGGGTTGGTGGTATCTCTCATGAATTACCAGTATCCTTTTGCTCTGAGATGGTCCCGCTGCCCAGGCTCTCACTAGCTGGGCAGGGCCGGTGGTACCTCTCGTGGATGCCCAGTTATCTTTGCTTCGAGACGGTCTTGCTGCCCAAGCTCTCACTAACTGGGTAGGGCCAGTGGTACCTCTCGTGGATGCCCAGTTCTCTTTGCTCCGAGACGGTCCTGCTGCCCAGGCTCTCACTAGCTGGGCAGGGCCGGTGGTACCTCTCGTGGATGCCCAGCTCTCTTTGCTCCGAGATGGTGCCGCTGCCCAGGCTCTCACTAGCTAGGCAGGGCCGGTAGTACCTCTCGTGGGTGCCCAGTTTCCTTTTTCTCCGATATGGTCCCACTATCCAGGCTCTCACTAGATGGGTAGGGCCAGTGGTACCTCTCGTGGAGGCCAAGTCCCTTTTTCTCCAAGACGGTCCCGCTGTCCAGGCTCTCACAAGCTAGGCAGGGTTGGTGGCACCTCTTGTGGATGCCCAGTTCTCTTTGCTTCGAGACGGTCCCACTGCCCAGGCTCTCACTAGCTGGGCAGGGCCGGTGGTACATCTCGTGGATGCCCAGTTCTCTTTGCTCCGAGATGGTCACGCTTCCCAAACTCTCACTAGCTGGGCAGGGCCGGTGGTACCGCTCGGGGATGCCCAGTTTCCTTTTGCTCCGAGACGGTCCCGCTACCCAGGCTGTCACTAGCTGGGCAGGGCCGGTGGTACCTCTCGTGGGTGCCCAGTTTCCTTTTTGCTCTGAGGCGATCCCGCTATCCAGGCTCTCACTAGCTGGGCAGGGCCGGTGGTATCTCTCGTGGAGGCCAAGTCCCTTTTGCTCCGAGATGGTCCCGCTGTCCAGGCTCTCACTAGCTGGGCAGGGACGGTGGTAACTCTCGTGGATGCCTAATTCTCTTTGCTCCAATACGGTCCCGCTACCCAGTCTCTCACTAGCTGGGCAGGGCCGGTGGCACCTCTCGTGGATGCCCAGTTCTCTTTGCTCCGAGATGGTCCCGCTGCCCAGGCTCTCACTAGCTGGGCAGGGCCGGTGGTATCTCTCGTGGATGCCCAGTTTCCTTTTGCTCCGAGATGGTCCCGCTGTTCAGGCTCTCACTAGCTGGGCAGGGCCGGTGGTACCTCTCGTGGAGGCCAAGTACCTTTTGCTCCGAGACGGTCCCGCTGTCCAGGCTCTCACAAGCTGGGCAGGGCCGGTGGTACATGTAGTGGATGCCCAGTTATCTTTGCTCCGAGACAATCCTAGTGCCCAGGCTCTCACTAGCTGGGCAGGGCCGGTGGTACCTCTCGTGGATGCCCAGTTCTCTTTGCTCCGAGATGGTCCCGCTGCCCATGCTCTCACTAGCTGGGTAGGGCCGGTGGTACCTCTCATGGATGCCCATTTTCCTATTGCTCCGAGATGGTCCCGCTGCCCAGGCTCTCACTAGCTGGGCAGGGCCGGTGGCACCTCTCGTGGGTACTCAGTTTCCTTTTTGCTCTGAGACGGTGTCACTGTCTAGGCTCTCACTAGCTGGGCGGGGCCGGTGGTACCTCTCATGGAGGACAAGTCCCTTTTGTTCCGAGATGGTCCCACTATCCAGGCTCTCACTAGCTGGGTAGGGCCGGTGGTACCTCTTGTGGATGCCCAGTTCTCTTTGCTCCCAGACGGTTCCGCTGCACAGGCTTTCACTAGCTAGGCAAGGCCGGTGGTACCTCTCGTGGATGCCCAGTTCTCTTTGCTCTGAGATGGTCCCACTGCCCAGGCTCTCAATAGCTTGGCAGGGCCGGTAGTACCTCTCGTGGATGCTCAGTTTCCTTTTGCTCTGAGACGATCCCGCTTCCCGGGCTCTCACTAGTTGGGCAGGACCGGTGGTACCTCTCGTAGATGCCCAGTTCTCTTTGCTCTAAGATGGTCCCGCTGTTCAGGCTCTCACTAGCTGGGCAGGGCCGGTGGTACCTCTCGTGGATGCCCAGTCCTCTTTTGCTCCGAGACTGTCCCGTTGTCCAGGCTCTCACTAGTTGGGCAAGACCGGTGGTACCTCTCGTGGATGCCCTATTCCTTTTGGCTCCGAGACGGTCCTGCTGTCCAGGCTCTCACTAGATGGACAGGGCTGGTGGTACCTCTCATGGAGGCCAAGTGTTTTTTACCCCGAGGCCGTCTCGTCACCCAGGCTCCCATTAGCTGGCATGACAGGTTGACCCCTCGGTGAGGCCAAGTATTTTCGGCTCTAAGAAGGCCACCCAGCGAATATATTGGGTTGGATGTTTCTTTCCGAGCGTGGAACTCGCTCAAAAAGAGTCGGGATCGTGTTCAATCCTGTATTCACAGTGTAGTGTCCCCTCGGCAGGCGCAGGCCAGCTTTATATTTTTAAGCTTTTGGAGTGGTTTAACACTCTTGGAGGCCAATTTAGGTCTAGCCCTTGGAATATACTAATATGGGGAAGGAATATCTGACTCCCCCTCCCCTCTCGTTTTGGGGGGGAGGGTGCGGTAAGTTGGCTAGCACCCGCCACAGCATGCTAAGTTCGAAGTAGGGGCAGCGAGACGGTCGGCGGCCTGGTCTTCCCCGGGCAACCTGTCTGGCAGCGAGACGGCTGGTGGCCTGGTCTCACCCGGGAGGCCTGCCCGGCGGGCGAGACTGCCTGGTGGCCTGGTCTCGCCCGGGCGGCCTGACCGCGGGCGAGACGGCCGACGGCTTGATCTCGCCAGGGAGGCCTACCCGGCGGGCGAGACGGACGGCGGTCTGGTCTCGCCCTGACGGCCTGCCCGCGGGCGAGATGGCCGGCGGCCTGGTTTCGCCCGGGCGGCCTGCCCGGCGAGCAAGACGATCGGTGGACTGGTCTCGCCCGGGCGGCCTGCCCGCGGCGAGACGGCCGGCGGCCTGGTCTCGCCCGGGCGGCCTGCCCGGCCGGCGAGACGGCATGCGGCCTGGTCTCGCTCGGGCGGCCTGCCCGAAGGGCGAGAAGGTTGGCGGCCTAGCCTCGCCCGGGCGGCCTGCCCGCAGGAGAGATGACCGGCAGCCTAGTCTCTCCCGGGCGGCCTGCCCGCGGGCGAGACGGTCGGCGGCCTGGTCTCGCCCGGGCGGCCTGCCCGTGGGCGAGACAGTCGGAGGCCTGGTCTCGCTCGGGCGGCCTACCCAATGGGCGAGATGGTCGGCGTCCTGGTCTCGCCCGGGTGGCCTGCCCGGCGGGTGAGATGGCCTGCGGCCTGGTCTCGCCCGGGCGGCCTGCCCGTGGGCGAGACGGCCGGCGGCCTAGTCTCGCCCGGGCGGCCTTCCCGCGGGCAAGATGGTCGGCGTCCTAGTGTCGCCCAGGCGGCGTGCCCACGGGCGAGACGGCCGACGGCCTGGTCTCGCCCGGGAGGCCTGCCCGCGGGCGAGACGGTCGGCGACCTGGTCTCGCCCGGGCGGCCTGCCGGCTCGCGAGACCGGCCGGCGGCCTGGTCTCGCCCGGGCGGCCTGCCTGGACTTGCCCCCAACTTTGGGTTTCCTCGCGGGATTTACCTTTCACCTCAGGTGTCCGGTGGGGTAGGAGGCGTGCTTTTTCGTCGGGGTATTGCTGACCTTTTGGTGCTTGCTATTGGGAAAACTATAAATAGACCCTTGAGGGTACCTTGGTGAGCATTGCATTTCAGCATTGGCTAGGGAGGGGAGACTTCAAAGGTCTTTCGGGTGTGAGCTGGGACCTCTGCGCTAGAGCCTAGGGTCTGTTCCTAGATTCTCAATCTTTTGGCTTGTGGCGTTCTCGTGAGTGTAGTACATGTGTGGTCACCCCTTTTTGGGACCCCGAACTCCACAGAGGTCAATTTTTGGCTTCAACAACTACCCAATCCTCTAGTTCATCAAAATCTTAAGAAAACACAACGACTAAATCTTAACAATTAAAACGCAAGAATACACAAGGATTTCGGAGGCAACGCCCGACCTCGTCCGCCAAATATTCGAATGAGAAGAACACCCAAGGAGAGGAGGAAGGAATCGTTATCGACAAAAGCTAAATACAAGTTGTGGAGAATCTCTCTACCACGGTTCCATCGAAGTCGCACCGAGAGGATGATACGCACACCAAAACTCCTACGGAGTCACATTTGAGAAGCTTTCCCGGCAGTGGGGCAACCGTCCACCACGAGGGCCGTGATCGGCGAGAGCTAGGAAGCGGGCGACGGGCTCTAGTTCGGCCAAAGAGGAGCAGCAGATTTCTCTTATTTTTTAGGGTTGTCCAAATCTACTAATCTCATTATGAGGATCCATTTATATAGTCCTATTACAATAGATCTCATCCACACAACAAAATGGCTCACATCCAAGCCATTGAAATTAAACAAAACATATAAAAGTTTGGAACTAGAGCAGGAAATGCAGATTTTGACTAAAAACTGCACAAATAAAATTTAATACGGACGTTAAATGTGTAGAAACGCATTGTAACGTCAAGTAGACACATGGGGACGTGACCGGAGGTTTTAGCGGCGATAGTTGCGGTGACCATCGTTAGTAGAGTCCTCGATATGTTGGTGGCGGTGGCGGTAGAGATCTTCAAACATTGGTGGGTCGGATCCGATGGCGCAATCACCTTTGCTCGAGCACCATCATCACTCCTTCCTTGATAGACAGTCTAAATAACTCAGTCAAAATTCCTCCAGCTCTGGGACCGTACTTGGTGTGATAATCTTCTAATGAGTTAGCCTCTCGGGGCACATGCTTGACGAAGAAGGATTGGAAACCTCCGATCAAGCCTTTGATCATTGCCAAGTACTTCTGCAAAACGGGCTCGCGCACCTCGAACTCTCCTCTAATTTGTGATGTAACTACCATCAAGTCGGTGAAGGCTCTGAGATCTTGAATCCCCAACTCCTTCGTGAGACGAAAGCCTGCCACCATGGTTTTGTACTCTGTCTGATTGTTCGTGACGGGGAAGAGGATTTTGACTGCTTGCTCGATCCTAATTCCCTGCGGGCTCACTAGCACAAGTTTGGCTCCCACGAAATTCCTGTCTGAAGCCCTGTCCACGAATATCTTCCAAGATACTAAGCTGGAAGAGCCTTCGTCTCCTCCTACCTCTACCGAGAAGTTGGATAGGAAGTCTGTTACTGTCTGGGCCTTGATCGCCACCATTGGAGAATAGGAAATGTCGAACTCGCTAAGCTCTATCGCCCGCTTTTCCAATCTGCCTGAATGCTTCACTCCATCCAAGATACTGCATAATGGATGATCAGAGACTACCTTGCTGGAGTGAGCCTAAAAATAAAGGTGGAGCCTACGAGCCAAAACCACCATGACAAAAACTAACTTTTCCAGGATGTGATACCTCGTTTCTGCCTGCCGCAACACTCTACTCACATTGTAGATGGGGAGCTACTTCTTTCCTTCCTCTCTCACCAACACCGAGCTGACTGCTTCCGCTCTCACTCTTAAATAGAGGAGGATGTCTTTGATTTCTTGTGGTCCTTGTAGTAGAGGAGCTTGAGTTAGCTATTGCTTGAGTTTTCCAAATGCCTCCTCACACTCTGCGGTCCACTCAAACTTCTGACTATCTCAGAGAGTTTTTAAAAAATGAGATCACTTCTCTCCCGCCTTAGAGAAAAAGCGGCAAAGACCTGCCAACCTTCCAGTCAGCCTTTGGACTTCCTTGGGATTCTATGGGAATGTCATCTCCAGAATGGCCTTGACCTTATCGGGGTTAGGTTCCACCCCCCATGGAACTTCCCCCTTCCTGCTCCGATGATGCACTTAGTCGGGTTGAGTCGCATCATGTACTTCCTCTGGGTAGTGAAGGTCTCCACCAATTCCTTTATGTGCTCCGCGATGCCTTTTCTCTTGACGAGGATGTCATCCACATATACTTCCAGATTTCGCCACTTTTGCTCCTTGAAGACTTGATCCATCATCCTCTGGTAGGTCTTGCCCACATTCTTTAGCCCAAAATGCATCACCTTATAGTTGTAGCAGCCAACGCTCGTTATGAAAGAGATGTCACGTCAGTCTGGGGTATGCATTCAGATCTAGTGATACCCTTAAAAAGCATCAAGGAAACTCATCATAAGAAAGCCGATGGCTAAATGAACCAGAACGTCGATTTGAGGAAATGGGCAACAATCCTTCGAGCAAGCTTTATTTAACATGGAAAAGTCAATACATCAACGCCAGCTCCCTCCCGATTTCTTCACCACGACACTGATCCAAAACAAACCCTGCCACCAGCAGTTTCTCCACCTCTTCTCAAATCAGCTCAGTTAGCACGAAGCCGCTCTTCCTATGCTTCTGATGGATGGGGGCAACTTTGGGATCCTGGTTGAGGCGATGGTAGGAAATATTGGCATTGATCCCTGACATATCTGAGGTGCTCCAAGCAAAGATCTCCACATTCTCCTGCAGGCATGCGACCATCTCTAACTTCCCCTTCAGCGTCAGAGATCCTCTGATCTTTAGCAGTCCCTGCGCTCCTCTCCGGGAGATCACCTCCAGCTCCTCCAGCACTTCGGCAGCTCTCGGACCTTCTTCACTCTCTACCAACTTATCCAACCTCTCCGCGTCCTCCATCCAGCCGATGGTACTGATGGCGTTCAGGTAGCACTCCCTGGCTGCCTTTAGATCGCCCATGATCCGCAATTGGACATCTCCCTAGCAATACTTCAGGCACAGATGATATGACGAAGGAATCACCTTGAAGTAGTTGATGAGGGGTCACCCAAAGATGGCGATATAGCATCTCAGGGCATCGACGATGACAAAGCGACATCAGATAGAGGTACCACCATGGGTGACCAGAAGGTCCACTCTGTAACACCCCAAAGTGGACAACAGAATTTTTGTCACTATCGCTGGGAGATAGTGGGTATCGCCTGATGGCGATAGCGATATAGGGTTTGTCGAACCGCACTCGATGCACTCAATGCTTTCGACAAATCGTCGAAAGATAACGCCAAGTGGCGATAGTGGGTATCGCCAGATGGCGATAGCAATAAAGCATTCGTCGAGAAACACTCGACGCACTCGACGATCGTCTAACTGATATCGCTGAGTGGCGACTATGGATGTCACTAGGTGATAGTGTCACGTGGCATGTGTCAGATTGGCTGTTAAGTGGTCAAAGTGGTCAAACCAGTTAAGTCGATATCGCCGAGTGGTGACAGTCAATATCGCCAGGTGATAACGCCAAAGTTGATCAGTCAACCTAAATCTTGGCCTTTGCTTCATTTTGATGGATTCATCCTTTAGTTGAGGTTAAACCGAGGTTTGATATGCAAAGGTGTGTGGAATGAGAAGGTATTCTTCTTCTCTTTCTCTCTCTTCCTTCCATCTTATCCCTTGGAGAAAGGAAAAGCTAAGGAAGAAGAAGGGCTGGAGCTGAAGTTTTCAGAGCTTGCTGAAGGAGATCTTGTGGTCGGAAGTAGGATCTGAGGCTATATCCGCGAAGAGGAAAGTGAGGCGTTCATTTCCATCGGTATATAATAGCTTCGTCATGGCTCCAAAGAGACCTATAAGGGTAACGACCTCCTGCTTGGACAAGTGAAGTCATGCTTTTGCATGTGCATGTAATCCTCCACCGAAAGGTGGAATTGTTAAGAGAATTTCGCTGGGTCGATACCGTATCCCCAAGTAAATTTGCATATAGATCTGGAAGTGTGTAGTAACGAATATGCATACTATGTGAAACTCATCTGGACAAGTTGGTCGGGATTGGTGATGCCTTATGTTATAAACCGGAGAAGACTCCACATATGAATGAGTATTTTACGGACTCTGTGGGTTGTGCCTGTGAAGTGGAGTAACAAGAAGTACTGGAGTGGAGCTCTAGGAAAAGACCCAAGTCAAATCATAGTTTTGGAGAAACTGTTGATGTCGTCGGGAAACAGTGGGTGTCACTGACGACAATAGCTTCCAGAGAGCTATTTTTGGTGTGAAAGACCAGTTTTCTGGCACTGCAGGTTACTGCAGGGTGTTTTTGGATCGTTGGTCCAATAATGATTGAGGTTGTGGATAGAAGTCGAAATCTGTCGCTAACTCCCGGCGATAGTTAGCCCAAAAAGCATTATCGTGAACTCGTAATGACCATAGAGTGTTCCAAACGTTGTCTTAGGAATGTCACATTCCCTGATCCTCAACTGGTAGTAGCCAGACTTCAAATTGAGCTTAAAGTATACTGTTGACCCAGCCAGCTGATCGAACAAGTCATCGATCCGTGGTATCAGATAACTATTCTTCTCTGTCAGCTTATTTAACTCCCTATTATCAATGCATAGACGCAAGTTACCGTCCTTCTTTTTCATGAAGAGGACTGGCGTGCTCCAAGGTGACATACTTGGGCGTATATAGCCTTACTCTAAACATTCTTGCAACTGGAATTTTAGTTCCGCCATTTCCTTTGGCGCAACACGGTACGGCGAACGGTCCACAGGTTTCACACCTGGCACCAGCTCAATAGTGAAGTCAATCTCCCGTTGGGGCAACAAACCAGCAAGATCTTTAGGAAACACATCAGCATACTTCGATACAATCGGAACGTCACTCACACTAGATTTTGGCTCAACAGCCTGTATAAGCATGAAGAATAACTCTGCGTCATTCTGAACCGCTTTGGCAACTTGGAGAGTAGACATCAATATCTTGCTCGATCCTCGCATACCAGTGAATTTAGTCTCAAGCTCGATATTCTGACCGAGTGCGACTTACTTTTAGTTGCAATCAATACAGGCACACTGCCCTGAAAGCCAGTCCATACCAAAGATTACATCAAACTCAGGTATCGGCAGCAAGGATGCATCCAACCCAAAATCCCGACTTCCTATCTGTACCTCTACATAGCAAGCCCTATCTGCATGCATCACGCATCTGTTAGGCAATAACACCTTCATATTATCTGCCATCATATGAATAGGCACTCTGGTCAGTGTCATGAAGTCCTCAAATAGAAACGAATACGAAGCACCTGTATCGAACAGTGTTGTCGCTGGACAATCCCGAATAAGGACAAATCCTAATACAAACACATCATACACAAGCTACATGTAAGGTATGAAGTATAAAAAGCAGTAAAACAATATCTTAACTTGTACCTGTGATGAAGTCACTTTTCTATATGACCTCCTGTTGGCCAAGATTATACACTCGGGGCTGCGCCTACGATGTAGAGGACTCCACCACTGTCTTTCCAGTTTCAGCATACGACACCCCTACCTTCTTTTCAACCTTTAAAGGACCAACCCGACAGTCACAGGCAAAGTGTCCTGGTTTGCCACACGTATAGCATGTACGATGCCCTTGACCAGAAGTTGCACCTGAAGTAAGATTAGAAGGAGTCTGCCCAAAAGTCTTGGACTTCTTACCCCATCTCTTGCGGTAACCAGACTTTTCAGGACACGACAATTTGAATTCCAGATTTGACACAATCAAGTCCCTCTTGCCCTATGCCCTCTTCATATCTTTTTCCAATGCACGAGCCGTATCCACCAATGCTTGAAACCCTTAGTTCATTGAACTCGAGAGCAGGAATCTCAACTCATCCCGCAACCCTTCGTAGAACCTATTTGTTTTACGCTCTTCTTCAGAAAAGATAGACCCCACATAGCGTCTCAATCGTGTGAACTCATGTAAGTAGGTATCGACACTACTTTAGGGTGTAGGGCCCCGGCCAGACCCTCTATTATATTTCATTTGATGTCTCCATCAACAAGCTCTGAAAGCTTCAGCTCTAGCCATTCTTCTTCCTTAGCTTTTCCTTTCTCCAAGGGATACGATGGAATGAAGAGAGAGAGAGAGAAAGGGAAGAAGAATACCTTCTCATTCCACACACCTCTGTATATCAAACCTCGGTTTAACCTCAACTACATGATGAATCCATCAAAACGAAGCAAAGGACAAGATTTGGGTTGACTAGTCAACTTTGGCGTTATCGTCTGGCGATATCAACTGTTGTCACTCGGCGACATCGACTTAACCGCTTTGACCACTTATTAGCCAATTTGAAACATGCCACGTGGCACTTTCTCCTGGTGACATCCACTGTCTCCACTCGGAGATATCAGTTTGACGATCATCGAGTGCATCGAGGGCGTCTCAACGAACGCTTTATCGCTATCACCATATGACGATACCCACTATCCCCACTCGGCATTATCTTTCGATGATTTGTCGAAAGCATTGAGTGCGTCGAGTGCGGTTCGACGAACTCTATATTACCATCGCCATCAGGTGATACCAACTATCGCCCGACGATAGTGACAAAACTTCTGCTGTCCACTTTGGGGTGTTACGCCAAAGTTTACCAGTCAACCCAAATATTGATCTTTGCTTCGTTTTGATGGATTCATCCTGTGCTTGAGATTATACCGAGGTTTGGTATGCAGAGGTGTGTGGAATGAGAAGGTATTCTTCTTGTCTTTCTCTCTCTCTCTTCATTCCATCTTATCCTTTGGAGAAAGGAAAAGCTAAGGAAGAAGAAGGGCTGGAGCTGAAGCTTTCAGAGCTTGTTGAAGGTGATCTTGTGGTCGAAAGCAGGATCTGAGGCTAGATCCGTGAAGAGGAAAGTGGGGTGTTCATTTCCATTCGTATAGAATATCTTTTCCATGGCTCCAAAGAGACTTACATGGGTAACAACCTCCTACTTGGACAAGTGAAGTCCTTTTGCATGTGCATGTAATCCTCCACCAAAAGGTGGAATTGTTAAGAGAATTCTGATGGGTCGATACTCATATCCCGACGTAAGTTTGCATATATATCCGGAAGTGTATAGTACGGAATAGGAATACTGTATGAAGCCCATCTAGATATGTTGGTCTAGATTGGTGATGCCTTATGTTATAAACCGGAGAAGATTCTGCGTATAAATGAGTATTTTACAGAGTTTGTGGGTTGTGCCTGTGAAGTTGAGTAACAGGAAGTACTAGAGTGGAGCTCTAGGAAAAGACCCAAGTCAAATCACAGTTCTAGAGAAACTATTGATATCGTTGGGCGACAATGGTTGTCGCCGATGGTGATAGCTCCCAGAGAGCTATTTGTAGTGTGAAAGACCAGTTTTCTTGCACTGCTGGTTACTGCAGGTTTTTTTTGGATCGTTGGTCCAATAATGATTGAGGTTGGGGACAGAAGTTGAAATCTGTCGCTAACGCCTAATGATACTGGGTGTCGCTGGCGATAGCTCCCAGAAAGCCTATTGTGAAGCCAGTCACTCGGAGATAATGTGGCGAATGTAAGGTATGAGCTCTGAAAGGCCAGTGAGCCGAGCGGACAAGGGGAAGCCGACCCGAATCAGTCTAGATATTGAGCTAGCGATTTGAGCAACGGGCAAGGGCCTAACTGTATCTGCGTTATGGTTATCTAACTTGAGTGCCTGGGTTATTAGCGTTTGTTAGGATCATATACTGAGAGTCTGTGGTTGTACGCCATTAAGACTAAAGTCTCTAGTCGTGAGTTGTGGAGCATGAATGCTCAAAGTTGACCATTGGGTTTGGGACCTTGAACGGTGGTGTAATTTGGTATACCGATAATGTGCCCTGAGTGCTCGGAGCGTCGGGCCGTCAGGCCGATGTTTGTGATATGTTGAAATATGCGGAAGTGCACTTTCTTGTGATATACCTATTATGCTTGTTTGCTTTCAGGGATTCAACCGTTGCTCCGGGTATGGAGTTGGGTCGTTTTAATTGGTCAATTGAATGCTGACCATTGCTTTGTTTATCACCCTTATGGTGGAATGTCCCTGTGCAAGTGCTGGACCAAGCGAGAAATAGCGGGTCGAAGCCCTTGTTGCTGTGCTGGCCCTCGAAGGCCGAGTGGAAAAGTTTTACTGTTTTCATGTGTGGTCGGCCTGCGCGCCGATGTTTGTAATCCACACTAGTGAAATTTAACTGTAAGGCCTTAAGTCCAAACTCTTTTGTGTATTACTGTATATATTCCTGTGATATATATAAATGAGATTGTTTATATATAGTGGACATTCACGTTTGATGAGTTCAATAAGAACCCCTAAAGCTTCCGCTAGAATGCTCTGAGTTAGGGTGTGTGTAATCGTTTTGATATTAACATGTAATTCTGCCGGCTGTTTGTGGAATATGGTGTGGGGCCCCGGTCAGACCCTCTATTATATTTCATTTGACGGACTGTGGTGTTACTGACTCCTCCCTCCACCTCTTTCTTCTCTCCCGAGAAGCCAAAGAGGGGCCAGTCCGCACCTTGGATCCTGGACGCTTCCACCTGCAGCCCGGCGAAGGTCCTCTTGAAAATGACATTCACCAAACACATGTTGTCTTCTAGTATTTGGAAGACGGTGAAGTCCTCGATAGCAGCTTGGATGACTAGGGTATCATGAAAGGGATTCTCGGTCCCAACATGTCATCTTCGGAGAAGGTGATCTCATCTAGCGGCGACGAATTTTGAGTGGTCGAGACGACACTCTGAGAGGTAGAGGCGATGCTCTTCCTATAGATCTAACGGAGACTCCCCTTGCGGGAAGCTCCAAGTCTAGCCCCTTCATTGATCACTTCAACCTGCACACCTCCTGGGCCGTAGATCACTTATCCGCAACCTCCCGGGTCAACCCAGTCATCGTTCCTCCTCTGCCCCGGAGCTTGAAATTCTATTGCTCCTATTAGCACTTCCTGCCTAGGTTGCTCTATAACACCTCCGTCCGTCACATAGAATACAATAGAAGGTCTAACCGGGGCCCCATGTCATATTCCACAAACAGTCGGGGACATTACTTATGAATATCAAAACCAGTATACGCATCCTAACTCAGAGCATTCTAACGGAAGCATTCAGGATTAAACTTGAACTCATTAGCCAGGAATGTCCAAAGAGGTTGGCTAGCCCTTATACGTGTTCTTAAAAAGTGTGGATTACATAAATCAGCACACAGGCGGCCACGGCACACAGGAAGGCCACACATGAAAATCATAAAACATTTCTTTATTTAGCCTTCGAGGGCCAGCATAGCAGCAGCAACAACAACAACAAGGGCTTCAGCCCATTATTTTCCGCCCGGCTCTCCAGTACCTGCATGGGGACAATCCACCGCAATGGTGGCAAACAAAGCAACGGTCAGCATTCAGCTGACCAATTTATAACGACCCTATCCCTTACCCGGGACAGCGGTATTCCTTCCCTGCAGGCATAGAATCTCACAAGCAGAATATCACAAGAACGTGCACTCCCGCACATTTCAACATATCACAAACAAATGCCTCAGCGGCCAAACATTCTGTATACTCTGGGCACATATTCGGTGTGCCGAAGTGTCAGGCCCCACAACTGTTTCCAACGGCAACCTTGAGCATTGCGCTCCATGTCTTATAGCCGAAGACTTTAGTTTTAATAGCGCGCAGGCCTAAGACTCTCATTATGTGTTACAACGAATGCCCAATAACCCGGGTAACTCAAGTTGACAACCATAAAGAGGAGACAGGTCAGCCTTTACCCATTGTGCAAATCACCACAAATGACGTGGGTCGGCTTCTCCCTTATCCGTTTGGCATGAAGCCTTTTAAGATCTCATAACTCCCAATAGCCACAATGTTCACCAAGGACTGGCTTCACAATCAAAAGGGAGTTAATGTAGGCATTCATCACAATCGCTTGGCGAGATCCACAGAACTCTCTTTCTACGCCTAAACTCAACCCAAGCCCTGCAGTAACCTGCAGTGCCAGAAAACTGGTCTTTCACATCACAAATAGCTCTCTGGGAGCTATCGTCGTCGGCGACACCCACTGTCGCCCGGCGATACCAACAGTTACCAAAACTGTGATTTCACCCGGGTATTTTCCTGGAGATCCTCTCTAGTACTTCCCATTATGCCTCATCGTAGGCAAAACACACAGACTTCATAAAATACTCGTTTATATGCTCAGACTTCTCCGGTTTGCAAAAGAAAACATCACCAATCCAGACCAACCTTTCCAGATGGACTTCATATGACATGCCTATTCTGTACTACACATTTCCAGATCTATATGCAAACTGACTTGGGGATACGAGTATCAACCCAACGGAATCCACTTAACAGTCCACCTTTTAGTGGAGGATTCCGTACACATGCAAAATTAGGACTTCACTTGTCCAAGAAGCAAGATCGTTACCCTTGTAGTTCTCTTGGGTGCCATGGCGAAGCATTTCTCTGTGGATGGAAAGAAGCACGTCGTTCACCTCTTCGCGGATCTATCCTCAGATCTAACCTCCGACCACAAGATCTCCTTCAGCGAACTCACAAAACATAGCCTAGCACTTCCTTAGCTTCTTCTTCCTTTTTACTCATGGGAAATCAAGAAATGAAGAGAGAGAGAGAGAGAGAGAGAGAGAGAAAGAGAATGAAACCTCCTTCCTATTCTTCTCTAGTTAAGTGGATTCGGGATTAATCCCAACCACATGATCTCTCATTCAAAACAAAGCAAAGGCAAGGATTTGAGTAGACTGGTCAACTTTGGCGATATCGCCTAGCGATATCGACTGTCGCCACTTGGCGATATCGTTCACCACTTTGACCACTTTGACCTAGGTCAACCACCATTTATTGGCCACTAAACAACCAATCTGACACGTGTCATACGCCACGTGGTACTATCGCCCGGCGACACCCACTGTCGCCCATGATATCACGTCACTCAATGCTCTCAGGCGTCGAGTGCGTCGAGATCGTCGAGAGCATCGAGTGACGACTCAACGCTTATCACTATTGCCATTCGGCGATACCCACTATCGCCACTCGGCGATATCCTTTCAACGACTCGTTGAACGCGTTGAGTGTGTCGAGTGCAGCTCGACGAATGCATTGCTATCGCCATCAGGCCATTCCCAATATCGCCCGGCGATAGTGACATAATTTCTGCTGTCAAATCTGGGGTGTTACAACCCTCCCCTCCTTACAGAAATTTTGTCCCAAAATTTTCTTACAGTTAGAAGAAAAACAATAAATTAACGGTTACAATAACTTTTTATTCATGCAAATAATGTTATAACAACTTACACTAACAACTCGGGATATTCATCACGCATGGTATGCTCACGCTCCCATGTTATCTCTTCACGGCCACAGTTGTCCCAACTAACTTTGACCATCCCGATTGTCTTGTTGCGCAGCTGCTTAACCGTTTTATCCTCGATCTGAATGGGTCTAACCTTCTTCGTTAGCCCGGATTCGACTGATACGCGATCATTCGCAATTACTTGTGCTGGATCTTTCACGGCTTTTCGAAGCACTGATATGTGGAACATATCATGTAATCCACTCAATTCTGCCAAAAGAGCTAGCTGATAGGCAACTTCTCCAACTCGTTCTATTACTTCAAACGGACCAAGATACCTCGGACTTAACTTTTTCAAGCGCCGAATCCTGGGCACGCCCTTGAAGGGTTTAATTTTCAAATATACCCAATCTCCAACCGCAAATTCCACATTCCGGTGCTTGGCGTTGTAGTATTTGGCTTGCCTATCTTGGGCCATTACCGGTCTCTCTCGAATAGAGCGTATAGTCGAATTCGCCTCTTCAACTTACTTACGCTTGTAGAGCTTTGACTCGCCTGTTTCGGCCCAAGCTAAGGGTGTACGGCATTTCCTATCATACAAAGCTTCAAACGGTGTCATATTTATACTGGCTTGATGGCTAATATTGTAGGTGAACTCCACCATATAGAGATGATCTTCCCATCTCTTTCTGAAATCCAAAGCGCACATTCAGAGTATGTCCTCCATCATTCTGTTGGTCCTCCAGTTTGGCCATCCGTTTGTGGGTGAAAGGTCGTACTGAATTGTAATTTTGTCCCCAACAACTGATGGATTAGCCTCCAATCATTTGAAGTGAAATGCCTGTCTCGATCACTTATGATGCTACGGTAACACCATGTAATCGTACTATTTGTTTAACATAAAGCTTTGCCAAAACATCCACTGAATTGTCCCTCTTATTTGGAATGAAGTGAGCCACTTCAGTCAACCGGGCCACGATCACCCAAACCAAATTGTTACTGCATTAAGATCTCGGCAAACCGTGCACGAAATTCATGGAAATATCATCAAACTTCCATTCCGGAATAGGTAGCAACTTCAGGAAATCTCCAGGCTTCTGGCATTCAACTTTCACTAAGGCATAAGTCTAACATTTAGCCACGTAAAGTGATATGTCTTTCTTCATGTCCAGCCACCAGAACAGCTTTTCATGTCTTTATACATTTTTGTGCTCCCTGGGTGAATTGAGTACTTTGTAAAATGAGCTTCATACATCAATTCATCTCTTAACTTACCCATATTCGGGACGCACAAACAACCATCTTTTCGCAAAAGGCTGTCATTTCAGGAGAATTGGCCATTTACTCCATCCACTGTATAGTATTGCAAACTTTCATCAAGTTCTGTTGCCCGCCGAACCCTGTCCGCAAGGTCATACTGTAGCTCGATACAGGTCAAACACGCATTTGTTGTGGAATGCTGGTCAACAAAAGAAATCTCTAAAGCTTCCAACTCCTGGATCAGATGCTCATCATGCATCTGCAACCAATTTTCCCATGTTGGAGTCCTCTGACTCAAGACATCTATGACCATGTTTTCCTTCCCGGGAGTATAGTGTATTTGGAAGGTATAGTCCCCGAGGAACTCCATCCACCTTCGTTGTCGCATGTTCAGATCCTTCTGATCCAACAAATATTTTAGGCTCTTATGGTCCGTGAATATATCCACCTTCACTCCATATAAATAATGACGCCACAGTTTAAGTGCAAAAATCACCGCCGCCAACTCCAAGTCATGGACGAGATAATTCTGCTCATGCATTTTCAACTGGCGTGAGCCATAAGCGATTACCTTGTCAAACTTAAGAAGAACGCAGCCTAAGCCGCTCCCTAATGCATCACTATAAATTTCAAAGTCGTCCGTACCACAAGGCGACGTAAATATGGGCACCGTGGTCAAGCGACTTTTCAGCTCTTCAAAAGCTCGCGTGCACTCCGTCGTCCAAACGAACTTCTAATCCTTCCTCATTAATTTGGTAAGCGGCAAAGCAATCTGTGAGAAGTTTTCTATGAAATGTCTGTAGTAGCCCACCAGTCCAAGGAAACTCCTAACTTCGGCCAAAGAAGACAAGACTGGCCACTCCCAAACGGCTTTTATCTTTGACGGATCCACCGTAATGCCCTCTCCACTCACCACATGGCCAAGAAAAGCCACTGACGATAGCCAAAACTCACACTTTTAGAACTTGGCGTAAAGCTTATTCCTCCTCAGGGTGTGCAACACCATCCGTAAATGGTTTGCATGATCTTCTTTAGACTGCGAGTACACTAGAATGTCGTCGATGAAGACGATCATAAATAAATCCAAGTACTCTCGAAATGTTCGATGCATTAAGTCTAGGAACACCGAGTGCACATTACATAGCCCAAATGGCATTACAGTGAACTCATAATGCCCAAAGCGTGTTCCAAATGCTGTCTTGGGAATGTCACCTTCCCAAATCCTCAACTGGTAGTAACCCGACTTCACGTCCAGTTTAGAATAGACGGTTGATCCCACTAGCTGATCAAACAAGTCATTGATTCGAGGTATTGGATACTTGTTCGTCTTCGTCAGCTTATTTAACTCGAGATAGTCGATGCACAACCGCAAGCTACCGTCCTTCTTTTTCACAAAGAGAACAGGTGAGCTCCAAGGTGACATACTTGGGTGTATATAACCATATTCCAACAACTCTTGTAGTTGCACTTTCAGTTCCGCGATTTCCTTTGGCGCTACTCGATATGGTGAGCGGGGTACAGGTTTTGTACCTGGCACCAACTCTATCGAGAAATCAATCTCCCGCTTGGTGGTAACCCCGGAAGCTCCTTCGGAAACACATCAGCAAACTCCGAAACAATCGAAACATCACTCAAACTGGCTTTTGGCTCAACAGCCTCAATAAGCATGAAGAACAACTCAGCACCTTTCCGAACAGCTTTGATCACTTGGATAGCAGACATCAATTTCCTGCTCGATCCTCGCATACCAGCGAATGTAGTCTCTCGTTTGGTGTTCTACCCTAGTGTGACCTCCTTTAAATTGCAATTTATATAGGTACGCTGCTCCGAGAGTCAGTCCATACCAAAGATCACATCAAATTCTGATATCGGCAGCACAGATGCTTCCAATCCAAAATCCTGACTTCTTATCTGTACCTCCACAAACAAGCTCTATCCGCATGCATCACACATCCGTTTGGTAATAACACTTTCACATTATTTGCCACCATAAGAATCGGCACACCGATCCGTGACACGAAGTCCACAGATAGAAACGAATGTGAAGCACCCATATCAAACAGTGCTCTCGCTTGATAGTCCCGAATCAGGACAAAGCCTAAGACAAACACATCATACACAAGCTACATACAAGGTATGAAGTATCAAAACAATAACAAAGTATCTTAACTCATACATGTGATGACGTCACTTTGCTTTATGGCCTCCTGTTGATCAGGATTATATACTCGGGGTTGCGCATGGGATGCAGAGGATTCCACCACTATCTTTCCCTTTTCCGCATAAGTTGCTCATGTCTTCTTATCACCCGTTGGAGGACCAAATTGACATTCACGGGCAAAGTGTCCTGGCTTGCCGCAAGTATAACAAGTGTGCGGGCCTTGCCCCAAAGTTTCTCCAAATGCAACTATAGAAGGAGCCTGTCCAGAACACTTGGATCTCTTACCCCATCTCTTGCGGTAGCCCGACTTTCCCGGGTGTGGCGATTTGAACTCGGGCTTTGTCACAGCCAAGTCCCTCTTGCCCTGAACCCGCTTCATGTCTTTCTCCAATGTACAAGCCGTATCCACCAATGCTTGAAACCCCTAGTTCACCGAACTCGAGAGCATGAGTCTCAGCTCATCCCGCAACCCTTCGTAGAACCAATTAGTTTTACGCTCTTCGTCAGCAAAGATAGTTCCCGCATAGCATCCCAACATTGTAAATTCATGCAAGTAGGTATCAACACTACTTTCCCCTTGGGTTAGACGCTGGAATTCGTTCTCCACAGCTATGCACTGAGCCAACGACAAATTCTTTGGCAAGAATAGTCTCAAACATTCCTCGATCGAGACTTCCGTTAGTTGTCTGCCCGCCAAGTGGTGCGGCTCTATCTTATCTCACCATAGCCAAGCCTCTCCTTCCAACAAGAAGGTGGCTAAGGTGACTTTCTGTTCTTCCTCCATCCTTATCTCCATCAAAATCCTCTTGACGCACGCAAGCCAATCCTCTGCCTGCGTTGGGGATCCCGCCCCCGTAAAGGTAGGAAGATTGAAGCTCATAAATTGCTTCAACAGTCGTTCAGCTGCTCACAGATCAGCAACATCCTCAAAAGGTTCTGGCCTCACACCACCTTGTTCTGGAACCACTACAGCGCGCGCCTGCCTAGTCAGCTGTGCTTGGATCATAGCAAACAACGCCTCAGTAACTAAATGTATTGTCTCCACAGAAGGAGGAGGTGTAGGCACCTCAGCTGGAGCCGTACTTGTTAACCCCGAAATCGGCGATCCTTCCCAAGGCAGCCAGCTCACTAGTCGCGGGCTACTCCAGGTTCCTCCTGGAGGTCGCTTCTTAGGTTGGGTGGATAGGCTTGTCTGTCCGCTCAGGCTGCACGGCTTGGGCAGTCTTTGCAGTCTGACTGCCCTGGCCGCGCGTTGTTCCCTTGGTCGGTAGGGGCCGCAGACTGCTTCTGCAGTGTGCCCCTGCAGGTCGTGCTACTTTTCAGCTTAACCGCAAGCTTGCTTTTGCAGGCCTATCTTTGCCGGACTCGGTTTCCTATCCTCCTAGGTTGGCAACAAGCTGCGTCCTTTGCGGGAATTGGATTCTTTCAGCCCGCTCCTGTAGGTCGCTCTTCAAGAAGACCAGACCGTTCAAACCGCCAAACAAAGGTGGCGACCTGCCCCCAGGCTGCCAGCCAGCTACCTCAGCTTCCACCTCGCCAACACGTGCGGCCTGCCTCGTTAGTCCGGCAGGTCGCTCAGCCCTTATCACCCAGCAGCGTGGGCAGCCAGCTTCTTCAGTCCGCCTGCAGAGTGCGGACACTCAAGCTCTCTGGCTACCTGCAAAGAACAGCAGCAACATCTCATTCATCGCAAGCTGGGCAGACTGGAAGTACAGTCAAGCCTTCTAGTCTGCCTATATTGATGAACCCCAGCTCCAGCTCAGCGGCAGGCATCTTCGTTCCAGCATGAGCAGACTCAGCCTAGCAGCAGGCGCGGACACCGCGGACTCTCTTTCCAGTCTGTCGTTCCTCAAAACCTCCACCCACCTCTCCAGCAGGCGGTCAACCTCCTCAGCCCGCACAGTTTGGCGCGGGCTCGACCAGTAGTGGCGGACTCCTCCCAATCCACCAGGATGCAGAAGATCCTCAAGGCAGTCCCAGACCGCATAGCCTCATGCGGACACTACAGACGCAGCGGGCACTCCTCAGCTCGCACCCTTAGCGCTTGCTCAGTTCAGCAGTGGCGGACTACGCAGATTACCCTCGCAGTCTGCCACTTAGCCTCCAGCATCTGCCTCCCCAGCAGCAGGCAGACAATCCTAGTTCAGCAGGGGCGGACTCTGCGGATTACACTCGCAGTCCGCCACTTAGCCTCCAACATCCCCCTCCCCAGCAGCAGGCGGACAATTCCAGTTCAGCAGCGACGAACTCTGCGGATTACCCTCGCAGTCCGCCACTTAGCCTCTAGCATCCGCCTCCCCAGCAGTAGGGGGACATTCCCAGCTCAGCAGCGGAGGACTCTGCGGACTCTCCTTGCAGTCCACCACTAAGTCTCCCAGTTCGCCATCAGCAGCACTAGTTCCAGGAGCAAGTTCCAGTCCACGCGGCGTATGGCGAACTCGGAGGACTCCTTCCTCTTCTCACTCAAGATACCGTCTCACCAGGGGTAACGTCACCGCAAGCCGTTACCTCCTCGGGCCTATAAATAGACCCTCATACCTCTCATTTGGGAGAGAGGTCTCATCATCGCCAAGGTGCACACGCCCGAAGGCAGCCCACAGCAAGCTCAATTTCTGCAGACTCCTTTCCTCAGTCCGCCTTCTCTCTGCCCTTAGTCACGCGGCGTGCCGACCTGGTTCTCCAGTTCCGCACGGTCTTTGTTCCCCTTCTAACCGCGCGATCTGTCGACCTCCTAGTTCAGTCCGCGTTGCCTCTTCTGGCATCTCCTTCCTTAGCCGTCAGCTTCCTCTTTGTACCCCTTTATTGCTTTCTTGTAAAGGTTTATTGCAAGCTGTAATAACTCAATCTTAATCAAAGGAAAGCCCGTCGCAAGAGTGGCATTTAAGCCGCGACGGGCGAAGTCTGCTATTGCCACTGCTAGCGGCCCCTCTCTATCTTCCTCTCAGCTCATCCTATCTCCCTCGGCATCAACCATCCAAGTAACCGTCTGCTCGACAGCTCCTGATCAACCTCCTTCGCTGCTCTTAGCAAACCTCTCCTCTATCCCCACAACCCTTTGACAAGTGCTTGCTCCACTCTCGAGCACTAAGAAGCTTCCTATTCCCCCGCAACCTTCATCCACCTCTTCTCCTAGCTTGTGAGATCAAACACTCCTCTGTGTTAACTAGGCGGTGTCATTTTCGCGCATCAACAGTTAAGACGCGGCCTTCAGATCCATATAGATGGTGAACAACGACAGTTAGCCATATCAGATCAGCCGAGAACCTTGCTCAAACGAGTCCCAAAGATAATCCTCTCTGGGAGGTCTTCGAGCAATCGCGTCGTGAGAATGCTCAGCAGTTCCAAGCCATCAACCAAATCCTTGCTGCAATCACCCAGTAGTTGTAGACTCAACCTGCAGCAGCTCCAGCTGCTCCAATCAATCCAGCACAAACATTGGAGCATCAACAAGCTTATCCTCCAACTTGCCCGCCAGTCTATCCTCCTTATACAACAACATTTCCGCAAGGGCCTGCAGCCCCTTTGCGACCTCAAGATGAAGAGTTTGTTGCTCGCCAAAACTTCTTCCAGGAAGCAGCCGGGGGGAGCCCTGCTAGATTTTTCAACTTTCAGGGAAGTCATCCCTACCCCTCAGCTCCCATCTTTGCTCCTGCAGCAGCTTTTCCCTTTTATCCCCCTACTTCCTTGGCAGCTGCAGTTTATGCTCCATTTCATCCTTATGCTATAGGAGAACAAGAAGAGCCGTCACCCTTTACAGAGAACGTTCATCATGAACTAACTCCAGCTAATTTCAGAGAGCCCTGGCTACCGATCTACACTGGAGAGACTGATCCAGTGAAGCATCTGCAAGCCTTCCAATCAGCTGTTGCTCTCAAAACTCTTTCAGATGCAACTAAGTGCAAGATCCTTGTCACAACGTTTGATGGACAAGTGAGGGACTGGTTCTATGGTCTTCGTCCTCACTCCATTACTTCCTTTGCTAATCTGTGAAGGGAAGTCTTGCTCAGATTCTCTACCTCAACCAAGAGAAAGGGTGGTCCTGAAGCCCTCTTTGAGATCAAGTAGTGCGAGAACGAGACTTGGTATCAATTTGTTGATCAATTCCAGAGAGAAATCTTAGACATCGAGAGTGCTGATCAAGAAATGTACCGAGTGGCTCTTATCCACAGTCTTCGTGAAGGGCCGGTCAAATTTGATGTCAATGTCTGAGCACAAGAACATATCAAGAGTTGATTGTCTTAGCCAACTCATACATCTGAGGTGAAAAGAGCAACCTGGGCTTCGTCTCCAAGCTTCTATCAGAGAAAGACTCTCCTTCTCGCAAGCAGCCTCTGAGATCACCTCGAAAAGATTTCCCAACTCACTCAAGAAGGGAAAGAATATTTCAACGCCATCGATATTTCTTCCCGATCCGTGATTGTGTTCAAGATCAACTGCTACTACCACCAGCTCCATCTTCGCAAGCAGCTGCAGTTTATCAACAGCAAGGCAATGACTTGCATGAATCCGAACTAGATGATGTCATGCTAGAAGTAAGCCAAATCATGAAAGATAGGGCTAATTACAAGAAGCCTTATCGACCGGATGATCACAGATCTAGAGACTCAGAACCTTATTGTGAATTCCACAAAGAGTCAGGCTACTTGACTGAGAACAGCCGAGCACTCCGCCGACTAGTGCAAAGGATGCTCCAGCAGGGTAAGATGCATGATCTACTTCCTAAAGATGATCGCCCTGATCCAGCAACCTCAAAGGGCAAAGGAGTGGCAGATATTCCTTGCAGCTCAAGAGGAGTAAGCCTAGCTGAAGAGCCCCCTCTCCTCATTGTCAACAATCCTGTTGAATGCTTTGATGCCGATGACGATGGCGTGTTTGGAAGACTATTCTAAGCCGACACAGGACTTCATAGTTCTTCAAATTTTTTCACAGCCATTATCGGTTACTCTTACTCTTACTTTTCAAACATTCTCTTTTCAAAGCACTTCTAAGTGTTCTTTCATTCCTTTCAATAAAGTTTAAATCAGGGATCCCGTACTGACACAGTTCCCTTCTGGTAATGCTTCTTCCTCCATTTTTCTCTTTGCCAAAGAGATCGCTGAACCAATGAGATATCGCCAAGTCTTGTTGCTCCCTCCGTAGATTGTTCTCTGGCACTACCTCTACGACCACATATAGTGGGGAGTATACACGTATGTGCAGTGGGAGCCATTCAATCTATGACGTTGGGATTAAAGCTTCGGATCCTAGCTGGCATCTAACACAGAGTGTGTGCTAGGGAAGCCCCATGTGTTAGCTCTGTTGTGCTTCGTTAAGGATACATTATAGTTACGATGATCTCTGCATGATAAGCAATTGCGACCAAGCGTAGCCTTGTCTCTTCGATCATCTCATGACTGTGATGGCCGAACACTCTATGGTGCTCTCAATCCGTGCTTTTGCGGGGCTCACAACTCCACTGATCTTTCCACAGACAAGTAATAGGCCACTTGCCGCAACTAGTCTCATTGATCAGTGATGTTGTAACCCGAGGCATGAGAGCAGTGTATCTAGCGATCCTTCTCAGGATTTCCCGTGCTTTTCTCTTTTGTGCCCTTCTAAAGGATGCGCGGCCAACCCGCTTTTAGTAGGACTATACTCGTGACGACCTTTTTCAGGCAAGCGATGCATAAGGCCCACGGGGAACACCTGTGGCAGCATCCAGCCTCCTTTGGTCACTTCAGAGTATAGACCTATTTTTATCAACTGCCTCTTTCACAGGTGAACAGGTTAAATCCTGCCTCACAAAAGGATTAATAAACATTCATTTTTCTTATGCTCATCTTATATGCAATGCTTGCTCAAAGCTCTATCAGATGAGGACTTACAAGCTCTCTACTTATATAAACTCTTCATTTCACTTATTGAACGCTAATGTCATCAATCATTGATTGAGGAATCTAACTCTCCTTGATCATCAAGAAATACTATTGGAGTCTACTTCAGATTGACAGAATGCATCAAGTTCTTTCTCTGCCAATGTGTTCATATCCACCCTATCATACAAACAGTCAACGCTCGACTTGTTGATATGGACATCATGCAAAGAAATCTCTAATCTAGCAAGAAGATCACTAATCTGGTTTGATCTCCATTCAGTTACCAGCAGAGTTCATCAGGCACTTCCTCTGCTATTAGGTCATATTGACCTTATCTTATCAACAGTTAACACCTGCAAGCCTCATCCGGGTACTTGCAGCTTAGTTCATTATATTATGTCTGCTGCTCACTCTTTTCTTTGCAGTGATTAGCAGGCGTCCGCAAGTTCCACTCAGGTACTTGCAGCTTAGCTCATTATTTCACGTCTGCTGCTCACTCTTCTCTTTGTAGTGATTAGCAGGCACCTGCAAGCCTTATCCAGGTACTTGTAGCGTAATTTTTTCATATATCATGTCCGCTTCTAACTCTTTTATTGCAGAGATCAGCAGACACTTGCAAGTTTCTTCACAGGTACTTGTAAGCTACTTTCACATATTTTGTCTACTCCTAACTCTTTTCTTACAGAGATCAACAGACACTTGCAAATTTCTTCACAGGTACTTGTAAGCTACTTTCACATATTTTGTCTGCTCCTAACTCTTTCCTTGCAGAGATCAGCAAACACTTGCAAGTTTCTTCACAAGTACTTGCAAGCGACTTTCATATCCCGTATCTGCTTCTAACTCTTTTCTTGCAGAGATTAGCAGACACTTGCAAGTTTCTTCACAGGTACATGCAAGCTACTTTCACATATTTTGTCTGCTCCTAACTCTTTTCTTGCAGAGATTAACAGACACTTGCAAGCTACTTTCACATATTTTGTCTGCTCCTAACTCTTTCATTGCAAAGATCAGCAGACACTTGCAAGTTTCTTCACAGGTACTTGCAAGATACTTTCATATCCCGTATTTGCTTCTAACTCTTCTTTTGTAGAGACTGGCAGATACCTACAAGTTGCCTTCAGGTATTTGCGGTTTTTTATTTACTCACATATTTGCTTCTAAGTTCTTTTTTGTAGAAACCAACAAAGACTTGCAAGTTCCTTTCAGGTACTTACAGCTCGTTTTTTCTTTCTTGTTTACTCCTCACTCTTCTTTTTGCAGAAGATAACAGGTACTTGCAAGCCTCCTTTAGGTACTTGCAAGTTATTATGTTTCTATGTTTTCCTCTCACCTCCATCTTGCAGAACTTAGTAGAAGACACATCTTCTTTGTTTTACAAAGGCAAACCCAGGTACGTGCAAGACGTACCTCCCATACATGCCTATACTAACTTTTTCTTCGCAGGAAAAAGACAGGCATTGGCAACCTCCTAAGGAGAGGCATCAGGTTCTATCTCTTCTTGCCCCCTTCTTTCCCTTTGGGGTGGATCACGATTTTCGTGGGTCTCTTACTTTTTCGAAGTTCTATTCTGAACTTAAAAAAGTGTGGGGATTATGTTAACCCTAAAATCGGCGATCCTTCCCAAGGCAGCCAGCTTGCTAGTCGCGGCCTGCTCCAGGTTCCTCCTGGAGGTCGCTTCTTAGGCTGGGTGGACAGGCTTATCTATCCGCTCAGGCCGCATGACTTGGGCGGTCTCAGCGGTCTAACCGCTCAGGCCGCGCATTGTTCCCTTGGTCGGCAGGGGTCGCGGACTGCTTCTGCAGTCCGCCCCTGCAGGTCGCGCTCCTTTTCAGCTTAACCACAAGCTTGTCGCCGCGGGCCTATCTTTGCCAGACTCGGTTGCCTATCCGCCTCGGTCGGCAAAAAGCTGCGTCCTTTGCGGGAATTGGATTCTTGCAGCCCGCTCCTAGAGGTTGCTCTTCAAGAAGACCAGACCGTTCAAATCGCCAAACAAATGTGGCGACCTACCCCCAGGCCGCCAGCCAGCTCCCTCAACTTCCACCTCGCAACACGCGCTGCCTGCCTCGTCAGTCCGACAGGTGGCTCAGCCCTTGTTACCCAGCAGTGTGGGCAGCCAGCTTCTTCAGTCCGCCTGTAGAGTGCAGACACTCAAGCTCTCTGGCTACTCGCAGAGAGCAGAAGTAACATCCCATTCATCGCGAGTTGGGCGGACTCGAAGTGCAGTCAAGCCTTCCAGTCTGCCTATGTTGATGAACCCTAGCTCCAGCTCAGCGGCAGGCATCTTCATCCAAGAATGAGCGGACTCAGCCTAGCAGCAGGAGCGGACTCTGCGGATTCTCTCCTCAGTCTATCGTTCCTCAAAACCTCCACCTACTTCTGCAGCAGGCGGACAACCTCCTCAGCCTGCACAGTTTAGCGCGAGCTCGACCAATATTGGTGGACTCCTCCCAATCCGCCAGGCTGCAGAACATCCACAAGGCTGTCCCAGAACACATAGCATCACGCGGACTCTGCGGACGCAGCGGATCCTCCTCAGCTTGCACCCTTAGCGCTTGCCTAGTTCAGCAATGGCGGTCTCCGCGGATTACCCTCGCAGTCCGCCACTTAGCTTCCAGCATCCGCCTCCCCAACAGCAGGCAGACAATCCCAGTTCAGCAGCGGCGAACTCCGCGGATTACCCTCGCAGTCCGCCACTTAGCCTCCAGTATCTGCCTCCCTAGCAACAGGCGGACAATCCCAGTTTAGCAGCAGCAGACTCCACGGATTACCCTCGCAGTCTGCCACTTAGCCTCCAGCATCCGCCTCCCCAGCAGGAGGACAATCCCAACTCAGCAGCGGCGGACTCCGCGGACTCTCCTCGTAGTCCTCCACAAATTCTCCCAGTTCGCCATCAGCAGCACCAGTTCTAGGAGAAAGTTCCAGTCTACGCAGCTTATGGCGGACTCGGCGGACTCCTTCCTCTTCTCGCTCAAGTTACCGTTTCACTGGGGGTAACGTCACTGCAAGCCGCTACCTCCTCGAGCCTATAAATAGACCCCCATACCTCTCATTTGGGAGAGAGGTCTCATCATCGCCAAGGTGCTCACGCCCGAAGGCAGCCCACAATAAGCTCAATTCCTGTGGACTCCTTTCCTCAGTCCGCCTTCTCTTTGCCCTTAGTCGCGTGGCCTGTCGACCTGGTTCTCCAGTCCACGTGGTCTTTGATCCTCTTCTAACCGCACGGTCTGCCGACCTCCTATTTTAGTCCACGTGGCCTCTTCTGGCATCTCGTTCCTTAGCCGCCAGCTTCCTCTTTGTACCCCTTTATTGCTTTCTTGTAAAGGTGTATTTCAAGCTGTAATAAATCAATCTTAATCAAAGGAAAGCATGTCGCAAGTGTGGCATTTAAGCCGCGGCAGGTGAAGTCTGCGGTTGCCGCTGTTAGCGGCACCTCTCTCTTCCTCTCAGCTCAGCCTAGCTCCCTCGGCATCAACCGTCCAAGTAACCGTCTGCTCGACAGCTCCTGATCAACCTCCTCCGCAGCTCTCAGCAAACCTCTCGTCTATCCCTGCAACCCTTTGACAAGCACTTGGTCCACTCTCGAGCACTCAGAAGCTTCCTCTTCCCCCGCAAACTTCATCCTCCTCTTCTCCTAGCTTGTGAGATCGAACAATCCTCCGTGTTAACTAGGCGGCGCCGTTTTCGCGCATCAACAGTACTCTCATCAGAATACTAGGGCTCAGACTGCCCCGCACCACTTTGCGTCACCTATACGTGTAAAAGATGCAATTTAGCGACTTGGCAAAAGCAACAACAACAATATAGGAACGTGCAGGTTCCTCAAACAAGTGTATTTACATTCCTTAGTGGACATTCTTAAGTTCATTTTGAGCTAATTCGAAGGAGGAAGACCAGAACAAGCTGATACAAAATTGTAACACCTCCGTCTGTCACATGAAATATAACAGAAGGTCCGTTCGGGGCCCCACGTCATATATCACAAAAATTCGGGGACATTACTGTTGGGTACACTGTTTATATGTACCAGATTTGGAGAAGCCTCATCTTAATCAATGATATACATCAATTTGTATTTGATCTATGTTTGAGTTTCATTATACAGGTTTAAGCATTGGAAGAAAATTTTCTAAGTTCAAGTGTCGACACTTGTGAAGAATTATGTCGACACCTAAAGAAGAAGTTGAGTCGACACCCAGGATTGTGTCGACACCAACAGAAGAAGCTGTGTCGACACCCAGACTTGTGTCAACACTTGTGAAGAATTGTGTCGACACCTAAAGAAGAAGCTGAGTCGACACTCAGACTTGAGTCGACACCTGAGCCAGGAATTATGTCGACACTGAAAGCAGAAGCTATGCCGACACCCAGGAGCTATGTCGACACTGAAAGCAGAAGCTGTGTCGACACCCAGGAGTTATGCCAACAATGGAAGTAGAATTATGTCGACACAGAGGGCTTGTTTCGACACATTTAACAGATGCTGTGTCGAGTTCCAGAAGAATGACTATGTCGACTCATGGAGTGTTGTGTCGACATCATCAAGCCTTGTGTCGACACTTAGTCCATTTGTGTCGACACATGTCGAGCAGTTTGCTGAGTGGTTCATGCTGAGTTGGAAAGTCTTTGAAGAATCAGCTGACATAACCAACCGGTCTGACACCTTTGTCAGAACTTTCAAAAGGCTGTTACAAACCGGATCAGCCAGTAATCAGGAGGAAACTCTATATAAAGGACTGGTTCGATACAACATTAATAGAGACTATAGCAAGGAAAAGAGAACATACAACACTAAAAAGTGAATCTTTCAGAGAGAGTTTTCTACAACAAGAAAAGGGGAAACCCTTATGAAGGCAGATTCAGATCAGTCTGCAAGGGAGAATCAGATCTCATTCTGAATTCAAGGAGGAAGCTATCTGAAGATCAACTTCTACATCAAGTGAAGATCAAACTTATTTTGTTCTATCAAGAAGCTTTGAAACAGCTAAGTTAGGTTGGATCTGATGATCAGACTATTCAAGAACTGATCAAGAAGCACACCAGTGATGAGATTCATCTGGTGAAATTTCCGTATCTCTTAATCAAATAATTTCTGGTAGGATCTGTTATAAGATCTAAGTTGTAAGCCTGTAATTATAAAGGCTAAGGTAGGGCTTTTGCCTGAGTTGTAGGAGTGGGGTTTCACACTGAGTTGTAAGCCTAGTGACATAGGTTGAGGTAGGGCTGAGGCCTGAGGTAGGGTTCTTGGGGAAGAATCTGAGGTAGGACTTGTATAATTCTGAGTTGTAGGAACCATTCTTGGTTTTAAGCTGTAAGATCTGCGGATCTGAGAAGAAAGAAAGAAGTTAGGTCGAATCTAGTACACTGCTAGATAGGCGAAGGGGGAAAGTGGATGTACCCAGACCTTGGGGAACCACTATAAATCTGGTATATGCTGTGCTGTGTTCATTATTCTATGGTTTACATTATTTCTGTGCTGAGTTAAATTTTGTTATTTGCCTAAAATTTTGAAGGAAAAATTATAACCTATTCACCCCCCCCCCCCCTCTAGGTGTCTAGAAATCAAGTCTTTCAAGTGGTATCAGAGGGAGGTTACTCAAAGATTGACCTAACAGTCTGAGTGGATCTCCAAGGCAAATAACAGATTTCAAAAATGGGTTCAATAGGGAATCAGAAGGAATTTGGATCTATGAAACTGCCTATCTGCAGGAAAGAATGTTTTGGCATATGGAAGGAAAGGGTCAGGTTGTTTATGGATGCATCTGATCCAAGAATCTACATTACAGTACAAGAGGGTCCCTTCATTCCAATGAAGGTATCAGTTCTAGATGCAAATGTTAAAACCCCTAAGAGCTATTCTGAAATGACTAAGGATGAGATCATCATAGAAACATTAGACAAGAGAGCACAAAACATTATAGTATGTGCTATAGATGATGCCATATTTCAGAATCTGGTGCACTATAAAACCTCCAAGGAAATGTGGAACACTCTAATTGTCTACATGGAGGGAACAGAAGAAGTCGGAGAGGATAGGAAATCTATGCTAAATCAAGAGTATGAGAGTTTTAGACAAGGTAAGACTGACAGTATAGCTGAATGTTACAAGAAGTTCTTCAGGATTGCCAATGAGCTGATGACCTATGGAAGAGTCTTCAGCACATATAAACTGAATGACAAGTTTCTCAGGTCACTAACAAAGGACTGGGACACAAAGATATGTGCCATCAGAGAAGTGGCCAAGCTTGTTGATACATCTCCACCCACTTTATTTTGAAAGTTGTTATCATATGAAATGCAGCTCACTGCCAGAAAAGAGGAGGAGAAAAACAGTAGGCCTGAATACAAAGAAAGGTTTGTAGCCTTCAAGGCTGAAGGCATAAGAAAGGGTTGGAAAAAGTCTTCTTCTCCACCCAGAAGGAGTGCTGAGGCTGAAGACGAAAATCTTGACAATAGCACATCAGATAGTCACACCTCTGATGAGGACTTTGCTGCCTTTACAAGGCAATTCCAAAGGTTCATGAAAAAAAAGAAATGGAGAACCAAGCCATCAACATCTTTTTCTAAGGATAAGTATTACAAGAAAAAGAAGATTCCCAAGGAGGACAGGTATGCATCAAAACCTAGTAAACAAATTAATACTAAGATTGTGTGTTATTGTTGCAATAGGCCTGGACATGTCATAGCTGACTGTCCAGACAAGAGGACTGAATCCAAAGATAAGAAGAAGCATCAAGTGAAAGGCAAGAAGGAGAAATCCCTTGTTGCTCAGAAGCAGAAGAGTTGGACAGACACTTCATCTTCAGGATCAGGAGATGAATATAATGTTGAAGCATATGTTGGCCTGATCTCAACATAAGAGGATTCTAGGGAACTAGAATTCCTACAAATGTTGGACACCATAAATGGAGCAGAAGACTATTGCTATAGAGGGCTGATGGCTCTATCAGAAAATGATCAGTTCCAGGATCAGCCTGGTCCTAGTAAGGTATACAGTTCTCCCTCAGCTTCAGATTACTGCACTGCATCAGATTCAGAAACTTCTGCATCAAGAGATGTGGATGGTTCTAAATCATAAGGGGATGTGCATCAACTCATTAATGAGTATGGTGGGTTATTGCAAGCTCTGAAGAGGAGCAAGTTTCTTGTCAAGGAGCAGGCCAAGGAGATTGTGTCTCTGAAGTAGGCTGCATCAGATTCAGCCATGTTGATAGATTCAAAACTGAAGGAGATTGCCAAACTGAAAAACATTATTGTTATTCAGATGGGCACAATCTCTTTCAAGGAAAATCGCATCAAGAAACTTGAGGCAAAACTTCAGCAAGAAAGAGAGTTAGTGGCTAAATTCTCCAAACCAAAATCAGTCTTGCCCTTAATAGATAATTTCATTTCTCATAAAGGAAAGACTGGTTTAGTTTTCAAGGGTAGAACTAGGGCCACCAATTTTCATAGAAAATGTAAGGCCCCAACACAGCCACTAGCTTCAAAGCCCCCTATTTTATTTAGGAAAGTGATGCAACCAACAAACAGGTATGATCATGAAAGTACTCATGGTCACTGTGAGGATGAAGATCTCATGGGCAAGGGTGCAAATGCCCATAGATCACACTATAGGCAAGCCCATCAGGTTCAAGAGGAAGTCTTAGGATTTACTGCTCCAGCACCTGCACTCAACAGAATTGCTGGCAACAAAGTAATACAGTCTGTACCTAAGAGAAGGTATAATAGGTTTGAGTGTTGGTGTTGTGGCAAAGTGGGCCATTTTGCCAGGGATTGTTCGTTCAACACAAGTGTTAAAACCAAGAGTAGTCTACCTGTCAGAACAGCTGCAAGATTTCAACCTAACAATGACCTAGGACCCAATAACAATTTGGGTTCTAAGGATAAGTGATTCTGTATTTGATGCAGGTGAATCCAAGTGACCATACCCCTATATGGTACTTGGATAGTGGATGTTCCAGACACATGACTGGAACGAGAAGAATGTTGAGGGACTATGTACCCATAGAGAATGGACCCACAGTAATCTTAGGTGGATCAGAAAAAGGAATCATCAAAGGATTTGGTAACATTTTTAGTGATTCAATTACTATCACTAAAGTGGCTTATGTGAAGGGTCTAAAACATAACCTAATCAGCATAAGTCAACTTAGTGATCTAGGTTATGACATCTCCTTTCTCAAAGGGGAGTGCCAAATAAGAAGGTCAAGTGATCAAGAGATTATTTTGGCTGGCACTAGGAAAGGGAATGTATATTTTCTTAACCTAGATTGTGAGTTTGACAACTCACCCATTTATCTAGTTGCAGGAGAAAAAGCTTCACTATGTGTCAAATGGCACAAGAGGCTTGCCCATCTGAACTATAAGTCAATAGGACAGCTGTTTAGCATGGGGTTAGTGAGGAATGGTCCTCAAGTCAAGTGTATTAAAGAGGGTGTGTGTTCAGCTTGCCAAAAGGGCAAACAGACTAAGTCCTCTTTCCATGCACTTGATATCAAAGATTAAATGATATGTTTATATCTCTTGCATATGGATTTGTTTGGTCCTATGCCAGTTCACAATCTTGGTAGGAAAGTATACACATTAGTTATTGTGGATGACTATTCTAGATACACATGAGTTTTCTTCTTGAGGCAGAAATCTGAAACCCCAACTATTTTCTAGACTTTTGTTAGACAAATTCAGAATGAATATAACAGTTCTGTGGTCAAAATCAGAAGTGACCATGGAACTGAATTTTAGTCTGAATGTATGACAAAGTTCTGTGATGAACTTGGGATTCATCAGGAATTCTCCTCACATAGAACTCCTCAGCAAAATGGAGTTGCTGAAAGAAAGAATAGGACTCTAATTGAGGCAAGTAGAACACTACTTAGTGACACTACTCTCCCTGAGTACTTCTAGGCAGAGGCAGTAAATACTGCATGTCATGTTCTCAATAGAGCCTCCATCAATAAGAAACATAAGATGACCCCCTATCAGATTTTGAATGGCAGAAAACCAAACATTTCCTACTTTAGAATCTTTTGTAGCAAATGTTATGTTTTAGTTAATGGAAAGCACTACCAAACAAAGTTTGCTGCCAAATCCCTAGAAGTGATATTTGTTGGGTACAGCAATAATAGTAGGGCATACAGAATCTACAACTTAACTACCCAAGTTGTAGAGGAATCTGTCCATGTTGTATTTGATGAATCTAAGTTGATTAACAGTGAGTTGTCTACTTCTTCCGTTAGTTCTACAGGTCTAACAGACAGGCTGGACAAACTGACCATCAATGAAGAGGTACCTACGAGGATGTATGAGGAAAAAGATGCTTGCTGTCCAGGGGGAGAACAAGACTCACTGAATGAAGAAGACAATGAGGAGCATCAGGTTGAAGAAAATGAAGAAGTCCATGAGGTTGATAGATTTCCTCCAGCAAGAAGACACTTGAAGGATCATCCTGCACACCAAATTATTGTTCATGCAAGTCAAGGTGTTCTTACAAGAAGCAAAAATATGAACACAGTTCTATGTTCTAGCTTCTTATCACAAATAGAACCCAGAAAGTTTGAAGAAGCAATGCTAGACACAAACTGGATTGATGATATGCAAGAATAGTTGACTCAATTCAAAAGATGTAATGTATGGGAACTGGTTCCTAAACCAAAGGATCACAACATCATAGGAAGCCAAGTGGATCTACAGAAACAAACTTAATGAGAATGGCACTATAATCAAGAACAAGGCCAGATTGGTAGCAAAAAGCTACAGGCAAGAGGAAGGGAATGACTTTGATCAAACTTTTGCCCCAGTGGCAAGGTTGGAGGCTATAAGGTTGTTCTTGGCATATACTGCCTATCAAGGGTTTAAGGTATATCAAATGGATGTAAAGTCAGCATTCCTGAATGCTGACATAAAAAAAAGGAAGTCTATGTTGAATAACACTCAGGTTTTGTAGACTCTCATTATCCTGATTATGTATATAGGCTTAGGAAAGCGCTATATGGTTTAAAACAAGCCCCAAGGGCTTGGTATGAAACCTTGTCTGCTTTTCTCATTGAGAATAAGTTCTATAGAGGAAATATAGACAAAACTCTATTCTTTAGGGAATCTAAAAGTAAGATAATCCTAGTACAGATATATGTTGATGACATTATATTTGGTTCAACTGAAAACAACCTTTGTAGGAAGTTTACTAAACTTATGCAAGGGAAGTTTGAGATGAGCAGTATGGGTGAGATGAAGTTCTTTTTGGAACTTCAAGTTAGACAGACTGATGATGGATTGTCCATATCTCAGTCTAAGTTCACCAAGGAGTTGATTAAGAAATATGGTATGGACTCAGCCTCCACCATGAAAACTCCTATGGGAACAAGTATGCCTATAGGCAAAGATGAGGCAGGAAAACTTGTTGATGAGTCTTTGTATAGAGGGATAATTGGCTCCCTACTTTATTTGACTGCTAGTAGACCTGACATCATGTATGCAACATGTGTCTGTGCTAGGTACCAAGCTTGCCCAAAGGAATCTCATTATACTGCAGTTAAAAGAATTTTGAGATATCTTAAGGGCACACCTAATCTAGGCCTTTGGTACCTAAAGAATAGAGATTTATTACTAACAGGTTTCTCAGATGCAGAATTTGCAGTATGCAAAGAAGACAAGAAGAGTACAATAGGAACCTGTCAATTCTTAGGAGGAAGGCTGGTGTCATGGTGCAGCAAGAAGCAAACAAGTGTAGCTATATCAACAGCTGAGTCTGAGTATGTAGCTGCAGGTAGTTATTGTGCGCAGTTATTGTGGATAAAGCACCAACTATAAGATTATGACATCAAGATAATTAGAATTCCACTGTTTTGTGATTCTACCAGTGTTATTTCTATTGCTAAGAATCCTGTATCACACAGTAGAACCAAGCATATAGAAATTAAGTTTCATTTCATCAGAGAACATTTTGAGAAGGAAGATATTAGTCTAGAGTTTGTGAACACAAATAATCAAATAGCTGATATATTTACAAAACCGCTGGAAGAAATTAAATTCAATTATTTTAAAATTGAATTAGGTATGTTGAACCTAGAATAGGTTAGCACAAGCTTCCCTAAGAAGAATATGTAAGTATAAAATTTCTCAGGAAATTTGTCTAAGTACAAAGTTTGTGTCGACACAAGCACAATTGTGTCGACACACTCAGTATGTTGTGTCGACAAAGAATAAGGATGTGTCGACGCAGAAACAATATCTGTGTCGACAGAAGAATAGGTGTCAACACAACCTTGTCGAGACCTTATATCTAAAGGATTTTTCGTGTCGACACACAAAAGTTGGTGTTGACACAACTATGTCAAGACATGACCAGCCCGTGTCGACTTTGACACATGTATGTCGACATATAGACATGTTGACTAAACCTAAGTTTTGTCGAGACCTAGGTCATTTCTGTTGACACGTGTAAAATTGGGTCGATTATGGCTCATCTTTTGACCTGCCCTTTACGCTAACACTATAAATTGGTCAAGCCAAAATCTGGTCGACTACGCTTTCAGAAATCTAGGATCTGCACCTTGTGTCGACAAAGACCTTCTCTTCTTTTCTCTTCCATCTCTCTTGACAATGGCGCCTCACCAAAATGATAAGGTGAATGAAGGATATGAGCTGGTTCGTGGAGGATTCACGACAGCTTCACAAGAAATCCAGGGTGTCATTACCCTAATTTCTGATAATGGATTAGAATTCTTGGTCTCAGAACCAACAAAAATTTGGAAAAAGGAAGTCATGGAATTCTATTCATCTACTACTGTGGACCCAGAAGGGAAGAAGATCAAAACCACAGTTCAGGATTCACGAGTTAGACTAACGCTAAAGACTATCAGGAAATCACTCCAACTTCCCATGATTAAGGATGATGAAGAAATTGTTCCATCCAGAACTAAAGAAGCACTAAGTTGGTGTGGGCTAAATCCTAATATCAAGTTTGGATCATCTATTGCCCGGAAAGGGATGAATTCCCAAGGAAAGTTTCTGTCTGAAGTAGTTGGGAAGGTAATTCTTTGTAAGACTGGTGGACATGACAGAATTTCAGTCCACATGTTTAATTTGATGACAAGGATTATTTTCACCATAAAAATAGACTGGGCATCAATAGTTTTTGATAAGCTTCAAGAAGGAATAAAGAAACCAAATCTAGGAAGGATTTTGAGTTTATGTCTATCTGCTACAATACCAGATGTTTTGCACCAACTTCCAGGAACCAAAATCAACCACATGAGGAGGATGGATGTGAGAATTTTATCTAGATGGGATAGAGTTTTGACAAAGGAAGTATCTACTCCACAAAAAGCTGTTAAGAAAGATAAACAGCAGAAAATGGTTATTCCACAAGCAGAATCCTCCAGTGATTCTGAAGAAGAAGTGGTCTTTAGTTCAGATGAAGACAGACCACAAAAGGTAGCACAGTATCAAGTGGAGAGCAGTATGCTTTTAGAGCAACAGGTAGTCTCCACTCCAAGAGGAGAAAATCCTGAACCAGCAGTACAAGACACAGTACAACTTGAGCTACCTGCCCAAGGGGGAGGTATTACTGAAGCTGCTCTAGAAAGTGATCATGTTGCTGATACTATTATGGCAATAGTGTCAGAAATCAACAATGAAGAACTGCTAAATGCTGTGAAAGAAGAACAAGCTGAGCAGCTACAAGATACTGCACAAAATATTCAAATAAGTATCTCCTTTGTAGAGAATGACCTGGACAAAAATCTGGATGTCCAGGGAAAACCATCTGTTTTCCAAACAAATTTTGTTCCTCCTGTTCAGCTGCAACAAGAGGTAACTATGGAAGAGCTATTCCCTGAACACCCAACAACAGGGACTGAGGGGGAGCAGCAAATCATAGAAAAAGAACTTCCAGGTACTGAGGGGGAGATGTCTCAGCATGCCCCAACTGATAAGGAACCAGTAAATATACAAAGTTCCTCAGAATCTTCTGATGATGAAGAAGCCTCAATAGCTATGAAAAGGAAGTTAGCTGACTTAAGAAAACGGAGCTCGGGCTATAAATAGGCCTTACAAACAGTCACACCACCACCTGCTCAAAGCATGGATTTCAGTTCCCTACTGGTCCAATTGCAAGTGAAATTGGATGAGCAAAGGCAGTCTTTGGAAAGGTATGTGGATGATACATATAAAGATTTACTATTCAATCTGGCTCAAGATATCAAATCAATCAGGTTTGAAGTAAATAAAAATAAGAAAGAAATGACAGATTGCTTCCACAAGAGAAGAAATGCTGTGGTATACTTGGCAAAGCAACAACAAGAACTCACTACTAAAGTGGATGACATTGCAGTTAAGCAAGGATATGTTCTTGAGAATCAAATCAGGATGAATGATAACCTCAAAGAGTCACACTTTGCCATTCTTACACAGATTGATAATCCAACCACTGCTCTCAAAGCTGAAGTATCCAAGCAGATCAAAGAAGATCTAGCTACTGTTCAGGACACTTTTATAAAATCTCACAAGAATATTTCTGATTTCTTGCAGAAGTTTAGGAATTATTACAAAGAAGGCACAGATTATCTTGTTAACCAAGTCAGATTTTAGAAGGATGATCTAAGAGATCATATTGAAAGAGAAGTCATAAAGGGGGAGAGGGTGTTAGTCAAAGCCAGCTCAGATCATGCTAAATGGATATCAAATAGCATCAGAGCAACTCTTGGATATCCCCCCTTGTGTGATGATGACAATGTTGCTGAGTCTGGAGTACAACCTGTCTATATTGAGGGAGATCAACCTGAAGTTAGTCAAAGCCAGCTCAGATCATGCTAAATGGATACCAAATAGCATCAGAGCAACTCTTGGATATACCCCCTTGTGTGATGATGACAATGTTGCTGAGTCTGGAGTGCAACCTACCTATATTGAGGGAGATCAACCTGAAGTTGCTCAAGTCATTTACCCTCCAGCTGATTTTGACATGGTTCACCAAGAAGTTCAGTCAATGTACAGCCCTCCATAGAAGGCTAAAAATATTATTATTGAAAAAGTGGAAATGTCAGAGGCTGCCAAGGAAGCTCAAAAGGAAGCACAACTGTCCAAGAAAAGGTTTAGATAACAGGCTGAGCTGAAGTCTGATTTTGAGCAATGGAGCCCTACTTCCAGGAACATTATATTGACTGACTGGAAAGCTGTAAAGGACAAGACCCATGAAAGGGGTAATTGGTATACTAAGCAAGAGTGGAACAAGTATCATGCCAGACAGGAAGCCATTCTTCAATACAGAAGAAAAACAAAAGCTGGGAATTTACCTGCTAATGCTCTGGAGCCTAGCAAGTACTTCCCAAAGCCTTTTCATTATTTTGAAAGTCAAAGGATAAGGGCTGAAGAATAAAAAAAGAAGGATCTGAAAGGAAAACAACCTGCTGATGATGTTGAACCTACTGTGCAGGCTCAGATCAAATCAGGAAAAGGCATTGTGATTAAGGAGCCTAATCGATTATAGGATAGTTAGGCTTATATATAGAACAATGTAACCTTTTGGATTTTGTTCTAAAGAAAATTGTGTAAACTTAACATTTCTCTCTAAGTAAATGAAATCAGTTTCAGTATCCATTTCAGTTGTTTACAATGTTTATATATTACCCTGCAGTGAAATGCATGTACATCTATTTCTTTTATGTGTTTTATTATGAGTGATGTATATCTTTGACTAAAGGTTATGACTTCTCCAAATAGGGGAAGATTATTGGGTACACTTTTTATATGTACCAGATTTGGAGAAGCCTCGTCTTAATCAATGATATACATCAATTTGTATTTAATGTATGTTTGAGTTTCATTGTGCAGGTTTAAGCATTGGAAGAAAATTTAATAAGTTCAAGTGTCGACACTTGTGAAGAATTATGTCGACACCTAAAGAAGAAGTTGAGTCGACACCCAGGTATTGTGTCAACACAAACAGAAGAAGTTGTGTCGACACCCAGACTTGTGTCGACACTTGTGATTAATTATGTCGACACCTAAAGAAGAAGCTGAGTCGACACTCAGACTTGAGTCGACACCTGAGCCAGGAATTATGTTGACACTGAAAGCAGAAGCTGTGTCGACGCCCAGGAGCTATGTCGACACTGAAAGCAGAAGCTATGTCAACACCCAGGAGTTATGTCGACAATGGAAGCAGAATTATGTCAACATAGAGGGCTTGTGTGGACACATTTAACAGATGTTGTGTCGAGTTCCAGAAGAATGACTATGTCGACACATGGAGTGTTGTGTCGACATCATCAAGACTTGTGTCGACACTTAGTCCATTTGTGTCGACACATGTGGAGTAGTTTGCTGAGTGGTTCATGCTGAGTTGGAAAGTCTTTGAAGAATCAGCGGACATAACCAACAGGTCTGACACCTTTGTCAAAACTGTCAGAAGACTGTTACAAACCAGATCAGCCGCTAATTAGGAGTAAACTCTATATAAAGGACTGGTTTGATAAAACATTAACAGAGACTATAGCAAGGAAAAGAGAACATACAACACTAAGAAGTGAATCTTTCAGAGAGATTTTTCTACAACAAGAAAAGGGGAAACCCTTATGAAGGCAGATTCATATCAGTCTGCAAGGGAGATTCAGATCTCATTCTGAATTCAAGGAGGAAGCTATCTGAAGATCAACTTCTACATCAAGTGAAGATCAACCTTATTTTGTTCTATCAAGAAGCTTTGAAACGGCTAAGTCGGGTTGGATCTGAAAATCAGACTATTCAAGAACTGATCAAGTAGCACACCAGTGAAGACATTAATCTGGTGAAATTTTTGTATCTCTTAATCAAACAATTTCTGGTAGGATCTGTTGTAAGATCTGAGTTGTAAGCCTGTAATTATAAAGGCTGAGGTAGGGCTTTTGCATGAGTTGTAGGAGTGGGGTTTCACTCTGAGTTGTAAGCCTAGTGACATAGGCTGAGGCCTGAGGTAGGGTTCTTGGGGAAGAATCTGAGGTAGGACTTGTATAAGTCTGAGTTGTAGGAACCATTCTTGGTTCTGAGCTGTAAGATCTGCAGATCTGAGAAGAAAGAAGGAAGTTAGGCCAAATCTAGTACACTGCTAGATAGGCGAAGGGGGAAAGTGGATGTACCCAGACCTTGGGGAACTACTATAAATCTGGTGTATGCTGTGTTGTGTTCATTATTCTGTGGTTTACATTGTTCTATGCTGAGTTAAATTTTGCTATTTGCCTAAAATTTTGAAGGAAAAATTAGAACCTATTCACCCCCCCCCCCCCCCTCTAGGTGTCTAGAAATCAAGTCTTTCAATTACTTATGAATTTCAAAACCAGTATATGCATCCTAACTCAGAGCATTCAAGCAGAAGCATTCGGGATTAAACTTGAACTCATTAGCCAAGAATGTCCAAAGAGTTTGTCCTTACGGCCTTATACGTGTTCTTAATAAGTGTGGATTACATACATCGGCACACAGGACGGCCACACATGAAAATCATAAAACATTTCTTTATTTAGCCTTCGAGGGCCAGCATAGCAGCAGCAGTAGCAACAAGGGCTTCAGCCCATTATTTTCTGCTAGGCTCTCCAGCACCTGCATGGGGAAAATCCACCGCAACGGTGGCAAACAAAGCAATGGTCAGCATTTAGCTGACCAATTTATAACAACTCTATCCCTTACCCGGGGCAGCGGTATTTCTTCCCTACAGGCATAGCATTTCACAAGAAGAATATCACAAGAACGTGCACTACCGCACAGTTCAACATATCACAAATAAATACCTCAGCGGCCAAACGTTCTGTGCACTCAGGGCACATATTTGGTGTGCCGAAGTGTCAGGCCCCACCACCATTTCCAACGGCAACCATGAGCATTGCGTTCTACAGCTTATAGCCGGAGACTTTAGTATTAATGGCACACATGCCTAAGACTCTCATTATGTGTTACAACGAATGCCTAATAACCCGGGCAACTCAATGTGATAACCATAACACGGAGATAGGTCAGCCTTTACGCGTTACTCAAATCGCCATAAATGATGTGGGTTGACTTCTCCATTTTTCGTTCAGCACGAAGCCTTTTAAGAGCTCATAGCTCCCAATATCCACAATGTCCACCAAGGACTAGCTTCACAATCAAAAAGGGAGTTAATGCCAGCATTCATCACAATCGCTTGGCGGGATCCACCGAACTCTCTTTCTCCGCCCAAACTCAACCCAAACCCTTCAGTAACTTGCAGTGCCAGAAAACTGGTCTTTCACATCACAAATAGCTCTAGGAGCTATCGCCGTCGGCAACACCCATTGTTGCCCGGCGATATCAATAGTTACCAAAACTGTGATTTCACCTGGGTATTTTCCTGGAGGTCCTCTCCAGTACTTCCTGTTACTCCTCTTCGCAGGCATAATCCACAGACTCCGTAAAATACTCATTTATATGCGGAGTCTTCTCTGGTTCGCAAAAGAAAACATCACCAATCCAGACCAACCTATCCAGATGCGCTTCACATAACATGCATATTTCGTACAACACATTTCCGGATCTATATGCAAACAAACTTGGGGATACGAGTATCAACCTAATGGAATCCACTTAACAGTCCACCTTTCGGTGGAGAATTCCATACACATGCAAAATTAGGACTTCACTTGTCCAAGAAGGAAAATTGTTACCCTTGTAGTTCTCTTTGGAGCCATGGCGAAGCTTTTCTCTGCGGATGGAAAAAAGCACGCCATTCTCCTCTTCACGGATCTATCCTCGAATCTGGCCTCCGACCACAAGATCTCCTTCAGCGAACTCACAAAGCTCAGCCCAGCACTTCCTTAGCTTCTTCTTCCTTTTTACTCAAGGGAAATCAAGAAATGAAGAGAGAGAGAGAGAAAGAGAATGAAACCTCCTTCCTATTCATCTCTGGTTAAGTGGATTCTGGATTAATCCCAGCCACATGATCTCTCATTCAAAACAAAGCAAAGGACAGGATTTGAGTAGACTGGTAAACTTTGGCGATATCGACTATTGCCAATTGGCGATATCGTTCGCCGCTTTGACTGCTTTGACCCAGGTCAACCACCGCTTATTGGTCGTTGAACAGGCAATCCAACATGTGTCATACGCTGTAAGACCCCCCCCCCCTTTTTTCCTTTTTCAACACCGGGGTCTTAGGCCTAGAACCGCCGTTTTGCGGTGACTCCTTCACGCCCTGAAGGGTCATCCCCAAAAAGCGTCGATTCTGTCGGCCAATTCGATCACAGAAAAGTAGCAAAACAAAGTAAACGCAAACTAGCAGTCCACAGAAAATCACATATCATATAGATAATCTCCACGAAGGGAGTGTCCATAGAATAATATATCAGAGTACTAAAATACGGGCTTATGCCCGGTACATCATGTCCTCTGAAAGAAATAGTGCCTAATCACCTAGAGTGGGGTGAATAGGTGAATTTTATCTTTTTTAAATTTAAGGCAGAAATCCTGTACTTCAAATGCTGTTCTACAATTATCACAACACAGCAACAATACAATCAAACATACACAGAGTGCACACAGGATTTATAGTGGTTCCCCAAGGTCTGGGTACATCCACTTTCCCCCTTCGCCTATCTAGTAGTGTACTAGATTCGGCTTAACTTCTCCACTTCTCCTCAGATCCTCAGATCTTACAGCTCAGAACCCCAAACAGGTTCCTACAACTCAGAGTGATCCCACTCCTACAACTCAAGCACAAAACCCTACCACTCAGTCTTCAACAAGACCTACACTCAAAGAATAAAATCTTCTACAACTCAGGCTCAAGGCCCTACCTCAGTCTTCAAACAGATCTACACTCAGAGCACACAGTCTCCTACACTCAGCCTTTATAAAATAGGCTTACATCTCAGATCTATACAAGATCCTGCAGAAATTTGATAATACAAAGTAATTAACCACAACTCTGAAAGAGAGAGATGAGTTGACTGGCTTCTTGATGAGTTCTTGGAAGAACTTGGCAGAGATCAACCTCCCTTGGCTTTCTTCAAAGCTTCTTGAATTAGAACACAGTAGGGTTGTATCTCTTGTGAAGATGATCTTCAATCAACTTCTATCTTGAGACTCAGATCTCGATCTGAATCTTACTTAGCAGCCCGGTTCAGCAGCTGCTCTTCTTAGAAGGAGCTCTCTCTCTCCTACTTCTTAGATCTTCTATTGAAGGTCTTCTTCTTTTGTGTTGTTAGATCTCTAGATTGATTGTTGTCAATTTGTTATTGTAATTCCTCTCCTGTTATGTTGAAGGAGAAAGGTCTTCAAATAGTCTTCCTCCAAGGTAACCGGCTGATCCGGTTTCTAACAACTTTCTGACGGCTCTGACAGTTGCAGTTGACCGGTTGAAATGGCAGCTGTCAAGTCATCCAGTCACTTCTTGAAATCTCTGTCACTGTCTGAAAGTGTCGAGACAGATAGTCTTTATGTGTCGACACAAATAGACTAAGTGTCGACACAAGTAGACTAAGTGTCGACACCAGCCTTGATGATGTCGACACAACTCCTTGTGGTGTTGTAACAGCTTCTCGACACTGCTTCTTCAGAATGTGTCGACACTGATTCTGTGTGTCGACACAAGCCTTCTGTTGAATGTGTCGACACTGGTTGAGTGTGTCGACACAAATACTTCTTCTTTAATACTTAGTTGAATTCTGTTGTGTGTCAACACAACTCCTTTGTGTCGACACATGGCTTCTTGTATTGAAACTTGCTGAGTGTCGACACATCTCCTTTGTGTCGACACATGCCTTCATGTGTTGAAACTTTGCTGAGTGTCGACACATCTCCTTTGTGTCGACACATGCCTTCATGTGTTGAAACTTTGCTGAGTGTCGACACATCTCTTTTGTGTCGACACAAGTACTTTAACTTTGTTGAAGTTTGCTGAGTATCGACACAGCCTCCTGGTGTCGACACATTTGATGTCGACAAAGTTTCTCTGGGTGTCGACACTGTCTCTAAGTGTCGACACAGATTATGTTGACAATTCTTCACTGTGTGTCGACACTGACTGTATGTGTCGACACTTTTCTTCTGGTGTCGACTCTGCCTTCCTGGTGTCGACACAATTACTCTAGGTGTCGACACTGCTTCTCTAGGTATCGACACAAGCCTTCATAAGTGTCGATACTTCACCTCTAGGTGTCGACACATGGACTTAGAATTTTTCCTGCAATCCTGCAGTTACTTAACCTGCACAAATAAACTCAAAGCACATCAAATACACCTTGATGTATATCATTGAGTAGGGTGAGGCTTCTTCAAATCAGGTACATATATTCCAATGTACCCAACAATCTCCCCCTATTTGGAGAAGTCATAACCCTTAGTCAATGATATACACCATACATAACAAAATCTCAGTATGATGTAAAACAGTATTATATGACAGGGTAAATACTAAACATGTATAAACAAAACATGTATAATCAATTATCTCATAATAACAATGTAATAGATTGAATCATGAAACATTGTTTTTGCCAATTCAAACATTTTCATTAATCAAAAGTTTACATAGAGTTTAATGCAAATGATTACAAATTGTAAACTTAAGAAAATTCTATCCTATGGCTATTCTGGCTCCTTGATAACAATGCCCTTTCCAGATTGAATATTTGCTTGAACTGGAGCATCATTGTCATCATCAGGCTTCTTTCCCTTAAGATCTGTCTTTTTCAGCTCTTCAGCCTTTATTTTTTGCCTTTCAAAATAGTGATATGGCTTAGGGAAATACTTGCTAGGCTCCTGTGCATTAGGAGGTAGCTTCCCTAATTTGGCCTTCCTTCTGTATTGTACTATAGCCTCTTGCCTATTCTCATGTTTTCTCCACTCCTGTTCAGAATACCATTTGCCCCTATCCAGGATATTGTCCTTTGCAGCCTTCCAAGCAGTCAAAATAATATTTCTGGATGTGGGGCTCCATTGCTCAAAATCTGGCCTTAATTCAGCTTGTTCTCTGAACCTTTTCTTAGATAATTGGGCCTCTTGTTCTTTTAGTACTGCCACTAGCACAGGCTGTACAACTTTCTCAAGAATAACATTCTGATTACCCTCAGGAGGACTATACATAGATTGTACCTCCTGATGTATCATGTCAAAATCTGCAGGAGGATATATCACTTGAGCCACTTCAGCTTGTTCTCCTCCAAAATATGCAGGATTAATCCCAGATTCTGCAACATTATCATCATCACAAAATGGTGGATATCCCAGGGTAGCTCTGATGCTGTTTGAGATCCATTTTGCATGATCAGAGCCTGCCTTGACTAAAACCCTCTCCCCCTTTATGACTTCTCTTAATCCCAGATTCTGCAACATTATCATCATCATATAAACGTGGATATCCCAGGGTAGCTCTGATGCTGTTTGAGATCCATTTTGCATGATCAGAGCCTGCCTTGACTAAAACCCTCTCCCCCTTTATGACTTCTCTTACTATATGATCCCTAAGATCATCTTTCTGGAATCTTATTTGAGCATTCAGATAGTTAACTCCATCCTTATAAAAAGGTTTGAACTTCTGAAGCTGGGCAGAAATAGCTTTCTGAGAATCTTCAATGGCAGTTTTCATAGCAGTTAGGCTCTCCTGTAATTTCTTATCAAATTCTCCTTTGGCAGTAGCACTTACTGCAGGCTGTGCAGTAGCTAGAGTTTTTATTTCAGTTACAATGGCATTATGTGAAACAGTCAGATTATCATTCATTCTAATCTGGTTCTCCAAAACATATCCTTGTTTTACTGCCATGTCATCCACTTGTGTTTTTATCTTCTCTTGATGAGTAGCCAAATAGACCACTGCATTGCCTCCTTTTTGAAAACATTCAATCATTTCCTTCTTATGTTGATTTACTTCAAATCTGATAGATTTTATATCTTGAGCCAGATCAAATTGAAGTGATTTTTGACCATCATCTATAAACTTTTCCAAAGCTTTTCTTTGCTCATCCATCTTGATTTGCAAAGCCACCAACAAAGAACTATAGTCAGCAGTTGGGGCTTGTTGTGGAGTAATGGTTTGCAGTGCCTTTTTGTAGGTCTGGCTTCTTCTCTTGAAGACTTGTTATTTTCTCTTCTTGACTCTAGCAGCCTCTTCATCCTCTGAGGTAGAAGTACTGGAAATGTCTACCATGTACTTATGACTAGGAGGTAAATCCTTTTCAGTCCTTGGTAGCTCCTCAGCATTCCTTTGCTCCTCAGTCTCTTTTCTTGCAATTTCCTCTACATGCTCCCCCTCAATATTAGCTTTCTCTCCATCAAAGTCAGTCTGTAAAAGATCAGGGAATAGCTCTTTCTGTGTATACTCATGTTGAGGTTGTACAGGAGAATCTCTTATCTCAGGAGCAACTGAGACCTCTTTATCAGCAACAGATGTGTCCTCCATGACAACATCTTATGGTTGACTATGTGACTGTGTATGCTGATCAACATCAAGTAATGATTCAGTCAAAATTTCATCCTCAATAATGAGATTTAATTGATTAACTTCAATGATTACCTCTAGAATGGTTTGGGTAGCCCTTTCACTATCCAAGTGAGTGGACTCTGCCACATGTTGAGGCTCCCCCTGGAGTGGATCCAGGTGAATAGGGCTAGCTGATTGTAGCTCCCCCTGCCTCTATGCATCTCCTTGTCTTGCTGGTGACTGTCCAGCATTTCCATCCTCTCCATCATCTGAACTAAACACTACATGCTCTTCTGAGCTACTTGAGGATTCTTGAGCCACAATGACTTTCTGCTTCTTCTTCTTCTTAGGTGTTTCCTTTTCTGGAGTTGGCATTTCTTTTGTCAATACTCTATCCCACCTTGAGAAAATTCTAACATCCATTCTTCTCATGTGGTTTATCTTTGAACCAGCAGCTTGGTTCATCACTTCAGGGATACTTCTAGCTAAGTATAAACTCAGAATTCTACCCAGATTGGGCTTCTTCAGACTTTCCTTTATCTAATCAAACATAACTACTGACCAATCAGTTTTAAGTTGGAAAATTATCCTTGTCATTAGACTGAACATGTGAGCAGATATTCTATCATGCCCACCAGGCTTGCTCAGTATTACTTTTCCTACTATTTTAGATAAAAACTTTCCTTGTATGTTCATCCCTTTTCTGTTGAAAACTGATCCAATTTTCAGGTTTGAGTCTAATCCACACCATTTCAATGCCTCTCTAGTCTTAGAAGCAGATACATCTTCTTCTTCTTTAGTTCTTGGTAATTGAAGTACCTTTCTTAGACTTTTCTGTGTGACCTTTACTTTTGTCTCATGAACTTTGGACTTAATCTTGAGTCCAGATTCATCAAGAGTAGCTGCACTCAAGAATTCAAGGACCTCCTTCTTCCAGATCTTGATTGGTTCTGATACAAGATACTCTAATCCAGTCTCTACTATTAGGGTTACCACACCTTTGATTTCTGGTTCCGCGTCATCAAAGGCGTGTCGCACGAGCTCATAACCTTCATTAATTTTCTCTTCTAGCTTGGGCGCCATTAGGGTTTGAAGAAATTTTGAATTTAGAGAAGAGAGATGTCGACACACAAATTTGGTCTCGAAACTATGGAGATCGTGTCGACAAACAATGGTGAAGACCTATTTATACCTTTCTAAAATCGAAGGTGAAAAGGCGCGTCAAAATACTTGAAATGTGTCGACACTGTTGAAAAGTGTCGACACTTACTACTAATGTCTCGACAACTATGTGTCGACACAAATATAGTCGACAGAATATATGTGTCGACACTTACATATCTCAGCTCGACGATTAGTCGAAACTCTACTCGATGAAATTAGTGTTGAATCTTAGTGTCGACACCACCTTGGATGTGTCGACACCTACACTGCATGTGTCGACACTAATTCTCTTAAGTGTCGACACTGACTGTCTAGATGTGTCGACACCATTTCTCTGAAATGTCGACATCACTTCTATGTGTCGACACAGACAACTCTGTGTGTCGACACCATTTTACTTAGTCAATTTTTTAAACTATTTTAAGTTTATCATTCCTAATTTAATTTTAAACTTATTGAATTTGGTTTCATCTAGGGGCTTAGTATACATATCAGCTAACTGATTATCTGTCTTAACATACTCTAGGGAAATATCTCATTTTTCTACATGTTCTCTTAGAAAATGGTATTTAATTTCAATGTGCTTAGTCTTAATATGTGAAACATGATTATTTGCAATAGAAATGACACTTGTAGAATCACAAAATAAAGGTGTTCTACTTACTTGAATATCATAATCTTCTAGTTGATGTTGAATCCATAGAAGTTGAGCACAGCAACTTCCTGCAGCCACATACTCTGACTCAGCTGTGGAGATAGCCACACTGGTCTGCTTCTTGCTACTCCATGACACTAGCCTTCCACCTAAAAATTGACAGGTTCCTGTAGTACTCTTCCTATCTTCCTTGCAGCCTGCAAAATCTGCATCTGAATAACCTGTCAGTACAAAATCTCCATTCCTAGGGTACCAAAGGCCTAGATAAGGTGTGCCCTTAAGATATCTCAATATCCTTTTGACTGCTGTAAGATGAGATTCTTTAGGGCAAGCTTGGTACCTAGCACAGACACATGTAGCATACATGATATCTGGTCTACTAGCAGTCAAATACAGTAGGGAGCCAACTATCCCTCTATACAAAGTCTCATCTACAGGTTTCCCTGCATCATCTTTGCTTAGAGACATGCTTGACCCCATAGGAGTTTTCATGGTAGTGGATGATTCCATACCATACTTCCTTATTAACTCTAGGGTGAACTTAGACTGGCATATGGACAAGCCATCTTCAGTCTATCTAACTTGGAGACCCAAGAAGAACTTAAGCTTCCCCATACTGCTCATTTCAAATTGTCCTTACATAAGTTTTGCAAACTTTCTGCAAAGACTACTTTCTGTAGACCCAAATATTATGTCATCTACATATATTTGGACTAAGATAATCTTGCCTCTGGATTCCCTAAGGAATAGATTCTTGTCTATTTTCCCCCTAGAGAATTTGTTCTCAATGAGGAAACTAGACAGGGTTTCATACCAAGCCCTAGGGGCTTGTTTTAACCCATACAAAGCCTTCCTAAGTCTATAAACATAATCAGGTTTAATAGAATCAACAAAACCTGATGGTTGCTCTACATAGACTTCTTCCTTCAGATTTCCATTCAGAAAAGCTGACTTAACATCCATTTAATATACCTTAAATCCTTGAAATGTTGCATAGGCAAGGAACATCCTTATTGCCTCCAGTCTTGCCACTGGAGCAAAGGTCTGATCAAAATCAATACCTTCTTCCTGCCTATATCCTTTTGCAACTAGTCTAGCTTTATTCTTTATAATGACTCCATTCTCATCCAACTTGTTCCTAAAGATCCACTTAGTTCCAATAATATTGTGGTCTTTTGGTTTAGGAACTAGCTCCCAGACCTTGCATCTTTTGAACTGGTTCAGCTCCTCTTGCATGGCCTCAATCCAATGAGGATCTAGGATGGCTTCTTCAAACTTCTTTGGCTCTACTTGGGATAGAAAACTGGAGTAAAGTACTGTACCTAGATTTCTGCTCCTTGTTTGCACTCCTTGTCTTAGATCTCCAATTATTTGATTGGCTGGATGATCCTTTAAATGCCTATTTGCTGGAGGCAGCCTGTCTTCAGGTTGTACACCTTCATTCTCTTCATTTAACTGAATCTCTTGGTCTTCTTCAGCATCAGGTGTATCTTGTACTCCCCCTAGACAGCAGTCACTATCTTCCACTTGCTGACTTGTAGTAGAACCTTCTGCAATAGTAAGCTTGTCCATCTTCTCAGTTACACCTGTGGAGCTGCAAACACTTCTTGGCAATTCGTTGTTAATGAGTCTAGCTTCATCAAAAACTACATGAACAGACTCTTCTACAACTTGAGTTATCAAGTTGTAGACCCTATAAGCCTTACTATTATTACTGTACCCAACAAAGATCCCCTCTTGGGATTTGGCAGCAAACTTAGTTAGATAAGACTTTCCATTGTTAAGGATATAGCACTTGCAACCAAAGATCCTGAAATAGGATAAATTTGGTTTTCTGCCCTTCACAATCTCAAAGGGGGTCTTCTTGTGGCTCTTAGTGATAGTAGCCCTATTGATCACATGACAAGCAGTATTTACTGCCTCAGCCCAGAAATATTCTGGGAGAGAAGTGTCACTCAATAGGGTTCTACCAGCCTCTATCAAGGTTCTATTTTTCCTCTCAGTAATACCATTTTGCTGAGGTGTTCTTGGTGAGGAAAATTCCTGAAAAATTCCAAATTCTTCACACAGTTTTGTCGTACTTTCAGACTGAAATTCAGTACCATGGTCACTTCTGATTTTGACCACTGTACTGTGCAATTCATTCTGAATTTGTTTAACAAAACTATATAAGATACTTGGGGTTTCAGATTTTTGTCTAAGGAAGATCACCCAGGAAAACCTTGAATAGTCATCTACAACCCCAAATGTGTAGACCTTCCTACCTTGGCTGTGAACTGGCATAGGACCAAAAAGATCCATATGCAAGAGGTATAGACACCTCACAGAATCCTTGTTCTCAAGGCTATGAAAGGTGGATTTGGTCTGCTTGCCTTTTTGACAAGCTGAGCATATCCCATCATTTATACACTTAACCTGAGGATCATTCCTCACTAACTCTTTGCTAAAGAGTTGGCCAATTGTCTTATAGTTAAGATGAGCCAGCCTCTTGTGCCATTTAACACAATGTGAGACTTTCTCATTAGCTACAAGACAAATAGGAGAAACATTGTTCTCACATACAAAGTCTAGACAATAGACATTTCTCTTCCTATATCCAGTCAGAATGATCTTTTGATCACTTGACCTTTTGATATGACAACCATCCTTGACAAATGAGATGTCATATCCTAAATCACTCAGCTGACTTATGCTAATGAGGTTATGTTTCAAACCCTTTACATAAGCCACTTGAGTAATTATAATCAGGTTACTAGAAATGTTACCAAATCCTTTGATGATTCCTTTTTCTGAACCACCAAAGGTAACTTTAGGACCATCCCTTATAGGTGTATAGTCCTTCAGCAACTCCCTTATTCCAGTCATGTGCCTGGAACATCCACTGTCCAAGTACCATATAGGGGCATGGCCACTTGACTCACCTGCAAAACAGATTACTTAACCTTAGAACCCAAATAACTCTTGGGTCCTTGGTGCAAGTTAGTCTGACTTTTAACAAAACTACCTATAGCTCTTCTAGCAGGCAGTTTGCTACTCTCCTTGATACTTGAATTGTCCCAACAATCTATGGCAAAGTGACCTACCTTGCCACAACACCAGCACTCAAATCTGTTGTACCTTTGTTTAGGTACAACCCTGGCTGTTTTATCTACAGCAGGTTTCTTGTTTAGTGCTGGGGCTTTGCCCTTAGATTTGGACCTTGCTGTCCAGGCAGGTTTTGTAAACCCCAATCCAGTTTTACCCTTTTGAGGTACAAACTCATCTATCAAAGGTAAAATAGATTTTGGTTTAGAAAAACTTGCTACAATCTCTCTCTCCTTCTGAAGTCTAGCCTCCAGATTTCTAATTTGATCATTCTTAAATGTAATAGTTCCCATCTGAATAACAGTAATGTTCTTCAGCCTGGCTATTTCATTTAGTTTCTGATCAAACAACTTGTCTGAATCAGCAGCAGCCAATTTAAGACTAGCAATCTCCTTTGCCTGAGTTTTAGCTAAGGTTTTGCTTTTCTTCAAGGCCTGCAACAAGTCCCTATATTCATCAATTAACTGATGAATATCTCCTTTAGATTCAGACACACCCACATCACTTAATGCAGATGTATCCGATTCTGTCTCAGTACTAGAAATTGAACTAAAAGAACAACTTTTTACCTTACTAGGTCCAGGCTGATCCTGGATTTTATCTCCTTCAGATAAGGCCATCAGCCCTTTGCACTGATTGTCCTCATGCTCAAAAATTGAGTTCATTAACTGCATGAACTCATCTTCCTCTTCAACAAACAATCTGATATAGGCTTCAGCTTCTGAATCTTTTTCTGAAGATGACTGGTCAGTCAAACTTTTATCTTTCTTTTCAACAAAGGACTTTTCCTTTTTGCCCTTAAACTGAGTCTTCTTCTTGTCAGTTGACTCCTTCCTCTTTTTTGGACAGTCAGCTACTTTATGTCCCTGCCTATTGCAGCAATAGCACACAATTTTTGAAGATGTAGCTTTGCTGGTCTTGGATCTGCTTCTGTCATTCCTTGATGATTTTCTTTTTTGATAATAGTCATCTTTTGGCTGAGAAGTGGTATGCTTAGACCTCCACTGCTTCTTCTTCAGAAACTTTTGAAAATGCCTAGTGAAAGCTGCAAAGTCTTCATCACTTTCACTGCTTTCTGAATTCTTGCTATCTGAATTTTCTGTGACAGTCTCAGCAACTATTTGAGGTGGAGATGGAGACTTGTTTCTATACTTCCTAGTGGCTTCAGTCTTGAAGGCCACAGCTCTTTCCTTATGCTCCACTCTAGTAGTCTTCTCTTCCTCCTTTCTAACCATTAACTGCATTTCATAAGATAGTAGTTTTCCAAATAAGGTTGGAGGAGGTATATCAGCTAATTTGACCATTTCCCTAATGGCACAAATCTTGGTGTCCCAGTCCTTAGTCAGGGATCTCAAGAACTTGTCATTCAGCTCATAGTTGCTGAATTCTCTTCCATAGGACATCAATTCATTGACTATCCTATAGAACTTTTTGTAGCATTCAGTAATGCTATCAGACTTTCCTTGTCTGAAGCTTTCATATTCCTGATTTAATAAAGACTTCCTGTCTTGTCTTACCTCTTCTGATCCCTCCATATAGACTATCAGTGTGTCCCACATTTCTTTTGAGGTTTTACAATGTATTAGGTTCTGAAATGTGGCATCATCAATTGCACTAACAATAATATTCTGGGTCCTTTTGTCCATAGTGGCCAGAATGATTTCATCTTTTGACATTTCTGAATAGTCCTTAGGAGTTTTCTGATTTGCATCTAGAATGGATATCTTCATTGGCACATATGGCCCTTCTTTGACTGTGATGTATATTCTAGGGTCTGATGCTTCCATAAAGAGTCTAACCCTTTCTTTCCATATGCCAAAAATCTCTTTTCTACAGATTGGCAATTTCATGGATCCCAGCTCTTTGTGATTCTCACTAGAACTCATTTTCTTGATTCTTGTTTATTCTGATTCTGCCTACAGGATCTTACTCAGACTGTTATGTCCATTTTTGAGTAACCTCCCTCTAATACCACTTGAAAGAAATAGTTCCTAATCACCTAGAAGGCGGGGTGAATAGGTGAACTTTATTTTTTTAAATTTAAGGCAGAAATCTTGTACTTCAAATGCAGTTCTACAATTATCACAACACAGCAACCATACAATCAAACATACACAGTGCACACAGGATTTATAGTGGTTCCACAAGGTTTGGGTACATCCACTTTCCCCCTTCGCCTATCTAGTAGTGTACTAGATTCGGCCTAACTTCTCCACTTCTCCTCAGATCCTCAGATCTTACAGCTCAGAACCCCAAATAGGTTCCTACAACTCAGAATGATCCCACTCCTACAACTCAGGCACAAAACCCTACCACTCAGTCTTCAACAAGACCTACACTCAGAGAACAAAGTCTCCTACAACTCAGGCCCAAGGCCCTACCTCAGTCTTCAAATAGACCTACACTCAGAGCACACAGTCTCCTACACTCAGCCTTTATAAAATAGGCTTACAGCTCAGATCTATACAAGATCCTACAGAAATTTGATAATACAAAGTAATTAACCACAACTCTGAAAGAGAGAGATGAGTTGACTGGCTTCTTGATGAGTTCTTGGAAGAACTTGGCAGAGATCAACCTCTCTTGGCTTTCTTCAAAGCTTCTTGAATTAAAACACAGTAGGGTTGTATCTCTTGTGAAGATGATCTTCAATCAACTTCTGTCTTGAGATTCAGATCTCGATCTGAATCTTACTTAGCAGCCCGGTTCAGCAGCTGCTCTTCTTAGAAGGAGCTCTCTCTCTCCTACTTCTTAGATCTTCTGTTGAAGGTCTTCTTCTTTTGTGTTGTTAGATCTCTAGATTGATTGTTGTCAATCTGTTATTGTAATTCCTCTCCTGTTATATTGAAGGAGAAATGTCTTTAAATAGTCTTCCTCCAAGGTAACCGGCTGATCCGATTTCTAACAACTTTCTGACGGCTCTAACAGTTGTAGTTGACCGGTTGAAATGGCAGCTGTCAAGTCATCTAGTCACTTCTTGAAATCTCTGTCACTGTCTGAAAGTGTCGAGACAGATAGTTTTTATGTGTCGACACAAATAGACTAAGTGTCGACACAAGTAGACTAAGTGTTTATACTAGCCTTGATGGTGTCGACACAACTCCTTGTGTTGCTGTAACAGCTTCTCGACACTGCTTCTTCAGAATGTGTCGACACTGATTCTGTGTGTCGACACAAGTCTTCTGTTGAATGTGTCGACACTGGTTGAGTGTGTCGACACAAATACTTCTTCTTTAATACTTAGTTGAATTCTGCTGTGTGTTGACACAACTCCTTTGTGTCGACACATGGCTTCTTGTGTTGAAACTTGCTGAGTGTCGACACATCTCCTTTGTGTCGACACATGCCTTCATGTGTTGAAACTTTGTTGAGTGTCGACACATCTCCTTTGTGTCGACACATGCCTTCATGTGTTGAAACTTTGCTGAGTGTCAACACATCTCATTTGTGTCGACACAAGTACTTTAACTTTGTTGAAGTTTGTTGAGTATCGACACAGCCTCCTGGTGTCGACACATTTGATGTCGACAAAGTTTCTCTGGGTGTCGACACTGTCTCTAAGTGTCGACACAGATTATGTTGACAATTCTTCACTGTGTGTCGACACTGACTGTATGTGTCGACACTTTTCTTCTGTTGTCGACTCTGCCTTCCTGGTGTCGACATAATTACTCCAAGTGTCGACACTGCTTCTCTAGGTGTCGACACAAGCCTTCATAAGTGTCGATACTTCACCTCTAGGTGTCGACACATGGACTTAGAATTTTTCCTGCAATCCTGCAGTTACTTAACCTGCACAAATAAACTCAAAGCAAATCAAATACACCTTGATGTATATCATTGAGTAGGGTGAGGCTTCTTCAAATCAGTTACATATATTCCAATGGACCCAACATCCTCACTACAAATCACTCATGCGGAAGCAAAAACAGAACATCTACTCTAGGTCGAGACTCACAGTCCTAGCTGTATGAACTCCGAAGATAGACTGCCCCATCTCCAAGCGCTCCGGTCTCTGGGGCTGCTCCCCCGTGCTGGGCTCCACGATTCCCTAAAATGATGCGGTTCGAAAACCGTTAGTCTAAAAGACTAAGCCCTATCATCCCCCACCCCTTCCACCATGGCTCCTAGGCACCGAGCGGAGAGGAAGAAAGGGGAGGACTTGAAGGTGGAGAATAATCAAAAACAGATGGCAGCGGACCTATACTAGCAATTCTATAATAGATATTGACAATAAGATGAAATATAAAAAGTAACCTTCACTTATGTGAGAACACATAAGCCAAGGGGTCTTTTGCAAGGCTCCCATCGTATAAAGAGTCTCATACCAATTTATACGTTGGGGTGTCGGTTATCAAACAGAAATATATATATATATAACAAAATTGACCTTAATTTATAAACTTGCCCACCCAAGCTTATAGACCAAGGGGTCGTTTTGCAGGTCCTAATGTATAAGCGTCCCATTCCACTTATACCTTAGGTGTCAGGGTTAAATGAATCGATTATGCTATGACATGCAAGTGGGTATGATGGAACATGCAAGTGCAACACACACACCCGACTATGTGTACACAGACCTTTAGTTCCCCCTTTCTGGAGCCATAACCTCCCAAGATACCTCCGTAGTGGCAGACGGAAGCGGTGGGTTGGGCCTCGCCCACCTCTAAACCAGTAAAGCACTACCGGTCAGACCTATCGTACACCTCAACACTTGGTTCACGAAGCGGACTCCTACGTACTCTTGTTGGCTGGTGCACCGGACTTCTGTTGGCGAAGTGCTAACCACACTTGCCGAGTCAGCGTATTGGCGTCGGTGCATCGGCCTTCCAATACCGAAGACCCACCACCTTAATTTTCTTTCCTTTCATGCACATGCAAATTTATCGTATCAGTACCGAGCCAAAGCTCCCCGGACCATCCCGTCCGTCACAAGTATCAACCGAGCCAAAGCTCGCCGGACCAAAACGTCCGTCACAAGTATAAACCGAGCCAAAGCTCGCCGGACCAAAACGTCCGTCTCATAACCATCCAAGCCGAAGCTTCCAACTATCTTCCTGTGTTATCTGTGTTCATGAAATGTGCAACCCTAATTACTAAGTTACTCTTTTCAGCTTGTTAATACAATTTACGTTAACCCAGGACTGCCCCCGGTATTCCTTGTGAAGGGCTCTCAAGGGGCACTAGGAACTATGTTGGGATTACGCCCAGCGTTCCCTTTCGCAAGGTACTTATTAATATTATTGGTTGATTCCCTTACCTATTACCCTCTCATATTACAATAGGCTAATCATAGGGTGATTTGACTCTATCTCACCTCGGGGAAGACGATCTTTCGTCGAACTCGAGCGCCTCTAAACTCTAGCCAAACCAAATTTCTCACCACTCTTCCTATCCTTCTATGGTGAACTCATCCACATCTAACCAAAATGACTAACTCCTACACTATGTCCCATCGTATCTTATTGCAATTACTCATCTTGCCAAATGCAGACCATCATGGGTTATATGTCGGACCGGACAGGAGATAATCCAAATACTTATCCAAATGGCCTACCTTATTTACCGGAGACTTATCATGACACAAATATACTAAATCCAGGAAATTATAATTTTCCTAATTTATCTGGTATTTAATTGATTTCCTTAAAGCTTCTAAAGGCTACCAGTTTGAACATGAACTACCCTGAGTACTCATGCAAGATGCCTAACAAACTTATGATAAATATTATCTTATCTCAGTAAGGTAAATCCAAAGTATCACAATTTTTCTATCAACAAAAGAGCACTAAAACTATTTTAGCAATATTTACTATCTTCCGTTGTTTATGAATTAAGTACAGAAAATATCCATCCAAAAATTATAAATTAATTATACTATGTAGATACAACCTTAGAAGTAGCATTGGCCAAGTTTCATAATTTTTCAGCAAGTATTAATCTCTGAATAAATTAATTATCAAAAATCTCTATATTATGGACTTGTAAAGAAAGTACTGTAATAATCCCTCTAAAAATTATGAATAACTTCCTACAAGCATATTTTGGCCTGAAATTATCAGTACCTAAGTCTCATAATTTTTCAACAGATATATCATCTATAAATAATTTTATACCACCAAAGCCCTTTTTTGAAACTAGTGAAGGAAGTACTAAATATCTTCAATTAAAAATTGTAACAAAATTCAGGGATATTTACCTTGACCTAAATCATCTACTGACCAAGTTTCATAAGTTTCAAATGAACCGAATAATCAAATTAATTAAAACACCATTTTGGGCCTATTGATATTTAACAAATAAAGTACTAGAAATATAATCAATAAAATTCTAATAAATTTACTGGGGATTCTAGATGGTCTAAAACTTACTCTACCCAAGTTTCACAATCTTTATATAAGGTTTAGTGGCTGAATTTACAAAATTGTGCTTCTACCCTAAAACTAGGGTTAGGGTGTTGAGGTGTCTACCTTCCTCCAAGTCCTCTAAGATTCCTTTCAGATAACTTAGGTTACACTACCCTCAATTCTACTGAGTTTTCAAGGTCATACAAAGGTATTAGCCCCCATGTCCTTCATAACCCCCAAAAGTCCTTCCTTAGGGTTTGAGTTTGAACCCTAGGGTAAATCAAGCCTAAATCATCTCATTTTACTTAAGAGGGTGACATTGGGCATACTAAGTCAGTTTCCAAAACCTCAGCCTCTGTTGAGGGCAGGTGGCCACCCTAGGTCCATGGTGCACTTTTAATCAAAAATACCTCCTTAAGGCCAAACTAGGGTTTGGTGTTTCCCTAACCAAAACCCATCCAAATGAGTTGAAATTTTGTACAGAGCTATATAATGATGTCAGGGACCACTCACCAAAATTTGGAAGGGTTTGGAGGTAATTATACCACCTAATTAAAATACCCTAGCATTATTAAATAAAAGTAAAAACTTTAGGCAAAGTGTCTCCAAAAAATCCCAATTTTGGGCAGACCCTAGATATAGTTAAGACTGATCCCCTGCCCATATTTCAGCCCATTTATACAAGGTATGAAGGGTGGGCATCCATTTGAATCTCAGGACAGCCCTATGTATAGGCCCCACCAAAATGGGTTCTCTGGTCCAACCAGAGGGCCAAATTGTCCAAATCAATTTTGGATTAAAGTAGACCCATAGGGATACAACTTTCATATTGAAAGTGTTCCCACCAGGTGGACCTAAGTATTTTTAATATTTATTTTAAAACAGACTAGTAAACATGACAGAAATACAAAAAAAATCAAATTAAATAAATAAGATCCAGCACGAATCTTGAAGCAGATCCAACGCCTCCTGGTCAACTTCTTTCTCTAGCCAAGGGCTGGGATTGGCCGAACCTGGAGCCTATTCCAAGCTCATTTCCCGGCCACCCGGCCACCTCCCTGGTCGGCCACCGCCACCACCACCTCCGTTGAGGTGAGGGCTGCCGTCCGGTGGTGGTTTGACCGCCGGAGGTGGTGGTTTCCGGCGAACCCGACCACCATTTTTTTTTGGAAAAACCATGGAAATGAAAACTTGGATCGGCTCAATTGAGTCTGATTCTTGTCCTAAACGATTCCTAAGATCTACCCACGGAAGGAGTAGAGGAGGACCTTTAACCGAGCTTGTCGGCGAGTGTGGTGGTGGTGCGCTATGGCCGGTGGTGGAGCTTTCCGATGCTTTGCAACTTCACTACCAAACAGCCCGGTTTCTTTAGGAGAAGGGTGGAAACGAATTCTCTTGGCCCAGGGAAGCTTTTAAAAGCATCAAATGGGGGAGAGGGAGGGTCATGGCTTCAAAGCCATTAATGACCATGAAAGGGAATTTCGGCCATGGAGAAAATCCATTGAAATTCACCTCCCCTTGGTCCCAATTCGTTTCGAAACTCCTCAAAACTGATAGGGGAGATGAATACTAATTAATTGGTGAAGAATGGAGGGGTGATTCACCTTCCCCACCATGAATGACCTTCTCTTTCTCACTTTCTCTCTCCTCCATATTGAAGAAATAGGTTTCAGCCACCTTGGGTGGCTGGCCATGGCTATTCAACTCCTCAAAAATGATGTGGGGGAATGCATTCAGCCTTTGGAATCAATTGGAGATGCCATTGGTCTCCCTTGGCCATGAATGACCTCCTTTTCCCACTTTCTCTCTCCTCCATTAAAGGGAAAATGGAGTTTTCTCTCTCCTACTCACCATGACCGAATTTTGATCTCTCTTCCAGCCTATTGGCACCCCACTAACCCATATGAATAATAAAAATGATGTTAGCCCAAGTGGGGGAAATGGGTTTGAGCTTGGGTTAGCCCAATTAGGCTAATTTGACCTAACACTAGAATAGAGTTGACCTTGGTCAACATGACCATTTAAGTTGAACCCAATGGGTGATTTGTGACCCATTGGACTCCCATAAGGTCTAGGAAGACTTGAGTAGGGTTGGTTGGGCATCTTGGGGGTCACATGTCCCTTGGTAAGGGCACTTTGACCACTTTAGGGCTAGAGTTGACTTGGGTCATCATGACCATTTGGGTTGACCCCAATGGGTCCTTGGTGACTCATTGGCCTCCCCTAATATCTAGTAAGGGTTATGTAGGGTTACCTTGCACTTTGGAGGTCACCTACCCTTAGTTAGGGTACTTTGACCAGATTAGGGGTTTGAGTTGACTTGGGTCAACTTGGCCTCTATGGCTGACCCCAATGTGTCCTTAGTGACCCATTGACCTCACTTTAGGTCTAGGAAGACCGAGGCAAGGTTGGTTGGGCACATTAGAGGCCAACTGCCCTTTGTTAGGGCACCTTGCCCAATTTAGGCCTATGGTGGTCCTAGGTCAAATTGGCCACTTTGGGTTGACTCCAATGGACCCTTAAGGCTTTAGTGGACCCTCTGATAGGTTAGTGATGTTGTGGTGGGGTCATGGAGTCATGGTGAAGCCCTAAGGTCAAACCCTAGGTTTGGTGATGAGGTTGTGCCATCATAGGCAGACCATGGTGATCCTCACCTTGGCCTTCTATCTCTCGGCCCATTTCTAGCTTCCTAGGATTTTGTCATGACCTAGTCATGGCCAAAACCATTCTTAGGGGTCTAGTTGGAAATGGTATGTTACATACGCCACGTGGTACTATCGCCCGGCGACACCCACTGTCGCCCACGATATCACGCCACTCAATGCTTTCAGGCGTCGAGTGCGTCGAGAGCATCTAGAGCATCAAGTGACGACTCAACGCATATAACTATCGCCTTTCGGTGATACCCACTATTGCCACTCGGCGACATCCTTTCGACGATTCGTCGAACGCGTTGAGTGCGTCGAGTGCAGCTCGATAAACGCATTGCTATCGCCATCAGGCAATACCAAATATCGCCCGGCGATATTGACCAAATTTCTGTTGTCAAATCTGGGATGTTGCATGCTCCCTCTCCGTCGCTCCGGCCTCTAGCCTCCTCCTTGCCTCCCAAAAATCTGGGCAGGCCATCATCTCGTTCCCCTCTACTTGATTCAGATCGCAGTAGAGGGGAACCTCCGCCTCCTGGTGCCTTGCCCGCTGCTCCCTCCTGCGACGATTATTGTCCTGCCGGACAATAGCCATCGCCTCCTCTCGAGCTACCCCTCAGCCTCTATCCTGATGGTTGTCGTTCCTCCTCTCCTGTTGCTGGAACTGAGGCCTAACAGGTGGCCTCCACTGGGGCCGATTCACATGATACTGAAATCGCCGCGCTTCTCCCCTCCACTCTAGAGCCTCCATGGGCCTCCTCTCCTCCTTCCTCTGAGGCCTCTCCTGCCTCCTCCGCTCTTTCGCCCTCCTGGGCTCTTCTCTCTTCCTCTACACTTCCTTCTTCCCCGGCTCTTCCCTTCTCCTCTCAACTTGCCTCTTCGGCAACCTTCCGACCCTCACCTTTGAAGGTCCTCCTCTCTCCTTTCTCCCCAACTCCTCTTCATCCAACCTTGCCAAGAATTCTTGGTTCCTCTATTCTCCCTAGACGAACGTATTCTCCCTCTCGACCATCTCTTCAAAAGGCCTTGGGGGATTGGATCCGATCTCTAAGCTGAAGAGACCTTGCTTCAGGCCAAACTTCAAGGCCATCATTACAGTGAAGCTATCCACTTCCTCGACCTCTAGGATCTTCTCTTGAAAACGGTTAGTGCAGTGGCTGAGATTTTCGTGCTGCCCCTGTGCGATCTTGACGAGAGCAGTTGTCTCCTTCTTCCTCTTTTTGGATGTCGCAAATCTGGACATCAAACCCCGCCTCAGATCCTCAAAGTAGTAGATGGAGCCGGCAGGCAATTGGTGGAACCAATCTCTCGTGTTACCCTTGAAGGTAATGGAGAAGAACCTGCACTTGAAGGCGTCTGACATGTTGCAGATGGACACCACATTCTTGTACCACTGGAGATGTCTGATTGGGTCATCTCTGCCAGAATAGTAGGTAAGTACGGGCTCTCTAAAGCCCTCGGGAACTGGGGTTGCGAGCATCTCATCATAGAAGGGGCTCCTCCCTCCCTAGCGGTGGTGAGTTTCATCCTCGCTCGCATCCTCATCATACTCGTTATAGTAGATAGTATCACGGTATCTTGCCTGCTGTTCCACATCTCGGAACCTAATCCCTTGGGTTCTCGCTGGATGATGTCACGACTGCATTTGTCGCTCCTTTCTCTCTCTGGCTCGCTCCTTCTCAGGTCTCCTCAGCGGCGCTTCCTAATTCGACGGTGTCACACGACGAAGCGAGGTCTATGTAACATCGGGACGATGATCAAACCCTGCGAGGCTTCTACTCTCTATCTACCTCGCGATATCTTCGAACGTTGCCACAGTCACAAACTCGCCTCCTTGCGCAGAGTTACCAGCTCCTGCCGAGTTGCCGACTATCCTCCCTTGCTCGCCTGCATGCACCATCTCACCTACCAGCTAAACTTTCCTCCTTGGCCACGATCCATGCTTACCGCACCAAAGTGTTGAAGCTTGTAAAATCCCAACCATAAAATTCAGATCAAGGCAGCCTAAGGTTAATTGCATACTCAGCGGTTGGGCTCGACGGCTAACAGGCTAAGATGTGGAAACTGCCAAACAACACAAAGGACCCTAGACGTTGCACAGGAAGGCCCCACCACGTACCCGGAAGCTTAGAAGAAGCAACCCCCTCCACAACCAAACATGATCGAGCAGGGTACGAGGAATACAAGCTGGTAACTAAGTTACAGCGACTAAAGCAGATAGTCATGAGGTCGCAGCATGGTCTCTCTGAAAAAGGAATCCAAAGGCTCAGCCGATGTTTAAGAAAAAAGGTCTCAAGATCTTTGCGAGATTCTGAAGTCCGTCTCCTCGTACCCCTGAGATACTATATATAGGCAAATCCAAAGGGAGGGGTGGGTCTTACTTATAGCCCACCTCCTGCCGACTAGGCGACTTACTGGGGGAGCTCGTGCGGCTGGGCGAGTAAACGACCTAGTCGCCTACCTGACGAGTTTGCGAGGGGATCTCGCCATACTTGCTCAGGCCTTCTGTTGTCTTGCGCATTGACTCTGACTTCTGTCTCGACTTGTCGACATTGACTACTGATGACCTGACTCTGAAGGGGTCCACCCTCGACGAATATGAGTTGTACACTCGCAAACCCCCGTGTACAACGCAAAAATGAGTGACAAGCATAGTATAACACTCAGGAGTTTGCGAGCGGCGTGAGCACTGTCGCACCAGGACAATATTGTGGCCGGGATAAGGTCACGCTGAGGTACTGTCGCGCCTGATCGTAGGGACGGTGCCCCGAGCATATATCACTAGTGTATGTGTGTGTGTTTGTGTATATAAAAATCAATGTAAAGGGCTTGCAGCTAATTTTTTTCAAAAAATTCTTATATTTAACGGCCATATTTACTTATTTTTGTGTTTTAAAAATATGGTATTATTTCTTAATTAAATTTTAAAAAAGGTATAAGGACATGAATTAAAATTATGGAAAAATAGGAATTTAGTCCCTAAACTTTGTCTATTTTAAGAAATCAGACTCTTAAGTTTGTATTATGCGAATTCTGTCCATCAACTTTCTAATTCATATGAAATCAGTCCTTTATATTATTATTATAGTTATTAGTAATTATTAGAGTCATTAGACCTTAAAACGCCAATAACTCCAACACAGTCGTACTCATGCCACCTTGAATTTTGTCGCCTCTTCTTTATTTTGCCGCCTCTCCATCTCCATCTCCTCTTGCAACACCTTAATACCTCTCCATCCATCATGTTTCCTTTGCCCAGGCATGTTGCAGAGTTGTGAACTTCTATTGTTTCCTCACCGGAGATCCGGAGCGCGGAGAGGAAGGGGAGGAAGAGGGAAGATGTTTTTGCGGCGGAACATGACGAGTGGAATTTGGTCGATATTGATGATGAAAGTGAAGGAGACAGTGAGAATTGTGGGGTTTGAGGTGGTGCCAAATTGGCAAGTGGTGATGATAACTCTGTACAAGAAGCCATTGACGGAGATCAAGGCCGTACCAAAAGAAGAAGGATACCGCAAGGCCATGGAAAGCTTTGCAAACCACCCACTTCGGGCTTGCGACTATAGCGTTGGTGTTAATAGTGTTTTAAGGTCTAATTACTACTAATAACTGTAATAATAATATAAAAGACTGATTTCATATGAATTAGAGAATTAAGAGACTGAATTCTCGAGATACAAATTTGAGGGACTGATTTATAAAGTTAATGACTAAATTGCATTTTTTGTCTTAAAATTAATTGTGGGGCCCATCATCGTAGACAATGTCACGTTCATTGCCGCAATACCTACTTTTTTCGGCATGTGATAAATGCCCAAATAGAAACGTGAGGGCGCGGCCAGCTGATTAGGGCATTAATCTTCTTAACAGTACCCGCCATTTTTGGTGGACCCCAAGCTAGCCTTTGATTCGAGGCCACTTGTTTGGGTGGGCCCCGACGAGGGAGATGGCTCCGTGCTCCTAGACAGGTTGGAGGGAGCGGAAGGAAAGAGATTAGAGGCCGGGGAACAATCGCAGCCCTGTCAACAGGCCCACCTTTTTGTTTAATTTGCATAATGCTTACGTCACCCGTTACCGCCTCACTGCGTGGAGGCCACGTCATTTGGCGTCACAGGAGAATCATGTGCTTGACACAAACAGCGAATCATGTAGAGAATGCGATTCAAAGGGGCCACGTAATCCGACATGTTTCATTTGTGGATAGGACAGACCCAGGTTTCGTTTGGCGAGCCAGATACGCCGCTGTTGCACGCACTTCACTGCCCCGTCATGAATTGCGGGGTTTGGAAATCTTGTAATCTGGCAGTCGGGCTCCGCCCCACCGTATAAAACTGCGAGATTTTTGAGGAAAACTACCGCAGCAGTCCAGCGGCGCGGTGATTTTCGTGGAAGCCCCACCGCCCTGTCAAATTTAGCCTAAATCTCATTTTGGTGCGATAGTGGAGGCCGTGAACACGGCAGCGGTCACGAACTGTCATTGATGAAAATCTGATCTCCCATAAGGAACGTCATCCATTTTTATATTCAAAACTAGTACTTTTTTGTGACAGTCAAATCTTTTTCGTGCCAAATATGTATTTTATGATGCTGGAGTTTTACTCCAAGTTCATCGGAGCAAAAAAAACAACGCCAAATAGAACCTAAATTAGGGATGATGAGTACGAAAAATCGAAGCTGATCAGGTTGATCAGAGCTATGCATCGAACAGATATTTATACTGCTCGGTTCGATTTGATTGTACATAGTTTACAATCGAGAAAATAAACTGCCCGACTTCATTTAAAATTAAGCTTTAGCCATTTTAATAGTACAAGACAATACACATTTTTAGTTGAATACCTGTCATTTAATAGCAAGCGTTATCCAACTTCCTCTAGGACAGCACTTGTCTAACTAACTTATCAACTTTGTATGCTTGTTAGGAAACTATTAAGCTGCGTTTGGAGCGACTTATCGTGGTTTATTTGCTCCAGTGATATTTGACAAAAATGTCATTGTCATACCAAAATCTTACGACTCAAACTATTTTTTTTTTATAACAGTAGTAACATTTGTCATACCAAATATATAATGACGTTTTTGTCCAACTTCACCGAAATAAATAAGCTGCGATATGTCACGCCAAACGCAGCCTTAATCAGTACATTGAATTCAAAAGTTTCTACAACCAAAACCGTCTTAATATTGAAGGGAGGTAAAAATGAATAGTTTCTGAGCTGCTGCTGCTGCTGCGGCCGAGATTCCAATCTGAAGATGAGGAGTACAAATCGAATCCACCAGTAGTAGAGGCAATTGATAATCCTTTGTGGTGTTATTGACAAAAAAATTATTGGGTTCCAGGAAGGTTATCTCTTTTGGCATGCTAAATGAGCTCACAATGCTTTAATCTGCAAGAGGATCTAATAATTCACTGGTGGTTGGGTAGACATTGGCCGCAGGTGCACACAGTAATAAAATTTTAGGAGAAACAAATAAAGTATGAATCGGTTTTAGTGTGTGTGCACAGTGCGTACTAATATCAACATTCATTTTTTGTATTTCAGTGGGTTGTTCATAGTCATCACACAAATCATTTAACTAGTTAACTGTTGAAATTTCTCACAAGCTGATCAACCGGTAGTTCTGGTATCAAGCAAACACTTCCAGAGCCATCAAGCTGATCACTTGATCAAGCAGAAAGCAAGAACTAGGCGCAGGAACACTCCAACCATAAATTGATCTAAGTAATCAGAGGCAACAGAGAGCAATCACAGATCTTGAATTAATCAACTATCAACTTTACAAATCAAGGTGTATATGGCTAGACATGATTTCGCCAAGTACAATTGAGAATCAAACAAACAAGAAGAAACTTCAAGTCGGGCGAACTGCCTCAGAGACCGCCTAGTTCGCCAAGTCTGCTGAGACAGCAAAGCCGCTGCTGCTGCACCACTGATTTACGGAGTCTGCGCAGTCCACGGACTACTCATTATTCTGCTGAGACGACTGCTCTACAAGCTATCGCCGAACTGAATGAACATACTATCAAGTCCGTCGAGACCGGCGAACTGGTTATTGAACTTGAATTTCAATTGTTGGAGAGAAGACTGGTTGGTCGCAAAGTGCGACCTGCTGCAAACCGCTGATTGTAACTGCAAGCTTCACTGCTTCCTGACCACAATCAGAACCAGACTTCTGGCTTCACAGTGGTAGCTGCACAACCTGCAAACAGCAACCAGTTAAACCTTCTCAATCCGTGCGGACTAGAAAACCGAGGCTGCAGCAATTAATCTGCGCTCAACTTACTGTTCATTCAATTACTATTGAAGTGACGGAGGGTCCTATTTTAGGCGGGGCGAGAAGTGTGGTCACCACCCTAGTGAATAGAGTCACCACCCCAGCTCGCAGTTAGCACAAATCAGTCCGCCGAGTCCGCAAGGACAAGGCCAGATCAGCCGATTCGCCAAACATCAAGTTAGGAAGCCAGTCCGCAACCTGGCGGACACCGCACTAGTCTGCATGCTTCGCAGCACGCAGACAACAACAACCCACATACTGCACCAGTCTACATGCTACATGCAGACACAGCACCAGCCCGCACATCTTGCAAACACCGCACCAGCCCGCCACACGAGTCCACGACCAACAGGAACAGATCACCCGGTCAACCAGCGTACACCGCGGCCACTGCGAATACCCTAGACTTGTCACATAGTGCAACTAAGTCCAGCCACCCATCAATCACATGGCGCAAGCTCGGCGTACACGAAGCCAGATCGCCAGCTCCAAGGACAGTCCGCCACCAAGAAATAGGGTTATCACCCACCGCATCAACAGAGATCAAGGGCAAGGACTAATGCCGATCTCCCGATCTCCAAAACTCAGTCCGCCACAACGGACTCTACGGACTCGAACTGAGTCCGCCATTTTCCCGCAGATACACGACCAATCTGCCCGGTTAGAATAAGGAGAACTAGCCAACAGCAGAATCACAAGCCGAGCTAACTAAACACCGCCATTAGGTCGCAATAGACATGCTGCACCATCACAAAATCCAGACCACACCATCAGACCGGCCAGGCCGCGCGGTCTGCTCAATCAACCACTTTAACTTCATAATTTTCAACACTCCCCCGTGATGTGAGAAGTGGTGATCAAGCCCGACAGTTCTCGTAACCGTGTAAATAGCACCTTCGGCAACGGCTTCGTGAAGATGTTTGCGACATTGTCCTCACTCTGCACATGCTCCACCATAAGAGATCCCTCCAACACCTTCTCCCGAATGAAGTGGTGCTCAATCTCTATGTATTTGGTCCGAGCGTGACAAACTGAATTATTCACCAGCTTCAGGGCACTCTCATTGTCACCGCTCAGCAGAGTAGGACCGTGCACTTCTTCATAGACGTCCTCTACTAGTCTCCTGAGCCAGATGGCTTCTCTAGCTGTTGAAGTATTAGACCGGGCGGCTTAGCGGTCTGATCCAGCGGTTTGTTGACCGAGCGGCTTAGCGGTCTGATCCAGCGGTTTGTAGACCGGGCGGTCTATCGGTCTACCTCTGCGGCCTGTTCTATCCTGCTGGAGTTGCCGAGCGGTTAACCCATCTGTCTAACCGCGCGGCCTGTGCGGTCTCCATTATTCTAGCCGCTCAGTACTGTAAATGTTTAGTCCCACATTGTTTGTATACTCTCTTTCTTATCTCCTCCATTCTATATAAGGGAGGTCATACCTTTGTAAATGATATCTTTTTTGGATAATAAAATTTCAATTATTCAAAAGTTTATTCGCTTGTTCTCTACTTTTCGCTTCTTTCCGCTACTTTCTAACATGGTATCAGAGGACACGGTCATTTCCTCCTGATTCTGTGCGCTCTCTGTTGTTCGCGGCTTGTTTTCCGCGTTCTGCGACTTGATTCGCGGCTTGCCTTCTCTTCTGTCCGCGCGGCTTGTTTCTCTCCGCGCGGCTTGTTTCTGTCCGCTGCCCTGTTCGCGCGGCTTGCTTCTTCTTGGTTCTCTTCTCCTACTGCTCTTTGTCGCAGCGACCTGTTCCCTTGTCGCCGCGCTCCTTGTTCTTTCCTGCCGCTCCGACTTCCTAGTCGTTGCGCTCTGTCTCTGTCCGCGTGTGTTGTCTCTCTACTCGCGGTTTACTGCTGTGATCTGCCTGACCGTGCGGGTTGTTCCTTTCTCACCCGCATCTTGGTCGTGGTCACCTGCTCTTCTCCTCTATTCTGTTCGCTCGACCTTTTCAGTCCGCGCGACCTCTTCCCCGCTGTGCCTTTGACCGCTTTCTAGCAGCTGCTGTGATCTGCCTGACCGTACGGGTTGTACCTTTCTTACCCGCATCGTGGTCGCGGTCACCTGCTCTTCTCCTCTCTTCTGTTCGCTCGGCCTTTTCAGTCCGCGCGACCTCTTCCCCGCTGTGCCTTTGCCTCTTTCTAGCCGCTACTGTTCGCGCGGCTTCTTCTGTTTTCTAACCGCTACTGTTCGCGCGGCTTCTTCTCCTTGCCGGGTTCTATGACTACTTCCGGTCTCACCACTACTCCTGCAGCTCCTTCTCCTCCTCCTCCTTCGGGCAACCTTGGCACCCTTTCCAAGCTTGTTGGCTCCAACTATCCCGATTGGAGCGTTTCTTTCACCTTTCTCCTTCGTTCTCAACGCAAGCGTCATCACCTCACCGATGACCCTCCTCCTCGCACCTCTCCTGAGTTTGATGTATGGGACGCGAGTGATGCTCTTGTTCGCACCTGGCTGGCCAACAGCCTTTCTGATGAGTGCCTTCCCGTCATTCGCCATGATGAGACGGTCAAGGCCGCCTAGCTTCACCTCGCTGCTCTCTATTCTAAGGGGGGCCAGACGTCCCGCATTTATACTCTCTATGCGGACCTCTTTGCCCGCCCTTCCATGTCACCGGCTGCGGCTTATCAACAGGTTCAGGCTCTTGGGGCTGAAATCCTCCAGAATCGCCCCTTCTCCGCGGACTTGGCCGACCAGCACAAACACTTCCAGGAACTCCTGATTGTTTGTTATCTTCTTCGTCTTCCCGAATCTTATGATATGATCCGCCAGCAGATCTTGGGTGAGGCGGAATCTCCTACTTTGGATGCCACTGCGGCTCGCATTGCCGCTGTTACTTCGCTCCTCCAGCGGCCTCTGTTGGCCTCCCCCCCTTCCCAGGACTCCTTTACTCACCAAGCTCAGAGGGGGGGCCCTAGTGGCCGTGGCTCCTCTGGCGGACGGGGTTCCTCCCGGTTCCTCTGCTCTCACTGTGGTCGTACTGACCATACTGTTGACCGCTGCTGGCAGAAACATCCTCATCTTCGCCCTTCCGGTGATGCTCCTTCTTCGGCCTCCGCCTCTTCTAGGTCGTCTGCCTCTGTGGCCACGACGTCAGGTAGTGCCCACGTCGTTACCCAAGGTAAATGGCTGATTGACTCCGGTGCCACCAATCATATGACGGGCAACCCTCATTGCTTCTCCCGTCTTGAAACCCATGACCGCTTACCCCTAGTTCGTGTGGCGGATGGTTCCCCGTCCCCGGTTCATGGGACGGGCATGGTTCAACTCACTCCATCGCTTTGCTTGGAGGATACCCTCTATGTCCCAAAGTTCCCGTGCAATTTATTATCAGTTACTACTTTATGCCGGCAACTTCAGTGCTCCGTCTTATTCACTCCCACTACTTGTTCTTTTCAGGACCCGAGGACCCAGCGGACGATTGCTACTGGGACTGAGAGCGGCGGCCTCTACTTCCTCGACGATGTTTCCGCTCTCTCTGCCTACTCCTCCTCCACCGATCTCCTTCAGTGGCATCTTCGTCTTGGACATCCTCCTCCTCGGCTTATTCGTCAGCTTCTGCCCCACTTATCTCCTACCAGTTCTCCGCTCAACTGTGATGCGTGTCAGCTTGGCAAACATCATCGCTCCTCCTTCCCATCGAAGCAAGGTCGTGGCTCCTCTCGCATTTTTGATCTTATTCATTCTGATGTATGGGGTCCTGCTCCTACCCTCACAGTTGGTCGGGGCAGTTCCTATTTTGTCACTTTTATCGATGATTTAACTCGATGTACCTGGGTGTATCTATTAAAAGATCGCTCTGAACTATTTTCTGTTTGACAATCATTTTACTTTATGATTAAGACTCAATTTGCTCTTTCTATTAAAGTCTTACGTTCTGATAATGCCAAGGAGTATCTGACTCATGAGTTCTCCGCGTTCTTTCACAAACATGGCCTCCTTCATCAAACGACTTGTGTTTACACCTCCCAGCAGAATGGGGTGGCGGAGCGTAAAAACCGTCACCTGCTTGATGTTGCGCGTACTCTCATGACGCAGATGCACGTCCCTCGCTCCTACTGGGGCTACGCCGTGCTCCTCGCCTGCTATCTCATCAATCGCCTTCCCTCCGCGGTTCTCCACGGCCAGACTCCCTTCTCCCTTCTCTACCCCCACCAGGAACCTTTTCCTCTTCCTCTCTGTGTCTTTGGCTGTACGGCCTTTGTTCACACTCCCTCCTCTACCCGCGATAAGCTTTCCCCCCGTTCCACCAAGTGTGTCTTTTTTGGGTACTCTACCACTCAAAAAGGCTATTGCTGCTTTGACCCCCTTCTCCGCAAGCAGTTTGTCTCCGCAGATGTGACTTTTTTCGAAACTGCTTCCTATTTCTCTCCTTCCTCTTCTCTTCCTTCTCTTCCTTCTGATATCTCCGTTCCTTCCACACCTCTCCACGTTTTCCCACCTTCGTCTCCTCCTCCACCCACTCCTTCCCAGTCCGTCTCCCCACCCACCCCTCCACCCTCCTCTCCGCTGCCGTCTCTCTTTAGTCCCGGGTCAGCCTTCTCCGCCACGGACGCTCCGGTCGCTGACGCTCCCGTCGCCGATGCTCCCGTTGAACTGGATGTTCCCATTGCCCTTCGCAAAGGGGTGCGGGCGTGTACTCAACACCCGCTCACGGTTGTTGTTTCCTATGATCAGCTTTCTCCTTCTCGCAGGTGTTTTGCCTTGGCTATCTCTGCTACTTCTACTCCCCGTACCTACCAGGAGGCTCTCGCTCTCCCTCATTGGAAGTCTGCCATGGATGAGGAGATGGCTACTCTTACTGAACGGGGTACCTGGACCCTGGTTCCTCCTCCCGTGGGCACTGATGTAGTTGGCTGTCGCTGGGTCTTCGTTGTGAAGTTTCGCCCCGACGGCACTGTGGATCGCTACAAAGCCCGGCTGGTGGCCAAGGGCTTTACTCAGACTTATGACGTTGATTACTTTGATACCTTCTCTCCGGTTGCTCGCCTCAGCACCATCCGGGTTCTCTTTTCTGTGGCTGTTAACCGGGCTTGGGCTATTTCCCAGCTTGATGTGAAGAATGCCTTTCTCTATGGCGATCTTCAGGAGGACGTCTATATGGAGCAACCTCCTGGGTATGTTGCTCAGGGGGAGACACGTGTCTGTCATTTGAAGAAGGCCATTTATGGCCTAAAGCAGAGCCCTCGGGCATGGTTCGACAAATTCAGTGGTATTGTGGCTACCATCGACTTTCAAAGGAGTTCGGCCGATCACTCCTTATTCATTCGCAAAACGGCCTCGGGACTGGTGGTTTTGGCCGTATATGTGGATGATATTCTCCTTACTGGCGATGACCGAGATGGGGTGGACTTGACGAAGAAGCACCTCCGTCAGCACTTGGTCACGAAGGATATGGGCTCCCCAAAATACTTTTTGGGGATAGAAATCTCTTGGAAACTTGACTCCTTGGTTCTCTCTCAACGGAAGTATGCCCTTGATCTTCTACGAGAAGCAGGATTGACAGGTGCCAAACCAGCTCGTTTTCCCATGGCTGTTGGAGAAGACAAAACGTGGACGGATGATTCGCCTCTTCTATCTGATGTCACACGGTACAGACGTTTGGTAGGCAAACTCATCTATCTCACGGTGACTAGACCCGACATCGCCTACGCTGTAGGCAAGGTCAGTCAGTTTATGCAAGCTCCCAGGGAGTGTCATCTTCAGTCCGCCCTGAAGATTTTAGAGTATATCAAAGCAGCACCGGGCAGAGGGTTACTCTTTCAGAAGAATGGCCATCTGAGGGTTGAGGCCTACTCAGATTCAAGTTACGCGGATGACAAAGGCGATCGTAAATCCACGTCAGGTTTTTGTACCTTTGTTGGAGGTAATCTCGTGAGTTGGAAGAGCAAGAAACAGTCTGTTGTTTCCAGATCCAGTGCCGAAGCAGAATACCGGAGTATGGCGTCAACCACGTGTGAGTTAAAGTGGTTGCGGGCTCTCATGCTTGACCTGGGCGAGGTATATGACTGTCCTCTCCCTATGTTCTGTGACAACAAGGCCGCTATACACATATCCAGAAATCCGGTCTTCCATGAGAGAACAAAGCATATAGAGGTTGACTGTCACTTCATTCGGGAAGAGATTTTGAAGAAACAGATTTGTACTCCTTTTGTCACCTCTGACAAGGAGTTGGCAGATATCTTCACCAAGCCGGTTTCTACTTCCTTCTTCCGCATTTGTGACAAGCTGGGCATGATTGATATCTATGCTCCAGCTTGAGGGGGAGTGTTGAAGTATTAGACCGGGCGGCTTAGCGGTCTGATCCAGCGGTTTGTTGACCGAGCGGCTTAGCGGTCTGATCCAGCGGTTTGTAGACCGGGCGGTCTATCGGTCTACCTCTGCGGCCTGTTCTATCCTGCTGGAGTTGCCGAGCGGTTAACCCATCTGTCTAACCGCGCGGCCTGTGCGGTCTCCATTATTATAGCCGCTCAGTACTGTAAATGTTTAGTCCCACATTATTTGTATACTCTCTTTCTTATCTCCTCCATTCTATATAAGGGAGGTCATACCTTTGTAAATGATATCTTTTTTGGATAATAAAATTTCAATTATTCAAAAGTTTATTCGCTTGTTCTCTACTTTTCGCTTCTTTCCGCTACTTTCTAACACTAGCTGCCAAGGCCGAAGTCTTGCATTCTGCTTCTGTAGGAGAGACGGATATTGAGTCTTGCTTCTTGCTGAACCAAGAGATACTGCCTGATCCACAAGTGAAGACATAACTGGATGTTGACTTCTGGTCGTCTGCATCTCCCCCATAATCAACATCCGATTATCCTTGAAGAATAAACTTTGTGCCTCTCCTATAAAGGAGACCCATATTAGAAGTGGCCTTCACATACTTTAGGATTTTCCTAGCCGCCATCAGATGAGGCTTCTTGGGTTCCGCCATATACCGACTTACTCAGCCAATAGCATAAGCAATGTCTGGCCTCGTAATCGTCAAGTAGATAAGACTCTCAACTAGAGCCCGAAGCACCAAAGGATTCTTAAGAATCCTCCCCTCATCCCGCCGAAGTTTGACGCCTGAATCAAATGGAGTAGAGCTATTTTTACCCTCCTGCATGCCGAATCGCTGAACGATCCGTTCCGCATAGCCCTTCTGGGAAACAAGTAAGCCGCTCTCCTTCCTTTCCACCTCAAGTCCAAGAAAATGGTGGAGTTCACCCAGATCCTTCATCTCGAATCTGATAGCTAGCTCTGCCCTGAGCCTAGCTACTTCCTCCTTGGAGTTCCCCATGATGATTATGTCATCCACGTACAACAGCACCAGAACTAGAAGCTTCCCCTTCTTCTTGATGAACAAGCTCGAGTCTGAGTTTGAAGCCAGATAGCCGCAGAACTGGAGATATTCTACAATCTTCCCATACCATACTCGAGGAGCCTACTTCAAACCATAAAGGGTTTTCTTGAGCTTGTAGATGTAGTCTGGATGTTCTTCAGATACGTAACCCAGCGGCTGAACCATGAAGATGTCCTTGTCGATCACCCCGTAAAGAAAGACATTCTTTACGTCCAGCAGCCACATCTTTGAACCCTGGTAAGCCGCCAAAGCTATCATCACTTGTACTGAAGTCATCTTTGCTATAGGACTGAACGTCTTCTCATAGTCCTTATCGTACTGTTGCGAAAACCCTCAAGCTACAAGGCGAGCCTTGTACCGCTCGATGCTTCCATCTCCCTTCTTCTTCAGCTTGTAGACCCACTTGCAAGTTACAGGAGTAACGCCATCAACCTTTGGCAGCAAGTTCCAAGTTTCATTCTTCTTGATGGCAGCCATCTCCTCATCCATGACATCATCCCACTCCTTAACTCCAGTGGCTTCTTCAAACTTTGAAGGTTCCCTCTCATCCAGGGGGCCTGCGAAGAAACAAGAGACAAAGCTCGCAGTGTTTCCTTTGTAATACCGAGCTGGTAGCTTGATGGTCCTCTTTGATCTCCGAAGAGGCTGCTCCTTGCTCACCACCTTTGTTGCTTCTTCAGAACCAACTCCGTTCCTGGGCACACTTGGAGTGTCACTCCCCCTGCTTCCCGAACCAGAATCTTCTACACCAGAGCTAGAAACACCTGGAGCTCCCTGGTGATACAGGAAGCACCACCTAAAGATCTTCAACAGCTTCCCTCTTCCCTTCATCAACCCTGCTCTCCTGTAGCTCAACAGTGTCACCTCCATATGACATCAGCTCATCAAAGACAACATCTCTTAATATAAAGAAATTCCTTGTCGCAGGATCCATGCACTTTCAACCCTTCTTCCGCTCATCATAGACCACAAAGACAAGCTTCCTTGCCTTTGCATCAAGCTTGGTCCTCTGAGCATACGGGATGTGAATGTAACATCCCTCAAGCAACTAGACCCCCTAAGAGTGGGTTTGTCATGACTAGGTCATGACAAACACTAGGAAACCCAAGAAGACCAAGTGGACCTAGGAATGTAGGTGGGATCACTATGGTCTGCAAATAGTAGATTTCTAAATACTAGGTTGGGATGATCAAAGGGCTTCACCATGACTCCAAGACCCCACCATAACCTCACTAATGTATTGAAAGGCCCTAAGGGTCCATTGGAGTCAACCCAGGGTGGCCAAGTTGACCTAGGACCATCCTAGGCCTAAATTGGGCAGGGTGCCTTAACTAAGGGTAATGTGCCCCTAATAAGCCCAACCAACCCTACCTAGGTCTTCCTAGACCTAAACTGGGGTCAATGGGTTACCAAAGATCCATTGGTGTCAAATCTAGAGCTTAAGTTGATCCAAGTCAACCCTAATCCTAAAGTGGTCAAAGTGCCCTAACTAAGGGACAAGTGACCTTCAGTGTAACAACCCCTATCCGTCACATAGCATATAGAAGTAGGTTCGGCCGGGGCCCGGCGCCATATACCACAGATAGACCGGGTGATTACTCAATGGAAACCATCCAACCAATCACAACGTTCTACACAGAGCATCTAGCGGAAGCAGTTTAAATAGTTGCAATTAAAAGAACCCAGCAACAAGCATGAATGTCCACTAACAAGCTAAAAAGGAATGAAGTACATACACAAGTACTGGCCTTAAGGCCTTACAATTGGTTTACTCAAATTTCATGTTTTCCATACCACGGCACGCAGGCCAGTCATACATGAACGAAAGCAAGTAAACACTCCAATTAGGCCTTCGAGGGCCGGCTTCGTAATTTGGGCTTTAGCCCGCTATTGACAGCTTGGTCTAGCAGCACCTGTAAGCAACAAACCACCGCACAGTGACAAACAAAAGCAACGGTCAGCAATGCTGACCAAATTATAACGATCCCGCCCCCAACTCGGGGCGGCGATGCTCCTTCCCTGCACTTTATTAGTATAAACAAGCAGTAGTAATGTCACAACATCACAGGCGTAGGCACGCACGGCCACACACCTCGTGCACTCAGGGCACATTCTCGGTGATCACGGTCAAATTCCGCCGACTCACCACCTGTTGGGTATTGTATCCACAATGTACCTGATTTGAAGAAGCCCCTGGACAAGCTAAGGTCAATAGACTATGTATTTGATAAACTTTTTCAAGTTGTACTTGCAGTTTCTCCACGCTAAGTGCACACCAATGTCAGGGTGCAGTAGGTCAATATACACGGATCTGCACGACGTAATCCCTCGTTGAGCAGATCAGTGTGTTGGCCTATGTGTACTCTCTCTATTGGAGTGCACTTACTTTCAAGTACAGGGCCGCTCATATGCAAGAGAAGACAAGGAGCATGGAGGATCAAGGAGGAGCTCCTAGGTGGAAGACGAAAAATCGTCCAAGGCAAATTCGACGAGAATCACCAAGTGATTCTCGCCGAATCGGCGAGAATCACTTGGTGATTCTCGCCGAATCGACGAGAATCATCAATGATTCTCGCCGACTCCTTCTGGCCATCTCAATATGGTGCCAAGTAAGATTCGGCGAGAATCGCTTGTAATTCCCGCCGAACCAATGGTCATGCAGCCCATGAATACAAGTTGAATTCGTTGAGAATCGACAAGTAATTCGACGAGAATCACAATCGATTCTCGACGAATCGTCGAGAATCACTTGATGATTCTCGCCGATTCGTCGAGAATCGTCTGCGATTCTCGCCGATTTTTCCTTGGCGTTTTCTCAGTTAATTTCCTGAACCGGATTCTGCCGCTGTTTAATATCTGGACCGGGACTTGGGGGCTACCTCTGTGGGTCCCACAAACGGTCTTATTGGGGGTAGCTACAGTATAAATACATGGGTATTTTGAACAGTACCTACACAGAAAAATACGCAAGCTCACGGAAACCCTAAAATCGCGAAATCCTTCCGCCGCCTCCGTCGCCGCTCGCGCAAGTCCGTCGCCGCCACCGATAGATCTTCTTCCCGATCTCCGGCGACAGTAGCTTAGCAAGGCTTGAGTCTCACGAGTCTATCCAGAGATCCTTTGTCTCTCGATTTGTTGATCGGAAACACTTCCCATCCGAATCGATCGAGACGACCGATCCTCGTGTGACCGTTGGTAGACCGAGCTTGCTTCGCAACGAAGTTTGGATCTCCAAGTTCAGCAGCTGCTCTTCATCGTAGCCGCCGATCCCGAAGCTAGCCGCCGCTCGTGTGCCGCCGCCGGTTCCGGGGAAATCCTCTCCAAGAGAGACCAAGGTCGTAGACTCCTCATCGACTTCAAGAACACGTCGTCGAACAAAGAGGAACACCGGTGTCTCCAAGAGAAGTTTGTATCACGTGTACATTCTACTTTTATTTCATTGTAAAGGAACTTTAGTTCCGTGTTGTAAGGGTTGGGTGCAACCCGATTTGTGGGAGTGTTGACTCTCACGTGTGGAAGGGCTCCTTCCGTTAGTGAAGGGATTGGATTTCAATCCCGTTGGTGAAGTGACCGAGTCGTCCCTTGTTGGGGAGATAGGTCGAAGGGGGAAAGTGGATGTACCCAAGTCGGGGAACCACTATAAATTTGCTGTGTTTTCTGTGTGCTGTGTTTGTTGTTTTTATTGTGCAGGTACATCTGTAAATTCCGCAAAAGAACCACACGTCACCTATCCCCCCCCATAGGTGCACATAGCCGACACTAGGTGGACTTTCAAGTGGTATCAAAGCGAGGTTCCTCAACAAAAAGGCTAACACCTTGAGGTGAATCCTGCCACTAGTGTCAACAAGGAGACATACAGCTACTATGGACGGGCTCAAGTACTCCGGCAAGATCCCAGTGTGCAACAGACTTAACTTTCCTATCTGGAAGGAAAGGATCAGGTTTTATATGGAAGCAGTGGACCCTCGACTGTTCATGATCGTGCTGGAGGGACCTTATGTACCCACTAAGGCCTCCACCATTGATCCCACCAAGAAAGTGCCAAAGACACTCTCTGAAATGGACAAGGATGAGATGGTCCTAGTGGGCCTTGACATGAAGGAAAGAAACATCCTGGTCAGCGCGGTTGACGACTCTATGATGCAAAACTTCAGCAACTGCAGGACAGCTCAGGAGATTTGGCAGTGCCTGATCATCCTAATGGAGGGCACGGATGAAGTGAGGGATGATCGGAGATCCCTCCTGAACCAGAAGTATGAGGCCTTCCGGCAAGGGCCTAAGGAAGAGATCGGAGTCACATACGAGAACTTCCTGAAGATTGTTAACGCCCTCAAGGGCTATGGAAGAGTGTTCACCAATGGTGAACTCAATGACAAATTCCTTAGGTCCCTTACTAAGGAATGGGATACAAAGATCTGCGCCATCAGAGAATTTGGCAGACTAGCAGAAACTGATCCACAAATCCTGTTCGGGAAGCTGATGTCCTATGAACTTCAGCTGAACACCAGGAAGGCAGAGGAAGAAGCAGAGAAGGCTGCTGCAAAAGAAAAGACGGTGGCCCTAAAAGCCAGTCACTCCAGAAAAGGGAAGGGTGCGGTGTCGTACCGTGCCAGAAATAAGGAAGAAGAGGAGGACTCCGATCCATGCTCCTCCAGCTCAGAACTGTCGGAAGAGGATTTCTCCCTCATCACTCGAGAGTTCAAGAAATTCCTCAAGATGAGGAATCAAAGGAAGAGAGACGGCTCCTCATCCAGACATCAGAAGAAAAACTACTCTTCTGACAGGTATGCATCTAAACCTAACAAACATCGTTCTTCTGATATTATTTGCTTTGGATGCAATAAGCCAGGTCACGTCGTGACCGACTGCCATCAAAACAAAAGAGATAAAGGGAAAGGAGAGGAGCTCAAATCCTCCGGAGATAAGAAGGAGCGGAGCTACATCGCAAGAAGACCAAAGACGCTAAGTGAGTCTGATTCCTCAGACTCCAGTGATGATGAGGAAGCCTACTTCGGGCTGGTGGGTCGCTCTGACTCAGAAGGAGAATGTCCCCCATTTACTGGGAAGGTAAAAGCTCACACCCCTCTTTCCGACTCCGACTCTGATCCTGAGTCTCAGGATGATGAACCTGAGGATGGCCCTTCGGCCCGCGAAGCTGAACTCCTCGAGAAGTATGAGCTTCTGCTCAACACCTTCGACGAGTGCCGTAAGAGACTGAGGGCTGAGAAAAAGGAAGTAAAATTCCTTAAGGGTGAGTGTGTATCCCTAAGGGAAGAGGTCACTAGTTTGATTTCTCTCCGGCAGGAACACCGTGACCTGACTTCAAAGCACTCAGAGTCTTTGCAGCTCCTTGATCTCAAGCAGGAGGAAGTCAACAAATTGGAAGAACTACTTGCGGCAGAAAGGAAGATCGTACAGAGCTTCTCTATGCCAAAAACAGTGCTTCCAGTCGTTGACACCTTCTCTGCTCAGGCCAAAGGAGCTGGCTTGGGGCATGTTGGGGCATCTGGTTCTTCATCTCGGAGAAACAAGAACCAGAGGAAGAATAAGGCCGCCAAGAAGGCCTCTGCTGATGAAAAGGGGAAGGCTCCTCTTAGTCCTGTTGCGTTCAGAAAGCCTGGCTTTCCTTGCAACCAACATGACTTTGAGTCAACATTTGGGCATCATTTCCGGCCCTCGGTTGCAAAGCCTAAGAGCCGGTATGACGGTTGGAACTTCCCCCGGAACTTTGGTGAGAGTGCCTTCAAGGCACCTTATGAGGAGATCCACATAGGAAATTATGGTCCGTTCTCTAGCGGCCATAATGGAAAGCAGGCGCCAAAAGTCAAGCCTGTTATTCAAAAGGTGACAAAGTCATGTGACTGCCATCACCATGAGGCATCCACCTCCAGATCCAAGGCCCCAGCTGTACCCGTTGTTCCCAGGGTAAGGCAGGAGCCTCGGAAGAGATACAACAGGTTCGACTGTTGGTGCTGTGGCAAAGTCGGTCACTTTGCCGTGGATTGTTGGTTTAATCCAAGGAACTACGAGACTCCCCATGTTAACAATGCGAGACCGACCACTCGTAGGGTTAACCGACCGAGGGGGAGTGTGCTAACCAGGAATCTAGGACCCAAGTTCGATTGGGTTCCTAAGGCAAATTAATTTTGTTTTGCAGGAATGTCCAAAGGCCACCAAAACGCCAATCTGGTATTTGGACAGTGGATGCTCCCGGCATATGACCGGGACAAGAAGCCTGCTGCGTGATTACACTCCAGTCGAGAATGGACCCAAAGTCATCTTTGGAGGGTCAGATCGAGGAGTCACCAGAGGTTATGGTATGATTTCCAACGGTATAATCTCTATCACCGACGTGGCTTATGTTGAAGGGTTAAACCATAACCTGATCAGTGTAAGTCAGTTATGTGATAAAGGTTATGACGTTAAGTTCTGCAAGGATAAATGTCTGATAATTTCACGTTCCTCCTCTGAGACGGTATTATCAGGCATTAGGAGCAGAAATATCTTCTGCTTAGATTTTCTTAGTATAGATTCATCTACCCCCGTATGCCTTGTGGCAACAGGCAGTGCTTCTCTTTGTGAACAATGGCACAAGAGATTGGCACATATTAATTATAAGACAATTAGTATGCTATTTTCTAAGAATTTAGTAAGAGATGCTCCCAGTATCAAGTGCATCAAGGATAGCCCCTGTCATGCTTGCCAGATGGGCAAACAGACACGGGCTACCTTTAAGAGCATTGCGGACAAAGACTCTTCCCGATGTCTTTATCTGCTACATATGGACTTGTTTGGCCCAATGCAAGTTCATAGTTTGGGAGGCAAGTCATATACACTAGTGATAGTTGATGATCACTCACGGTTTACATGGGTGTTCTTTTTGAAACGAAAGTCAGATACTTTTGACATCTTCACTAATTTTGTCAAGCAAGTTCAGAACGAATTTAACTGCTCCGTGGTCAAAATCCGAAGTGACCATGGAACAGAATTCGAATCTGGTGCTATGACAGAATTTTGTGAAGAACAAGGTATCTTTCATGAGTTTTCCTCCCCGCGCACTCCTCAGCAAAATGGAGTTGCGGAGAGGAGAAATAGAACTCTCATTGAGGCCTGCACGACTATGTTGAAAGATGCTTCTCTCCCGGAATACTTCTGGGCAGAGGGTGTCAATACGGCATGTCATGTACAAAACCGAGCGTTGATCAACAAACATCATCGTAAGACGCCCTACGAGCTACTGAAAGGCAGGAAACCAACCATGTCCTACTTGAGGATCTTTGGTTGCAGATGCTATGTACTAAATAATGGGAAGTATCCGCGTACTAAATTCGGTGAAAAATGCTTCGAAGGCATATTCATGGGATATAGTTCCCATAGTCGGGCATATAGGGTCTTCAATAAGAAAACCTTAGTGGTAGAAGAATCAATAAATGTTGTATTTGATGAAGGAAGCTTGCTTAACAGCAATTCTTCCAGTTGTATTCTTGAAGATGCAGGTGCTAGACTTAACCAGCTGAATCTGGATGAGACCCCTAAAGATGACGCACCCAAGTTCGTCAAAGTTTCCACCTCCACGTCATCTGAAAATGTTGAAGATCAAGATGGAACAAATCTTTTAGAAGAACGAGAAGGACAAGAAGTAGCTGAAGCTCCAGACGCCAGACTTCTAGAGCTCCGTCACGTGAGGGATCATCCTAGAGAACAGATCATCGGAGATCCTCGTGTAGGCGTCAGAACTCGAAGAGGTACAACTAACGAAGTATTGCATCTCAGCTTCCTGTCTCAGGTTGAGCCAAAGAAGTTCGATGAGGCGAACAAGGATGCGGCATGGATTCTGGCCATGCAAGAGGAACTACATCAATTCGAACGTTGCAAGGTTTGGACGCTGGTTCCCAGACCATACAAGCAGAATGTCATTGGCACGAAGTGGATTTTCAGAAACAAGCTGGATGAACATGGTGTCATCATAAAGAACAAGGCCAGGCTGGTGGCTCAAGGTTACAGACAGGAGGAAGGGATTGACTTCGACCAAACCTTCGCACCAGTCGCAAGGCTCGAGGCAATCCGGTTGTTCCTGGCATATGCTTCACACAAAGGATTCACTGTCTACCAAATGGATGTGAAATCGGCATTCCTGAACGGAGACCTGAAAGAGGAAGTATACGTCGCTCAACCCCCAGGTTTTGTCGACCCTACTTATCCCAATCACGTTTATTTTCTTAATAAGGCCTTATATGGGTTGAAACAAGCTCCATGAGCTTGGTATGAGACTTTATCTAGCTTTCTTCTTGAGAACAAGTTCTCCAGAGGTAAAATAGATAAAACATTGTTTCTCCGGGAAGTCAAAGGCAAGATTTTGCTGGTGCAAATCTATGTCGATGACATAATATTCGGCTCAACGGACAACAATCTTTGCAAAAAGTTTTCCAAACTTATGCAAGGAAAGTTTGAAATGAGCAGTATGGGAGAGCTCAAGTATTTCTTAGGCCTTCAAGTGAAACAGTCTGAGGATGGAATTTTCATTTCTCAGACGAAGTTCACAAATGAACTCCTTAAGAAATTCGGTATGGAGAGTGCAACCTCTATGAGGACTCCAATGGGATCCACCATGTCTCTGGATAAGGATGAGAAAGGTAAACCTTTCGATGAAACCAAATACAGAAGCATCATTGGATCCCTGCTCTACCTTACTGCCAGTAGACCGGATATTATGTTCTCCACATGTGTATGTGCCCGATATCAGGTGAACACTAAGGAATCTAACTATGTCGCTGCAAAGCGAATTCTAAGATACCTTAAAGGTACTCCTAATCTTGGCTTGTGGTACCCGAGGAACAATGATGTCGAGCTAATAGGCTTTTCAGATGCTGATTTTGCAGGGAGCAGGGATGACAGGAAAAGCACCTCCGGGACGTGTCAATTCCTCGGCAGGAGGCTTATCTCATGGAACAGCAAGAAACAGAATTGCGTTGCAACCTCCACAGCAGAGTCCGAGTATATCTCGGCAGGAAGCTGTTGCGCACAACTCCTTTGGATCAGAAATCAGTTAGCCGACTACAACCTTCAGTTCAAGGAAGTTCCAATGTACTGCGACTCCTCCAGTGCAATTGCCATTGCCAACAATCCGGTGTCGCACAGCAGAACGAAGCATATTGAAGTACGCTACCACTTCATTAGGGAGCACGTGGAGAACAAGGATATCTCTCTCTGTTATATCCCCACGGACAAGCAGATTGCTGATGTATTCACAAAGCCCCTAGACGAGGCAAAGTTCAATCTTTTCAAGACAGAATTGGGGATGCTCAATTATGAAGAATGAAGACTACAGAGGCTCCCAACTCGTGCATAATCTGAGGGGGAGCCGGGAACTCCAGCGTGAGTACAGATGCAAGAACTGAGGGGGAGCTAAGGGCCAAAGGTTCCTGACCCCGATTTGCCGAAGCCGAAAAGGGGGAGATAACCCTCTCGGGGTCAAGGCTAAGGTGGCTCCAGCTTGCTCCCAAGCACTCGGTATTGGTAAGGGATGTCTCCACTTAATGATGTTACGTTTATGGTCTTCAGTTGCTTTCCTTTTCACTTGCTCTATTCACCTTAGCTTGTAGGGTTTAGGCTTCTTCAAATAGGGGGAGATTGTTGGGTATTGTATCCACAATGTACCTGATTTGAAGAAGCCCCTGGACAAGCTAAGGTCAATAGACTATGTATTTGATAAACTTTTTCAAGTTGTACTTGCAGTTTCTCCACGCTAAGTGCACACCAATGTCAGGGTGCAGTAGGTCAATATACACGGATCTGCACGACGTAATCCCTCGTTGAGCAGATCAGTGTGTTGGCCTATGTGTACTCTCTCTATTGGAGTGCACTTACTTTCAAGTACAGGGCCGCTCATATGCAAGAGAAGACAAGGAGCATGGAGGATCAAGGAGGAGCTCCTAGGTGGAAGACGAAAAATCGTCCAAGGCAAATTCGACGAGAATCACCAAGTGATTCTCGCCGAATCGGCGAGAATCACTTGGTGATTCTCGCCGAATCGACGAGAATCATCAATGATTCTCGCCGACTCCTTCTGGCCATCTCAATATGGTGCCAAGTAAGATTCGGCGAGAATCGCTTGTAATTCCCGCCGAACCAATGGTCATGCAGCCCATGAATACAAGTTGAATTCGTTGAGAATCGACAAGTAATTCGACGAGAATCACAATCGATTCTCGACGAATCGTCGAGAATCACTTGATGATTCTCGCCGATTCGTCGAGAATCGTCTGCGATTCTCGCCGATTTTTCCTTGGCGTTTTCTCAGTTAATTTCCTGAACCGGATTCTGCCGCTGTTTAATATCTGGACCGGGACTTGGGGCTACCTCTGTGGGTCCCACAAACGGTCTTATTGGGGGTAGCTACAGTATAAATACATGGGTATTTTGAACAGTACCTACACAGAAAAATACGCGAGCTCACGGAAACCCTAAAATCGCGAAATCCTTCCGCCGCCTCCGTCGCCGCTCGCGCAAGTCCGTCGCCGCCACCGATAGATCTTCTTCCCGATCTCCGGCGACAGTAGCTTAGCAAGGCTTGAGTCTCACGCGTCTATCCAGAGATCCTTTGTCTCTCGATTTGTTGATCGGAAACACTTCCCATCCGAATCGATCGAGACGACCGATCCTCGTGTGACCGTTGGTAGACCGAGCTTGCTTCGCAACGAAGTTTGGATCTCCAAGTTCAGCAGCTGCTCTTCATCGTAGCCGCCGATCCCGAAGCTAGCCGCCGCTCGTGTGCCGCCGCCGGTTCCGGGGAAATCCTCTCCAAGAGAGACCAAGGTCGTAGACTCCTCATCGACTTCAAGAACACGTCGTCGAACAAAGAGGAACACCGGTGTCTCCAAGAGAAGTTTGTATCACGTGTACATTCTACTTTTATTTCATTGTAAAGGAACTTTAGTTCCGTGTTGTAAGGGTTGGGTGCAACCCGATTTGTGGGAGTGTTGACTCTCACGTGTGGAAGGGCTCCTTCCGTTAGTGAAGGGATTGGATTTCAATCCCGTTGGTGAAGTGACCGAGTCGTCCCTTGTTGGGGAGATAGGTCGAAGGGGGAAAGTGGATGTACCCAAGTCGGGGAACCACTATAAATTTGCTGTGTTTTCTGTGTGCTGTGTTTGTTGTTTTTATTGTGCAGGTACATCTGTAAATTCCGCAAAAGAACCACACGTCACCTATCCCCCCCCCATAGGTGCACATAGCCGACACTAGGTGGACTTTCACCACCATCCCTTTGGACGGCCAAACAATGAGCATTTTGTCTTCCCGGCATGGGTCACGGTAATTTAAGCCATAGACCGCCGAAGACCCTAATCTATGCCAACAGCTCTAACCGAACGACATAGAACGGGTACGGTTCCGCCTAACCCATTGCTCACACCACAACGTTAATTTAAAACATATGCGCGGGTCAAACGTCTCCGAGTCCCGTTTCCATCACATACTTCACATAACCCGGTTATGTTCAAGTTGGCTCCCAGGACACCAAGTTTGCAAGATCACGCATCCACCCAGTTTTCACGGTGCACCTTAGGGTTAATCCCCAAGGCTCCCTGTTGAAATCTACTACGTAGAAAAATCGAAAAACAAACATTCGCACGGAGTCTTCTCCAGCATTTATGCAATGCAAGATCACCGATCCAGACCAACATGTCCGGATAGGCTTCACACATCATGCCTATGTCCGTTCTCGATTATGGACTCTACACAACTGGGACTTCACATATCTACCCGAAGGAATGCCTCCAACTTACCGCAAACTCGCGAGAGCGGGCTTCCTATGCAAAAGAAGGAGAGCTTCACAAGCTCAAGTAGAGAATCGTTACCCTAGCATTCTTCCTTGGCTCCATGGAAATGTACGCGGATGTAAAGCACCGTAATCTCCTTGCCTTCGTAGATCCGAAGTCGGCTCATGATTTGGAGCTCTGAAACTCCTCCAACGACTGGATCTAGACTCCTTCTTCCTCTTTTGCTCTCCCCTCTCTCTAAGATTTAGACAGAGAACCACACAGAAGAATAATGGTTTTGAAACCCAATACTCGGGTATAACCCCATCGGGAAATAACCACAGCCGTCGGATCCCACAAAAAGGGATGCACGAATACGATCCAGGTCTGACCTGGACAAATGGGGCTAAACACTGCACGAATCACCAACAGGAGAAGGACACGTCCGCGTCAAAACAGTGTCGGAACAATTAGTCAACTCCCGCCAAAACCCCTGTGTCGACACTCCGCATCGACAGAGTCAAACACGCCATAATCTGCCCCGCGCTCGACGATCGTCGAACCAAGATCGTCGACCACTGCCAGATCGTCGAACGGAGATCTCTGGCCAAATCGTCGAACGCAGCCAGATTGTCGAACGGAGATCTCTGGCCAAATCGTCGAACGCACGGCCCGATCGTCGAACCCACGGCCCGATTGTCGAATGGAGATCTCTGGCCAAATCGTCGAACGCACGGTCCGATCGTCGAACCCATGGCCCGTTCGTCGATCGGAGATCGCTGGTCCGATCGTCGAACACACGGCCCGATCGTCGAATCAACGGCCCGATCGTCGAACCAAACTTGACACGCCCTGGGACACGCCCGTGTCCTGGGCCGTGTTTGCTGCTCGACGATCGTCGAACCCAATTTCGTCGACCTCTCGGCCAAATCGTCGAACCCAACACGACACGCCCGTGTCCTAGGCCGTATACCTCCTGCCAAATTCCAAATTTGACCCGGAACGCCTCCCGTCGCTCTTTTGAGTTTCGGGGCGTTACAACTCTCTCCCTCTTAAAAGAATTTTGTCCACGAAATTTCATAAAGGAAAGATAAGCACAAAACTAAAATTGTACCTGAGCGAAACAACTCCGGGTACTCGTCAAGCATAGTCTGCTCTCGCTCCCAAGAGAGCTCCTCTCGACCGCAATTGTCCCAACGGATCTTGACCATCTTGATCTCTTTATTGCGTAACCGCTTGACTTCCGAGTCCTCAATACGCACGGGCTTGACTTTTGTCGTCAACCCATTATCAATCGGCACTTGATCGACCGCGATCACTTGCATAGGCTCTTGCACCGCCTTCCGTAGCACCGATATATGGAATACATCATGTAGACCACTAAGCTCCACCAATAGCTTCAACCGATAAGCTGCTTCACCAATCTGCTCCAGAACCTCAAACGGTCCAAGGTATCTCGGGCTTAGCTTCTTCAATCGCCGCACCCGCGAGATACCCTTGAACGTCTTGATCTTCAAGTACACCCAATCGCCCACAGCGAACTCCACGTTCCTGTGCTTGGCATTATAGTACTTCGCTTGCCGGTCCTGAGTGATAAGCAATCTCTCCCGAATGGTTCGCACCAACGAAGTAGCATCTTCCACCTCTTGACGCTTGTACAACTTTGACTCACCCGTTTCCAACCAGGATAACGACGTGCGACATCTTCTACCATAAAGGGCCTCGAAGGGCGCCATTTGAATACTCGCCTGGTAGCTATTGTTGTACGCAAATTCCACCAAATAAAGATGGTCTTCCCATTGCTTTCCAAAGTCCAAGACACACATACGGAGCATGTATTCCATAGTTCTATTGACCCTCTCGGTCTGCCCATCCGTCTGCGGATGGAAGGCTGTGCTAAAACTCAGCTTTGTTCCCAACATTTGCTGCACAAGCCTCCAATCATTGGACGTGAACCGCCCATCTCAGTCACTCACGATGCTGCGGGGCACACCGTGGAGCCGCAATATGTTATCCACATATAACTTTGCCAACTTCTCCACCGGATCATCCTTCCTATGCGGAATGAAATGCGACACCTTCTTTAGCCGATCTACGACAACCCAGATGGCGTCGTTCCTCTTTTGCGACCTTAGCAAACCGTGCACAAATACATAGTGATGTCGTCGAATTTCCACTCCGAAATAGGCAAGGACTTCAGAAATCCTCCCAGCTTTTGGCACTCCGCCTTCACCAAGGCGCAAGTTTGGCACTTCGCCACATAGAGCGCCACATCCTTCTTCAAACCCGGCCACCAAAACAGTTTCTTAACATCACGGTACATCTTTGTGCTCCCTGGGTGAATCGAGTACTTGGTATGGTGCGCCTCGTACAACAAATCCACCCGCAAACTGCCCACGCTTGGGACGCAAAGACGACCGTCTTTCCAAAGCAATCCATCCACAATTTCATATTGGGAATTTGACCCATCCAGAGCCTCTATCATGAGTAGCTTCATGTGTCCATCCAAATCCAAAACCTGCCGAATCTGATCAGCCAGGTCATATTGAACTTCAGTCCAATTCAAGAGTGCTTCAGCACTTGACTGCTTGTCTACGCAAGAAATCTCCAATGCCTCCAACTCCCGAACCAACCGCTCGTCATGGATCGATAGCCAATTGGCTTGAGCTGGGCCCGACGACTCAACGCATCCGCAACCGCATTACCTTTACCAGGCATGTAGTGGATCTTGAATGTATAGTCTCCCAGGAACTCCATCCATCTACGTTGCCGCATGTTCAGATCTTTCTGATCAATCAAATACTTCAGGCTCTTGTGATCGGTGTAGATATCAATCTTCACTCCGTACAAATAATGCCTCCACAGCTTCAAGGAAAAAATCACGGCCGTTAATTCCAAGTCATGGACCGGATAGTTCCTCTCATGCACGTTCAGCTATCTCGAGCCATATACTATAACGCTTCCATGCTGTAACAGCACACAACCCAAACCACTGCCCGAAGCATCGCTATAAATCTCATAACTTTCGGTCCCACTCGGCGAACTCAGCACAGGCGTTGTGGTCAACCGACATTTCAACTCCTCAAAAGCTCGCGCGCACTCCGACGTCCAAACGAACTTCTGCTCCTTCCTCGTCAAAGTAGTGTGAGGTAACGCTATCCGCGAGAAGTTCTTTATGAAGCGCCTATAATAGCCGGCAAGCCCCAGAAAGCTCCGGACTTCTGCTACCATAGAAAGCTCAGGCCACTCCAATATCGCAACAATCTTCGTCGGATCCACTGCAATACCTTCCCCACTCACTATATGACCGAGGAACGCCACTGAGGACAACCAAAACTCGCACTTCGAGAACTTGGCGTACAATTGATTCCTCCTTAGCATCTCCAAAACCAAATGAAGATGCCTGAAGTGATCTTCCTCACTCTGCGAGGACACCAAAATATTGTCGATGAAGTCAATCACAAAATGGTCCAAGTACTCCCTGAAGGTTCTGTTCATCAAATCCATGAACACTGACGGCGCATTAGTCAGCCCAAACAACATGACTGTAAACTCGTAATGCCCGTATCTCGTACTAAACGCTGTCTTCGGGATATCACTCCCCCTTATTCGTAGCTGATAGTACCCGGACTTGAGATCCAACTTTGAGTACACCATCTTCCTGACTAACTGATCGAATAGATCATTAATCCGGGGGATCGGGTACTTGTTCTTTTCCGTCAACTTGTTGAGCACCCGATAATCAATACAAAGCCTCAAGCTTCCGTCCTTCTTCTTAACAAAGAGGACCGGTGCACTCCAAGGCGAAGAACTTGGACGCACATACCCTTGCTCAAACAAATCCTAAAGTTGCACCTTCAGCTCCGTCATTTCCTTAGGCGCTAGCCGATACGGAGATCGTGACATAGGCTTTGCACCTGGCACTAGCTCAATAGTGAAATCTATCTCTCGTTGAGGCGGGGCTCCAGGAAGATCTGCAGGAAACACATCAGGGTACTCAGCTATCACTGATATACTATCCAACGTAGGCTTTGGCTTTACAACCTCCACTAGTGTAAATAAGAGTTCTGTACTGGCATGAACCGCCTTCACCACCTGAAGAGCAGACATCAACATCTTGCTCGACCCTTTCAAGCCCGTGAAAGTCGTCTCACGACCTGCTCCCAGCTTGACTTCCTTGCTACCACAATCAATATAGGCTTGCTGCTCCGAGAGCCAGTCCATGCCAAATATAATGTCGAATTCCACTAGCGGCAATAACGACGCTTGCAAATGGAACTCCTGGCTCCCAATTTGAATCTTCACAGCACAGATTCTATCCGCGCGCATCGAACACCCATTGGGCAACAACACATCCAACTTGTCCTTCGCCATCGAAGAAGGTACTCCAATGCGCGATATGAATTCTTCGGACAAAAAGGAGTGTGAAGCTCCTATATCGAAGAGTGCTCTTGCCGGATTTTCACAAATCAAAACAAATCCTAAACAAGCAGTGGTAAGGTAACAAACAGATAACAAGTATTTAAAAGATTAACTTGCTATAGATTTAAATTTTACCTGTCACCACATCCGCCTGTTTGATGGCTTCCTGTTGGCCAAGATTATAAACCATCGGTTGGGCCGGAGCATAATGGGACGCGATTGACTCCACCGCCTTGCTCTTCTCTTCATAAGTCGCTCTCAGCTTCCTTTCGGACTTGGGACGTCCGCTCCAGCAATCGCGAGCAAAGTGCCCCGACTTTCCACAAGTAAAACATGCACCCGGGGTCTGACCCGTAGTCATCCCAGAAGCACCAGAAGAAGGAGCTGGACCCGAAGTCCTAGACTTCTTAAAGAACCTTTGATAGCCGGACTTTGAAGTAGTCGACACTTTGAACCCAGACTTCTTATCACCAATTCTCTTCTTCGTTTGAACATTCTTCATGTCTTTCTCTAAGGACCGGGCCGTGTTGACCAGGGTCAAGAAGCCCTGCGTCATAGGCCCTGAGAGTAGTAGCCTTGAATCATCTCTCAAACCTTCGTAGAATCGGTTCGTCTTGTGCTCCTCATCCGCGATGGTGGAGCTAGCATACCGACTCAATCGAGTAAACTCGTGGATATATTCATGTACGCTACTCTCTCCTTGAACCAACTTTAGGAACTCATTCTCCAAAGCTATCCTCTGCGTCGACGGGAGGTACCTAGCCAAGAATAGTCTTGAGAACTCCTCCATCGAGACGTATGTAAGTTGCTTACCTCTCAATAGATGCAGCTCCAATCCTTCCCACCACAATCTCGCTTCACCATCCATAAAGAACGTAGTAATAGTGGTCATCTGCCACTCCTCCATCTCCGTCGCTGTCAAGACTCTCTTCACACGGGAGAGCCAGTCTTCAGCTTGAGATGGGGTTCCCAACCCCGAGAATACCGGAGGATTAAAGCTCATGACATGTTTGAGCTGTCTCTCGGTTGCCCTCCTCGGCACCACCGGTTCCTCTACTACCTGTTCCATCCTTCTCTGCTCAGCCACTTGCAGTGGTACCTGCTCCATCGCAGGAGCGGGATACTGTACCTGCCTTGCAGGCTGCGCATTGATCATTGCAAACACTGCTTCAGCCACCAGTCGAATGGTTTCGGCCGAAGGAGGTGTTGCAGGAGCATCATTTAGTGCACTGCTAGCCTCAGAAACTCGACGTTCCGACGGCCCAACACCGCTTCTGGTCACCTATAGTGGTACAAAACATCATTAAGTGACCAAACAAAATTGCAAACAGCAATTATAGGAACACGCAGGTTCCCCAAACAGGTGTATTTTCATTCCTAAGTGGACATTCATGGGTTCTTTTATTGTTATAACGATGACGCACATACATGTGCTCACCACCCCTTAAAAAGAATTCGTCCACGAATTCATTTAGGCCTGACCGAAACCAGTAGTATGATACCAAATTGTAACACCCCCTATCCGTCACATAGTATATAGCAGTAGGTCCGGCCGGGGCCCGACGCCATATACCACAGACAGACCGGGTGGTTACTCAAAGGAAACCATCCAACCAATCACAACGTCCTACACAGTTCATTCTAGCGGAAGCAGTTTAAATAGTTGCAATTAAAAGAACCCAGCAACAAGCATGAATGTCCACTAACAAGCCAAAAAGGAATGAAGTACATACACAAGTACTGGCCTTAAGGCCTTACAAATAGTTTACTCAAATTACATGTTTTCCATAACACGGCACGTAGGCCAGTCACACATGAACGAAAGCAAGTAAACATTCCAATTAGGTCTTCGAGGGTCGGCTTCGCAATTTGGGCTTTAGCCCGCTATTGACCGCTTGGTCCAGCAGCACCTGCAAGCAACAAACCACCGCACGGTGGCAAACCAAAGCAACGGTCAGCAATGCTAACCAAATTATAATGATCCCCCCAACTCGGGGCGGTGATGATCCTTCCCTGCACTTTATTAGTATAAACAAGCAGTAGTAATGTCACAACATCACAGGCGTAGGCACGCCCGGCCACACACCCTGTGCACTCCGGGCACATTCTCGGTGATCACAGTCAAAGTCCGCTGACTCACCACCATCCCTTTGGACGACCAAACAATGAGCATTTTGTCTTCCCGGCATGGGTCACGGTAATTTAAGCCATAGACCGTCGAAGACCCTCATCTATGCCAACGGCTCTAACCGAACGATATAGAACGGGTATGGTTCCGCCTAACCGGTTACTCACACCGCAATGTTAATTTAAAACATATGCGCGGGTCAAACTTCTCCGAGTCCCGTTTCCATCACATACTTCACATAACCCGGTTATGTTCAAGTTGGCTCCCAGGCCACCAAGTTGGCAAGATCATGCATCCGCCCAGTTTTCCGGGTGCACCTTAGGGTTAATCCCCAAGACTTCTTGTTGCAATCTACCACGTAGAAATCCCAAAAAACAAACATTCGCACGGAGTCTTCTCCGGCATTTATACAATATAACATCACCGATCCAGACCAACATGTGCGGATAGGCTTCACACATCATGCCTATGTCCGTTATCGATTACGGACTCTACACAAAGGGACTTCACATATCTACCCGAAGGAATGCCTCCAACTCACCGCAAACTCGCGAGAGCGGGCTTCCTATGCAAAAGAAGGAGAGCTTCACATGCTCAAGTAGAGAATCGTTACCCTAGCGTTCTTCCTTGGCGCCATGGAAATGTACGCAGATGTAAAGCACCGCAATCTCCTTTCCTTCGTAGATTCGAAGTCGGCTTGCGATTTGGAGCTCTGAAACTCCTCCAACGACTAGATCTAGACTCTTTCTTCCTCTTTTGCTCTCCCCTCTCTCTAAGATTTAGACAGAGAACCACACAAAAGAATAAGGGTTTTGAAACCCAGTACTCGGGTATAACCCCATCAGGAAATAACCACAGCCGTCAGATCCTACAAAAAGGGATGCACGGATACGATCCAGCTCCGACCTGGACAAATGGGGCTAAATACCGCACGAATCACCAACAGGATCAGGACACGTCCGCGTCAAAACAGTGTCGGAACAATTAGTTAACTCCCGCCAAAACCCCTGTGTCGACACTCCGCGTTGACAGACTCAAACACGCCACAATCCGCCCCGCACTCGACGATCGTCGAACCAAGATCGTCGACCGCTGCCAGATCATCGAACGGAGATCTCTGGCCAAATCGTCGAACGCAGCCAGATCGTCGAATAGAGATCTCTGGCCAAATCGTCGAACGCACGGCCCGATCGTCGAACCCACAGCCTGATCGTCGAACGGAGATCTCTGGCCAAATCGTCGAAAGCACGGCCCGATCGTTGAACGGAGATCGCTGGACCGATCGTCGAACACACGGCTCGATCGTCGAACCCATGGCCCGATCGTCGAACCCATGGCCCGATCGTCGAACCAAACTCGACACGCCCTGGGACACGCCCGTGTCCAGGGCCGTGTTTGCTGCTCGACGATCGTCGAACCCAATTTCGTCTACCTCTTGGCCAAATCGTCGAACCCAACACGACACGCCCTGGGACACGCCCGTGTCCCAGGCCATGTACCTCCTGCCAAATTCCAAATTTGGCCCGGAACACCTCCCGTCGCTCTTTTGAGTTTCGGGGCGTTACATTCAGGGTGCAAAGTTAATCCTACAAAACCGTCCTACACCTTAAGGGAAGACAATGAGTCACCATGGACCCCTTGGGGTCAACCCAAATGGTCATGTTGACCAAAGTCAACTCTAGCCCTAACTTGATCAAAGTACCCTTCCTAAGGGTCAAGTGACCCCCAAAGTGGCAAGACAACCCTACCCAGCCCAACCTAGACCCTAGGGGAGGCCAATGGGTCACCAAGAATCCATTGTGGTCAACCAAAAAGGTCAAAATGACCAAGGTCAACCCTAGTCTAGTTTAGGTCAACTTAGCCCAAATGGGCTAACCCAAGCTCAAGCCTCTTCCATTTGGGCTAAACACCTCCAATTATGTGATAATATGAATTATTGGGCTGCAAATTAGCCCAATGGATGACTAAGTCAGCCTTGATGACTAGGAGAGAGAGAGCTTCACTTCACCCTTAATGGAGGAGAGAGAAAGAGGGAGGAAGAAGCCATTCATGGCTTAGGGAGGCCAAGAGCCACCTTTGATGGCTGGATTCAACTCCTCTTGGGAAGAGGAGGAGTTTCTAGCTGTTTCCTGGCCACCCCAAACCAGATTCACCCCCCCCCCCCCCCCCCACCACCACCATGGCCAAGAATGGCCTTTAATGGCCATTCAGCCCATACCCTTCCTCTTCCTCATCTGGTGGTTTTAAAAGCTTCACTGGACTCAGGGGAGTCGTTTACACATTTTACCTGAAGAAGACATGACATCCCACTGTGCAGTTGCAGCAATCCGGCCAGCGGCACCACCACCATGGCAACCCGGAGATCGGCTCGTCTCCAGACCACCAATAAGGTCATCCCCTCATCCTCTCTCTGTGGGTAGATCGTAGGGCCAATTAGGGATGAAAATTGGGCTCAATTAAGCCCGATCGGGAAGGAAGATTTCCAGATTTTTTCATGAAAAATGAACCTCTTGAGATCGCTGGAGACGGCCCCTCCGGCGGGTGTGCCGCCGCCTGGCGATAGCCACCACCCCGACGGAGGTGGTGGTGGCGGTGGCTGGCCAGGGAGGTGGCTAGGTGGCCACCGACAGCGGCTTGAAGAAGGCCCAGGAAGAATCAATCCTGGCCGTTGGCGCGCTGGGGACGATGACCAGATGTCGTCCGTCATTGCGCCAAGATTTGTGCTAATATAAATTAAACTATAGGATAAATATTCATTTCATGTGATATTATATCACACATTATGTATTTAATGTTTTTAATTATTAAAAATACCGAGGGACCTCTAGTGAAATAATGGTAAATATTAAAGTTGTATCCCTATGGGTGTACTCTAATTTAAAATTAGTTTGAACTAATTTGGGTGTTTGGTTTGATTAGGGCACTGATTTTGGTGGGGTCTATATCTAGGGTTAGTCGTAGACTAAATTGAGTGCCCCCACTTCAACCCTTGTCCAAATGACCTGAAATTTGGACAGGGAGTCACCTTAACCTATACCTAGTCCTGTCCAAAAATGGGAATTTTTGGAGATAATTTTCTATAGGTTTTGGAAAAATTAAATAAATCATGTGTAATTTAATTAGGTGTCTTAAACACCTCAAAAACCCCCAAAATTTTGGTGGGTGATCTTGGGGAATAATATTGGGCTCTGGTAATAATTTCACCCCTTTTGGGTTTGATATGATAAGGTAACTGTGTAGCCAAGGGTTGGCCCATTTTATGTCAAATTAGGGCTAAGTGCCCTAGGTGCTCTTGAGTTGGCCAACCTCACCCAAAGGTGAGGGATCTTGGCACTCAGCTACATTAGCACACAAAATACCCCCACCGTTGTTATTTGGTGGAAGTTGAAGGGTGGAGCCCTAGGATACTAGGGTAGGTCCTATGTGTGCAAACCTAGGGTTTGAAGGTCAAGAGACCCTGAAATGACTTGAAACTTGGTGGAGAGGACTTTAGGGTTGTCAAGGTCCTCTGGTAAAAATATCATGAGATTTAGAGGCTGATAAGTTCCCTAAAACCCTAACCCTAGTTTAGTGCACAAACATTATACATGTAAAATAGGCCATCAAGACTTTATGAAAAGTTGTGAATCTTTGGTAGTATAGTCATAGGGTTAATATGAGTCCCTGGTAATTTTATTGGAAATTTTGGAGCAATAAATTTAGTACCTCCTTTGTAATACATGGATTTGGCCTTGTAAGTCATTTGTTTATTATAATCTTATTGTTCATTGGAAAATCATGTAAATTGGGCAGAGGGTGTTTTGGGTCATTATACTCATACGTGAATTTTATTATAATTTTTAGAAGTATATTATCAGTACTGACTTCACAAGCTTATAATTATACAATTATGTTCAAAAATAGATTCAGAGCCCAATGATGATTAGAAAAGTGTGAAACTTATGCAAAAGTGTACTTAGGTCATTATGCTCATGAGCAAATTTTATCTTAATTTTTAGATGAATATTTTCAGTAGTTGTTTCATTGATTTATGGAAGTGAGTTATTGATCACAATTAAACTTAGTGTTTATTATTCACTAAAAAATTTGAAACTTGGTCAGGAGTGATTTTATGGAATTTTAGTTATGCTTGAATTTTCTTATAATTTTTGGAAGCTTACTTACAGCACTTGCTTCTTTAGATGTTAACTATGTGATTATATTTAAAATTATGGATCAGAGGCTTAAACCATGCAAAAAATTTGGGAGACTTGAATTTATTGTTAATTAGCTGCCTACTATTTATCATAATTTTATGGAGTATTTTGCAAGACTGTAAGGGCCACTTCATATTCAACCTGGGGCATTTGGATTTTTAGGAGAAATAAATAAAATGTTAAATAACTTAGGAAAATTCTAAGTTTCTGGATTTAGGCTATAAATGTCATGATATGCCTCCATTAATTATCTTAGGGTGTTTGGATGAGTATTTAGAGTACCTCCTATCATGCACGTCATATAGAATAAGGTAGTCTGCATTTAGTAAAAATGCGGAAATCGTGTTAACATGGGGAATGGTCGTAGGGAGATGAGATTGTGGTCTACTGATTTTAGTAAAGTGGATTGGAGTATACCATTGGAAGTTGGGGTGAGTAGGTTGTAGAGTTGTCTAAGATTAGGTGGTGCTCGGGATCGACGAAAGATTGTCTTTCCTGTGGAGGGAGAGACAGGGTCAAAACACATTAGGGTTAGAACCAGTGTAATACAAAAGGGATCGGAAATCGATTATTAACCAATAATAAAAAAGTGTCTTGCGAAAGGGAGCTTTGGGCTTCATCCCATCTTAGTTCCTAGTGCCCTCGAGGACCCTTCACGGGGTATGCCTTGGGCAGTCATGGGCTAACCTAAACTGTAGGCAAAGAAAACTGTAAGAGTAACTAGCATAACAAGGGAATTCACTTTCACTCACCTCGATGTTTTGGGATGTTAGGTTGGGTCACACGGGCAGTAGGCTTGGTGGTTTTGATGATGGACAGGTTGGCCCGACGAGCTTTGGCTTGGTTATTGATTGTGACGGACGGGGTAGTCCGGGGTGCTTAGGCCCGGTTGTTGATTGTGATGGACGGTATGGTCCGAGGAGCTTTGGCTCTGTTGCCGATACATAAGGTTGTATGTGCTAAAGTATAAGGTGGTGGGTCTTCAGTATTGGAGGGTCGATACACCGACACCAATACTTTGACTCGACAAGTGTGGTTTTCCACTTTGCCAAGATAAGTCTGGTGGACTTGCCAGCAAAGAGTACGCAGGAGCTCCGCTTAGTGCACCAGTGTCTAGGTGTACGATAGGTCTAACTGGTAGTGCAATTACCAGTTTAGAGGTGGGTAAGTCCCAACCCACCGCTTTCGTCTGCCACTACGGAGGTATTCTAGGATGTTAGGCTCCAGAAAGGGGGATCTAAAGGTTTATGTGCATAGAGTCGAGTGGGTGTGTTGCACTTGCATGTTCACATCATGGCATACTTGCATGTCATAGCATCATCATTACATATAACCCTGACACCTATTGTATAAAGTGGTATGGGATGCTTTATACAATTTGCCATGCAAAACACCCCTTAGCTTATAAGCTTGCATGAGTGTGCTTATAAGTTAAGGTTATTATTCTTTAAATATATACATGCTTGTTAGAAAACCGACACCCTATCGTATAAATTGGTATGAGACTCTTTCTATGATAGGAGTCTTGCAGAAGATCCCTTAGCTTATGTGATTTCATATAAGTTAGGGTTACATTTTACTTGTTCAGCTTTTCATGCTTTTATTACTGCCACTTATACTTATAAATCTGCTAGATTAGTTTCGCCGTCACCTGCTCTTTGTTCATTCTCCACCTTCAGAGCTTCCCTTTCCTCCTATCCGCCCGGTGCCTAAGAGCCATGGGGGGAGGGGTGGGGGATGATAGGACTTAGTCTTTTAGACTAATGATTTTCGAACCACATCATTATAGGGGACCATGGTGCCCAGTATGGAGGAGCAGCCCCGGAGGTCAGCACGCTTGGAGATGGGACAGTCTAGCACCGGAGTTCAGACAGCTGGGACTGTGAGTCCCGATCGTTAGTAGATGTTTAGTTTTGCTTCCGCGCTGAGTGATGTGTAGTGAGGATATTGATGTACCGGGCATGAGCCCTATTTTCAGTACCTTTATTATTATTGATGTGGACTCTCCCTTTGTGGAGATTATTTACTATATATGTGATTTATGTGGACATGTCTTTTACTCTTTTGCTACTTTATGTGATCGTTTTGGCCGGCAGGATCAGCGCTTTGTAGTGACGACCTTCCCGGGTGTGAAGGTGTCACCGCAAAATGGCGGTTCTGGGCCTAAGACCATGTGGTTGTAAAAGAAAGGGGGGGCGGGGGGGGGGGGGGGTCTTACAAGTGGTATCGAAGCAGACCTCGATCGAAAAGGTAGCAGTCCACAAACCCTAGGTCACCCCCGCACGAGTTTAGTTTGGGGACAAAATAAGTAGCGGAAGCAGTGGTGTGCCCATATGGGGGATCACATATAAGTCATCCACTATTAATTAGGTTTGGGTCTATTACTTATAAATGATCTTTTTGACGCTGCCTCTGGCATAGCCTACACCACAGGGCAGAGTCCAGCAAACTCCAAATGTTGCACCACCTCCCCCGGCTCCTACTCCGTTTCTACAGTCGAAGATGGGGCAGACTTTGACAGCCATACTGGAGGCTTTCAGGGCCCAGCAGGTTCCCGCTCAGCAGCCAAACCCGGGGGCCAATTGGCTGAGCATCTTCCGAGGACTTTCTCCCCCATCTTACTTGGGGACAGAGTCGGCTGTTGGGATGGAGGAGTGGCTGGATATCATGTATGAGATGCTGACCGGGATATGGTGCCCATGGGAGGAGTGGGTGCCTTTGGTGGTTTCTTGCTTGGAGTCCCATGCCAAGATATGGTGGAAGACACTACTGGACACGACGTTTGCTGATAGAGAGGTTGCAGAGATTGCTTGGGAGGACTTTAGGGCCGCATTGTTGGAGCACTTTGTTCCGCAGTAGGCCAAAGATGAGCTGGAAGACAGATTTCTACAGTTGAGGCAAGACAACAAGACGGTGGTAGAGTACACAGGGAGTTCAATCATCCTGCCCGGTTTGCAGATTCTTATCAGTTGGATGAAGCAGGATACACCAAGAGGTTTTATAAGGGCATGCGAGATGATTTGAGAGAGGCTATGCTATTCGTATCTGATGGACCTATACCTCGGATCTTGGAGATGGTAAAGAAGATTGACGCAGATTGGCACATGACTCGAGGCCGGAAGAGGCCAACAGAGGATCAGGGCCGTGGAGCTAGAAATGATCAGAGAAGGGGCCGCATTTCTAATGGGAGAGATGGGAGAAGAGCAGAGGACCAACCTTGTCAGGAGGTGAAACAGGAGTCGAGGGAGCCGGTGGTAATGCCTCCTCAACCTCTCCAGATGCGGTAGATAAAGAGACTCAGGGGTATGGCATATCCCCCGCTCGAGCGCTACTACTGCCATTAGGTGGGGCATATCCGGAGAAATTGCCCCATGAGGGGGGCACCACTACCAGCAGCATCGGCTGCTCCGCCTGCACAGCAGTTTGGAGGCCGAGGATGTGGCCAAGGACGCGGATACCAGGGCGGAGACCGCAGACAGAAGAGGGAGCAAGTGTATTCCCTGGATCTGGCTCAACCACGGAACGCGGAGCAAGTGATAACATGTACGCCAGTAAATTTTAAGTTCTTTCTTTCCTAAAAAGTTGGACTCATGGATGTAGAATTATTAGAACTAGGAAGGAAAACCATAACTAGAGTTCTAAATATTTAACCACCCCAGGCATAATCTTCATCGGTGGCAAGCCTTCTTATACGCTATTCGATACGGGTGTTTCACACTTATTCATATCAGAAGCCTTCGTGGAAGGACTACAAGATATGGAGCGATACACAGGCTTGATGATGAGGGTGCGACTACCCAACAGATCGAAGCTATTCACCTCCGCCCACTACAACATGGAGGCGATGATCGACGGAAAGGCATTCGAAGCACCACCGACGATCCTGAGTATTACAGCCTATGATCTGATCCTAGGCATGACATGGTTGCATTGGAACCATGCCCAGATCGACTGCCTGTCAAAGAGGATCACCTTGAGGTATGGGGATTCCTATGTCATCATCGAAGGTATTAGACCTACCATCCCTCTCTTGTTATCATCTGTGCAGGCCGTCAAGGCCCACTTGTAGGGAGAAGAGGTCTATGAAGTGTTGTTTGAGATGGTTGAGGCCAAGGGTTCCATCTCTAGTATTCCAATGGTCCGGGATTTTACTGACGTGTTCCCAGAGAAGCTGCTAGGGCAACCCCTGCATCGGGAGAAGGACTTCCAGATAAATCTCGTGCCGAGGGCTAAGTCCGCATCTAGAGCTCCTTACCGGATGGACCCGAAGGAGTTGGCGGAGTTTCGAAGCCAGCTGCAGGAACTAGTGGAAGCCAGATTTGTTCGGCCGAGCTCTTCACCGTGGGGAGCCCAAGTGCTGTTCGTCAAGAAGAAGGACGGGACACTCAGATTATGCATCGAATACCGAGCACTGAACAGACTGACAGTCCAGAATACCTATCCACTGCTGAGGATAGATGAGCTGTTTGACCAGCTGGAGGGGCTCATTTCTTTTCAAAACTGGATTTGAGATCGGGCTACTACCAGCTGCAGATTCAGGAGGACATTCCGAAGACTGCCTTCAGTAACAGATATGGGTTGTTCGAGTTTACCGTGATGCCCTTCGGGCTCACGAATACACCATCGGCATCCATGAGCCTCATGAACCGGGTGTTCGAGGCTTATCTGGATGTGTTCGTCATCGTGTTTATTTACGACATCCTCGTTTACTCGAGGACAGAGGAGGAGCACACACGACATCTGACACTGACTCTAGAGAGACTGCGAGAGCATCGCCTTTATGCGAAGTTCAGCAAATGCCAATTTTGGTTGAAGGAGGTGGCCTTCCTAGGACATATTATTAGCGGAGCCGGGTTGGCAGTGGACCCGGCTAAGATTCAGGCAGTTCGGGATTGGCCGCCGCTGAAGACGGCCACAGATGTGTGGAGTTTTCTAGGACTGGCCGGTTATTACCGGAAGTTCATAGAGGGATTCTCTCAAGTTGCCCTCCCACTCACGTCCCTAACGAGGAAGGATGTGTAAGACCCCCCTCCCCCTTACCAAGGAGGGCTACCGGATCTTATGCCCAGAACCGCCGTCTTACGGTGGCACTAACTCACGGGTTAGTCGACACCGCAACACGCCGATTCTGCCGGCTAGTACGATCATAAACCTGTAGGCCAATATGAGAAATAAGAAGTATAATTGAGTATAAAATGCCATCAGTCCACATGTCACAGTACAATCATATAAAGGAAATGAATAGTACATCACTAGTCCACAGAAAAGTACAGAAGAAAGAGTAAAAAGTGCTTATGCCCAGTACATCAAATCTCTCTCTCACAAAATGGTAAATGCGGAAGCTAAACTAGAACATCAAGACTCGTCCCACCTGAGGACGTGCAGTAGTGGTAGTAGCATGCTGAAGTGGTATCTGCTCCTCATGCCCTGCCTCCTCGACGTGCTGGTGCTCCATCTCCACGGGCTCCTAAAAATAGTTGGTCACCGACCATTAGTCAAAAAGACTAAGTCGTTTCCTCCGCACCTCGCCCCGCAGCTCCTAGGCACCGAGCGGGAGGACGAAGCGGAGGACAACAAGGGGTAACAAGGTGGAAGCAGGTGACAATATCTAACTAATGATGTAATAAATACTGTAGATCTACTCTAGCAATTCTATGTACGGTACAAGTAACAAGTAACAAGTAGTGCAGTAATGAAAGGTAAAGAAGCAGCAGTATGAACAAGTAAATAAGCTAAGCTACCACTATGCTATCATCACAAGCGTACCCTAACTTATATAAATGCCCATACAAATATATAAGTTAGGATTTCCAGGAAATTTAACTTATCATATAAAAGAGCCCATACTAATTTATATGATAAGGATCTATGAAGCGTATGACCTAATATGAATGAATGATATGATGCAATTTTATGCGCAGGCAAGTGCAACTCACACACAACGACTCTGTGATCACAGACCTTTAGTTCCCACTTTTTGAGAGCTAGCATCACTCTCGGGTACCACCGCTGTGGCTACGGCAGCAGCGGAGCGGGCGTCTCCGCTTCTAGACCGGTATGCACACTACCAAGCCTTAGACCCCTCTCATACGCCTCTGTACACGTCCAAGGTGCACTCTAGAGTCTCGCGTACGTACTTTGCTGACAAACCCGTCAGTCTTGTTGGGTCGGATGTGTGTTATCGGGGGTCGTCCTCCAGACCGCAGTGTAAAACAACCCACTGGCCCCTCTAACTCCCACAACCGCCTGGTGCACCGTACTGCCATCGGTGTGACGAACGGCCAGTACCGCATGCCCCGCCACGATATTTATGCACATGCAAGTAATTCATACCGAGCCTTCCGCTCGCAGGACCAAAACCCGTCCTGAATCACTCAAACCCAAACACGGGTGAGAACGCACATCAGTGCCTTTATACCAACTCCCTCAAACCCCAAAACGGGTGAGCATATGTCATGAATCTCTCCAGCCCACACACGGGCGAGAAGGTACAACAATGTCCTAACCTATTAAACTACTCTTGCCTACGGTTTATTATACTTAGAGATTTAAGGTTAATCCCAGGACTGCCCCCGGTATTCCCTGTGAAGGGCTCTCAAGGGGCACTAGGAACTGTGTTGGGATTACGCCCAGCGTTCCCTTTCGCAAGGATATTTATTTTAGTTGATGGCTACCCATGTATCTTCCCAGCTCTCCTTATTGCTTTAGTATAACCCTAGTGACTTAAGTTATTACCGGGAAAACCGACGGTCTTCCGCCGATCCCCACTCCAGTTGTTAGTTAAGACTTGCACTTTTGATCCCTCACTAAGAAAAACTCTACCCACCAGGGTTACATATGTTGAACTCTCTCTTATTTCTGCCGATAATCAGTCCCCTGGTAATTCCCTAAGGCAAGACCTATTTGTGTTATATGCAGACCATGACCTATGTTTACCCTAGAGATGTGATCTTCCAAAACTTAAGGCATCTTGCCTCTAAATATTTATCCTAAGGTATTATGGACTAAGGGAACTACCCTAAGGATTCTCATAATTTTTCCTGGCCAAATGGTCATTTAATTAATTCTCTTAATTTAAATGCTCGGCCACTTTACACATGAAGTGATTTAATTAAGCATCCTCTGACTTAGGAAATTTTTCCTGAGATGTATATTAACCAAATATTGCTGCCTTCAGAATTTCATAATTTTCCTTAAATTATTTATTGTCATTTTCTATTTAATAACAATCCCACATAAATTCCATTTTACACATGAAGTATAAGCATTATATACTCAAAAATTCCAGAAAATTACAGAGCCTTTAAGACACTAAATTATGGCTATTGGCAGAGAATCATCAAAATTGAATGTAAGATGACCTATGGGGTTCCATTATAAGGTATTTACCAAAATGCCATTGTACTAATTTAACACAAGTAATGCATCCAATAAAATTCTGAGAAATTCATGATAAACTAATATCAACATTTTATGACAGTAGAATAAATCCCAAATTTTTCAGAGGTATAAATATATCATTTCAAGAATTATCATGATAAGGGTAAAATGGGAAATTTAGGGTATCTACTCCAAGGTTCTTCAAAACAGAGAAATCATAATTTTCCTAAGTCAAATGTGATGTAATCTATGCCTTGGTAATGTTGTTTGGATTTGTACTTGAATAAATCCTATTTTCCAATTTTTAATTCCAAAATAGCTATAATGAAAAATAAATTCCAATAAATGGAATTTTGATCCCAAAAATTCCCTCATTAATTTGGGGGGGTGAACTTTATCCTAATGAACCACTGTAATTAATTTCATAATTCTTGCATGCAACCATTGGGCTAAATTCACCAATTTGCATTTTTGCTATTTGCACACCAAGCCTTAACATAGGCTAGCACATGCAAGTGGATTCCCCAACATGCAGTGATCCCAAGGTGCTGAAAATTTTATCATGCACCAAGGGTGACCCCACTGACCCACCACCAAAATATGGGGCCATGGGGAGGAGTAGAACTCCATATATATCATTTATTTAAATTTTGATATTTTACCAAAAACTATAGGAAAATATTTTCCAAAAATTCCTAAATTTTGGCAGGAGGTAAGTAAGCCCTAATCATGCATGTGCCCAAAATTTGGGATCATGGTGACTAATATTGAGACCAGGGCATCCAATATAATGTTTGACCTAGTCTAGGACCAGTCCTAAGAGAAATGTCCTACAGGGCTGTACACTACTCCAAAATGTATGTTTAGGGTGGAATTTTAAAGGTAAGACCCTAGGCTACATTTTTCATTGAGGGTCTAAGGTCTGGAAATGCCTCTAGGAGGCCTAAATGTAACATGCAAAAGTACTGATTAAGTGTGACAGAAAATGACACTATTCATATATTAATCTGATTTATATTAATAATCGGCGCACGAATCTTAAAGTAAGAATCGACGGGATCCGGTTATCGTCTACCTCCAGCCAACGGCTGAGATCGAGCCGACCTGGAGCGATTTTGCCGGCGGTTTCCGGCCAGCTGAGGCGTCGCCACCTCCGGCCAATGGTGTCATCACCTTCACGGTGGTGGTGGCTATCATTTCCCGGCGATGGGGCGGCGGGAGACGGCGGCGACGGCGATCCCGAGCGGTTTCAGAAACTTAGAATTTTCTAGATTTTCTCACATGGCATCGGTCTCAATTGAGCCCGATCTCTCGCCTATTTGATCTAAGAAGCTAGTGCGGGTAGAGGTGAAGTGAAACGCACCATAATCGGGGCTTGGCTGCGGGTCAGGCGGCGGTTTGCCGTGGTGGTGGTGCGCCGGCGAGCTCCTCCCCGAAAATTCAATTCTCCACCGTTCTCCATGAGTAAGTAGTCGAATTCCACTCCTCTCGGCCTTCTGAAGCTGATGGTGAGCTCTGTTTGGACTGAGGTGGGCTATAAGTGGAGATATCTCCAATGCTAGCTCGGTTTTGGGCTTTGGAGATTTCACCCAGCTGCCATGTGGCTCTCAGCTCTGGAATTCTGCTGGAAATGAAGAGGGGAGGTCAGCCACTTGGTTTTGGGCAGCCTAAGTCAGCTGATGGGGTGGCCATGTGGCCACCATTTCCTTCATCCCTCTTTCTCTCTCCTCTTCTCCTAAAATTTCCAATTTTACCCCCTTGCATGCATTCTCTCTCCTGATTTAGAGGGGTAGGGTTGGTCTTGTTCACTTGGGCTGACTATGGGCCAATTTTGGTGGGCTTGGTCCAAGGGGAATGACTTGGCCTTCATTTCATTCCTTAGGTCAAATTGTTGACCAATTTGACTTTTGGGGTTGACTGGTCAACTATGGTGGGTGGACTGACCCCACCTGGTGGAAATGGGTCTAGTGGCACCACCCAACTTGGTTTGGGTCAAGGGGGGTGCCCCACTTAGGTTAATTAGGCCTATGGGTGTGGGTTTGACCAAATTAAGCCCAAGGTTGACCTTGGTCAACTGGGGTCAAAATGTTGACCCAGTGACAAACCCTAGGGGCCACTTAGATTGTCTTTAGGGTTAGGGCAATGTGGTGGGGTCATGGTGTGGCTAGGGTCCCCACTTAGGCTAGTTTGACCTAGTTTGACTATGGTCTTATAGTGGGCCCCACATGGCTACCACCCACTACCTGGGGTCAAACCTAGCTGGTCTCCTCAAATCTCACCCCATGCCTAACCCAATCTAAGTTGAGGGGTCTAGAAGTAACATGGGTTGTTACAAATTCCAATAAACAAGAAAATAATTTCGTCCCCGAAATTTAAGTTCGGGTCTACGGGGTTCTATTTGCAAGAATTATCAAGAATCTTAAAAGCATAACTTAAATGTACCTGATGCGAATAGCTCCGGGTGTTGCTCCAGCATCAGATCTCTCGGCTCCCAAGTGTGCTCCTCCCGTCCATGGTTGGACCACAGCACCTTCACAAGGGGAACCTTCTTCTTCCGCAACACTCGGATGGCTGTATCGTCAATCCGGATCGGCTCCAATCTCACTGATCTGTCAGGCTCTACCGGTCCGGCTGTAGTAGTGATGTGCTGCTCCGGCCGAAGGAGAGCTCTCCGTAAGGAAGAGACATGGAAGACGTCATGTAGTGCACCCAACTCCGGTGGCAGCTGCAGTCGGTAAGCTAAGGGGCCGATCCACTCCAGGATCAGGTAGGGCCCCATGTATCGTGGACTGAGCTTCTTGTGCCTCCGCACCCGTGAAACACCGTGTACCGGACGTATCTTCAAGAATACCCTGTCTCCAACCTGGAACTCCACCTGCCGGTGCCGAGCATCATAATACTTTGCCTGTCTGCTCTGGGCCTCCAGTAGCCGATCCCTGATCAATCGAACCTGAGCCTCAGTGTCCTCTATATAATCGGATCCCAGAGCCCTGGTGTCCACATCCTGTACCCATGATAGCGGTGTCCGGCATCTCCTCCCATAAAGAGCCTCGTACGGAGCCATCCTGATGCTAGCCTGGTGGCTGTTATTATACGAGAACTCGATCAATGGCAGCAGCCTCTCCCAAGGCCTCCCCGTATCCAATATGCATAATCTTAGCAGGTCCTCCATGGTCCGGATGGTCCGCTCGGTCTGTCCGTCAGTCTGCGGGTGGAAGGCGGTACTAAAGGTAAGACGAGATCCCAAGTGAGCATGCACGGCCCTCCACTCGCTCGAAGTGAACCGACCATCACGGTCCGAAACAATAGTCCTGGGGATACCATGATATCTGATGTACTGCTCCACAAATAGTCTCACCAGAACTGCAACTGGGGCATCCTTCCGAACTGGAATAAACCGCGCGACTTTGGTCAATCTGTCCACTATAATCCCAGATAGAATCATGCCCGGAGTGGGAGCGAGGCAATCCGTGTACAAAGTCCATAGCAATGTCCTCGAACTTCCACTCTGGAACTGGCAGTGGCTGTAGTAAACCTCCTGGGCTCTTGCATTCCGCCTTCACACGCTGGCAGGTCTCGCAGTGAGTCACAAAATCCGTGATCTCCCTCTTCATCCCAGGCCAATACATAGATCTCCGCAAATCTGCCCACATCTTGGTGATGCCGGGGTGCACTGAATATCTCGAGCAATGTGCCTCTCGGAGTATGTCCTCCCGGATACTGCCTCCTGCTGGTATGTAGATGCGCCCCCGGAACCGAAGAAGATCATCCTGCAACGTGTAGTCCTCGACCTTGCCCCTCTCTAGGGCACTGAAAATCGGCTGTAACGCAGCATCCAGCCTCTGATGTGCTCGGATGCGCTCCTGTATATCATCGCAGCTGATCACGGAGCTCAAATACTCTCTATATACATCTGGCTCAGTCTCGGACACCACGGTAATGCGCATGTCCTCCATCATCTGAAGTAGCTCCATGGACATCAATCGGGGCTCCGGTCCAGAAGTGCCGGCCCTCCTGCTCAAAGCATCCGCAACCATGTTCGCTTTTCCCGGATGATAGTGGATCTTGTAATCATAATCACAGAGAAACTCCAGCCACCTCCTCTGTCTTAGGTTTAGGTCCTTCTGAGTATCGATATACTTGAGATTCTTGTGATCTGAAAAGATGTCACAATGAATCCCATATAAGTAATGCCTCCATATCTTCAGGGCGAAAACCACAGCCCCGAGCTCTAGATCATGTACTGGATAATTATGCTCATGCTTCTTCAACTGTCGCGAAGCATAAGCGATGACGTGTCCGTGCTGCATCAAGACTGCACCCATCCCCTGATAAGAGGCGTCCGTGTAGATCTGGAATCCTTCGCTCCCGGATGGAAGCGCAAGAATGGGGGATGAGATGAGTCGGTCCTTCAGCTCCTGAAAAGCCGTCTCACACCGCTCTGACCAAACAAAATCTGTATCCTTCTTCGTCAAGGACGTGAGGGGGAGTGCTATCCTCGAGAACCCCTCCACGAACTTGCGGTAATAGCCTGCTAGTCCCAAGAAACTGCGGATGTCAGATGCGGTCTTCGGCCGCGGCCAATCCCTCACTGCCTCTATCTTGGCCGGGTCCACAGCTAACCCAGCCCCACTGATCGTGTGCCCCAGGAAAGCCACCTCCTGCAACCAGAACTGGCACTTCGAAAATTTTGCGTACATCTGTGCCTCCCTCAACCTCTGCAGGACCTGTGCCAAGTGCTCCGTATGCTCCTCCTGAGTCCGAGAGTAAATAAGGATGTCGTCGATGAATACTATCACGAAGCGATCCAAGAAAGGCTCGAAAACACGGTTCATCAGACTCATGAATGCAGCAGGAGCATTCGTGAGCCCAAAAGGCATCACCGTGAATTCGTATAGTCCATAGCGCGAACTGAAAGCCGTCTTCGGTATGTCTTCTTCCCTGATACGGAGCTGATAATAGCCGGATCGCAAATCTAACTTGGAGAACCAGAATGCTCCCTGTAGTTGGTCAAATAACTCATCTATCCGAGGCAGAGGATAGGTGTTGCGGACCGTCAACCGGTTCAGCTCCCGGTAATCTATACACAATCGCAGTGATTCGTCCTTCTTTTTCACAAATAGAACTGGCGCTCCCCATGGCGATGAACTAGGCCGTACAAATCCTGACTCGACTAGCTCCTGCAGTTGAGTTCTGAACTCTGCTAACTCTCTAGGAGCCATCCTGTAGGGTGCTCGGGACACCGGCTTCGCTCCCGGCACTAGCTGAATCCTGAAGTCCGAGTCTCTAGCAGGCGGTAGCCCGGGTAATCTCTCCGGGAATACGTCGGAGAAATCCCGAACCACCGGAATATCTGAGATAGTCGCCTCTGTCCCCACCATCTCGAAGCAGACAATATAGACTTCTTCACCCTGCTCATGGGCCTTCACAGCCTGTATAGAAGATAATAGTAGGTGGCAGATAGGCTGGATACCTTCAACGATAACATGAGAGTCGCCATGTCTCAGCGTGATCCTCCTGGACGGGCAATCTATCTGGGCATGGTTCCGATGCAACCAGGCCATGCCCAAGATCAAATCAAAGTCCTGCAGCTTCAAGATAGTCGCCGGCGCCTCAAATGCCTTGCCGCCAATCTCGGCCTCCATATCACAATGTGCAGTGGTCCGCAGCTCCGATCCATCGGGTAGGCGTACCCTCATCTCTAGTCCAGGGAACCTCTCCACGCCTTCGAGTCCGTCGATGAAGGCCTCGGATACGAACGAGTGTGACGCACCCGTGTCGAAAAGAGTATGGGCAGGCTTGCCGCTGATCATGACTATGCCTGAGGTTTGTTTATGTGAAGGTTAATTGTTATCCTATGGTTCCAGGTACTATATATATATCATTGGAAAATTTAAGGAAACTCAAAATTAACTTCAAGTACCTGTGATGACCTCCTCGGGATTCCTCGGCTCTGTGAGGTCCAAGGCATATATCTGCTCCTGCTCGCGCCTCCTGCCGTGATATCCCCGACCTCGGCCTCGTCCTCGGCCTCATCCTCGGCCCTGCTGTACTGGGGCCACTGGAGGTGGAGGAGGAGGAGGGGGATGGAATCGGTGCGGGCACTCCGACCTGATGTGCCCAGGCTGGCGACATCCGTAACAAACCACTTGTCGGTGGCCTCGGTCATCCTGCCTCCTTGGATCATGCATCTGTAGAGGTGGGGGAGCCAAAGCTGGAGGAGGCCCCTGCTCCTGCCTGAAGTTGGGACGACGACGTCCCCCACCCCTCCTGTATCCGATGGTCCTGCCTCTCTAAGAGCCCCTACTGCTCTCGCCTGATGTCGATCCATCAAATGGTCTCTTCCCTCCGGCTCGCACCATCAGCTGGTCAGCCTCCAGCTTCTTCGCCATCTCGATGATCTGCCTGGATGTGCCATGAGAAATGAATAACAGAGCCTGCCTCAGATCATCCCTAAGGCCCCGGTAGAACCTCTTCGCATACCTCCTGTCGTCGGTGTCTTGAATCCCCGCGAACCTGGCCAAGTGGGAGAACTCCCTCTGGTACTCTATCACAGATCTGGTCCCCTGCTTGAGGTTCAAAAACCTCTCCTCCAAAGCATCTCTGTCCGTAGCAGAGACGAAGTGCTCCAGGAACACATCGCCAAACTCCTCCCAAGAAATCTCTGACAACTCAAAGTCCGCATAAGTAGTCTCCCGGACTGACTTCCACCATCTCTTCGCGTGGGCCTCTAGCACGGAGGTGGCTAGAGGTACTGCCTGGCCGACTGGGCAGCTGATGCCCGCTAAGATCTCGTGTATGGCCTCCAGCCATTCTTCTGTCTTCACTGCATCCTCTGTCCCACGGTACGTCGGTGGGGACAGGCTCTTGAATGCACTCAGCCAGCTCGACCCCGGATTTGGCTGTGGAGCCGGGACTTGCTGGGCTCTAAAGGCATCCAAAATGGCCGTCAGGGTCTGCCCCATCTCCGTATGTAGGAATGGAGTGGCAGCTGGAGGGGGAGGAGCCACATTTTGCGGCGCTGCGACCTGTGGAGGTTGCATAAAGGTAAGGTTAAAGCAAAATTGGCCTATCAAATTGTACTTTGTGGACCATTTCTGTGACTTTTGTACATGGGCACACCACTGCTTCCGCTGCATAGTTTGTCCGCAAACTAATGCTGGGGCGGGGGTGGTCCCATGTTGTGGACTTCTTTCTCATATGATCGTTGTTCAAGTGATACCAGTTTGTAAGACCCCCCTCCCCCTTACCAAGGAGGGCTACCGGATCTTATGCCCAGAACCGCCGTCTTACGGTGGCACTAACTCACGGGTTAGTCGACACCGCAACACGCCGATTCTGCCGGCTAGTACGATCATAAACCTGTAGGCCAATATGAGAAATAAGAAGTATAATTGAGTATAAAATGCCATCAGTCCACATGTCACAGTACAATCATATAAAGGAAATGAATAGTACATCACTAGTCCACAGAAAAGTACAGAAGAAAGAGTAAAAAGGGCTTATGCCCAGTACATCAAATCTCTCTCTCACAAAATGGTAAATGCGGAAGCTAAACTAGAACATCAAGACTCGTCCCACCTGAGGACGCGCAGTAGTGGTAGTAGCCTGCTGAAGTGGTATCTGCTCCTCATGCCCTGCCTCCTCGACGTGCTGGTGCTCCATCTCCACGGGCTCCTAAAAATAGTTGGTCACCGACCATTAGTCAAAAAGACTAAGTCGTTTCCTCCGCACCTCGCCCGCAGCTCCTAGGCACCGAGCGGGAGGACGAAGCGGAGGACAACAAGGGGTAACAAGGTGGAAGCAGGTGACAATATCTAACTAATGATGTAATAAATACTGTAGATCTACTCTAGCAATTCTATATACGGTACAAGTAACAAGTAACAAGTAGTGCAGTAATGAAAGGTAAAGAAGCAGCAGTATGAACAAGTAAATAAGCTAAGCTACCACTATGCTATCATCACAAGCGTACCCTAACTTATATAAATGCCCATACAAATATATAAGTTAGGATTTCCAGGAAATTTAACTTATCATATAAAAGAGCCCATACTAATTTATATGATAAGGATCTATGAAGCGTATGACCTAATATGAATGAATGATATGATGCAATTTTATGCGCAGGCAAGTGCAACTCACACACAACGACTCTGTGATCACAGACCTTTAGTTCCCACTTTTTGAGAGCTAGCATCACTCTCGGGTACCACCGCTGTGGCTACGGCAGCAGCGGAGCGGGCGTCTCCGCTTCTAGACCGGTATGCACACTACCAAGCCTTAGACCCCTCTCATACGCCTCTGTACACGTCCAAGGTGCACTCTAGAGTCTCGCGTACGTACTTTGCTGACAAACCCGTCAGTCTTGTTGGGTCGGATGTGTGTTATCGGGGGTCGTCCTCCAGACCGCAGTGTAAAACAACCCACTGGCCCCTCTAACTCCCACAACCGCCTGGTGCACCGTACTGCCATCGGTGTGACGAACGGCCAGTACCGCATGCCCCGCCACGATATTTATGCACATGCAAGTAATTCATACCGAGCCTTCCGCTCGCAGGACCAAAACCCGTCCTGAATCCCTCAAACCCAAACACGGGTGAGAACGCACATCAGTGCCTTTATACCAACTCCCTCAAACCCCAAAACGGGTGAGCATATGTCATGAATCTCTCCAGCCCACACACGGGCGAGAAGGTACAACAATGTCCTAACCTATTAAACTACTCTTGCCTACGGTTTATTATACTTAGAGATTTAAGGTTATTCCCAGGACTGCCCCCGGTATTCCCTGTGAAGGGCTCTCAAGGGGCACTAGGAACTGTGTTGGGATTACGCCCAGCGTTCCCTTTCGCAAGGATATTTATTTTAGTTGATGGCTACCCATGTATCTTCCCAGCTCTCCTTATTGCTTTAGTATAACCCTAGTGACTTAAGTTATTACCGGGAAAACCGACGGTCTTCCGCCGATCCCCACTCCAGTTGTTAGTTAAGACTTGCACTTTTGATCCCTCACTAAGAAAAACTCTACCCACCAGGGTTACATATGTTGAACTCTCTCTTATTTCTGCCGATAATCAGTCCCCTGGTAATTCCCTAAGGCAAGACCTATTTGTGTTATATGCAGACCATGACCTATGTTTACCCTAGAGATGTGATCTTCCAAAACTTAAGGCATCTTGCCTCTAAATATTTATCCTAAGGTAATTTGGACTAAGGGAACTACCCTAAGGATTCTCATAATTTTTCCTGGCCAAATGGTCATTTAATTAATTCTCTTAATTTAAATGCTCGGCCACTTTACACATGAAGTGATTTAATTAAGCATCCTCTGACTTAGGAAATTTTTCCTGAGATGTATATTAACCAAATATTGCTGCCTTCAGAATTTCATAATTTTCCTTAAATTATTTATTGTCATTTTCTATTTAATAACAATCCCACATAAATTCCATTTTACACATGAAGTATAAGCATTATATACTCAAAAATTCCAGAAAAATTACAGAGCCTTTAAGACACTAAATTATGGCTATTGGCAGAGAATCATCAAAATTGAATGTAAGATGGCCTATGAGGTTCCATTATAAGGTATTTACCAAAATGCCATTGTACTAATTTAACACAAGTAATGCATCCAATAAAATTCTGAGAAATTCATGATAAACTAATATCAACATTTTATGACAGTAGAATAAATCCCAAATTTTTCAGAGGTATAAATATATCATTTCAAGAATTATCATGATAAGGGTAAAATGGGAAATTTAGGGTATCTACTCCAAGGTTCTTCAAAACAGAGAAATCATAATTTTCCTAAGTCAAATGTGATATAATCTATGCCTTGGTAATGTTGTTTGGATTTGTACTTGAATAAATCCTATTTTCCAATTTTTAATTCCAAAATAGCTATAATGAAAAATAAATTCCAATAAATGGAATTTTGATCCCAAAAATTCCCTCATTAATTTGGGGGGGGTGAACTTTATCCTAATGAACCACTGTAATTAATTTCATAATTCTTGCATGCAACCATTGGGCTAAATTCACCAATTTGCATTTTTGCTATTTGCACACCAAGCCTTAACATAGGCTAGCACATGCAAGTGGATTCCCCAACATGCAGTGATCCCAAGGTGCTGAAAATTTTATCATGCACCAAGGGTGACCCCACTGACCCACCACCAAAATATGGGGCCATGGGGAGGAGTAGAACTCCATATATATCATTTATTTAAATTTTGATATTTTACCAAAAACTATAGGAAAATATTTTCCAAAAATTCCTAAATTTTGGCAGGAGGTAAGTAAGCCCTAATCATGCATGTGCCCAAAATTTGGGATCATGGTGACTAATATTGAGACCAGGGCATCCAATATAATTTTTGACCTAGTCTAGGACCAGTCCTAAGAGAAATGTCCTACAGGGCTGTACACTACTCCAAAATGTATGTTTAGGGTGGCATTTTAAAGGTAAGACCCTAGGCTACATTTTTCATTGAGGGTCTAAGGTCTGAAAATGCCTCTAGGAGGCCTAAATTTAACATGCAAAAGTACTGATTAAGTGTGACAGAAAATGACACTATTCATATATTAATCTGATTTATATTAATAATCGGCGCACGAATCTTAAAGTAAGAATCGACGGGATCCGGTTATCGTCTACCTCCAGCCAACGGCTGAGATCGAGCCGACCTGGAGCGATTTTGCCGGCGGTTTCCGGCCAGCTGAGGCGTCGCCACCTCCGGCCAATGGTGCCATCACCTTCACGGTGGTGGTGGCTATCATTTCCCGGCGATGGGGCGGCGGGAGACGGCGGCGACGGCGATCCCGAGCGGTTTCAGAAACTTAGAATTTTCTAGATTTTCTCACATGGCATCGGGCTCAATTGAGCCCGATCTCTCGCCTATTTGATCTAAGAAGCTAGTGCGGGTAGAGGTGAAGTGAAACGCACCATAATCGGGGCTTGGCTGCGGGTCAGGCGGCGGTTTGCCGTGGTGGTGGTGCGCCGGCGAGCTCCTCCCCGAAAATTCAATTCTCCACCGTTCTCCATGAGTAAGTAGTCGAATTCCACTCCTCTCGGCCTTCTGAAGCTGATGGTGAGCTCTGTTTGGACTGAGGTGGGCTATAAGTGGAGATATCTCCAATGCTAGCTCGGTTTTGGGCTTTGGAGATTTCACCCAGCTGCCATGTGGCTCTCAGCTCTGGAATTCTGCTGGAAATGAAGAGGGGAGGTCAGCCACTTGGTTTTGGGCAGCCTAAGTCAGCTGATGGGGTGGCCATGTGGCCACCATTTCCTTCATCCCTCTTTCTCTCTCCTCTTCTCCTAAAATTTCCAATTTTACCCCCTTGCATGCATTCTCTCTCCTGATTTAGAGGGGTAGGGTTGGTCTTGTTCACTTGGGCTGACTATGGGCCAATTTTGGTGGGCTTGGTCCAAGGGGGAATGACTTGGCCTTCATTTCATTCCTTAGGTCAAATTGTTGACCAATTTGACTTTTGGGGTTGACTGGTCAACTATGGTGGGTGGACTGACCCCACCTGGTGGAAATGGGTCTAGTGGCACCACCCAACTTGGTTTGGGTCAAGGGGGGTGCCCCACTTAGGTTAATTAGGCCTATGGGTGTGGGTTTGACCAAATTAAGCCCAAGGTTGACCTTGGTCAACTGGGGTCAAAATGTTGACCCAGTGACAAACCCTAGGGGCCACTTAGATTGTCTTTAGGGTTAGGGCAATGTGGTGGGGTCATGGTGTGGCTAGGGTCCCCACTTAGGCTAGTTTGACCTAGTTTGACTATGGTCTTATAGTGGGCCCCACATGGCTACCACCCACTACCTGGGGTCAAACCTAGCTGGTCTCCTCAAATCTCACCCCATGCCTAACCCAATCTAAGTTGAGGGGTCTAGAAGTAACATGGGATGTTACAGGATGTGCCCTTTTTTTTGGACCCTGCAGTGCGAGACGGCTTTCCAGGATCTGAAGGATCGACTCACCTCGGCACCTATCCTTGCCCTTCCTTCGGGGAAAGAAGGATTCCAGGTCTCCACCGACACTTCCTACTAGGGCATGGGTGCATTACTGATGCAGAAAGGCCAAGTAATTGCTTATGCTTCTAGCCAGCTGAAGAAGCATGAACGAAAATACCGTGTTCATGACTTGGAGATGGGAGCAGTCGTGTTTGCTCTGAAGGTCTGGCGGAACTACCTCTACGGTGTCCACTCCGACATATACTCTGATCACAAGAATTTGAAGTACGTGGACACATAGAAGGAGCTGAATATCGGGCAGAGGCTATGGGTGGAGTTTCTAGCAGATTACCAGTATGAGATGCACTACCACCCAGGGAAGACGAATGTGGTAGCCGATACACTAAGTCGGAGAGCCTCCACCTCCGGAACTGTGCCCCATATTATGTCCATGGAGCTGGTGCAGAGATTAGAAGATATGCACATCACGCTGGTGTCGTCTGATGACCCCGAGCTCTATGAGGAGTATTTAGCAGCGATGAGCGTGATAGATGACATTTGAGACCGAGTCAGAGATGGACAGAGGCAGGACGCCAAGCTGGAGCCGATATTCCGGGCCTTGGAGGCAGGCACTGCTAGAGATTACACATTGAGGGATGACCGAGTATGCTTCAGAGGATGGGTTTACATACCAGAGGGAGGCCAGGTCTAGGAGGATATCATGATGGACGCCCACTGCAGCTGGTATTCGGTACACCCGGGAGTTACGAAGATGACTGCAGATCTGAAGAAGACCATGTACTGGCCATGCATGAAGAAGGATATCACCTACTTCGTGACCAACTGCGAGACATGCTAGTTGGTTAAGGCGGAGTGCAGGAACCCCGTAGGACTATTGCAACCACTCTCGGTGCCGGAGTGGAAGTTCGATGATATCGTGATGGACTTCATACATGGGCTTCCCTGATCGCAGACGGGGAACAATTCGATCTGGGTAATCGTCGATCGTCTGACGAAGGTAGCCAAATTTATCCCGATCAGGAAGGATGACTGGGTTGGTATGCTGGTGCAGAAGTTTGTGGAGAAGTTCGTTCGTTATCATGGCATTCCCAGGACGATCGTGTCGGATCGGGATGGACGGTTTACGTCCAGGGAGTGGCGATCAGTGCAGACCTTTCTGGGCACTTGGCTGACATTCAGTACAGCTTTTCATCCCCAGACTAACGAGTAGACGGAATGTACCAGTCGGACTTTGGAAGACCTAATGCGACTATGCATTCTGGATTGCGGAGATCCTTGGGAGAAGCTGTTGTCACTGGTCGAGTTCTCATATAATAACAGCTACCAGTCCAGCATAAGGATGGATCCTTATGAGGCCCTATACGGACGAAGGTGTAGGACTCCGCTGTCATGGATACGGGATGAGGATCCGAAGGATTTGGGCTCAGAGTTTGTTGAGGGCACCAAGGCTCAAGTGAGGCTAATACGGGATAGGATGTTAGAGGCTCAGAACAGACAAGCTAAGTATTTCGACGCTCAACATCGTCAGGTGGAGTTTCAGGTGGGGGACCGGGTATTCTTGAAGATCCGACCGATGCATGGAGTTTCACGGGTTCGAAGTAGGAAGAAGAAGCTCAGCCCGAGATATATGGGGCCCTATAGGATCATGGAGCGGATCTGTCCCTTAGCATACAAGCTGGAGCTGCCACCGGAGTTAGTGGGTCTGCACAATGTGTTTCACGTATCCTCTCTTAGGAGTGCTCTACTACGCCCGGAGCAGCAGATTATGACCACAGATGGGCCGGTAGCATCTGATCGGTCAGTTTACCACGGATGGTCCGGATTGACGACAAGGGGATACGAGTCTTACGCCACAAGAAGGTTCCGTTGGTCAAGGTCCTGTGGAGGAATCACGGTCAGGAGGAGCACACATGGGAGTCGGAGGATCTGATACAATAAAAGTACCCAAAGCTTTTCAGTCAGGTATTCCTCACAACCTCTCGGGATGTTACAATTTACTTTTCATACTTGAAACCCCGTAGGCCTAACTAGAATTTTGAAGAAATTTTTTTTTTGTTTATGTATTGGGATTTGTAACATCCCTCAGGTAACTAGACCCCCTAAGAGTGATTTTGTCATGACTGGGTTTGTCATGACTATGTCATGACAAACCCTAGGAAGCCCAAGAAGACGAAGTGGACCTAAGAATGTAGGTGAGATCACTATGGTCTGCAAATAGTAGATTTCTAAATATTAGGTTGGGATGATCAAGGGGCTTCACCAAGACTCCAAGACCCCACCATAACCTCACCAATCTATTGAAGGCTCTAAGGGTCCATTGGAGTCAACCCAGGGTGGCCAAGTTGACCTAGGACCATCCTAGGCCTAAATTTGAGCAGGGTGCCCTAACTAAGGGCAATGTGCCCCTAATAAGCCCAACCAACCATACCAAGGTCTTCCTAGACCTAAAGTGGGGTCAATGGGTCACCAAAGATCTATTTGGGTCAACTCTAGAACATGAGTTGACCCAAGTCAAACTTAGCCCTAAAGTGGTCAAAGTTCCCTAACTAAGGGGCAAGTGACCTTCAGGGTGCAAAGTTAATCCTACACAACCCTCCTAGACCTTAAGGGAAGCAAAGGAGTCACCAAGGACCCCTTGGGGTCAACCCAAATGGTCATGTTGACCAAAGTCAACTCTAGCCCTAACTTGGTCAAAGTACCCTTCCTAAGGGTCAAGTGACCCCCAAAGTGCCAAGACAACCCTACCCAGCCCAACCTAGACCATAGGGGAGGCCAACGGGTCACCAAGGATCCATTGGGGTCAACCCAAAAGGTCAAAATGACCAAGGTCAACCCTAGTCTAGTTTAGGTCAACTTAGCCCAAATGGGCTAACCCAAGCTCAAGCCTCTTCCATTTGGGCTAAACACCTCCAATTATGTGATAATATGAATTATTGGGTTGCAAATAGGCCCAATGGATGACTAAGTCAGCCTTGATGACTAGGAGAGAGAGAGAGCTCCACCTCACCCATAATGGAGGAGAGAGAAAGAGGGAGGAAGAAGCCATTCATGGCTTAGGGAGGCCAAGAGCCACCTTTGATGGCTGGATTCAACCCATCTGGGGAAGAGGAGGATTTTTCAGCCGTTTCCTGGCCACCCAAGCCAGATTCACCCCCCCCCCCCCCCCACCACCACCACCACCACCATGGCCGAGAATGGCCTTTAATGGCCATAAATGGTCATTCAGCCCACACCCTTCCTCTTCCTCATCTGGTGGTTTTAAAAGCTTCACTGGACTCATGGGAGTCGTTTACACATTTTACCTGAAGAAGACAAGGCGTCCCACTGTGTAGTTGCAGAAATCCGGGCGGCGGCACCACCACCATGGCAACTCGGAGATCGGCTCGTCTCCAGACCACCAATAAGGTTCTCCCCTCCTCCTCTATCAGTGGGTCAATCGTAGGGCCAATTAGGGATGAAAAACGTGCTCAATTGAGCCCGATCGGGAAGGAAGATTTCCCGATTTTTCCATGAAAAATGAACCTTTCGGGATCGCCAGAGAGGGCCCCTCCGGCGGCTGTGCCTCCGCCTGGCAATAGCCACCACCTCGATGGAGGTGGTGGTGGCGGTGGCTAGCCAGGGAGGTGGCTGGGTGGCCGACGACACAACTTGAAGATGGCCCAGGAAGAATCAATCCTGGTCGTTAGCGCGCTGGGGACGATGACTAGATGTCGTCCGTCATTGCGCCAAGATTCATGCTAATATAAATTAAAGTATAGGATAAATATTCATTTCATGTGATATTCTGTCACACATTATGTATTTAATTTTTTTAATTATTAAAAATACCTAGAGACATCTAGTGAAATAATGGTAAATATCAAAGTTGTAGCCCTAGGGGTGTACTTTAATTGAAAATTAGTTTGAACCAATTTGTCTGTATGGTTTAATCGGGGCACTCATTTTGGTGGGGTCTATATCTTTCGCTAGTCAAAGACTAAATTGAGTTCCCCCACTTCATCCCTTGTTCAAATGACCTGAATTTTGGATAGGGAGTCACCTAACCTATACCTAGCTCCTATCCAAAAATGGGAATTTTTGGTGATAATGTTTCTATAGTTTTTAGAAAAATAAAATAAATCATGTGTATTTAATTTGGTGTCTTAAACACCTCAAAAACCCCCAAAATTTTGATGGGTGATCTTGGGGAATAATATAGGGCTATGGTAACAATTTCACCCCTTTTGGGTTTGATATGATAGGGTAATTGTGTAGCCAAGGGTTGGCCACTTTTAAGTCAAATTAGGGCTAAGTGCCCTATGTGCTCTTGAGTTGGCCAACCTCACCCAAAGGTGAGGGATCTTGGCACTCTGTTACATTAGCACAAAAAATTGTGAAACCTATGCAAAAGTGCACTTAGGTCATTATGAGCATGAAGAAAGTATATCTTAATTTTTAGATGAATATTTTCATTAGTTGTTTCGTTGATATATGGAAGTGGGTTATTGATCAAAATTAAAATTAGTGTTTATTATTCACTGAAAAATTTGGAAATTTGCCCAGGAGTGATTTTCGGGAATTTTAGTTATGCTTGAATTTTCTTATAAGTTTTGGTAGCCTACTTACAACACTTGCTTTTTTAGCTGTTAACTATGTGATTATATTTAAAATTATGGATCATAGGCTTAAACCTTGCAAAAACTTTGGGAGACTTGAATTTAATGTTAATTAGCTACCTAGTATTTATCATAATTTTGTGGAGCATTTTGCAAGATTGTAAGGGCCACTTCATATTCAACCTGAGGCATTTGGATTTTTAGGAGAAATAAATAAAATGTCAGATAACTTAGGAAAATTCCAAGTTTCTGGATTTAGGCTATAAATATCATGAAAGGCTCCATTAATTATCTTAGGGTGTTTGGATGAGGATTTAGAGTACCTCTTATCATGCACGTCATATAGCAATAGGTGGTCTGCATTTAGTAAAACTGCAGAAATCGTGTTAACATGGGGAATGTTCGTAGAGATATGGGATTGTGGTGTACTGATTTTAGTAAAGTAGATTGGAGTATACCATTGGAAGTTGGGATGAGTAGGTTGTAGAGTTGTCTAAGATTATGTGGTGCTCGGGATCGACGAAAGATCGTCTTTCCTATGGAGGGAGAGACAGGGTGAAAACACATTCGGGTTAGAACTAGTGTAATACAAAAGGGATCGGAAATCGAGTATTAAAAAATAATAAAAAGTGCCTTGCGAAAGGGAGCTTTGGGCTTCAGCCCATCTTAGTTCCTAATGCCCTCGAGAACCCTTCACGCGGTATACCTTGGGCAGTCCTTGGCTAACCTAAACTGTAGGCAAAGCAAACTGCAATAGTAACTAGCATAATAAGGGAATTCACTTTCACTCACCTCGATGTTTCGGGATGTTAGGTTGGGTCACACGGGCAGTAGGCCCGGTTTTGATGATGGGCAGGTTGGCCAGACGAGCTTTGGCTCGGTTGTTGATTGTGACGGACGGGATAGTCCGAGGAGCTTATGCTCGGTTGTTGATTGTGATAGATGGTATGGTCCGGGGAGCTTTGGCTCAGTTGCCGATACATAAGGTTGTATGTGCATAAAGTATAAGGTTGTGGGTCTTCGGTATTGGAGGGTCGATGCACCGACGCCAATACATTGACTCGACAAGTGTGGTTTTACACTTCGCCAAGATAAGTCCGGTGGACTTGCCTGCAAAGAGTACGCAGGAGCTCTGCTTAGTGCACCAGCATCGAGGCGTACGATAGATCTAACTGGTAGTGCAATTACCAGTTTAGAGGTGGGCGAGGCCCAACCCACCGCTTCCGTCTGCCACTACAGAGGTATCCTGGGAGGTTAGGCTCCAGAAAAGGGGAACTAAAGGTCTGTGTGCATAGAGTCGAGTGGGTGTGTTGCACTTACATGTACACATCATGACATACTTGCATGTAATAGCATCATCATTGCATATAACCCTGATACCTATTGTATATAATGGTATGGGACGCTTTATACAATTGGCCCTGCAAAACGACCCCTTAGCTTATAAGCTTGCGTGAGTGTGCTTATAAGTTAAGGTTATTATTCTTTAAATATATAAATGCTTGCTAGAAAACTGACACCCTATCGTATAAATTGGTATGAGACTCTTTATACGATAGGAGCCTTACAGAAGATCCCTTAGCTTATATGATTTCATATAAGTTAGTGTTACATTTTACTTGTTCAGCTTCTCATGCTTTTATTACTGCCACTTATACTTATAAATCTGCTAGATTAGTTCCACCGTCACCTGCTCTTTGTTCATTCTCCAACTTCAGAGCTTTCCTTTCCTCCTCTCTGCCCAGTGCCTAGGAGCCATGAGGGTAGGGGTGGGGATGATAGGACTTAGTCTTTTAGACTAACGGTTTTCGAACCACATCATTTTAGGGGACCGTGGAGCCCAGCATGGAGGAGCAGCCCCGGAGGTCGGCACGCTTGGATATGGGACAGTCTAGCATCGAAGTTCAGACAGCTGGGACTGTGAGTCCCGATCGTTAGTAGATGTTTAGTTTTGCTTCCATGCTGTGTGATGTGTAGTGAGGATATTGATGTACCGGGCATGAGCCATATTTTCAGTACCTTTATTATTATTTATGTGGACTCTCCCTTCGTGGAGATTATTTACTTTATATGTGATTTCTGTGGAAATGTCTTTTACTCTTTTGCTACTTTCTGTGATCGTTTTGGCCGGCAGGATTGGCACTTTGTAGTGACGACCTTCCCGAGCGTGAAGGTGTCACCGCAAAATGGCGGTTCTGGGACTAAGACCCCGTGGTTTTAGAAGAAAAAAATAGGGTCTTACAGTGAATATAGCAGGTTGATCCAAACACCCGAAGGTATTCCACACTCGGCTTCTCCTTGAACATCATTTCCACGGGAGACTTCATGTTGATCGGACTCAGAGGCATCCAATTGATGACGTAGGTTGTGCATGCCATTCCTTCCGCCCAAAAGACCTGGGAATGCCGTTTGCATGAAGCCAGCACTTGCAAGTTTCCATCAAGTGACAGATCTTCCTGTCCACTACTCCATTTTATTGTGGTGTATGAGAACAAGTAAGCTCCCTCTGGATCTCGTGCTTCCTGCAAAATTTAGAGAACTCAGATGAGACAAACTCACCACCATTGTCTGATCTGAACTTCTTGATCCGCAAGCCAAGCCAGCCCTCTACTAGCTTCTTGAACTCCACAAACAATTAGAAAGCTTCCAACTTCTCCTTCAGGAAATACACCCAAGTATATCTTGAGTAATCATCAATCAATACCAGCAAGTATGTAATGCCCCAAAGCTCGTGAATGTTTGGGCTAAGGAGAGTGGGTAACACGGCCTGGGACACGGGCATGTACCCAAGTCGTGTCCTACTCTGTGTGAGGTACACGGCCGGTAACACGGGTGTGTCCATGGCCGTATTCTGCACTCGAGTGCTAGTAGGGTGTCTGGAGTGAGTTCGATGAAATGAGGTCGACGATTCTCGAGTAGGGTACACGGCTTGTGACACGGGCGTGTCCAGGGCCGTGTCCCACTATGCGCTCGACGAGTTCTCGAGTGAGTTCGACGAAATGCACTCGACGATCCTCAAGTGGTGCACACTGCCTATGACACGGGTGTGTCAAGGGCCGTGTCCTTATCTGTGAGTGAGCAGGATGTTGACCCTGGGCTGGACATGGGCGTGTCTGAAGCCGTGTCTGGCACACGACCAGTGATACGGGCGTGTCACACGTTCGTGTCCTGATCTGGTTAAGGCAGTTTCTTTGCCGCTTAAGGAACACGTCCTATGACATGGGCGTGTCACAAGTCGTGTCTGGCCTAGGAAAGTGTTTTTCAGGGCTTTTCGTGGCCGTCCATTCCTTTCAAAGGAGATCCAACGACCCATAATTCTCCCTGTTGCTAGTAAGGCCATGAGTTGAAGATAACTCTCTCATTATCTAAGGCTTCTCTGTCTCTTTGGAAAAAGGTGGAGAGTTGGGAGAGCGAGGGAGAAGGAGGAGGAATCTGGCTGCCGGTGGAGTTTCAGAGCCCCGAATCTCGTGCCGAGGCCAGATTTGTGGAGGCAAAGCCGTTGTGGTGCTTTTCGGCCGGGTAGATTTCCATGGCTCCAAAGAGATCAAAAAGGGTAACAATCTTTCTTCCTTGGACATGTGAAGTCCTTGATTTGTCATATGCAAATATTTCCCCCACCAAAAAGGTGGCTTATTAAGGGATTTCCTTGGGCTGATTTTGGATATCCCCAAGATGTCTTGCATGTAGATCCGAAAATGTGAAGTACGGAATATGTATGCTGTGAAAAGCCCATCTGGATAGGTTGTTCTGGATTGGTGATGTTTTCTTTTACACACCAAAGAAGACTCCGTATATAAATGAATATGTTTGCGGATTCGGTGGGTTGTGCCTGTGAAGGATTATAGCAGGAAGTACTGGAGTGAAAGTATAGGAAAATACCCACTAAGTGCTTGTGTTGTATGCTATGAATGATAAGGGTATGGCTAGGGATGCAAAGTGAGTTCTATCGCTAACGCCGGGCGATAGTGAGTGTCACTAGCAATAGCTCCTAGCTAACCTGTGATTGTGAAGCCAGTCCTTCGGGGACAGTATGGCTATTTGTGAGCTTTGTGAGCTCTTGAACATGATGTATTCCGAACTGAAAAGGGGATGCCGACCTGCGTTAGTCTTAGCATTGAACTAATGATTTGAGCAACGGGAAAAGGCTGAACTGCATCCACGTTATGGTTGTTTGCCATGAGTACCTGGGTTCCTAGAACTCGGCAGAAGTCTTAGACCCACATGCCACTCGATAGCGATGCTATGGGGGGTTACAGGCCAATCCCGGGTCATAACAAGATTACGAGAGGATTAGGCCTGCGCGCCACGATTCCATGGGGTGCTACCGGCCAATCTTGGGTCGTTATACTAAGACTAAAGTCTCCGGCTGAAAGCCATGGAGCAAAATGCTCAAGTTTGTCATTGGGCTTTGGGCCTTAAATGGCGGTGGGTGACTGGTATATCCGGTACATCAAGAATGTGCCCTTAGTGCACGGAGCGTCGGGTCGTGTGTGCGACTTTTGTGATATGTGGATTCTGCGTGAGTGCACATTGTATGAGATATCTGCTTGTGAAATGTTATGCCTGCAGGGAAAGAATGCCACTGCCCCGGGTAATCGGTAGAGTTGTTATAATTTGGTCAGTTGAATGCTGACCGTTGCCTTGTTTACCACCGTGCGGTGGATTGTCCCGTGCAGGTGCAGGAGTGCCGAGCGGAAAATAGGGGTTTGAAGCCCTTGCTGTTGCTGCTGCTGTTGTTACTGTTATGTTGGCCCTCGAAGGCCAAAGAAGTTCTTATGATAATATTTTCATGTGTTGCCGGCCTGCATGCGGATGTATGAAAGTCATATGTATAAAGCTTAGTTGTAAGGCCATAAGGCCAGACTTGTTATGTATTTGCAGTACATTCCTTCGGGTTGTTATATATATAAATGCTAGTTTATATATTGTGGACATTCAAATGAGCTGAGTTCAATCAACTTAAAAGCATCCGCTAGAATACTCTGAGTTAGGCTGCGCTACTCTGATATTAACCCGTAACTTCGCCGCCTGTTTGTTGCATATGGTGTTTGGCCCCGACCAGACCTTCTATTATATGTCATGCAACGGATAATGGTGTTACAATTTTGGTATCAGCTTGTCTCGATCTTTCCCTTTCGAATTCGTGGTCGAATTATTTTATGGGGTGGCGAGCACGTGTAAGTGCGACCGACTATAACATTAATGAACTCAAGAATGTCCACTAAGAAATGCAAATACATCTGTTTGAGGAAACTGCGCGTTCCTATTTTGTTGTTATTGCTTTTGTAAGGTCGCTAATGTGTGTGGTGACTTGTAGTGGTGTTGGGTAGTCTGATCCCCAGCATTCTAAAGAGAGTGCGGCACCAGCTGAGGTGCCTACACCTCCTCCTTCTGCAGAAATAAAACGTTTAGTTGCTGAGGCGCTGTTTGCAATGATTCATGCACAGACTACTGGGCAGGCGTAGCCGGCATTGAGGCCAGAATGGGTTATTGTAAGGCCAAAACCTGTTGAGGTTGTTGACCCTCTGGTAGCTGAACGACATTTGAAGCAGTTTATGAGCTTCAATCCTCCTACGTTTATGTGTGTGGGATCCCCAACGCAGGTGGAAGATTGGTTGTCGCTCATCAAGCGAATATTGACGGCAATAAGGACGGAGGAAAATCAGAAGGTCACCTTCTTGTTGGAAGGTGAAGCTTGACTATGGTGGGACGAGATAGAGTTACACCACTTAGCGGGCAAACAACTAACAAAAGTCTCGATTGAGGAATTTTCGCGACTTCTCTTGGCAAAACACGTGTCAGCGGCTCAACGCATCGCTATGGAAAATAAGCTCCAGTGTCTAACTCAAGGCGAGAGTAGTGTCGATACCTACTAGCATGAGTTCACGCGATTGGGACGCTATGCGGGATCTATCTTCGCTGATGAACAACGAAAAACCAATCGGTTCTACGAAGGATTGCGGGATGAGTTGAGGTTCCTGTTGTCAAGTTCGGTGAACCAAGGGTTTCAGGCATTGGTGGATACAGCGCGTGCGTTGGAGAAGGATATGAAGTGGTTGCGGGGAAAGAGGGACTCGGCGGTGACAAGGTCCGAGTTCAACGTGCCGCACCCGGGGAAAGCCAAGTACCGAAGGAAATGTGGTAAGAGATTTAAGTCTTCTTTGCAGGCTCCATCGAGTGTTGCATCAGGAGCAACTTCAAGGCAGGAGTCTCAGACCTGCTATTCTTATGGTAAAGTGGGACATATAGCCCGTGATTGTCGGGTTGGTCCACTAAAGGGTGAGAAGAAGATAGGAGCGTCATATGCTGATAAGGGAAAGGCAGTGGTGGAGTCCACCGCATCCCAGGGGCAACCTCGTGTATATAATCATGGCCAGCAGGAGGCCATCAAGCAAAGTGACGTTGTCACAGGTACGAGGTAACATATTTGATTGCTGCTTTTTCTATTTCATACCTTGTTTGTGGCTTGTATATGATGTGTTTGTATTAGGCTTTGTCCTGATTCGAGACTATCTGGCTAGAGCACTGTTTGATACTAGTGCTTCTCATTCATTTCTATCTGTGGATTTCGTGTCACGGATCGGTGTACCAATTCTTATGGTGGCAGATAGTGTGAAGGTGTTATTGCCAAATGGATGTGTAATGCATGTGAATAGGTCTTGTTTTGTGGAGGTACGAATAGGAAGTCGGGATTTCGGGTTGGAAGCATCAGTACTGCCGATATCGGAGTATGATGTGATCTTTGGCATGGACTGGCTCTCGGAGCAGCGTGCCTATATAAATTGTAAGTCAAAGGAAGTCACACTGGAGCAGAATACCGAACGAGAAACGAAGTTCACTGGTATGCGAGGGTCGAGCATGACGTTGATGTCTGCTCTTCAAGCGGTTAAGGCAGTTCGGAAATGTGCGGAGTTCTTCTTCACGCTAGTCGAGGCTTTTGAGCCAAAGGCCACTGTGAATGATGTTCTGATTGTTTTGGAGTTTGCCGATGTGTTTTCGAAGGAGATTTCGGGATTACTTCCACAACGGGAGATTGATTTCTCGATTGAGCTGGTGCCAGGTGCAAAGCCTGTGGCCCGCTAGCCATATCGAGTAGCGCCAAAGAAAATGGCCAAACTGAAAGTTCAACTACAGGAGTTGTTAGAACAGGGTTATATACATCCAAGTATGTCACCTTGGAGCGCACCTGTTCTGTTTGTGAAAAAGAAGGATGGAAGCCTACGATTGTGCATTGATTATCATGAATTGAACAAGTTGACAGAGAAAAATAAATATCTGATTCCACGGGTAGATGACTTGTTTGATCAATTGGCGGGATCGAAAGTATATTCAAAGTTGGATTTGAAATTGGGCTACTACCAGTTGCAAATTATGGAAGGTGACATTTCCAAGACAGCGTTTGGAACACGCTATGGTCATTACGAGTTCACTGTAATGCCGGTTGGGCTATGTAACGCGTCATCGATGTTTATGGATCTAATGCACCGAATGTTCTGAGAGTACTTGGATCTGTTTGTAATTGTCTTCATTGATGATATCTTGTTGTCCTCTCGATCGGAAGAAGATCATGCGAATCATTTACGGTTGCTGTTACATACCCTGAGGAGAAACAGGCTCTACGCCAAGTTCTCCAAGTATGAGTTTTGACTGTCTTCAGTAGCTTTTCTTGGCCATGTAGTGAGTGGAGAGGGCATCGCAGTGGATCCGACAAAGATAAGAGACATCCAGAAGTGGCCAGTGTTGTCTTCGGTGGCCGAAGTCAGGAGTTTCCTTGGACTGGCAGGCTACTACAGACATTTTGTAGAAAATTTCTCGCGGATCGCTTTGCCTCTGACCACATTGATGAGGAAGGATCAGAAGTTCGTTTGGATGTCGAAGTGCGCGCGAGCTTTTGAAGAGCTAAAGAGTCGTTTGACCACGACGCCCATTTTGACATTGTCATGTGGTTCAGACGACTTTGAGATTTATAGTGATGCTTCAGGGAGCGGCTTAGGTTGCGTTCTTCTTCAATTTGGAAAAGTGATTGCTTATGGCTCACGTCAGTTGAAAGTGTATGAGCGGAACTATCCCGTTCACGATTTGGAGTTGGCAGCGGTGATTTTTGCACTGAAACTATGATGTCACTATTTATATGGCATGAAGGTGGATATATTCACGGACCATAAGAGCCTAAAGTACCTATTGGATCAGAAGGATTGCAATATGTGACAACGAAGGTGGATGGAGTTCCTCGAGGACTATACGTTTGAGGTTCACTACACTCCCGGGAAGGGAAATGTGGTCGCAGATGCCTTGAGTCGTAGGACTCCGCCAAGGGCGAATTGGTTGCAGATGCATGATGAGCGTCTAATCTAGGAGTTGGAATCTTTAAAGATTTCTTGTGTTGACAAGAATTCCACAGCAAATGCGTGCTTGCACTGGACGGAGGTACAGTGTGACCTTGTGGACAGGATTCGACTAACAACGGAACTTGATGAAAGCCTGCAACGCTATACAGTGGATGGGTCGAATGACAAATTCTCCTGATATGAAGTCCTTTTGTGGAAAGAGGGTCGTTTGTGCGTTCTAAGTATGAGTAAACTAAGAGAAGAATTGATGTATGAGGCTCATTTTACAAAATACTCACTTCACCCAGGAAGCACAAAAATGTACAAGGACATAAAAAGCTGTTCTGGTGGCCAGGCATGAAGAAAGACATAACACTGTATGCAGCTAAGTTTCAGACCTGTCCTTAGTGAAGGCTGAATGCCAGAAGCCTGGAGGTTGCCTGAAGTGGCTACCTGTTCCGGAGTGGAAGTATGATGATATTTCAATGGACTTCGTGCATGGTTTGCCAAGGTCTCAATGCGGTAATGATTTGATTTGGGTGATCGTAGACCGGTTGACCAAAGTGGCTCACTTTCTTCCGAATAAGAGGGACAATTTAGTGGACGTCTTGGCAAAACTCTATGTTGAGTAGATTATCCGATTGCATGGTGTTCCCCGTAGCATCGTAAGTGATCGTGACGGGCGCTTCCATTGAATGATTGGAGGCTAATCCATCAACTGTTGGGAACAAAGTTAACGTTTAGTACGACCTTTCATCCCCAAACTAATGGCCAGTCTGAGAGGACCAACATAACGATGGAAGACATGCTCTGAATGTGCGCCTTAGATTTTGGTAAGAGGTGGGAAGATCATCTCTATATGGTCGAGTTTTCCTATAATAATATCTACCAAGCGAGCATCGGTATGACACTATTTGAAGCTCTGTATGGTCGAAAATGTCGTACACCTTTAGCTTAGGCGGAAGCAGGCGAATAGAAACTATATAAGCGTAAGGAAGTCAAAGAAGCTAATTTGACGATACTCTCTATTCGGGAGAGGCTACTGATAGCCCAAGATAGACAAGCCAAATATTACAATGCCAAGCACCGAAACGTTGAGTTTGCGGTTGGGGATTGGGTCTATTTGAAAATCAAACCCTTCAAAGGCGTGTCCACGATTCGACGCTTGAAAAAGTTAAGTCCGCGATATCTTGGTCTATTTGAAGTGATGGAACGAGTTGGTGAAGTTGCCTATCGGCTAGCCCTTTCAGATGAATTGAGTAAATTGCATGATGTGTTCCACATCTCAGTGCTTCGAAAAGCCATAAAAGATCCAGCTCAAGTGATTGCAAACGATCGTGTACCGATCTAATTTGGGCTACTGACGAAGGTTAGGTCAATTCGTCTCGAGGATAAAGCCGATAGGAAGTTGCGGAACAAGACAATTGGGATTGTCAAGGTTCTCTGGGACAATTGGGATTGTCAAGGTTCTCTGGGACAACTGTGGCCGTGAGGAGCTAACATGGGAGCGGGAGCAGACCATGCGTGCTAAGTTTCCCGAATTGTTTGTTTAAATATTGTATAACTCTTGAGGTTATACATGAAATGTTGTAATACATTTTTGGTTAAGAATTTCATGAGTAATGTAGGCAAATTTCGGGATGAAATTTTTGTAAGGAGGGGAGGATTGTAATGCCCCAAAGCTCGAGGATGTTTGGGCTGAGGAGAGTGGGTAACATGGCTTGGGACACGGGCGTGTCCCCAAGCCTTGTCCTACTCTGTGTGAGGTACAAGGCCGGGAACACGGGCATGTCCATGGCCGTATCCTACACTCGAGTGCTGGCAGGGTGTCTCTAGTGAGTTCGATGAAATGAGGTCGATGATTCTCGAGTGGGGTACACGGCCTATGACACGGGCATGTCCAGGGCCATGTCCCGCTATGCGCTCGATGAGTTCTCGAGTGAGTTCGACGAAATGCACTCGACGATCCTCGAGTGGTGCACACTGCCTATGACACGGGCGTGTCAAGGGTCATGTCCTTCTCTATGCTTGATCAGGATGTTGATCATGGGATGGACACGGGTGTGTCTGAAGCCGTGTCTGGCACACGGCCTGTGACACGGGCGTGTCGCACGGCCGTGTCCTGGTCTGGTTAAGGCGGTTCCTTTGCCGCTTAAGGAACACGGCCTATGACACGGGCGTGTCACAAGTCGTGTCAAGCCTAGGAAAGAGTTTGTCAGGGCTTTTCGTGGCCGTCCATTCCTTTCAAAGGAGATCCAACAGCCCATAATTCTCCCTGCTACTGATAAGGCCATGAGTTGATGATAACTCTCTCATTATCTAAGGCTTCTCTCTCTCTTTGGAAAAAGGTGGAGAGTGGGGAGATCAAGGGAGAAGGAGGAGGAATCCGGCTGCTGGTGGAGTTTCAGAGCCCCGAATCTCGTGTCGAGGCCAGATTTGTGGAGGCAAAGCCGTTGTGGTGCTTTTTGGCTGGCTAGATTCCCATGGCTCCAAAGCGATCGTCAAGGGTAACGATCTTTCTTCCTTGAACATGTGAAGTCCTTAATTTGTCATATGTATATATTTCCCAAAACAAAAGGTGGCTTATTAAGGGATTTCCTTGGGCTGTGTTGCAATATGGAGGTCGGGCGGTTTGTTGCTGTTCGGAGACCAGGAGGTCTGCCGGTTTATTCTGGTCGGTCTGTCTGCCGGGCTGTTGTTGTTTGGCATCCCAGCGGTCTGGCGGTTTGTCTCAGATGACTTGGAGACCGGGCTGTCTAGCGGTCTCCTGCGGCGGCTTGATCTTTGTGATGCTTGTTCTCTCCTCTTGTTGGTTGTCGGCCGGTTAGCCTGCTTGTCTAACCGCCCAGCTTGTCCAGTTTGCCTTTTGTAAAGCTGCATATACTTGTAAATTTTTAGTCCCATATTGCTTAATTGTAATCTCTCTCATCTCCTCTATTCTATAAAAGGGAGGCTATACCATTGTAATTGATACCTTTTTTGGATAATAAAGTTTACATTACTCCAATTTTTCGGTCTGCTCTTATCAGTTCGCACATGGTATCAGAGCCCTCGGTCCTTTCCTCCTAACTGAGCTCTATCTGCGCGTGCGACTTGTTTCTTCTTTCCGCGACCTGTTCTCGCGGCTTGATTCCTTCTCTGACCGTTGCCCTGTTCGCGCGACTTGTTTTCTCTTCTGACCGCTGCCCTATTCACGCGTCTTGTTTTTCCCTGTTTGCAGCCTCTTGCTTCTTATTTTTTCTAGAAGCTCTCCTCTTCTTTGTCTTTGCGACCTGTCCTTAAGTCGCTGCGGCCTGTTCTAGCCTCTCTCATCTTCTTTGTCGCTGCCACCTATCCTTAAGTCGCCGCGACCTGTTCCAGCATCTTCTCCTTCTAGCTGCGGCTTGTTTATCCCACTGCTCTCTTGTATGGCCTCCCTCTCCTCCATACAGTCCACCTCAGTGGTCATATCTTCTGGTAGTGCCCACGTTGTTACTCACGGTAGATGGTTGATCGACTCTGGTGCTACCAATCATATAACAGGCAATCATCAATGTTTTTCTCATCTAGAAACACATGATCGGTTGCCTCCGGTCTTTGTTGCGAACGTCTCTTCATCTCCAGTCAATGGGACGGGGGTGGTTTAAGTCACTCCGTCTCTATGTCTGGCAGATACCCTCTATGTGCCCATGTTCCCTTGCAATTTATTATCGGTTACTTCTCTATGCAAGCAACTACGGTGTTATGTCACATTCACTACTACTTCTTGTTCTTTTCAGGATCCAGACTCCCAACGGATGATTGCTACTAGGACTGAGAGCGGCGGCCTCTACTTCCTCGACAATGTTTCCGCTCTATCTGCCTTCTCCTCCTCCTCTACAGATCTTCTCCAATGGAATCTTCGCCTTGGACATGCTCCTCCCAGGCTTCTGCGCTAGCTTCTACCCCACCTCCCACCTCATCATCCTCCTCTAAACTGTGATGCATATCAGCTCGGCAAGAATCATCGCTCATCCTTCCCACCAATGTAATGTCATGGCTCTTTCCATCCATTTGACCTCGTTCACTCTGACGTGTGGGGTCCTGCTCCTACCCTCACCATCGGTCGGGGTAGTTCATATTTTGTCACATTTATTGATGATTCCTCTAGGTGTATGTGGGTGTATCTTCTCAAGGATTGCTCCGAACTGTTCTCTGTCTGGACATCGTTTTATTCTATGATCAAGACTCAGTTTGATACGTCTATTAAAATCCTTCGTTCTGACAATGCTAAGGAGTATTTTCGCCATGATTTCTCTTCTTTCTGTATGCATCATGGTGGTATTCGTCAAACTAGTTGTGTCTACACCTCACAACAAAATGGGGTGGCGGAACGCAAAAATCGTCACCTCCTTGATGTCGCTCGTACTCTACTGACCCAAATGATTGTTCCTCGCTCCTATTGGGGCTCTGTTATCCTCCTCTCCTGTTATCTCATCAATCGCATTTCCTCCACAGTTCTCTGTGGTGCCACCCCATTCTCCATTCTTTATCCAAACAAGAATCCTTTTCCTCTTACTCTGTACATCTTTGGGTGCACCGCCTTTGTGCATTCTCCCGCTGCCACCCGTGACAAACTCTCACCACAGGCCACTAAATGTGTCTTTCTGGGGTACTCTACCACTCAGAAAGGCTATTGGTGCTTTGACCCCGTTACCCACAAGCAGTTTGTCTCTGCGGATGTTATGTTCTTTGAAAATGCATCTTACTTCTCTCCCGCTTCCTCCTCTACTCATGCTGATCCTACTTCTCAAACCGACCCATATATTACCTCTGCACCTACTGACGTTCCACCACCTCCACCATCTCTACCATCTCCACCATCTCCACTATCTCCACCATCTCCACCCTCTCCTCCCTCGATTTCTCCCTCCTCCCCGCAGCCATCTCTCTACTCCTAGGCCAGCTCTCTCCACCGTGGAAGCTCCGGATACTACGGAACCAGCTGCCTGGATCTCCCCATTTCCCTTCGCAAAGGGGTTCGGGCATGTACCCAACACCCGCTTGCTGTAGTTGTTTCCTATGATCATCTTACCCCTTCTCGCAGAGCTTTTGTACTGGCTATCTCGGCCACTGCCACCCCCTATTCCTACCAGGAGGCCCTTACTATTCCTTATTGTAAAGCTTCCATGGATGAGGAGATTGCTACTCTCACTTAACGAGGTACCGGACCCTAGTTCCTCCTCCTTTCAGCACAGAGGTTGTTGGCTGTTTCTAGGTCTTTGTGGTGAAGTTCCTTCCCGATGGCAGTGTGGATCATTACAAGGCTCGGCTTGTTGCCAAGGGTTTTACCCAAACTTATAGGGTTGATTACTTTGACACTTTCTCTCGAGTTGCTCGTCTCAGTAGTATTAGGGTCCTTCTCTTTGTGGCTGTCAATAGGTATTGGCCCATTTCACAGCTGGATGTCAAGAATGCCTTTCTTTATGAGGATCTTCAGGAAGATGTTTACAAGGAGCAACCTCCTGGGTATGTTGCTCAGGTGGAGACACGAGTATGCCAGTCAAAGAAGGCTATCTATGGCCTCAAGCAAAGTCCTCGTTCCTGGTTTGACAAGTTTAGCGGCATTGTTGCAGCCATTAGTTTTACAAGAAGCTCAGCCGATCACTCCTTGTTCATTCGGAAAACTGCCTCTAGTCTGGTAGTTCTTACGGTTTATGTTGATGACATTCTTCTTACTGGCGATGACCAGGATGGGGTAAGTTTGACAAAGAAACACCTCTGTCAGCACCTGGTCACGAAGGATATGGGCTCCCTGAAATACTTTCTGGGAATTAAAATCTGTAGGAAGCCCAACTCCATGGTCCTTTCCCAATGGAAGTATGCTCTTGATCTTCTAAAGGAGGCAGGATTGACTGGTGCTAAACCTGCCCGTTCTCCCGTGGCTATTGGGGAACACAAAACTTGGACAGATGACTCGCCTCTTCTATCCGATCATACGAGGTACCGGTGTTTGGTGGGCAAACTCATTTATCTCACGGTAACCAGACCCGACATCTCTTATACTGTTGGCAAGGTGAACCAGTTCATGCAAGCTCCTAGAAAGTGTCATCTACAATCTGCCCTGAGGATATTGAAGTATATTAAAGCAGCACCAGGGAAAGGACTCCTTTTTTAGAAGAATGGTCACCTAAGGGTTGAAGCGCACTCTGATTTGAGCTATGCTGATGATAAAGGGGACCGCAAGACGACATCAGGTTTATGCACGTTTGTTGGAGGCAATCTTGTGAGTTGGAAGAGCAAGAAACAGTCTGTGGTCTCCAGGTCCAGTGTAGAGGCAAAATATCACAGTATGACATCGACCACATGTGAGTTGAAATGGTTACATGCTCTCATGCTTGATTTAGGAGTGGTATACAACTATCCTCTTCCTATGTTCTGTGACAATAAGGCCACGATATATATCTCCAAAAATCCGGTCTTTCATGAGAGAACGAAGCACATAAAAGTCGGCTGTCATTTCATTCGGTTGGAGATCTTGAAGGAACAGATTTGTACTCCGTTCGTCACTTCAGACAACGAGTTTGCAAACATCTTCACCAAGCCGGTATCCGCTTCCTTTCTCCAGATTTGCGACAAGCTGGGCATGATTGATATATATGCTCTAGCTTGAGGTGGAGTGTTGCAATATGGAGGCCGGGCGGTCTGTTGCTGTTCGGAGACCGGGCGGTCTGTCGGTTTATTCTGGCCGGTTTGTCTGCCGGGCTGTTGTTGTTTGGCATCCCAGCGGTCTAGCGGTTTGTCACAGACGACTTGGATACCGGGCGGTCTATCGGTCTCCTGCGGCGGCTTGATATTTGTGGCACTTGTTCTCTCCGCTTGTTGGTTGCCGGGTGATTAGCCGGCTTGTCTAACTGCCCGGCCTGTCCGGTTTGCCTTTTGTAAAGCCGCATATACTTGTAAATTTTTAGTCCAACATTGCTTAATTGTAATCTCTCTCATCTCCTCCATTCTATAAAAGGGAGGCTATACCATTGTAATTGATACCTTTTTTGGATAATAAAGTTTACGTTACTCCAATTTTTCGGTCTGCTCTTTTTTGTTCGCACAGGCTAATTTTGGATATCCCCAAGATGTCTTGCATGTAGATCCGGAAATGTGAAGTACGAAATAGGCATACTGTGTGACGCCCATCTGGACAGGTTGGTCTGGATTTGTGATGTTTTCTTTTGCACACCGGAGAATACTCAGCGTATAAATTAATATGTTTACGTATTCGGTGGGTTGTGCCTGTGAGGGATAATAGCAGGAAGTACTGGAGTGAAAGTCTAGGAAAATACCCACTAAGTGCTTGTGTTGTATGCAATGAATGATAAGGGTAGGGCTTGGGATGGAAAGTGAGTTCTATCGCTAACGGGGGAGATACTAAGTGTCATTGGCAATATCTCCTAGCTAACCTGTGATTGTGAAGCCAGTCCTTCGGGGACAGTATGGCTATTTGTGAGCTTTGTGAGCTCTTGAACATGCTACATTCCGAACTAAAAAGGGGATGCCGACCCGCGTTAGTCTTAGCATTGAACTAACGAATTGAGCAACAGGCAAAGGCTGAACTACATCCGCGTTATGGTTGTCTGAAATGAGTACTTGGGCTCCTGGAACTCGGCAGAAGTCTTAGACCTGCGTGCCACTCAGTAGCGATGCTCTGGGGGGCTACGAGCCAATCCCGGGTTGTTGCAAGATTACGAGATGCTTAGGCCTGCACGCCACGATGCCATGGGGGGCTACGGGCCAATCCCGGGTCGTTATACTAAGACTAAAGTCTCCGGCTGAAAGCCATGGAGCAAAATGCTCAAGTTTGGAGTTGGGCTTCGGGCCTTGAATGGCAGTGGGCGACTAGTATATCCAGTACATCAAGAATGTGCCCTGAGTGCACGGAGCATCGAGCTATGTGGGTGACGTTTGTGATATGTGGATTGTGTGTGAGTGCATATTATATGAGATATCTGCTTATGAAATGATATGCCTGCAGGGAAGGAATGCCACTGCCCCAGGTAAGGGGTAGGGTCGTTATAAATTGATCAGCTGAATGCTGACCGTTGCCTTATTTACCACTGTGCTGTGGATTGTCCCGTGCAGGTGTAGGAGAGCTGAGCGGAAAATAAGGGGTTGAAGCCCTTGTTGTTGCTGTTGCTGTTGCTGTTATGCTTGCCCTCGAAGGCCAAAGAAGTTATTATGATAATATTTTCATGTGTGGCCGGCCTGCGTGCCGTTGTATAAAATTCATATGTATACAGCTTAACTGTAAGGCCATATGGCCAGACTTGTTATGTATTTGCAGTCCATTCCTTTGGGTTATTTTATATATAAATGCTAGTTTATATATTGTGGACATTCAAATGAGCTGAGTTCAATCAACTTAAAAGCTTCCGCTAGAATACTCTGAGTTAGGTTGTGCTACTCTGATATTAACCCGTAACTTCACCGCTTGTTTGTGGCATATGGTGTGGGGCCCCGGCCAGACCTTCAATTATATGTCATGCAACAGATAGTGGTGTTAAAATGTCTCTGTTGCCTCCAATACTAGCGGTTACTATTGGCCCCATCAGATTACCATGGATGTATTCCAATGGTGCTTTGCTCCTCATTTGTCACTTATCAAATGGATGGAAATGAGCATTACTTTACTAACACCCTGTGCAAACGTGGCCATCTCCGTAGGATGACAACTTTGGCAAGCCTTTAACAAGGCTCTTCATTGTCATAGATTTTAGCTTGTCCATCCCAACATGCCCTAGTCTTTCATGCCAGATAGCCGTGCTATCATTGGCCCTCATCCAATCAACATAAGAGCTTGTTGATAAGACAAAAAAGTCTCTTACTCTTCTCCCTACATGAGCAACATTAACCTTTACCGTTGATACATTGCCGAGAAACATTACTTCTGTTGGGCCAAACAGAACATGATAGCCCGCATCAACTGCGTTGTTTACTAAGAAGAGGTTCTTCTTCATGCCAGGTACGTGATACACACTCCTTAAGGTAAGCGGACCCTACGCACTATCCAAAGAAACAACACCCTCCTTCTCTACAGAATGAACAGAGTCATCAGCTATAATAATAGCTTCATTACCTGAGAACAGTTCCAGCGAAGAGAACTTCAACTCATCTCCAGTCAGGTGATGACCACACCCCGAGTCGACTATCCAGCCATCTTGGTAGTCAACGGTGGAAAGAGAACGAACACACATGCTTGTCAAGAAGCCTCCTCCCCACCTGGCTTCCTCAGTACTGGAAACAACTCCCTCTTTGTCTGCAACATGCCTAGGTTGCAGCTTGACCTTGCAGTCACGCTTGAAGTGTCCTGGCTGATTGCACCTGTAGCACTTCAACTCCTTCTTCCAGTTCTTCTTAGGAGCAACGCTCCTCTCTTGCTGATATGAAGTTGAAGGCCCATCCTCAGCAGCAGGCTTCTCCTTCTTCTCCCATCTCTTCTTCTTCTTCTTATCAGTGAAGAGAGCTTCACTACCTCCTTCAGAGATAGTCACCCCAGCCATCTGCATAGCCAAGCTCTCCTGTGATGCCAGTAGATTTTTCAGCTCTAGCAAAGAAGGTTGAGTTGCCCACCCTTGAACAGAAGTCACGAAGGCTGGAGGAAGAACTATGTGCCTCTTCAACTTAGCCTCAGAGATGCGCTTATAAGGATCCAATGTTGATATTTCAGCGCACAAGTTCTTCATCTTGAGGAAGAACTTCGAGATAGAGAGATCTACTTAAGTTTCCTTAGCCAACTCATTCTCTACGAACTGTAACCTTGCTACATTCTTCCTGTTGAACAAACCGTCAATGGTTGTCCAAATCTCAGCAGCAGACTCACATTCTAAGATATGATCAAAGAGCTCCGGTGATATAGCCCGTTTGAGAGCAAACTCTGCCTTTGCATTAGTCTTCCTCCAAACTCTCACCTGCTCAGCAGAACTAGTTGCAACAGTTACATCGTGCTTGTCGTAGCCACCGATGACCTCCCACAACTCCTCGCCCAGAAGATAGCTCTTCATACATGACTTCCACTTCTTGAAGTTAGTCTCTATAAGAAGTTCAATGCCAAGAACCCTTGCGTAAGCTCCCTCCATTGCACCAACCACAGATCATAAAGCTTCCAGAAGCACCGATCACAACTGAGGTTGATCACTGCTCACTACTCAAGCCACTGTTCCCTCTGATACCGTGTTGAAATGTTTCATAAGCTGATCAACTGATAGTTCTGGTATCAAGCAAACACTTCCAGAGCTATCAAGCTGATCACTTGTTCAAGCGGAAAGCGAGAACTAGACGCATGAACACTCCAACCATAAACTGAGCTAAGTAATCAGAGGCAACAGAGAGAAACCATAGATATTGAATTAATCAACTATTAACTTTACAAAGCACAGTATACATGACGAGACATGATTTCGCCAAGTACAATTGAGAATCAAACAAATAAGAAGAAACTTCAAGCCGGGCGTACTGCCTCAGAGACCGCCTAGTCCGCTAAGTCCGCTGAGACTGCCAAGCCACTTGTACAACCCCATATTCACTGAGTAAGACCAAGGTCCTCCAAGGACCAGGATTGGGCTAGATTTGGACTTATAATTGGGTCAAGTAAGAAAGCATGCGGGAGTGGTCTTGCCATAAGTAGCCGAGAGGGTTCTCGCCCAGGGGTTGAGTAGCGCCATTTCGTCGAACACTAGTTCGTCGAGCTCAGTCTGTCAAGCTGGAGGCGTAGTTCGTCGAACTCCAGTTCATCAAGCTCAACTCATCGATCTGGGCCTTCGGCTTAAGATTATGATCGTCGAACGCGGATCTAAGGCTCAGACCATGGCAGAATCACGGCGGGCGGGAAGGCTCCCGCCCCGGGCAGGTGCTGGGACTCGCGCTCAAAATGGTGGAAGCCTATTGGCCCTTAGCGTTGAGTGATGCTTCTCCACTCAACGCTCTTGCCAGCCAGTGGCGTTAAGTGATGCTTCTCCACTTAATGCTCCCGCCAGCCCTTGGTATTGGGTGATGCTTCTCCACTCAACGCTCCGCCAGCCCTTGGCGTTGAGTGATGCTTCTCCACTTAATGCTCCCGCCAGCCCTTGGTGTTGAGTGATGCTTCTCCACTCAACGCTCCCGCCAGCCCTTGGTGTTGAGTGATGCTTCTCCACTCAATGCTCCTGCCAGCTCTTGGCGTTGAGTGATACTTCTCCACTCAATGCTCCCGTCAGTCCTTGGCGTTGAGTGATTCTTCTCCACTCAACGCTCCTGCCAGACCTTTGCATTGAGTGATGCTTCTCCACTCAATGCTCCTGCCGGCCCTTGGCGTTTAGTGATGCTTCTCCACTCAATGCTCCAGCAGCCTTTAGCGTTGAGTGATGCTTCTCCACTCAATGCTCTCGCCAGCCCTTAGCATTGAGTGAGGCTTCTCCACTCAACGCTCCAGCATCCTTTGAAGTTTAGTGATGCTTCTCCACTCAACGCTCCCGTCAGCCTTTGGTTCCCGCCCGGGGTAGGCGTGAAGGCTTGTGCTCGGGGCAAGCCAGATTCCCGCAGAGCTCAGTAGGAAGAGCTTCCGCTAGGTGGGACCCAGACCTGAAATTACCTAAATACCACTGGTCTGCATTTAGCTCCTCAAAACAACGGAGTTTGCTATTGACAGACCAGTCTAGGGGAATTTTAGTAATTTTAGGGCAGTAGTACGTTTTTTGCAGACCAGATATTGAAAATCTATAAATAGACCCGCAGGATAAGTCAAAAGGCAGTCTCTCTCATACTCTCATTTTACCTTCTAAAGCTTTCTAAGGTACTCCTAGCCCAGCAATTGGCTTTGGAGGGGAAGTGCTCAGAGAACTTCCGAGTTAGTGGAGGGACCTCCCAGCTGAGGCTTAGGGTCATTTTTTAGTTTGAAAGTTTATAGTTGCCTACCTAAATCACCTAGAGGGGGGTGAATAGGTGAATTGTGCGTCTTTTTGCGGAATAAAAAAATTACAAACCAAAGCACAGATCTATCTAACCAATCAAACACAGACGAGGCAAGATTTATAATGGTTCCCCAACCTTGGGTACATCCACTTTCCCTCACCAATCTAGCAATATACTAGACTCGGCTACTCCACTATCTCGGATTGAAAATCAATCCTACCCTCGGAACAACGTTCCTACAATCTCGATCCACAAAACGGATCTACACTCGGAAGATGAAACTTCCTACAATATCAGAGTTGAAAAACTCCTACACTCGGAGAAAACTTCTCCTATAAAAATGAAATAAAATTGTATAGAAATACAAACAATAAATTTTGTCAGATCTGCAAGTAATCTGCCAGGATCTTCTTCTTCTAGACTTTTCAAGTTTATCAGATAGGTGAAGAAAACCTCGGCAAAATCAGATCTGAATCTTCTTGACTTTACACGATCGAATAGAGGATGAAGAGTTGAGCGGAAATCTCGATCTGTGAAATCTTCTTAATCTGAATCCTCTGAAAATGAAAACCCTAACCGGTCGGGAATCTGCGATGGCTACGACGGCGGTTTTCGTTTCTTGGAGAGAGAGAGGGGAGACAGAAAGCGGCTGCAAAAACTTCTTAAAAATAATCTTCTTAAAATTTAGAATTGTTAGGGTTTGTCGGTTTAGACAAGACCTTTTATAGGAGAGGGGAAGATTAGCCATAATTGAGTCATTATGAGAGACACGTGGACCAATCACGTCAATGTTTAAGAATATGACCGTTAGGCTGGACTTAAAGAATTTTCGGAAAATTCAAAGTAAAATACTCGAGATGTAACAAACTACTCGAGTACATGCAGCACTACTCGAGTAGGTAGAAGATGACTACTCGAGTACATGAGAAAAATTACTCGAGAGAGTATGAGATGATTACTCGAGTACATGGAGTCAACTACTCGAGTAAATAAGAAGAAACAGAATCAGCTACTCGAGTAACAAAAATAACATACTCGAGTACTTAAGTACTTACACGAGAGGCGGAGTAAATTACTCGTGTAAAAGAAGTACTACGCGAGTATATCTGAATGAACTAGTCGAGTATATAAGAAACTACTCGAGACAATGACTTAAAAAATTTCTGGAACATGAAAACAGAACTACTCGAGTATAAAAGTTGAATTACTCGAGACAAATAGAACTACTCGAGTAAGTGAGAACTACACGAGAGTCAGAATTCAACTACTCGAGACAGAAGATAGAACTACTCGAGTATATAAGATGAATACTCAAGTATTTAACTTAGAAAAATTTGAGAAGATAATTTCTGTAAAACCCGAGATGAGAAAAGAAACTACTCGAGTAGTTGTCTTAACTACTCGAGAGCGATAATTGACTACTCGGGATATATCTTAGCTACTCGAGTAGGAGTATTATTGCTCGAGTATGAACTCAGTAACTTACTCGAGTAAGTAAAGAACTACTCGAGTACTTAGGAAAATTTTTCTAGACAGAATTTTTCTTCTTCTAAGGGATGACCAGCATCAAGTCTTTTCACTTAGTCTTAGAGCTTGAATATGAAGTGTATCCCAATTGAGAGGCTACACATGAGTCAAGACCTTGGAGCACACAATGAGGGATTACATTGTATGGTCCGGTGTTTGGTGTCCCATTGTAGACTGACATTGGTCTACACTTCCCATAAGATTCCTGCAAACACAACTCAAACCAAGCATCAAATACAACATAATTCATCTTAGTTTAAGGATGACTTCATCAAATCTGGGATAGTGTTGATACAATACCCAACAATCTCCCCCTATTTGTAGAAGTCAGAACCCTTTACACTAAGGTGAATTATGGACATAAAAAGAATGCTAAGTATATAAAGCAGGGTAAGCAAGCAAAAGACTATGAAAAGGATAATAAGATCAAAAACTTAGAATTATATAAATGTGATTATCCAAAAATGTCATTAACAACAAAAATCATTTCCACAACTCATAAGTCCTTTAAGCTAGTTCTGATGATGTTGCCTGTCCTGTTTCTCTTGCTGTCTCCTTTGGTAGCTGAAAGGCTTTGGATAATATTTAGGGGGTCTTGGAGGAGCAGCAGGATTGTTTCTTCCATATTCTCTGTCATATATCCTCCGTTTGGTCATAGATTTCTCATACGACTCCCATTCCTAGGAACTGTAGTGAATATTTCTGCTCTCACGGTAGTCCATAACTAATTTGAGAGTGTCCAAAATTAGGGACTTAGAAGTTGGAGACCAAACCTCAGCATGTTCAGGAGCTGCAGTAGGAATGGACTTGCTAGCAGAAGGACCTTCACCATACTTTCTTTTCTTTTTGTAAGTCTGGATTTCAGGAGGAGCTTTGAAGAAAATATCTATAGGATCTTCAGCCCAACCCTGAGTATAGGTATCAGGAGGGGCAACAGAATCACCAGGCCTTGGAGAAAAAGTGGGTCGAGGAGCTTGAGCAGGAACATCAGCAGCTAGTGGGTTCAAATGATGAGGGATAATGTTATGATCAGCAGCAAATTCAGGAAGAATTTGGTTGTGCATCCAGACAACATTGTCATAGGTGTGGAATTTGACACTCTGTATTTGTTTCATGACATCATTGTGAATCTCTGTTATCTTAGTTTCCCATAGTTCTTTCTTGAGGGCATCATATTTTTCTAGGTATTCTTTTACCAATCCCTCCCCCTTTCTGACTTCAACAAATAGCTTGGTAATAGCATCTTCTCTAAAGAGTCCAACTTCTTCACAAATCTTCACCTTGGTTGCTTCAGCTCTTTTGTCCAACTCTATTTGATTTCCAGGTAGGGTAATACTCTATTCCATAACTTGGCCAACACTAGTGATAGTGTGGTCTAAGGCTTTGCCACCAATTTGGAAAAGATATTTGAGCTAATCAGTATTATGCTTGATCTCAGCAAATCCTCTACTCATCTCAGTTTCTAGAGCAGTTACCTTATCAGTGACAATCTTTATACAAGTATCAAAGTAAGATTTATGTTCTTGATGGAGAAGTACAATCTGAGTCATCAATTCTGAGGAGGCAGGAGCTATATCAGCAGGAGGAGCAGAAGTAGATGGAGCAGAAGGAATAGGAGGAGCTACCCATGGAGCTATTTCTTGAATGGTCACAGAACCTTTAGCTCTTATAGTATGTATGAGGCCATCTCCTTCTTCCATTATCTGAGGGAGAGAGAAATCCAAATTCTTGAGAGGAGCTTCAGCTGGCACAAGTGAGTGCTCATCAGAAATGAAGATTGTTCTGGCTGTTCTTGGTGAGATTGAGCTGGAGTTCTTGCTGGAGAGATTTTAGGAGACTTTGCTGGTGATGGCACTGGAGACTGTACAGGAGTGGGGTCCTTGGGAATTTTAGTGAGAGGAGCTTTTGGAGATAGAGGAGGAGGGGATTCAACTGCAGTTAATTCCTCTATCATCTCTTTGATGGCAGCATCAGTGGATAGTAGTGCTTCTTGAAGTTGTTGTTCTGTAGGGATATCTTTTGGGGTGACTGGTGGAGAAGTGGGTACTGGTGGAGTTGGCTTCCTGGTTGGAACAGCAGGAGCAGGCTCCCCCTCATTTGGTGCACCAGAGGAGCTGGGGACCTGAGATGGAGAGGGAGATGGGGTCCTGTCCTCTGTGTCTAGAACCTCGGTTACTTTGGCAGCTTGAGAGGGATTCTGCAACTTGAGTTCCCATCTTTGAATGGAAAAGATGGAGACCTTCTTTATGTGATGAAGGATACTCCCTTTATAGAAGGTGAAGGTGTCTGGGTTTAACTTATGAAGGAGCAATGAAATGATCCTAGCGTAGTTGGGGGATTTAATGCTCTCCTTTATTTTATTCAGGATGAGCAATCCAAACTGAAAGGCTTTTCTACAGACTATGGCTTGCATCATTTCAAAGAAATACAGAGGGATATCTCTTATGGAATTTGTTTTACACAAAAGAATTTTCCCTATAATGTCAACCAACAGTTTACCTTCTGCATTCATATCAGCCCTTCTAATGTATTTAGCATCAGTAGAAAGTCCACAAAATAAGCAAATTCGGGCATATTCTTCATCACCCAAAAAATCATCTGCTTCTATAACTGGCAGCCGAAGAAGTCGAGAAATAGAGGTTGGAGTAAGTTTGATGTTGATACCTTTAACTGAAGACTTCAAAACTGTCCCATGGTGCTTCACCTTAACATTCCTGAAGAATTCTGCAACGTCGGGGAAGAGTATTTGACATGGTTCTTGGAGAACGAAGGTTAATCCGGTGGTGTCAAGCAAAATCATGAGAATATGGAAGTCGTCAGAGAGTTCTGCAATCCCGGTAGCGACTAATTCCAAACCCACGCCGATTTTAGAAGCGGAGGCCATGATTCAGAAATCTGTTGAGGATTCAGAAACCTTAGAGAATGTCGACGGGGAGAAGGAAATCGCGCGACTCTACAACTGATTGAGGAAGGCGAAGAGGCAGCCGGGTACTCGAGAGAGCGGAAATGATTTCGTGTAGGGAAATTTCCTGATTTTCTTATTTATATAACCCTAGTTTTAGGTCTAATTATACGACAATGAAGAATTAAACCAAAGAAGAGACGGCATTAGCCTTGGTTTGCGCATAAGAAAATTTGAAAAGAGTGACTCGACATATACACGAGTGAGGAAATTGACTCGAGTAGATAAGTCTGGAATTACTCGAATAGGGATAGAGAAGTACTCGAGTAGATGAACTGAAGTACTCGAATAAGTGAGTGAGGTACTCGAGTAAGTGAAGCAGACTACTCGAGTAAGTCAGTCTGCTACTCGAGTAGGTCAAGTCGACTACACGAGTATATCATTCCACTACTCGAGTAGGTCAAGTCGACTACTCGAGTAGGTCATTCTACAATTCGAGTAGGTCATATGCTTACTCAAGTAGGTTGTGTCTTACTCGAGTCAAAGAGTTAGAATTTTGAAAAATTTCAGTTTTTGACTAACCTTTGAGCCTTGAGCCTTCTTGAAAGTCCAGCTTCTCTAGTCTTCTTTGTTGAGCATCCCAAGTTCTATTTTGAAGAACGAGAACTTGGTCTCGTCCAGCGGCTTCATAAAAATATCTGCAATTTGCCTATCTGTAGAGACATATTGAACGTCTATGTCCACATGCTCCACATGCTGCCGGATGAAGTGGTACCTTAGCTCTATATGCTTTGTCCGGCTGTGCGAGACTGGGTTGTTGGCTATTGCTATTGCGCTGGAAGAGTCGCAAAACAATGGAATCTTGTCAAACTTCATGTTGTAGTCCTCAAACTGATTATTTATCCAAAGTAACTGTGTACAGTAACTGCCTGCAGAGATGTACTCTGACTCAGCCGTTGAGATTTCCACACAGTTTTACTTCTTTCTACTCCAGGAGATAAGTCTTCTTCCAAAGAATTGACATGTCCCGGAAGTGCTTTTCTTGTCGTCTTTGCTCCTTGCAAAATCTGCATCTGAAAAACCTATTAGTTCGCTATCATTACTTCTTGGGTACCATAAGCCAAGATTTGGTGTACCTTTAAGGTATCTCAGAATCCTCTTTGCAGCAGCATAGTGAGATTCCTTAGAGTTCACCTGAAATCTAGCACAAACACATGTTGAGAACATTATGTCAGGTCTACTTGCAGTAAGGTAGAGCAAGGATCCAATAATGCTTCTGTACTTGGTTTCATCAAAAGGTTTCCCTTTTTCATCCTTGTCCAGAGATGCTGTTGAGCCCATTGGAGTCCTCATCGAGGTTGCATTCTCCATTCCGAATTTCTTAATCAGCTCTTTGGTAAACTTGGTCTGCGAGATGAAAATTTCATCTTCAGACTGTTTCACCTGAAGCCCTAAGAAATACTTCAGCTCGCCCATACTACTCATTTCAAACTTCCCTTGCATAAGTTTTGAAAACTTCTTGCAAAGGTTGTCAACAGTAGAGCCAAAAATAATATCGTCGACATAGATTTGCACTAGCAAAATCTTGCCTTTAATTTCCCTAAGAAATAATGTCTTGTCTATCTTTCCCCTTTTGAACTTGTTCTCAAGTAGAAAGCTAGACAACGTCTCATACCATGCTCGAGGAGCTTGTTTTAGACCATCTAACGCTTTATGCAGTAAATAAACGTAATCAGGAAAGTTAGAATCAACAAAACCTGGAGGTTGTTCCACATACACCTCTTCCATTATGTCACCATTAAGGAAGGAAGACTTCACATCCATCTGGTAGGCAGTGAAGCCTTTGAGTGCAGCATATGCTAGGAATAATTTTATTGCTTCCAGCCTTGCCACAGGAGCGTACGTCTGGTCGAAGTTGATTCCTTCTTCTTGACGATAGCCTTTTGCGACAAGTCTGGCCTTATTCTTTACTATCGTTCCATCCTCATCCATTTTGTTCTTGTAGACCCATTTTGTCCCAATGACGTTCTTACCTTTGGGTCTTGGAACAAGCTTCCATACTTTGCAGCGCTTGAACTGGTTTTGTTCTTCTTCCATCGTATTATTTATGATGCGTCTGAGTTTGCTTCCTCAAACTTCTTTGGTTCAACCTGTGAGAGAAAGCTTAGATAAAGATTCTCATTAGTTGTACCTCTTCGAGTTCTTACACCATCCCGGGGATCTCCTATGATCTGGTCCATGGGGTGATCCTTCAGATGTCTGAGCTCTAAAGTCCTTGCATCTGGATTATCTTCTATCACCAGAGTGACTTCTTCATCTTGGATGACTTCTTCATCTTGATCATCAGCCTCTCCAATAGGGGTTGGAGTGGTGATCTTGATGAACTTTTCACATTTATCTTCGGACAGTCCATCCAAGCTAATTTCTTTCAGCTTTGCACCTGCATCTTCAATAAGCACACTAGAAGAGTTGCTTTGCAACAAACTCATCTCATCAAATACAACATGTATTGATTCTTCCACGACCAAAGTTTTTCTATTAAAGATCTTGTATGCCTTACTATGACTACTATAACCTACAAAAATACCTTCAAAACTCTTTTTGCTAAACTTTGTAGTGTGATACTTGTCATTGTTGAGCACGAAGCATTTACATCCAAAAAGTCTAAAATATGAGACTATTGGTTTCCTGCCCTTCAGAAGTTCGTAAGGTGTCTTATCATGGTTTTTGTTTATGAGAGCTCGATTTTGCACGTGACATGTAGTGTTGACGGCTTCAGCCCAAAAATATTCCGGAAGTGAAGCATCACTCAACATGGTCCTGCAGGACTCTATGAGTGTTATATTCCTTCTCCCAGCCACTCCATTTTGTTGAGGAGTGCGAGGAGAGGAAAACTCATGAAAGATACCTAGGCTTTCATAAAATTCTTTCATGGCCCCAGACTTGAACTCTGTTCCATTGTCACTTCTGATTTTGACTATGAAGCAGTTGTACTCATTTTGAACTTGCCTGACAAAATTAGTAAAAATGTCGAAGGTATCTGACTTGTGTTTCAGAAAGGACACCCACGCAAAGCGCGAGTAATCATCAACAATTACTAACATATAATCCTTACCTCCCAAACTTCTAATTTGCAGTGGACCAAACAAGACCATATGCAGTAGATGAAGACATCTATTAGAATCCTTGCCAATAATGCTTTTAAAGATAGCCCTCATTTGCTTGTCTTTTACACATGCATGACAAGGTATATCTTTGACGTACTTGACATTTGGAGCATCACATACTAAGTTCACTGAAAATAATTTATTAATAGTTTTGGAATTAATATGTGCTAGTCTCTTGTGTCATTGGTCACCAAGAGATGCACTATCTTTTGCTAAAAGGCACACTGGTGTCGAAGAATCTATACAAATGAAATTCAAGCAAAATATATTTCTGCTTCTAGTGCCGGATAGAACCGTTTCCATATTATCAACAGATTTTATCAAGCACTTATCAGCGTGAAACTCAACTATGTATCCTTTATCGCAGAGTTAGCTTATGCTTATAAGGTTATGTTCCAAACCTTCAACGTAAGCCACATCTGAGAAGGATACATTACCATTTGTATTCATACCGTAGCATTTAGTGATTCCACGGTCCGAACCTCCAAAGATGACCTTCGGTCCGTTCACGACTGGAGTAAAGTTCTGAATTAGGCTTCTTGTCCCGGTCATATGCCGAGAGCATCCACTGTCCAAATACCAGATTGGCGTTTTGGTGGCCTTTGGACATACCTGCAATCACAATCAGTTTGCCTTTGGAACCCAAATATGTTTGGGTCCTTGATCTCGGGTTAGAACACTCCCCCTACGAATGTTAGCATTAGGAGTCGTCTTCCTCGTATTGCCAGCATGTGGGGTTACAGCATTTCTGGGATTAAACTAGCAATCAATGGCAAAGTGACCAATTCTGCCACAACACCAACAGTCAAATCTGTTGTATCTTTGCCTTATGTTTTCCTGCTTGACCTTTTGGAATTGTGGTCTAGCAGGGGTAGCATTCTTGGAGGAAGAAGCTTCATGATGATGACAATCACATGTTTTCTTCTCCTTCACTGGCTTTTCTACAACAAGCTTTGCCTTTGGTGCCTTCTTGAAGTTATGACCATGATTGAAAGGGCCATAGCTCTGAAGAATGACTTCTTCATAAGGTGTCTTAAAGACACTTTCGCAAAAGTTTCTAGGGCGAGTCCATCCTTGATAGCGGGACTTTGGCTCTACATAGGTAGGCCTAGCAAAGTGGTCGTAGGATGAGTCAAGATCAAACTCATTTGAGGGAAATATGACCTTTTTGAACGAGGTTTGATCTTGATGGGCTTTCCCCTTCACTTTGGCTAAGGCCTTTTTGGTGGCCTTATTCTTCCGTTGAGCCTTGTTTCTCCTAGAAGACTTACTAGGAGCTTCTTCATGTCCTAGTCCAGCACCCTTGGCCTTGGCTGAGAATTCAGCAACAAATGGAGGAACTGTATTGGGCTTCGAGAAACTTTCAACTAGTTTCTTTTCTACAGCAAGTTGGGCTTCTAGTTCCTTGATGATTTTCTCTTTGAGGTCAAGGTGCTCAAGAGCTTTGTTATATTCTTTAATAGCATTATTGAAGTTCTCTTCGAGCGAGTCAGTCTTTGCGACTTTCTCTCTCAAGATGCTCTCTTCAGCTTTGAGAGACTTTATCTCTTTAGTCTGAGTTTTCACGACTCGACGACATTTGTCCTAAGCCATGATTAACTCCTTATATTGGGCCATGAGTTCTGACTCATCGTCAGACGAGCTATCCTTACAATCATGTTCAGAAACTTCAGAATCAGAAAGAGGAGTGTGAGAGTTTACCTTCCCAGTGAACTGGGGCTCTTATTCATCATCAATTTGAGCCATGAGCCCAAAATAGGCTTCTTGTTCTTCACTCGACTCAGATGAGTCAGGGTCACTAAGAGTCTTGCCCTTTTTGGCCATCAAGCTTTTCTCTATCCTTCTTGTTGTACGAGGACTTATTTTCCTCTCTTCTACCACCCTCCTTCTTCTTGTGAGGGCAGTCAGCGATGACGTGTCCTGGCTTATTACAACAATAACAAATAATGTCAGTAGAAACATGTTTGTTCTGTTTAGAATTATACCTGTCATATCTGCTTGAGCCTTTTCGTTGACGATCACCATCGTGTTGTGATCTTATATAGGAGGCATCCTTGCCTTTCCATTGCTTCTTCTTGTTCAAGAATTTCTTGAACTGTCGAGAGAGTAGTGAGAACACTCCTTCTGATAGTTCGGAGCCTGAGGTGCTTGGCTCTGATGTTTCTTCTTCACTAACTTCTTGTGCTGGAGTAGGAGGAACAACCTTTATCTTCTTAGAGGTGTCTGCCTTTAAAGCAATAGACTTCTCTTTGAATGCATACATGCTCTTCTCTTCTTCAGCCTTTCTGGTGTTGAGTTGAAGCTCATATGACATAAGCTTCCCGAAGAGATTCTGAGGATCTGTCTCGGCCAAACTCCCTTATGGCACAGACCTTGTTATCCCATTCCTTAGTCAGGGATCTCAAGAATTTATCATTTAATTCCCCATTAGTGAAGGCTCTGTCATAGACCCTTAGCCCATTCACAATCTTGAAGAAGTTCTCAAAGGTGTCTGCAATGGTATCTTTGTTTCCCTGTCGGAAAGCTTCATACTTCTGATTAAGAAGGGATCTTCTATCATCCCTCACTTCTTATGTACCTTCCATTAAGGTAACTAGTGACTGCCACATCTCTTTTGCAGACTGGCAGTGAATCAGGTTTTGCAGCGTTGAATCATCGACTGCACTTGCTATAATATTTTTTTTACCTTTTTGTCCAATGAGACAAGTGCAATCTCATCCTTATCTAGATCCATGAGTTTCTTTGGGACTTTCTTGGTTGGATCTATAGTGGAGATAATCATGGGAATATAAGGACCTTCTTCAACTATCATGAAGATCCTTGGATCCACAGCTTCCATGAAGAACTTGATTCTCTCTTTCCACATGAGAAAATTATTTTTGGTACATAAAGGAAGCTTGGCAAAATCTTCAGCCTTGTCCATCTTTGGTAGATCTCAAATGACAACTATTGAAGGATCTGATCAAGGTGTTAACATTTTAACGATCAACCTCACTTTGATACCAATTGAAAGTTTATAGTTGCCTACCTAAATCACCTAGAGGGGGGTGAATAGGTGAATTGTGCGTCTTTTTGCGGAATAAAAAATTACAAACCAAAGCACAGATCTATCTACCAATCAAACACAGATGAGGCAAGATTTATAGTAGTTCCCTAATCTTGGGTACATCCACTTTCCCTCACCGATCTAGCAGTACACTAGACTCTGCTGCTCCACTATCTCGGATTGAAAATCAATCCTACCCTCGGAACAACGTTCCTACAATCTCGATCCACAAAACGGATCTACACTCGGAAGATGAAACTTCCTACAATCTTAGAGTTGAAAAACTCCTACACTCGGAGAAAACCTCTCCTACAATAATGAAATAAAATTGTATAGAAATACAAACAATGAATCTTGTCAGATCTGTAAGTAATCGGCCAGGATCCTCTTCTTCTAGCCTTTTCGTCTTTATCAGATAGGTGAAGAAAACCTTGGCAAAATCATATCTGAATCTTCTTGACTTTACACGATCGAATAGAGGATGAAGAGTTGAGCGGAAATCTCGATCTGTAAAATCTACTTAATCTGAATCCTCTGAAAATGAAAACCCTAGCCGGTCGGGAATCTGCGACGACGATGTCAGAGGTTTTTGTTTCTTGGAGAGAGAGAGAGAGAGGAGATAGAAAGCGGCTGCAAAAACTTCTTAAAAAAATAATATTCTTAAAATTTAGAATTGTTAGGGTTTGTCGGTTTAGACAAGACCTTTTATAGGAGAGGGGAAGATTAGCCATAATTGAGTCATTATGAGAGACACATGGACCAATCACGTCAAAGTTTAAGAATAAGACCGTTAGACTGGACTTAAAGAATTTTCAAAAAAGTCAAATTAAAATACTCGAGATGTAACATACTACTCGAGTACATGCATCACTACTCGAGTAGGTAGAAGATGACTACTCGAGTACATGAGAAAAACTACTCGATAGACTATGAGATGATTACTCGAGTACATGTAGTCAACTACTCGAGTAAATAAGAAGAAACGGAATCAGCTACTCGAGTAACAAAAACAACATACTCGAGTACTTAAGTACTTACACGAGAGGCGGAGTAAATTACTTGAGTAAAAGAAGAACTACTCGAGTATATCTGAATGAACTACTCGAGTATATAAGAAACTACTCGAGACAATGACTTAGAAAATTTCTGCAACAGGAAAATAGAACTACTCGAGACAAATAGAACTACTCGAGTAAGTGAGAACTACACGAGAGTCAGAATTCAACTACTCGAGACAGAAGATAGAACTACTCGAGTATATAAGATGACTACTCGAGTATTTAATTTATAAAAATTTGAGAAGATAATTTCTGTAAAACCCGAGAGGAGAAAAGAAACTACTCGAGTAGTTGTCTTAACTACTCGAGAGCCATAATTGACTACTCGGGATATATCCTAACTACTCAAGTAGGAGTATTATTACTCGAGTATGAACTCAGTAACTTACTCGAGTTAGTAAAGAACTACTTGAGTACTTTACTTAGGAAAATTTTTCTAGACAAAATTTTTCTTCTTCTAAGGGATGACCAGCATCAAGTATTTTCACTTAGTCCTAGAGTTTGAATATGAAGTGTATCCCAATAGAGAGGCTACACATGAGTCAACACCTTGGAGCACACAATGCGAGATTACATTGTATGGTCATGTGTTTGGTGACCCATTGTAGACAGACATTGGTCTACACTTCCTATAAGATTCCTGCAAACACATAACTCAAACCAAGCATCAAATACAACTTAATTCATCTTAGTTCAAGGATGACTTCATCAAATATGGGTTAGTGTGGATACAATACCCAACATAGTTCTTTGCGGCTAGTTTTGGGTCGAGGTTTGGGAGAAGTAGGTGTCGGCCACACCCCAAGGTCCAAACTCTCATTGAGGCCAGTTTTTTGCTTCAACATTTCTGGTGCGGTGAGCGTGGACCGTGGATGATACAAGAAAATCTCAAGTCGAGTCTCATGGATGGAGGTGAAGGAGAAGGAGATGGCTCGGGAGGTTCTCCCTCTCGGGGAAGTGGGGTGACGTTGGGGATGTTGGAGGACTTCAGGCGAGAAGTCTTGTATACCATCAACTTGGCCTTCTCGGTAAGAGGCGAGTGGGAGACTCCTCAGTTTCCGGTGGTGGCTGCTCCATCATTGGGCGAGAACACTCCCGGACAACTCCCCAGGAAGGAGGTTCCGGCAGAGGTGGTGAAAAGGGATGTCCCCATGTGAGAGCTATTTTCGGGACAGACCAGTGCAGACAGGGCGAGCGAGCCGAGGTCGCGCGAAGAGCCCTCTCGACAGGCAGGGGGTGGGAGCCCCTTCAGTGAGCTCATCATCTCAGCTCCGGTTCCAAAGGGGTTCCGGGAGCCAGACATGACGGGTGAAGGAAAATGTCGGATGCCTTCAAGTGTAGGCTCTTCGCAATCACTTTGAAGGAGAAGGCCAGGGTCTGGTTCCACCAGTTGCCCGCAAATTCGATTTATTGCTTTGAAGATCTGCGACACGGTTTCTTGCTTAGGTTCTCAACATCCAAGAAGAGGAAGAAGGGAGCAGAGTGCTTGTTCGCCATCAAGCAGAGGTCGGATGAGACACTGGGGCGCTATGTCGACAGGTTTCAGGAGGAGATCTTACATGTGCAGGAGATGTCGGGTTACACGATGATGCTTGCCTTCACCCTGGGGTTGAGGCACAACCTCTTTAGCATGGAGCTGAAGAGAGTTCCCCCCTCTCCTTCGAGGAGATAATGGAGAGGGCGGCGAAGGAGATTGAGATCGAGGCGGCCAATATGGCGTTTGCCAGGAGGTTGGCCAAGTTGGTAGAGGATGATGGGAAAGAGCCGGGAGCTAGGAGGCAGAGAGAGCAGAGGGAAGAGAGAAGGAGAGAGGAACCCCGTGGACAGGGGCAGCATTAAGTTTGGGGGCCAAGAGAGCCAAAAAATAGGTTGGGCTAGAGGCCCTAGGAAGGTCACCCTCAGGGGCAAGGTGGTGGTTTCCAAGGTAGGGACAACCACTGCGAATAAAGGAGGATCAACCAGCCGGCTTGGAGGCAGGGACAGAGGGTCCCTCTCCCACCGCAGTAGGAAGCGATGGATATAGTGAGGGGAGGAGGAGGAAGGAGAGGAGATCAGGGAGGAGCAAAGATGAGAGAAGGCAGGGTGGCGTTGCCCTTCTGTAACTTTCACCATGAGGAGGGTCATGCAACAGCCACCTGCCCAGAATTTCTGGAGATGAGGGGGGTAAGGGGGCAGGCCCAGCAGTAACCCCCTGAGAGGATTAAGGAAGTTCTACAAGGAGGAGGAGAGGATAGGTGTGAAGATCGGATAGACGTGGGGGCCCAGGGAGGGATCAGGGTAATCTATGGGGGTGTGGGGATCGAAGCCACTCGTAAGGGGAGCTTTCAGACCATGTTTCGAAGGAGTGTCGCCTCGACCTCCTAGATCCCCCCACAGGAGGAAAAGATCACGTTCTCGGTGAAGTACATGCCTGACTATAAAGACTAGTTCTGCGATGCCTTCGTGATCCAGACGGCGGTGGAGAATTTCACGGTCTCCCGAATTTTGGTGGACAACGGGGGCTCAGTGAACATAAACTTCAAGAAGGCCTTTGATGAGATGAAGGTGGAAGCTCGAAGGGTCCTAGCCTCGGATGGACAGTTGTTCGGGTTTTCGGGGGAGCGGAAGGAAGTTGAGGGAGGGGTAGGGGTGCATGTGATGTTGGGGGGTGGGGGGTATCGAGGAACTATCGGTTTGTCATCGTTGACTCTCCGAGCAGCTACAACGCAATATTTGGGTGTCCTCTCATCAGCGCCTTCTGTTGCGCCCCTAATCGTTCCATCAGTGCCTAAAGTTCAGCAGCGGAGGAGTGCAGGTCAGGATCAGGGGGATCCGAAGGTGACAAGGCAGTGCTACATGACTGCTGTTAATACCATATCTTGGATGGCGGAGGCGGAGAAGCAAGGAAAGGAGATGGAGAAGAAATAAGAAGTTGCAGGGGAAGGAGAGATGGGCCTAGGTGAGGCCGGGGAGAAGATTGGAGAGGATGCTGTGAGGAATGTTGTAGTGAGCCTGGATGAGGCTGGGGATGAGGTTGAGGAGGAGGTTGTAGAGAAAGAAGGGGCGAGCCTAAGTTAGGCGCTGACGAAGGCAGAGGGGGAGCAAGGGGTAGAGGGAGAAGCGGAGGGGGAGTTCCAGAGGGGAAAAGGAGTGGAGTTGTCTGTAGAAGTCCTGTTGGAGGCAATGGAGGTTGAGGTGGTAGAAGGTGAGGAGGAGCTGGGAAGAGAGGAGGAAAGGGTTGGCAGGTAGCAGTCTCGGCTGGAGCCGGCGTAGGAAGTCATGGAGATGGAGGTCATCAGCAAGGCAGGGAAGGTAGTGAAGGTGAGGATCAGCGGGGGCTTGCGTCCCGAAGACCAGGCAAGGATGCGGGAGTGCATCCAAAAGAATGTTGACATCTTTGCCTGGAGAGTGGCGGACATGTCGGGCATTGACGCTGATGTTGTCTGCCACCGCTTGAACCTGGACCCGAAGACGCGCCCCATTTGCTAGAAGATGAGGACCATCGCCACCAAACTGGAGGATCCCATCCATGAGGAGGTGAAGAAGCTTCTCTATGCGGGTTTCATTTCGGAGATTCGTTACCCAGGCTGGGTCTCCAATATGGTAATGGTAAAGAAGGGTGATGGAAAGTGGTGCATGTGTGTAGACTTTTGTTTATTGAATAAATCATGCCCTAAGGATTGCTACACCCTGCCTCGGATCGACGTGCTGGTTGATTCAGCCGTCTGGTTTTCTATTATGAGATTTTAGGATGCTTTTTCAAGCTATCACCAGATCCGTATGCATCCCCCCGACGTCAAGGATGTTTGATTCATCATGAGGGAGGGATGCTTCAGCTATAAAATGATGCCCTTCGGGCTAAAGAATGCAGGGGCTATATACCAACGAATGATGGATCGGGTGTTTAGAAACCAAAAGGGGAGGAACCTGGAGGTCTACGTTGATGACCTCATGATAAAGAGCAGAGATGTGGAGTCACACTTGCTTTACTTGGAGGAGACGTTTGTGACCCTGCGGACGTTCAAGATGAGGCTAAACCCCCCCCCCCCCCCCCAAAAGTGTGTCTTTGTGGCAATCCGGGGCAAGTTCCTCAGACACCTTCTAACCCCGGCGGGGGTTGAGCCTAACCCGGATAAGGTGAAGGCCATCGTGGAGTTGGAATCGCCTCGCAATGCCAAGGAGGTTCAATGCTTGACGGGAAAGCTGGCAGGGTTGAGTCGGTTCCTCTCTCGTGCTGGGGAGAAGTGCTCGCATTTCTTCAAAATGCTTCGGGGGAACAAACAGTTTGAGTGGACGGAGGAATGTGAGGAGGCATTTCGGGCATTGAAGGCTCAGCTATCCAATGCTCTGCTCCTGCAGAGCTCGAAGAGGGAGAGGACTTAGCCTTATACCTTGGGGTAGGGGCTGAGGCTATGAGCTCTGTGTTGGTAAGAGAAGATGGGAATAGGAAGTTACCCGTCTATTATGTCAGTAGGATCTTGAAGAAGGCTGAGCTACGCTACCCCATCCTGCAAAAGTTGGCTTTCTCTCTAATCATCTTGGCCAGGAAGCTCAGGCCGTACTTCCAGGCCCACTCGATCAAGGTGGTGACCGACCACCCACTGCGCAAGATTTTTGAAGCAGTGGAGCACTCGGGGTGGTTGGCTAATTTTTCCATCAAGCTCAGCGAGTTCGATGTATGTTTCGTGTCGAGGCTCTCCATTAAGGTGCAGGCGGTGGCAGACTTCTTGGCCGACTACGTCATAGAGCTGGTAGGGGAGGAAGCGCTGTCAAGGGAAGCATGGAGGATGTACATTGACGGAGCTTCGGGGAAACATTCCCTTAGGGGAGGGATAGTGTTGGTGAGCCCCCAGGGGGTCACCATAGAGCAAGCAGTGGCGCTGCACTTCCCGATCACCAATAACCAGGTGGAGTATGAGGCTATCATAGCCTAGTTATGGTTGGCTAAGGAGCTCGGTATTCACGATGTGGAAGTGTTCACAGATTCACTGGTGGTGGCATCTCAGATCAGAGGATAATATGAAGCTCGAGAGCCGACCCTCCAGATGTACTTGGCCAAGGCGAGGGTGATCATTGGTGGGTTTCGAGCCTTTTCAATTCAGCATGTCCATAGGGAAGAGAATGAAGCAGCGGACCGATTGGCCATGCTTGGACCCCGAGGGGGGGACCTTGACCGAGCTATTTCATCCAGTAATTGAGGAGGGGAAATGATGGAAGTGGATCGGCGACCCTCATGGGTGGTTCCCTTCGTGACCTTCGCCATGGGCAACCTCCCGAAGAGGTCAAGGGGGCAAAGGGCTTTCGTCATAAAGTGGCCCACTATCTTATGCATGAAGGGAGCTTACATCGAAAGATGTTATCGGGCTTTCTGGCGCGATGTGTGGTGGAGGATGTGATGCCAAGGATTTTGGAGGAGGTGCACTCCGGGGAATGTGGAAGCCATTCAGGAGATGGAACGTTGGAGGCAAGGGTGGTCAGACAGGGATACTTCTGGCCCACCCTGAGGAAGGATGCGACAGAGTTTGCGAGGAGGTGCCAAAAGTGCCAGCTCTACGCCCCCCTCGAGCTCCTGCCCGCTCAATGGCTACGAAGCATCACGGCGCCATGGCCCTTCGCCATTTGGGGGATGGACCTAGTTGGGCTGTTTCCTCCGGCGAGTGGGTAGAGAAGGTTCCTCTTGGTAATAATCAACTATTTTTAAAAATGACTGGAGGTCAAGGCACTGGCCAAGGTAACCTTCCAACTCATCAGGAACTTTGTCTGGGGAGAGATCATCTGCAGGCACGGGTTGCCTCAGGCCATTATCACGGACAATGGTCCATAGTTTGCATGCGAGGAGTTCATAAGCTTCTGCACTCAACTGGGTGTCGACCTCAGGTTTGCCTCCGTTCACCACCACAGGAGCAACGACCAGCTGGAGGCAGCAAACAAAATTATAGTGAACCTGCTCAAGAACAAGGTGGAGAACCTAAGGGGGAACTTGGTGGAATATCACCTCTCGGTGTTGTGGGCTCTGGGAACAACCCCAAACACGGCCACTGAAGAAACTCCCTTCAAACTTTCGCATGGTTGTGAGGCGGTCCTACATGTGGAATTTGAGGTTCAATCCCCACGGGTCACGACCCCAGGAAGAGGAGGTGAAGCATGGAGGGAAGGGAATGAAGTGGAGCTACAGCTCTCATTAGACATGGTGGAGGAACTTTGCGACATGGCCGCAGTCAGGCAGGAGGAGGTCATGCGAAGGATGGCCAAGTACTTCGACAAGCATGTCAGGATAAAGCAGTTTATGGAAGGGGACTTGGTCTTGAAGAAGGTCGACGCTGCGGGAAGGTCAGCGGCCATTGGTAAGCTCAACCCCAACTGGGAGGGACCCTACATTGTAGAAAGGGCCATGGGGTTAGGGGGATACCACCTCCAGAATATGGAAGGGGAATGCATGAGTCACGCTTGGAGCGGCGATGACCTGAAGCGCTTCTACCCTTAGAGGGGGGCAAGGTTGTAAATTTTATTTTGTAATAACAAATTCATCAAGTTTTCTCATGATTGGTCTCTTTTAAGCATTGGAAAAAGAGGCTGGTAGTTAGCAATACCCCGAGAGGATCCCGCTGCTCAGGCTCCCACTAGCTGGCAGGTCTGGAAGGTGCACTCGGCCCCGGGTAGACCCGCTGTCAGGCTCTCAGTAGCTGGTAGGGACATAGGCTCGCCTGGGGGGGTAAGGGAATACCTTGAGTGGTAATTCCGCTGCACAGGCTCTCCTAGCTGGCATGGCTGTAAGGCATGCTCGGCCCTGGGTAGACTCGTTGTCTAGGCTCTAATTAGCTGGGCAGGGCTGTAGGCACACCTGGGGGGAAAGGAAAGGAGTTCGAGGAAAGAGCTGGGAAACTAAGCAAGACCCCGAGAGGATCCCACTGCTCAGGCTCCCACTAGCTGGCAGGTCTGGAAGGCGCACTCGGACCTGGGTAGACCCGCTGTCAGGGTCTCACTAGCTGGCAGGGCCGTAGGCTCGCCTGGGGGGGGGGGGGGGGGTAAGGGAATACCTCGAGTGGCGATTCCGCTGTGCAGACTCTCCTAGATGGCAGGGCTGGAATGCACGCTCGGACCCAGGTAGACTCGCTATCCAGGCTCTCATTAGCTGGGCAGGGCAGTAGACACACCTGGGGGGAAAGGAAAGGAGTTCGAAGAAAGATTTGAGAAACTAAACACGGCCCCGAGTAGACCCGCTGTCAGGATCTCACTAGCTGGCGGGACTGTGGGACCTCTCGGGAGGAGGAAGGAAAAAGGTGATTATTTGTCTAAGTGGTCCCGGGTGGACCCGATAAATAGGTTTACATCAAGCAGACAAGGCTGTTGAAATCATGACGGAGTCACGAAGCCCTTGTCGCTAAGTTTACAAATAACTAACTTCAGTCCTAAGTAGGGTTGGGATGGCTAAAACCCCTCTCGGTAGGGCCCCAGCATAGCCCTCCCGGCAGGGCTTTCGGCCAGGCTCTCGGCGGGGCCCTCAGCATAACCCTCCTAGCAGGGCTCTCGGCCAGGCTCTCGGCAGGGTTCTCGGCAGGGTTCTCGGCATAATTCTCCCAGTGAGACTCTAGGCCAGGCTTTCGGTAGGGCTCTCGACATAGCCCACTCAGTAGGGCCTCGCCATAGACTTCTCGCTGGGGATCCCGGTAAGCACCTCTCAGCGGGGTTCCCGACACGGTCCTGTTGGTAAGGCTCTCGTCAGACCCCTTCTGGCAGGTTTTACTTGGCCAACTCTTTAAGAGGAAGGCGGTCATCACCTAACATCCTAAGAGCCTAGGGTTGGCGCACAAGTAACAAACATTCCAGCGACAAAGAAAATTTTCCAATATAATATAAAAAGAGTTAAGTATCAGTGGGGGAATCTCGCCCCTTACAAAAGTTACAATAGTTAAAGTCCACAAAAATGAATGTTCAAAAAGCAAAACAAGATTGCAACGAAGGCTATTGAGCAGTTTCGTTGGATTCCCGCTGGAGCTCCCGCTGGAGGTTCTGCTGGAGTTTATGCTCGGGGTGTAGCCAGAGGATTCGCCGATTGAGCTTCCGCCGGTTTCCATGTTCAGGACAAGCTCTGCCACATCGTTGGTCGGAGAGTCGACCTCTCCCGCAGGTTTGGGGATTGGCTCGAACAGCCAGGGCAGGATCCCTCGCGCCGTGAGTGTCTCTAATCCTTCGTTCAAGAGCGTCGACTCCCGCAGCACCTCAATGAACATCTTGGCAGTGGCCTGCGTGTTCTCCTGAACGATCACGTCAATTTTGTATGTGGAGTAGTGGCGGCGCTCGACCCTCTCCTCCCGCAACGGCCGGGCCTGGGTCAGGGCCAGGGCCTCCTCCAACTGCTTCACCTCGGCCTGTAGCAGCTAGTTCTCGCCCTTGACGTAGGACAATCTCGCGTGAGAAAGCTCGGCTTCCGCGAAATCCTGTGAGAGGGTCTGGTTAAGCAAAGGGTGTACAGATGAAAAAAATGTTGAGGGGGAACAAAAATCATTGAAGGATCCCTCTTACCTCGGCGGTCGGGCGAGTGGAGAGAAGTTGTTGAGCGGCGGCCAGCTTGGCCTTCAGGGTGGCAGCTTCCACCGCTGTAGTATCCATCGGCCTGAGCATACCAACAAGGTTCCGCTTGATGGTGAAGGTGTGGCATCCAGCCATGTGCGAGAGCTGGACCGCACGAAGCTGGCCCTGGATGGCATCAAGGACAAGGTCTCGGGTTGTCGTCCTGTCGAAGGTGTCGGCGTCCTCCCGACCGTGGAGGCCGTAGCCTAGCACAAAGGCATTGCCGGAGCTTGTGTCTCGATCCCTCCAGGAGGGGAGAAGTGTGGAGAGCGAGATGCAGTTGGAGGTATGATCCTACTGGATCAAGGGCTGGCCCTCTGCATCCTTATACTTCTTGCCGAAGCCAAAATTCCGATGATCTTTTGGTACTAGCTTGCGAGAATACTCTGCAGGGGTCTCGGCGGTGGGCTGGGAAGCACCCGTCTCGCCAGCAGCCAAAGAGGTTTCAGCGGGGGCCTCTGCGGCGGGCCAGGTGAGGACCGTCTAGCCCGAAATAGAAGGGGTCTCCACGGGGACCTCAGCGGGAGCCGGTACGACGGAATTTCCCTTGTCCGCGGCTGACGGCTTCGATTTTTTGAGAGGAGGGGCCAAGTGGGAGCCAGGTTTCCGCTTCGGGGCGCTTGGCGCGGAAGAAGTTCTCGGCTCCTCCTGGCTTGCGGCTGCTGTGGACTTGTCGAGAGCCAATGGGTCGGTGAGTGTCCTGGTTTCGTCAAAAGGCTAGTGTAGGGGAATGTCTTGCTCACCTGCGAGTCTCATAACTGATTAGCCCCATCTTTCGAAACGAAAGGTTACAGATTAAGTCCGGAAAGTTACCTTCGTCGGGGGGGGGGGGGGGACCGGTTGGAGGGAATCCAGGTCTCACCACAGGAAGGGGACGTCGAAAACCTTGGTCCCAAAGAATTCGACGAGAGCGCCCTCGCGCCCCCCGAGAGCGGGAGGCTTGTAGGTCGTGTCGTCGTATTGAACTGGCGGAAGTGGAATGTTTCCAAAATCACCAGAGAGAAAGACGGATCTCTGTCCCCAGTGATGGTTCATGTTGGCGATACCACTTGTCGTCACCAATTATCCAGAGAAGAAGATCACCCCGCCCTTCGCGCGAGAGTTGAACAGCTTCCGGAAGATGGGTAGGCTAAATTAAATACTTTTCACCCGCACGTAGCAGATAAACGCCATCAGAATCACAACGGAGTTTGGGTTGAGCTGGGCCGGCACCACCCCATAATACTAGAGGGCCATGCGCACTTCCGGCCAGAGGGGGAGGCGGAAGCCCACCTCGAAGTGCTTCTGGGGAATGGCGAGCTCCCTGGCTGGCGCGAGGTTAACTTTATCGTCATTCCCAGGGTTCCGCGCGGTGAACCCGTTGGGGATGAAGTTGGCGACTATCATGTTGAACTCCTTCAGGGTCAGCCGACAAGGGGAAAGGCATGGTCCAGGAAGGCTTGCGCACACTTGGAACGACCTTTGCTCTTGCCTGGCATCTTGAAGAGAAAACGAGAGGAGATAGCGTATGCACTGCAGGGATTGGCGAAAGCAGTTGACAGGGGGTCGAAGGTTCGAGAGGAAGGAAGTAAATGCTGGGGAGTAAATGAGGTAGGTGGATCAGCCTATTTATAGAAGATACGGTAATTATGATTTTTCATTAAAAATACGGCGGGAGAACGGTCAACGGGTCAACAAATCCGGACGTCTTGACTCCTCGATTTCCGTCCTATCCCGTCAGCTCTCCTTAGACCTGCAGGAAGCAAGAACCTCCAAGGAGGGCTAGGAAAAAGACAAACAATCTTAGTGCGCGAGATGTATTGAGCAAGGCATATGAATCTGTAACATCCCATTTCCTACTAGACCCCTAAACTTAGATTAGGGTAGGACATGTGATGAGTGAATAGGATTAGACTAGGTTTGACCCAAGGAGTTAGGGTGGATTCACATAGGGCCCACTATAAGGTTCAAGTGAACTTAGGTCAAACTAGCCCAAATTGGAATCATAGGTACACATTGACCCTACCACTATGCCCCTAGCCCTAAAAGCAATCTAAGTGAAACAAAAGTCACACCATTTGGTCACCTATTGACCCAAGTTGACCCAAGTCAACCCTAAACCCTAAATTGGTCAAATCCACACATATAGGCCCAATTAGCCCAAGTGGGGCACCACCATGGCCCAATCCATGTTGGGTGGTGGCATAGGGTCCATAACCATCAAGTGGGGTCAGCCCACTCATCAAGTTGACCAAGTCAACCCTAAAAATCAACAAAGTCAACATGAAGCCTAAAGGAAGAAAAAGGAAGGCCAAGCCCAATCCCAATGGTCAAAGCCCAATCCCAATGGTCAAAGCCCATGATTCAAGGCCCATGACCAACCCAAGAGGACAATGATAGCCCCTAACCCCCTGAAATAAGAGAGAGGGTACATGCATAGGGGTAGTTTAGGAATTTTGGTGAAAAGGAAGAGAGAGAAAGGAGGAAAAGGGGGATGGGGGTCATGTGGCCCTCCTTCCCTCTGCCCAACCCTTCATTCTGAGTTCCCAAGCTCATTTCAGTAGGAATGAAGGGGTGGTGTCCACTTGGCAGCAAGGAGGAGCATCCTATGCTCATGGTCGACTGATGGGCCCGCGAACAGACTCTTACTGTGGTTGGTTCGGTGAGTCGATCGCCGCGGGCTTGCTCGGGTAGGCAAGTGCACCTATCGCAAGTAGTACTCGATATTCGGGGGAATACCGAGGTCGTATTGTTCTCGGGATCGTGTTGACTATTCTTACTCCTCCGGGAGGACTATTATTTTACTGAAAGAAAGGTGGATTTTTTTAATTAACTAAAAATGGAAAAGCAAAGTAGCGAAAAAACGATTTAGAAAATATTCGATGAAGGGTTAACGCTCGGCATCGAATCGGATTAAGACTAAAACAATTTTTAATAATTAAAAGACTTCGTTTTCAAATTAATAATAAGGCAACTTGGCCGTGGAGGTTCCACAAATGTGAGCTCACCTAGCTATAGGAATATCGCTCACCTAAACATTAAGACTATTCGACCGAACGTTAGTCCGACGAAGGATTCCTCTTAACGCCCGCTTTACGCTAAGAACCCCGCTATTGGGTGGGGAACCCAATCCGGTAGAATTACGCTTGTCCTCTCTCGAGGGTATGCACGCAACTCTATTTACCCAGGGGTGATCGGTCCATATGCACGGCCTCTCGGCTAGCTAGCATATGGACTACGGAAATAGGGCCCACACATCGATTATGTGGTCCTACGCGTCGTAAACCCGGGGTAAACCTTAAGTGCTTAAATTAAAATGAAAATAACGAGCTTCAATTATTATAAATCATTTTAAATGTCCCAATGCTCTTCGATGCCGAGGCTAATAGCGATTAGCCACACATCGGTATGGGGACGGCTTATAATTTAGTGAGGCACGAGTTCGAAATTAAACACTAATGATTATAAGAAGGGGACATAAAAACAAAACAAACATTTAGAAAGCTAAAAAGTTAACTAAAACGGGAACTCACGCACACTCCAAATTATAAATTAAGCAGAAACTAAGTTACACATAAGAGAAATTTGCATATTTCAAATTTTCGAGTCCCACTCAAACGAGTGGGGGCGGTAAATAAAAGCTGAAAATTGCAAGTCCTACTCAAACGAGTAGGACTGAAATGAAAGCGAGTCCTACTCAAATGAGTAGGAGAAAATAAATGCGATTACAGGGCTATAAAGTCCGGCCATTTAACTCAAGGGAGTAGGCGGAAAAATAAAGAAAGAAAAATTACAAATCCTACTCAAACGAGTAGGCGGGAAATAAAGTCCGACCATTTAAACTCAAGTGAGTAGGCGGAAAAATAAAGAAAGAAAAATTACAAGTCCTACTCGAACGAGTAGGACTGAAAATGAAAACGATGCGCCATTTAACTCTTAACGAGTAGGCGAAAATAAATACACGCAGACACACACACTCCATAAGAATTTTAAGTAAGCAATAAAGCTAACACCTACACTCACACACTCTACAAAATTTGAATCAAAGCATAAAAGTTATACACCTACACTCACACACTCTACATAATTTGAACAAAGCATTAAGAGAAAGCAATTAAAAGAAAGCATTAAAATTTAACACCTACACTCACACGCTCTTCATGAATGAAGAAAGCAATAAAAAGTTATACTCATAAACTCACACACACAACATGAAAATTTAAGAAGAACAAAAGAAAGTTTATTCTCATACACTCACACACACTAATAACAAAGAAAAATCAAAGTTACCTAAAAATTAAAACTTTTACTTTTTCAAGCATAGGTTTTGCCAAAAACAAATAAAAAGAAGAAATTACAATTTTTAGAAGACAAAAGTTTTTCAAAACAAATTAAAAACCAAAGTTTTTGGAAAATTAAAATTTCAACATTTTCATTCCTAGGATTTCATAAAAGAGCTAAAAAAGTTGAAATAAAAGAGAAAGAAAAAAAAAGGGTTTTCATCCTAAAATAAAGCTAAGTAAAAAAAAATCAAAAGAAACTTTAGTAACTCTTTTACACATTCATAAGAGTGAAGATGTTGAATAAATTAAAAGAAGACATGAAAAAAAAGGAAAAACCTAATTCATCATTTCATGAATTTCTAACAAAACCTAACTTGAGAAAAATTAAAGGCATGTAAAGTAAATAAATAACACTCATACACACACACACACATTTCATAAATGAAGAACTAAATCAAGAACAAAGATAAAACCAAGAATAAAAAGGGGAAGAGGTGAGCCATCCAAATGAATTTTCATGCTAAATAGAGAGAGAAAATCTAACATTTTTATTAAAATTTTCAAGCTATTACAATGCTAAAAGATAAAGCAAAACAAGACATGAAATAAAGAAGGGAGAAATCTCCTTACATAGCACTAGTATCCACAGATTAAGCCCACAAAAAGACACTAAATTGGCACAAAAAAATCTGAACCCTTGGACCTTACAGAACTGGGCAATTTATAGGCAAAAAATTCTAAGTACACGCCCTAGGTCACGGGCGTGTAGGGGGGCGTGACAGTACTATTCATGAAGGCGGCCGGCGATTGGACAACAAAGTTGACTTCGGGCTGAGTTCGCAGCAGTCACGCCCCAGGTCACGGGCGTGACTCTGGGCGTGTCGGGGAGGTAAAACCGGGCGCGGGTTGCGTCAAAAGTCCTCGGCAGCATCTTGTCGGGCCAGCTGGAAAGGTCACGCCCCAGGTCACGGGCGTGACGCTGGGCGTGTCAGTTGGTGTCGACACTCGACGAATGTCGAGTGGAAAGTGTCGAGTTGAAATCGTCGAGCGGAAATTGAGTCACGCCCTCGGTCACGGGCGTGACACTGGGCGTGACTGTTGGTGTCGACACTCGACGAATGTCGAGTGGAAAGTGTCGAGTCGAAATCGTCGAGCGGAAATTGAGTCATGCCCTCGGTCACGGGCGTGACACTGGGCGTGACTGTTGGTGTCGACACTCGACGATCGTCGAGATGAATTCGTCGAGTGAAGTGAACACGGGCTTGGGTCACGCCCCGTGTCAGGTGACACGGGCGTGTCGCCAGGCGTGTCGTGCTTTTTCTTCAAAAATCGTCCGATTTCACGGGAAATGCACAGTCACGGCCCGATCACGGGCATGACCAAATTGTCACGGGCGTGTACTGCCCAATTTTGGCAGATTTTGGAATTTTTCTGCAAAATAAAATAAAACAAGTTAGGAGAAAATTTACAAGAATAGGAGCATTTTATTGAACAAAAACAAGTAAAAACGACGAAAATAAATGAAAATGACTAAATTAATGTGCATAAAAATACGCATATTTACAGTTCATCAAATACCCCCATACTTAGGCTTTTGCTATTCCAGAGCAAAAGTTTGAGGTGAATCTATAAGGAATAAAAAAAACTCTAAGTTTTGGCTATCGCTTAATCAATTATAAGAGAGATCGAAATAAATATACGGGATGTAAGAGTTAAGTCCTAAAATTATGTAGATGATTTAAATAGCGCAAAAGTTTTGGCCAAAAGAATTCTTGATGTAATCAAATAGAAGGCAACATTTGTAATGGTTAGATTAACGAAAATAGTTTGGAATTATAAGAACTCTAGCTTATACGAGTGCTACCGGAAATAATACAATTTACTAATTATGCTCTCAAAAAGATTTTTGAATTAATTCTAGAATCGTGTAATTGGCTAAAGGGGTAGTGGGTTTATGAAGAGGGTTTTGATAATTGAGGTGAGGTAATTTTTTTCTCGAACCTCCAATATTTTTTTTTGGATTATTAGGAAAACGAAATCTTATTTTCCTAATATGATTTTTGTTTTTTTCAACTTCATAAGAATAAAATTAACCCAATGTATATTTGTAGGAGTAATGAATTTTATCCTCTTACTCCATATATAATCTTTTAAAATTATTGGGTGCTTATGTTTACGGAACGAAATCTTATTCCCATTGACATAAGATCTTTTAAGGATAAAATTTTTCATGCCAAGTAGGTCATGAAAAAGTAAGGGGAGAAAGGAAAACTAGATTGTAATCCTAAAAATTTTTGAGAGCAACCTTAATAATTTGTACGTTCCAATGTTTCAGAAAGCTAAAAGTAAGTATAATTGAATTCTATAGTCGTTATTTCCTAACATAATATACGTGCTCCTATTAATGAAAAATTAGAAGTAGTGCCTAAAACAAGTTCGCTAGTTTTAACAAAGCATAAAATATTCTTTAAAACTTAACCCAGGGTATTTAAATTTTTCAATCAATAATTAATAAACGGGTAGTGAACAAAGAATTTATCAAATTCGCATATAAATAAACTCAAAACTGAATGTTTGGATAGCAAAAAAGTTAAGTATGGAATATTTAATTTATTTATTTCAAAACATTTTTTTTTTATTTTTATAGTTTTTGTTATCATTTTTTTTTTCATTTATTATCTTTTTTTTTTATTTTTGTTTTTCTCAATTTTTTTGAAAATTTTTTTTTTTGAACTATTATCTTTTTTTTTATAGTTTTTAAGAGAATTTTCATTTATGTACAAAAATATGGGAGGAAAAGAGAGGTTTTTACAAGAATGAGTAAGGGGGAGAGAGAAAAAAAAGGAAGTACAAAAAATATTTACAAAGTGAAACTAAATAAAAATTTTTTTTGTTGTTTTTGAGTTTTTTGGAAAAAAAGAAAGAAAGAGAACAAAACAAAATTTTTTTTGGATTTTTTCATTTAAAAATTTTTTGTTTCATTTTGAGATGTTTTTTAATTTTTTTGTTTTTGTTTTGTTGTTATATGTATTTTTTTGTATTTTTTTGTATTTTTTTTGAAATGCAGAAAAATAAGAAGTGCAGAAAGTAAAGCACGAAAACACCCCCATACTTAAGTCCAACATTGTCCCCAATGTTGTAACGTAAGTATGCGGAACAAAAGAAAAGACAATATATACAAAGAAAAGAAAGGGAAGGGGGTAGAAGCTTCCCTGAAACGCGTAGGGGGAGGCCGATCAAAAACCCTGAGGGTCGGTCCGTTTTGGATCGACCACCTCCTTTCCGCTATGGAGGGTTATAGCGTTGGCGTTCTCCCGCGGATTGGGCTCTGTGTTTCCCGGCAGTGCCCCGAGCGCGCGCTCGGACATCATCCTCGCCAGCTGTCCAACCTGTTGTTCGAGTGTTTTTAGCGATCCGGTGATGTTCCGGATATTTGAATCGTTGGACGCAATATACTTCGAAAAATTTTCCTCCATCGGGGAGGGTTTCGGAAGAGGAGGAGGAGGAAGAAATCCGGGCGCAAAAGAAATAGGGGGACGCTGAGCATTATTCGGGTTGCTCCACGAGAAGTTGGGGTGATTCCTCCAACCCGGATTATAGTTATTACTATAAGGGTTGTTGTTGGGGTTGAAGGGAGGACGACCCGAATTTCCCATGAAGTCCACGAACTCTTCAGCCACGCAGACATTAGGGGGAATAAAACAAGGCGGAGTGGAGGAGGCAGCAGACATCTCCGCCACCTGCTTTGTTAACCTTTCAACTTGAAGGGTCAAGAGAGCAGTGGCATCCACTTCAAAAAGACCAGCCGCCGGCTTTGGCCGTCCCCGCGGGACGTTCCATTGATAGGCGTTCATAGCCATCTCTTCGAATAAAGCCTGGGCGGCCTCGGGGGTTTTGTTGTTAAGCGTACCCCCAGCAGCCGCGTCAATCATTTGACGCGTCTGAAAATTCAGCCCATTATAAAAGATTTGAACTTGCAACCACGTTGGCAGTGCGTGGTGCGGGCAACGGCGGAGGAATTCCTTAAACCGTTCCCAAGTCTCGTAAAGAGACTCAGGATCGTTCTGCACAAACGAAGAAATGTCTGCCCGCAACTTTGCAGTTTTTGCGGGCTGAAAGTACTTCGTTAGGAACCGTTCCGTAAACTCAGCCCACGTGGTGATACATCCTCGCGGGAGGGCATTCAACCACGCCTTGGCTTTGGACTTAAGGGAAAAAGGAAATAAACGCAAACGAATGGCGTCATCAGTGACGCCATTGATCTTGAAGGTGTCGCATATCTCCAAGAAATTGGACAAGTGGACATTCGGGTCCTCATCCGGTAGTCCATCGAACTGCACGGCGTTTTGGACCATTTGAATGACACTTGACTTTATTTCGAAATTATTATTCGCCACCGCAGGGCGAACAATACTCGACCCAGAATCATCCAGGTTAGGCCGGGCGTAATAGGACATAGTACGCTCGGCCGCCGGGGGAGGGTTAGGCGCGGCCATAACTACAACAGTAGGTTCTCCGATAGATTCCTCGGGATCTAAAGAAGTATTTCGGCGTTGAGATCGAATACGCGCAAGAGAGCGTTCGATCTCAGGGTCGAAGTCAAAATCTTCAGACTCTAAGGGTTGTCCTCGGGTCATACACCCAAACAAAAATAAAACAAAAATAAACCTTTTTTTTTTAAATAAAGTTTTTAGTTTTTTTTTATGGAAAATAAGTAAAATTAATAGACTCCGGAATTCGAAATAGCAACTCGAAAAGAGAGTCCCCGGCAACAGCGCCAAAAACTTGATGGGCCCGCGAACAGACTCTTACTGTGGTTGGTTCGGTGTGTCGATCGCCGCGGGCTTGCTCGGGTAGGCAAGTGCACCTATCGCAAGTAGTACTCGATATTCGGGGGAATACGGAGGTCGTATTGTTCTCGGGGTCGTGTTGACTATTCTTACTCCTCCGGGAGGACTATTATTTTACTGAAAGAAAGGTGGATTTTTTTAATTAACTAAAAACGGAAAAGCAAAGGAGCGAAAAAACGATTTAGAAAATATTCGATGAAGGGTTAACGCACGGCATCGAATCAGATTAAGACTAAAACAATTTTTAATAATTAAAAGACTTAGTTTTCAAATTAATAATAAGGCAACTTGGCCGTGGAGGTTCCACAAATGTGAGCTCACCTAGCTATAGGGATATCGCTCACCTAAACGTTAAGACTATTCGACCGAACGTTAGTCCGACGAAGGATTCCTCTTAACTCCCGCTTTACGCTAAGAACCCCGCTATTGGGTGGGGAACCCAATCCGGTAGAATTACGCTTGTCCTCTCTCGAGGGTATGCACGCAACTCTATTTACCCAAGGGTGATCGGTCCATATGCACGGCCTCTCGGCTAGCTAGCATATGGACTACGGAAATAGGGCCCACACATCGATTATGTGGTCCTACGCGTCGTAAACCCGGGGTAAACATTAAGTGCTTAAATTAAAATGAAAATAACGAGCTTCAATTATTATAAATCATTTTAAATGTCCCAATGCTCTTCGATGCCGAGGCTAATAGCAATTAGCCACACATCGGTATGGGGACGGCTTATAATTTAGTGAGGCGCGAGTTCGAAATTAAACACTAATGATTATAAGAAGGGGACATAAAAACAAAACAAACATTTAGAAAGCTAAAAAGTTAACTAAAATGGGAACTCACGCACACTCCAAATTATAAATTAAACAGAAACTAAGTTACACATAAAAGAAATTTGCATATTTCAAATTTGCGAGTCCCACTCAAACGAGTGGGGGCGGTAAATAAAAGCTGAAAATTGCAAGTCCTACTCAAACGAGTAGGACTGAAATGAAAGCGAGTCCTACTCAAATGAGTAGGAGAAAATAAATGCGATTACAGGGCTATAAAATCCGGCCATTTAACTCAAGTGAGTAGGCGGAAAAATAAAGAAAGAAAAATTACAAATCCTACTCAAACGAGTAGGCGGGAAATAAAGTCCGGCCATTTAAACTCAAGTGAGTAGGCGGAAAAATAAAGAAAGAAAAATTACAAGTCCTACTCGAACGAGTAGGACTGAAAATAAAAACGATGCGCCATTTAACTCTTAACGAGTAGGCGAAAATAAATACACGCAGACACACACACTCCATAAGAATTTTAAGTAAGCAATAAAGCTAACACCTACACTCACACACTCTACAAAATTTGAATCAAAGCATAAAAGTTATACACCTACACTCACACACTCTACATAATTTGAACAAAGCATTAAGAGAAAGCAATTAAAAGAAAGCATTAAAATTTAACACCTACACTCACACACTCTTCATGAATGAAGAAAGCAATAAAAAATTATACTCATACACTCACACACACACAACATGAAAATTTAAGAAGAACAAAAGAAAGTTTATTCTCATACACTCACACACACTAATAACAAAGAAAAATCAAAGTTACCTAAAAATTAAAACTTTTACTTTTTCAAGCATAGGTTTTGCCAAAAACAAATAAAAAAAAGAAATTACAATTTTTAGAAGACAAAAGTTTTTCAAAACAAATTAAAAACCAAAGTTTTTGGAAAATTAAAATTTCAACATTTTCATTCCTAGGATTTCATAAAAGAGCTAAAAAAGTTGAAATAAAAGAGAAAGAAAAAAAAAGGGTTTTCATCCTAAAATAAAGCTAAGTAAAAAAAAATCAAAAGAAACTTTAGTAACTCTTTTACACATTCATAAGAGTGAAGATGTTGAAGAAATTAAAAGAAGACATGAAAAAAAAGGAAAAACCTAATTCATCATTTCATGAATTTCTAACAAAACCTAACTTGAGAAAAATTAAAGGCATGTAAAGTAAATAAATAACACTCATACACACACACACATTTCATAAATGAAGAACTAAATCAAGAACAAAGATAAAACCAAGGATAAAAAGGGGAAGAGGTGAGCCATCCAAATGAATTTTCATGCTAAATAGAGAGAGAAAATCTAACATTTTTATTAAAATTTTCAAGCTATTACAATGCTAAAAGATAAAGCAAAACAAGACATGAAATAAAGAAGGGAGAAATCTCCTTACATAGCACTAGTATCCACAGATTAAGCCCACAAAAAGACACTAAATTGGCACAAAAAAATCTGAACCCTTGGACCTTACAGAACTGGGCAATTTATAGGCAAAAAATTCTAAGTACACGCCCTAGGTCACGGGCGTGTAGGGGGGCGTGACAGTACTATTCATGAAGGCGGCCGGCGATTGGACAGCAAAGTTGACTTTGGGCTGAGTTCGTAGCAGTCACGCCCCAGGTCACGGGCGTGACTCTGGGCGTGTCGGGGAGGTAGAACCGGGCGCGGGTTGCGTCAAAAGTCCTCGACAGCATCTTGTCGGGCCAGCTGGAAAGGTCACGCCCCAGGTCACGGGCGTGACGCTGGGCGTGTCAGTTGGTGTCGACACTCGACGAATGTCGAGTGGAAAGTGTCGAGTTGAAATCGTCGAGCGGAAATTGAGTCACGCCCTCGGTCACGGGCGTGACACTGGGCCTGACTGTTGGTGTCGACACTCGACGAATGTCGAGTGGAAAGTGTCGAGTCAAAATCGTCGAGCGAAAATTGAGTCACGCCCTCGGTCAAGGGCGTGACACTGGGCGTGACTGTTGGTGTCGACACTCGACGATCGTCGAGATGAATTCGTCGAGTGAAGTGAACACGGGCTTGGGTCACGCCCCGTGTCAGGTGACACGGGCGTGTCGAGCTTTTTCTTCAGAAATCGTCCGATTTCACGGGAAATGCACAGTCACGGCCCGGTCACGGGCGTGACCAAATTGTCACGGGCGTGTACTGCCCAATTTTGGCAGATTTTGGAATTTTTCTGCAAAATAAAATAAAACAAGTTAGGAGAAAATTTACAAGAATAGGAGCATTTTATTGAACAAAAACAAGTAAAAACGACGAAAATAAATGAAAATGACTAAATTAATGTGCATAAAAATACGCATATTTACAGTTCATCATCGGCCACCCCCTTAATCAAAACTCCTCATTCAGCCACTCCCAGCAAAATCTAAGCCCACCATCAGCTTCAGGAAGTTTAGACTAGTCGAGATCAACTGCTGGAGCAAGCCTTTTTCTAAAGAATCCAGGAAAAGAACAAGCTCGCTGGAGAGATCGTCGGCCATGGCGCACCACCACCGCACACGCCACCAAGCAAGCATCCAGGTCCATTTCACCTCCCCTCACCCCGTGCCAGCTATCTAGATCGATTAGGCGAGACATCGGGCTCAATTGAGCCTGATACTATTTGAGCCATGAGCAAAAATACCGAGCTTTCCTTCCAGCTCGGGATCGCCGGAGAAGCCACCTCCGACGGCCACACCGTCAGGAAACGAAAGCCCCCACCTCAACAGAGGTGGTGGCGATAATAGCCAGTGGTGGCGGTGGCTATGTTGGTTGGAAATAACAAAACAAATTGGCCCAGAAAGGTTGAATCTTGACCGTCGGTTGATGGGTACGATGAACCGATGCCGTCAGTTTTAATTTATTTAAATTAATTATATAATTAATTAGGAATATTGAAATCTGTCACACATTTTTCGTCAGCTTGCATGCAATTTTTGGCCTTCTAGAGGCATTTTTAGAAGTTATGATTAATAGGAAAAAGGTAGATCTACTTACTTTTAAAATTACACACTAAAGTCATGATTTGGAACAGTAGAACTCCTTATAGGACAGTTCTTGTCACAACTCGCATTTTCTCCGAAATTAAGAAGTATCAGAGTAGGAGATAACACGAGTTGCCACATCGGGCAGGGGATAACTGCCGACGCTCATGCAACCACCAAATACTAAGACTATGAAAAAAAACATAAGCGTTAATGATGTGAAAGTCAATTGTATTTTAGAGACCGTATCCCTCGGCTCTGTGGATCAACTAGTCCACCCTTCAAAATTATACCTATACGTAGCAGAAAATACTTTATTCACTTTTTAACATCCTAAGAGAATGCATAAGCGTCCTCAGGGGACACCTTAGACTATGCAAGACCCTAGATTTAACTTATATAATATATATAGAAAATGACCTTTTACGTCATTTTGAAAGTAGTGTTTAAGCTTTTTAGAAAAAAAACATGCTGACTATGTTTTAGATATAATAATTGTTTTTTTATAGGTTTTAAAGTAACTAGTAACCTAACATAAATCTTCTCAGGTGCAAGTTTAATGAATATCAAAAGTAGAAAAACTAACAGTGTAAGCAAGCACAAAGTATCTAAAAGAGAAACCACCAGTGGGCATCACCAACTGACACGAACCCACTGGTGAGTAGGTATGTCTATACTACAAGTGTAAAGAAAAGCTACCTCCCAAATATGAGGGAATGAGAACCACAGTAGCAGCTAAAATGCTAGAAAATCGCCAGGAGCAAACTAGTCGCACAGTCAGCTAAATACCTGTACCTGAGGTATTCAGAAAAAAACGAACACCTCAGCAAAACAACTATCAAAAGGAAAACAAAGGTAAAATAGATTTATGCAGGATTTAAAATCAGGTCAGAAGTAAGTGAAAGTGAAGTAAAACAGGTACAGGTAAAAGAAGGTAAGTAAAGCAGGTAAAACTGATTCCCACAAAGGAAAGTGGAAAGGGAGTACATCAAGAGCACGAATGAAGATGAACTTCAACTATCTCTTGTTGGATCCCTAGTTGATTTGGGCTATGTTCACTGACTTAGGATGTGACCCATCATGTATAGCCAGGGTCATTTTTGTGTCCTAGAGTCTATGTCAAGTCCTTAGGCTCAACTCCAGATGGACCAGCTTTCAACAAGACCATAAGAGACTCCAGTCTAAAAAGTTTTCAAGACCAAGTAAAGTGAGTTCGACGTTCGTCGAACTCAGCTCGACGAAAGGAGTTCTGCGCTCGATGATCATGAGACAATTCTTAGTGCTGAGATCGACGATCTGTGTTCTCTGTTCGACGAAGACTAAGTTTCTACATCAAGCCAAAATCAGGAGAACTTCAAATTTCTCTAAGTCCAGCTTCAAGCTTCGGTCGACGAATTACATTCTGAGCTCGATGAACTTGGACCTCAAGTTCACAGCTTCTCAGGTCGACGAAGTTAGCTTCTCAGGTCGACGAATGTTATACTCTACTCGACGATTTCTAAACTCAGAGAATTTGTGTCGACACTTAGGGTTTGTGCCGACACCAGGCAGTTTGTGTCGACACCAGCTTATGTCGACACCAGAGGATTTGTGTCGACACCAGGATATCAGTCGACACCAGCTTATGTCGACACCAGAGGATTTGTGTTGACACCAAGATCAATCTATCGACACCAATTTATGTCGACACAGCATTTCAGCAGATGCAGAATATTTTGCCTAAGTCCAGAACTTCTCTCAGCTCGACGAATTTGATTCTCAGCTCGGCGAATGAAGACTGTATGATTGACGAATGAAGATTGTCTGGTCGACGAACTCTCTCAAGCTCAGCTCGACGAACTCAAGCTCAGCTCGACGAACTCAAGCTCAGCTTGACGAACACAAGTGCAGCTCGACGAATTGTGTTCTTCGTTCGACGAATCCAGACTAGGTTTTCTTCAAGGTTTCCGTCCCGTTTCTTGGCACTGATTCCTAAACATTTAATGTCAGATCTTCTCAGAATGTTACCGTTAGAACGCGCATTGACTATGAATTATTCCTTGCCGTTTTTCCATGGGACAGTTAGGAAAGTCATTGATTGATGATTCTTTGCAAGGCCGACTGCAATTACTGCTCGACATTCAAAAGTTTGAATATTCCTCAGACAGATAGAGAGATACACAGAAAGTAGTAACAGAGTAACAGAATTACAGTACAACAAGCAACATAGTCAATCAGAAAGATAGACACACTCAGATTGCAAAAGAAGAACAATCATTCTCAAATCAAAAGTTCTTGACTGCAATCAGCCTTGACTAGGGAACATTCTCAAGAAGAAGAAGAAGAACAATCAAATTCAATCAAGAGTCTTCTTCTCTCTATTCTCAGGACAACTTCAAAGGACAACAAAATTCTATCTGTCAGAAGAAGTTCCTGAAGCATTTCTGGTCCAGGCATTCTAGGTCATTGAAGACCTACCACCCTGAAGCAGTGCTCCAGCTTTCCTGAACAATTTAAGATCTCAGGGGGAGCAAGATCTGCTACAATCAATATCCACATAGTCTTCTCTTTGACTGTTGACAGAGAAGATTTCCATCTCTCTTTTCCCCCTCCTGTATAAAGGGTTTCTCAAAACTCCCTTCAAAAGTTTTGTGCTGGTTTCTGAGACCTTGTCAAAACTCAGTGGTGGCAAGATACCTGATCAAAAAATCTGGTTTGGTTTTTGAGCACCTTATCAAAAGCTCATTGGTGCGCAGGAAACCTGATCAACTCTTCCTGCAGTAGATTTCTACCTAGGGTGGTAGAAGAGTGGATGTACCCAGATTGATTGGGGAACCACTATAGCTCCTTGTGTCATCTGGTTGCTCTTGTCTTTTCTTTTGTTTTCTGGTTGTGCTATGTGATAGCTTTGTGATTGCTTTGTGATTAGATAGTTGCTGTGCTTGCTTTATTTTATTTGCTTCCCTGTTCACTTAGGTAAACAACAAAAGTTGTAAAAAGTTTTTAGTTAGCACCATACTCTATTCACCCCCCCCCCTTCTAGAGTATATCAGATCTAACTTGCACTTTCAATTGGTATCAGAGCTAGGTTGGTTAAAATACCACACCTTAGTGGTTGCACAGGCTAACACCTGAACCCAAAGATCCCTCTAGTTAGATCTGTTTGTTTTAAGTTTGTTATTAGATTTATTTCTTCACAGAACATGGCCCAAAACAAAGATTATGCTACCACCAAACCTTCAGTGTGCAATCTATCTATGTTTGCACTTTGGAAGGCAATGATAAGATTATACATGAATTTTATTGATGAAGATATTTTTAATTCTGTTTTGACAGTGTGTCCAAGACCCCCAGAAAATACAAGTACAAGTGATGTTCCACCTCCTTCAGGAACAGATGCAAAAATCAAAAAATGGAAAGTTGCAGATGCCAAAGCAATGAACATTTTGGCACAAACCATGTCTGATGAAATCTTTCAAAAAGTAGTTGAATGCAACTCAGCAAAGGAGATATGGGACAAACTATCTGAAATAGTATCAGGATCTGCAGATGAAAGGAAAGACAGAAGATCACATCTCATAACTCAGTATGAGAACTTCAAGAAAGGAGAAACTGAGTCAGTTGCTGATATGTATAAAAGACTCAGTCTTATAGTCAATGAACTGAAAACCTTGGACAAGGAGATCTCATTGACTGAACTAAATGACAAAATCCTAATGTGCTTCCCCAGCACTTGGGACTCAAGGATCTGGCCAATCAAGGATGCCAGAAGCCTAAATGAGATCACCACTGAGGCTCTTTTGGGCAAGCTCAAGTCTTATGAGCTGCTCATTAAGAACAGATAAGAAGAGCAGAAGGCTGCTTCTCTAGCAATCAGAAAAGAGAAATCAATAGCATTCAAAGCTATTGAAGATCAGCCTGAAGACAAGGTCACAGGCAATGAAGAGCTGCTAAGCTTACTGGCCAAAAGATTTTATAAAATGGCCAGGAAGGACTTTAGGAAAAAGTCATTCAGAGGGCATGAAAAGCCAAGGTATGATAAGTCCAATAACAAGGAAATTACTTGTTTTGGATGCAGGAAACCAGGCCACATTGTGTCTGACTGTCCAGAAAATCAGAATAAGGACAAGAAGGACAGGAAAGAAAGGAGAAGAGGCAAAGACTTCAAGAAAAACAGCAATGACAAACCCTCCTCCAGCAAGAACAAACATACCAGGAAGGGATTTGTAGCTGAAACCTGGAGTGAAACAGAAGAAGAATCTGAAGCTTCATCCAGCTCAAGTGATGATGAAGATGATGCTGAAGAAAAGAAGTTCTGCATGATGGCTATCAATGCCTCTCAACACAATACTGATGCAGAACAAGAGTCAGAGTCTGAATCAGAAACTCAATCTGAAGAGGATCAGGTAATAGACTCATTTTATTTTAATTCAGAGTAATTTAAATGTGAATTTAAGGCACTTTATTTAGATCTATTGAAATCTGAAAAAGCAATTATTTCTCTCAGAAATCAATTGTCTGAACAAAGCACCTTAAGATCAGATAACCTTAAACTCTCTAAGGAGTTGGAATGATGTAGGGAGCAGATAGCCTCACTGAAAAGTGAACTATCAGAGGCCAAGAAGTTTGAAGAATCCCTCAATGGGAGAAGTATCAAACTAATGGACATCACAAGCACAGTGAACTCAAGATTCAGTAGTACACTGGGCTTGGGTGCTTCATCCAGCCAACCTATAGTATTAACAACCCCAATCAAGTTTATCTCAGATAAAGGTAAGGGAGTTGTAGAGGTGGCTAGGAAGAATTCTGACTTCCCTAAGAAAACAAAAGTTCAACAAAAAACGTCAAACGGAGCTCGACGATCACTGAATGGAGCTCAACGATCTCAGGCTGAATCGTCGAACTCAAGTCGACAATCTCTGGACCCTGAACTCTGGCATAGTCGATCTTCGAACGGATCTCGACAATCTGACCCAATATCGTCGAACTCAGCTCAGAGATCGTCGAACAGAGCTCAGAATTTTGAAAAATCTTTCAAAGGTAAATCAAACTTCAATCCTAGAGGTCCTACATCTCAGAGGTTTAACCCTTATACTGAATGGATAATACCTCCTAGGAGATATCATCTTGAAGGCTATAAGAGTCAACCAGGGATGTCTTTTATTTCAGAATTTAAAGGTTATCAACCTAGGCCCAAGGTAAACTGGGTCAAAAACAAGTAAATTGTTTTATGCACAGGTGAAGACCTATCCAACATCAAACCAGCAATGGTATCTGGATAGTGGGTGCTCAAAGCACGTGACAGGAAACAAGGAGAATTTCACATCCATCAAAGCCAAACTTGGACCCAAAGTAATATTTGGTGATTCAAACTTTGGACTAACAAAAGGATATGGTGCAGTACAGATTGGCTCAGTCAACTGTGTGATGAAGGCTACCAAGTGACTTTCAACAAATCCTCATACAAAATCAAATCAGAGGACAACACAACTATGTTGACAGGTAAAAGGAAAGGTAACATTTATCTTGTGGTTTTTCTTTCAACTAAAGTAGATATAAGCTTGTTCAATTCCATTTGTAGACCTAATGAACTATGGCATAAAAGATTAGGACATATAAACCTTAGAACCATTGCTAGGCTATCCAAGGACAACCTTGTTAGAGGACTACCTTCTGGCCCCTACAAGAAGGAAGGACTTTGCAGGGCTTGTCAATTAGGCAAGCAAACCAAAAATAGCTTCAAGTCACTTAATAAGAGTGATTCACCTAGGATTTTGTATCTGTTACACATGGATCTCTTTGGACCCATTACAGTACAAAGCTTAGGAGGGAAATCTTATACTTTAGTAGTTTTAGATGACTTCTCTAGATTCACATGAGTGTTCTTTCTGAGGAAGAAGTATGATAACTTTAAGTGTTTGACAGAGTTTCTCAAATGTATACAGAGTGAGTTCAATACTCACATTACCCTAATCAGAAGTGATCATGGGACAGAGTTTGATTCTCTTCTTATGCAAGATTTCTGTCAAAGTGAAGGGATCAGGCACACTTTCTCAGCTCCTAGAACTCCTCAACAAAATGGGGTAGCTGAAAGGAAAAATAGAACCCGTATTGAATCTGCTACTACATTGTTATCAGATGCTCATCTTCCTCTATCCTTTTGGGCAGAGGCAGTGAACACCTCCAACTATGTGTTGAATAGAAGTTTGATACATAAGCTGAAGGGCAAGACTCCCTATGAATTACTCAAAGGGAAGAAATCTAAAGTAGATTATTTTAAAGTTTTTGGTTGCATTTGTTACATTCACAATAATGACAAGAAATACATAGCAAAATTTCAAGCTAAATCTGATGAAGGAGTGTTTCTGGGATACTCCATGATCAGTAAAGCTTATAGGGTGTATAATAAATCAACTCTTAAAATTGAAGAATATATTCATGTATCTTTTGATGAGACTAACATGTCATATAAGGAGAAAGAGATTTCTACCATAAGCTCTTTGCAGGTTCCACCACTATGTGAGTCTATGGATGGACTGAACCTTACCCAAGAGGTATCAAACCATCCTACTCCACAGATTGCTGAAGATAGTGAAGAAGAAAGTCAAGAGGAAGTGGCTGAACTTTCCTCAACAGCTAGTATCATTCCCCAAGAGGAATTAAACACAGAAGTTGTTGCCCAACCAACTCCACCAACTGATCTTGTCACACTTAGAGATCACCCCAGATCTTAAGTGATTGGAGACATTTCAGCAGATCTACAGACAAGGCATCGACTCAACCAAGACTTAATGCATGCATGTTTTCTCTCTCAAATTGAACCTCTCACCATTCATGAGGCAAAGCATGATCCCCACTGGATCATTATAATGCAAGAGGAACTAAATCAGTTTGAGAGATGTAGAGTTTGGGATTTGGTTCCAAGACCCCATAACTACCCAGTTATTGGAACCAAATGGGTCTACAGGAACAAGTTGGATGCTCAAGGCAACATAGTGAGGAACAAGGCTAGGCTTGTTGCTCAAGGCTACAAACAAGAGGAAGGAATAGACTATGACCAAACCTTTGCCCCTGTTGCAAGGTTAGAGGCCATTAGGATATTCCTTGCCTATGCTGCACACAAGAAATTCAAGGTTTATCAAATGGATGTCAAAAGTGCATTCTTGAATGGAGTACTTCGAGAGGATATTTATGTAGAACCCCCAGGTTTTATCTCTCCAACTCAACCCTCTTTTGTTTTTAAATTGCATAAAGCTCTCTATGGTTTAAAGCAAGCTCCAAGAGCTTGGTATGAGACCCTAGCAAGCTTTCTGTTAGAGCATGAAATTACAAGAGGAACCATAGATAAAACACTTTTCACTAGATATCATAAGGACCAAATATTGTTAGTACAAATATATGTGGATGACATTATTTTTGGGTCTACTGATCCCAAATTGTACAAGAGGTTTGCTGACCTCATGCATTCTAAATTTGAGATGAGTAGCATGGGTGAGCTTTCCTACTTCCTTGGTCTCCAAGTGAAGCAGCTCCCAGATGGTATCTTCCTCTCCCAAGCTAAGTATGCTAAAGAGCTTATCAAAAAGTTTGGGATGGGTGATGCTTCAGGGATGAAAACCCCTATGGCTACAAATGCTGTTGTGGATTCTGATGCAGCAGGGAAACCTGTGGATCAGAAAAATTATAGGGCTATTGTTGGATCCCTATTATACCTAACAACTAGCAGACCTGACATAATGTTTGCCACATGCCTTTGTGTTAGGTTCCAAGTGAACCCTAAAGAATCTCATTTTATTTTCCTAAAAAGAGTTTTGAGATACATAAAGAGTTGCCCTAGCCTAGGACTCGGGTATCCTGCAGAGTCAGAGTTTGATTTAACTGGATACTCAGATGCTGACTATGCTGGATATAGAGTGGACAGGAAAAGTACCTCTGGAACATGCTAGTTCCTTGGTATGAGACTTGTCTCCTGGTTTTGTAAAAAGTAGACATCTATGTCTACATCAACTGCAGAAGCAGAATACATGGTTGCTGGTAGTTGCTGTTCACAAATGCTATGGATACAAAACCAACTCTTAGACTATGGTGTCAACTTAAATAATTCAACTTTATTTTGTGATAATACTAGTGCTATTGCTATAGCACAGAATCTAGTTCACCATTATAGGACTAAACATATTGAAATAAGACATCATTTCATTAGAGATAATGTGGACAAAAAGAAAATTAACTTGATCCATATTCCTACTGATCTACAGAGTGCAGACATTTTCACCAAGCCATTGGATGAGAAAACCCATCTGTTCTTTATAAATCAACTAGGAATGATTGATGGAGAAGAGTTAACCTAGTTTCTGTCTGCATTCGACGAATTATCTCGAGTTCGTCGAACGTCGTTCAATGAATTAGGGAAAGTTTGAGAGATTCTCGTCGAACGGAGATCGACGAATTCTCTGTGTGTGGAAACAATTTTTGTCGACCGAAGATCGACGAACCTTGCTTCAGAAGACATTTCGTCGAATGGAGTTCGACGAACTGTTTTCAATTCTTCTGGATGAGATCGACAAATTATCTATCTATAATTTATTTCGTCGAACTCAGTTTGAAGAATTTTTCTTTTTCGTGGAACGGAGTTTGGCGATTCATATTCTGAAAATCTTATATCTAGATTTTCTTCGACCTCCGTCCCGCGCTTTCAGTTCCTTTGCTCTTGATCACCGTTTCTCTCTGTGTTTTTCTTGCAGGACATCAATGGCGATTCCCTCAGGAGATTTGGTTGCGATGAAGTTTGACACCAGATTAGACATAGATTTTGAGTCGTTTCAACATTCTGACCCCATCTTTATGTATATTTTGGAATTACTGGAAGAACTCAATTTAAAGGATTTCATGATCAGGCGCATTAAACTACATGGAACAGAAATAAGAGAATGGGTATATACATCTGTTGTTTCTGAAGATGATGTTTTGACCAGCAATATAGGGAGTACTCCTGTTTCATTGTCTCCCGTGGTTCTTTCTGAGATATTTTGATTAGTGAACTGAGAAGATAACATGGAAATGGATTCTGAGGAATTCAATGATATGCTGAAACTGATGGGTTATTCTGGTAACAACCCTAATAATTTGTTGAAAAAGCAACTGTCCGCCGTCTACCAGTTTCTGGCGGACATTACGGGAAAAATACTGATGGCCAAGCACTCTGCTCATGACTATATTACCTGTCACCAATTTCTAATCATGTGTGCAGTAGTGAATAAGAGACATGTTGACTGGGGCACAGTTTTCTTTGAATTAATAAAGAAGAAGAATAGTAAGAAGGAAGTCTGCTTCGGCAGAATTTTGGGCATTTTTCTCAAGGAGAAGGCTGTTGAATGTATGGTCTCCCCGACCATCTCCATAAACGCCAGCAAGCGCCTCACTTGCGCTCTGTCTGGCAGGTGGGAGAGGACTTTCTCCAAGCCCTCAAAGGCTTCTTCCTCTTCCCTACAAACTTCAGAGAGCACAAGGGCTGTAAAGGCCGCTCCCCACCCTGCTGAAGAGGTCCCTCCATCTCAACCATCTCTTCCAACACCCCTTTCTCCAAAGATGCCTCCTCATGTGCCTACCCCTCCTTCATCTCCACCCCTTGACATTACAAACATTCCCACTTCCCCTCTGCAAGTGCATCAAAAACCCACTCCTCCAAATTCCCCTCATGAGACAACCATTCCTACACCTCCTCAGTCTCCTCTTCCCCCACACTTATCCACCATTCCATCCTACAACATACCATTAGACACAATCATGACAGATGACCCCCCTCCATCTGTTATTACTCCTCCCATTCCATCCTCTTCCCCTTCCCCATTTGATCCATCTACCATCATCTCATTGCTCACCCCACTCATAAAATCTCTTATCCAAGAGGCCATTACACCTATTGTGACCTCCATCAATTCCTTATCTGCCCAGATCTCTATCTTATCTGCTGCCCCCTCTTCATTCCGGGGCATGGCTCCAGGTATTCCTGAACCCAGGCAGGGGGAGATACTCAGTGATGAAGTTGCAGCAGATGCAGTTGCAGTAGTAGCAGCAGTCACAACAGCAGTTCCCTCTCCAGCAGATGCAGATTCAGATGAGGATACTACAATTTTGACAGATTTTGATTCTAAAATGCTTGAGTTAATTCAATTTATGGATACTGACATTGATCTGGATGAGTTAGTTGCACAAATAACACCTATTGGTGATTTCTATTTAAATCTCACAGTGAATTTATCTGTTTTGTTGAGTACTTTTGATACTGTATATATGCAATCTCTGCCAGCTGATTTTACCAAGCCAAGGTTGGCTATTGTACCATATACCTCTCCAACTAGTCCAGCAGTTGCTAAGCAACTCTGTGACAATTTTGCTCTCTCAGCTTCTAGCCCAGAGGTCATTCTAGAGGATACTTCAGTGCCAGTTTCAGCACCAGATTTTGTTATGGATGACTCTCTAGTGCCTACTTTAGATGAGCTTATTCAAGCTGACATTGAAGAAGAGAATAAGGCAGTAGCTGATAGCTTTATCTCTTTTGTTTCTAATTCCTGTACAGTTACTTCTTCTCTTGTTGCTGAAACCCCTATTCCTGAACCTTCTGCCCCTCCTCCAGAAAAGGCAGTTATTTCTGATAATGCTTTAAAAGCTTTGGATGCATTGTATGATAATCCTCAGGATTCAGCTTCTAATGATGATGATGATTCTGATGAAGATGCAGCTAGTAAGAAAAAGAGATTGTTGTCAAAGAAGAGAAAGGCTACTCCTCCTCCAGCTCCTAAGCCAAATCCCAATGCAGACACTCCTTATTATATTCTGCACAATGTTGCTCCTTATAAGGATATGCCAGCATGGATGTGGCTATCCAAGAATCAACAGAAAGATAGGAAGAGAAGCAGGAGATACTCCCCTCCTCCAGTGATCAGGTATAGGAAGGATCCTCCTCCTCCTCCTCCAGCAGCTGGTGCCAGTGGCTCTAGCTCCCAGAGATCTGCCCCAATGCAGACATATCAGAGACAATCATGGAGATCTTCTGGAAGCAGCCAGCAGAGGCATCCTTCCTCAGGTAGTCAACAACATCAGCAGCAGTAGCAGCAACAAAGTTCTGAAGTTCAAAAAGCTGAAAGTCCAAAAAGACCTCTCTCTCTCCTCCAATTCCTTTTGAAGATCCAGAAACTGCTAATACTGCAAGAATGGCTAGGTACCAAGAGTTGATTGGTCTATCATTGATAAATAAAGCCAAGGCTGAAGGAAAAGATATCTCTGGTCTTTCAACAATGTCAAAGTATAGAAAAGAAGAGCTAAAAAGGTTTGACAAAGGCAACAAATTATTTAATGTTGATGACTATATGAAACTACATCCAGAAGCAGTTGTCCCCAGGGCTACTTCATTGAAAATCATTAGGGCAGCTAATATGACCATGATAGTGGCTCAAGCTCAAGATCCTAATAGAGAAATTATTTTCCAGAAGCCAGGAGAAAAGAAAACAGAAGACAAATCAATGCAGAAGAAGCCAAAGAAGTAATCTTTTTGTGTTATTTCATTTTCTGTCTGTTTTTGTTTTTCAAAACTATGCTATATGTTTAAATAAAGCTGTGTATATATATTTGTTGCATGTGTTATAATTCTCTGCCAGATATATCTCTTTTATTGCTTTGTTTTTCTGTTTTAAGTCTCTGTTAGTGACCTCACTCAAATAGGGGAAGATTGTTGGATCCCTAGTTGATTTGGGCTAGGTTCACTGACTTAGGATGTGACCCATCATGTATAGCCAGGTTCATTTTTGTGTCCTAGAGTCTAGGTCAAGTCCTTAGGCTCAACTCCAGATGGACCAGCTTTCAACAAGACCATAAGGGACTCCAGTTTAACAAGTTTTCAAGACCAAGTAAAGTGAGTTCGACGTTCGTCGAACTCAGCTCGACGAAAGGAGTTCTGCGCTCGACGATCGTGAGACAATTCTTAGTGCTGAGATCGACGATATGTGTTCTCTGTTCGACGAACACTAAGTTTCTACATCAAGCCAAAATCAGGATAACTTCAAATTTCTCTAAGTCCAGCTTCAAGCTTCGGTCGACGAATTACATTCTGAGTTCGACGAACTTGGACCTCAAGTTCACAGCTTCTCAGGTCGACGAATGTTGTACTCTACTCGACGATTTCTGGACTCAGAGAATTTATGTCGACACTTAGGGTTTGTGTCGACACCAGGCAGTTTGTGTCGACACCAGCTTATGTCGACACTAGAGGATTTGTGTCGACACCAGGATATCAGTCGACACCAGCTTATGTCGACACCAGAGGATTTGTGTCGACACCAAGATCAATCTGTCGACACCAATTTATGTCGACACAGCATTTCAACAGATGCAGAATATTTTGCCTAAGTCCAGAACTTCTCTCAGCTCGACAAATTTGATTCTCAGCTCGACAAATGAAGACTGTCTGGTTGACGAATGAAGATTGTCTAGTCGACGAACTCTCTCAAGCTCGGCTCGACGAACTCAAGCTCAGCTCGACGAACTCAAGATCAGCTTGACGAACACAAGTGCAGCTCGACGAATTGTGTTCTTCGTTCGACGAATCCAGACTAGGTTTTCTTCAAGGTTTCCATCTCGTTTCTTGGCACTGATTCCTAAACATTTAATGCCAGATCTTCTTGGAATGTTACCGTTAGAACGCGCATTGACTATGGATTATTCCTTGCCGTTTTCCATGGTATAGTTAGGAAAGTCATTGATTGCTGATTCTTTCCAAGGCCGACTGCAATTACTGCTCGACATTCAAAAGTTTGAATGTTCCTCAGACAGATAGAGAGATACACAGAAAGTAGTAACAGAGTAACAGAATTACAGTACAGCAAGCAACACAGTCAATCAAAAAGATAGACGCACTCAGATTGCAAAAGAAGAACAATCATTCTCAAATCAAAAGTTCTTGACTGCAATCAGCCTTGACCAGGGAACATTCTCAAGAAGAAGAACAATCAAATTCAATCAAGAGTCTTCTTCTCTCTATTCTCAGGATAATTTCAAAGGACAACAAAATTCTATCTGTCAGAAGAAGTTCCTGAAGCATTTCTGGTCCAGGAATTTTAGGTCATTGAAGACCTACCACCTTACAGCAGTGCTCCAGCTTTCCTGAACAATTCAAGATCTCAGGGGGAGCAAGATCTGCTACAATTAATATCCACATAGTCTTCTCTCTGACTGTTGACAGAGAAGATTTACACCTCTCTTTTATCCCTCCTGTATAAAGGGTTTCTCAAAACTCCCTTCAAAATTTTTGTGCTGGTTTCTGAGACCTTGTCAAAACTCAGTTGTGGCAAGACACCTGACCAAAAAATCTGGTTTGGTTTTTGAGCACCTTATCAAAAGCTCATTGGTGCCCAGGACACCTGATCAACTCTTCCTGCAGTAGATTCCTACCTAGGGTGGTAGAAGAGTGGATGTACCCAGATTGATTGGGGAACCACTATAGCTCCTCGTGTCATCTGGTTACTCTTGTCTTTTCTTTTGTTTTCTGGCTGTGCTCTGTGATAGCTATGTGATTGCTTTGTGATTAGATTGTTGTTGTGCTTGCTTTATTTTATTTGCTTCCCTGTTCACTTAAGTAAACAACAAAAGTTGTAAAAAGTTTTTAGTTAGCACCATACTCTATTCACCCCCCCCCCCCTCTAGAGTATATCAGATCTAACTTGCACTTTCATCTCTGCAAAAGGTTTAGCATAGCTAGAAAACTCTAACATAGAGCTAGATCGGAAAGAGTCACCTAGTACTGGAGATGGACAAAATCAATAACAAGGGCCTAGACTGGTGACCACATGTCAAACCAAGTCTTTCAGGCCTAAATATCATCATGGTGTTGTGGTGGTGGCATCGGTCCACTCAACCAATCAACCCATATTGTCTTAGTAAGACAAGAAGAAAACAGGGGTGGCGTCATCGGTCCAACTTTCCCCTAAATCACATCCTACTCCAGCACTAAGTGACTCGGGAAAACCCTTACTGGTGGTTTCATGAACCACCAAGAAGTCAACACATACCTACTCCAACTAGAGCAACCCACCTAAGAAGCTTAGCTGCCTAGCAGCTGACGGCGCTGGTTAACTAAAACACACATTTAAAATGTGAAAAAAACATATCTTAACCTCAAATACTTAAAGTACTACAACATCAGTTTGTATCAAGTGATTTGATCCTAAATATATTTAAGTGGTTTGATACTAAATATATACTAAACACACACATATGAGTTATATATATGAATGAACTAAACTTCCTATTTATCTACTTGAGTAGTTTGATACTAATCATGCGCAAGTTATTTGAAAATAAATCGAGCTGGTCATGGATTACACCCAAGGAAAATAGCACGCTATAAGGACAATATTGAAATGAACAAAGCTATAACAATGGAGCACTCGGTGCTTAAACAGCAAAATGGCGGTAAAAGTGCACTTGGCATTATCACCTAGAGCCGCACTCCTCCAAGTAATCATTCTCTGGAAACATCACACGTCCATACCATTCTTAACAAGAATAGGGCTAGGGAAGTTCGGCGTTTAACAGCAAATCAAAATGGGAAAAAATGAGGACTTGTGCAGATTGTAGAAAAACTTCAACCAACTCCAAAATCCGGGAAAATAAAAGACTTGACATGAATTACTTTGGCAAGGGCGAAGGGCACACTTGCCTTGATTTTTTGAAGACTTCGGCCAGCCACCTTTTCCAAACCTCCGGCCACCAAAAACAATCGGGCAGCACCTATTTCCCCCAAAACCACAACCTCAAGTGAAATACTTTCACCACAAAAAAGAATCTGGACAAACAAAGAAAATGAAATCCCTAGCATGCTTGAAATCTAAACCCTAACATACTAGAAATCTTGGCAAAAATCAAAACAACAAAGGGGCTCTTACCTTGAGAAAACGGGACGAATTCGGTCAGCCCTATGCTCCTAAACCGCCGGCCTTAAGCAACGTAGATCACGAAAATTCCTGGACAACCCAACCGGGAAGAACAACACCATAAAAACCAAAAAAAACTGCAAACCTAAACTACCGATCGGGCAAAAATCATGGAGGAATCGCGAAAATGATACCTCCAAATGGAGCTCTCGGCTAGGGGAGTGAGGATCCGGCCTCAAATCGCGATTTCGAGCGGATCTGGGCGGCGAACAGGCGATCGGAGCAGCACCGGGCTTCCGCCTCTTTTCTTCCACTCGAAGGAACGGCGCTCGGTTTCTTTTTTTTGCTGGCTCGTCGGCCGAATGGGGGGGAAGGGAAAACCTAAATAACTTAATATATACATCTACCTAACCAAAACCTAATGAAATCTATATTATAGTAAATACATAATATAACTCTAACTAATTGAATCTAAGGATTTAATGGAACTTAATCTTAACCAATATATAAAATCTCATAACCAATCTTAATACTATAAACTTATCTAATTAAATAAGAAAACCACTAACCACACTAGTTACATACACGAATATATATGTACACGTCTATTAACATGCATCCGCGCACACAAAATTCTACCCCGCACGCATGCAAACGCACGCGCACGTACAAACTTATAAAACCTTGCACGCACGTGCACGTGCAATTACGCATCGGCACGCCCAAATTGCTCGCTATGCCCTAAATGTGAAAACATGTAAATACGCTCACATAAATGACGACTCGCTAACTAGCGACCGTCGAAATGACGCGAAAATTAACGCTCTCGGATTCCGAACAAATCCGCACCATAGCTAAACACTCGGGCTAAGAAAACATCGGCAAAGTCGGACACAACCTCCGACGACCACACACTCGGGCTAACCTCACCCGAAGCCAAAGCACAAGGATTCCCTAAGAGGTTCAGCCGGGCCTCCAAAGCAGACGCCGGCTAGCTGGGGAAACCATACACCAGGCTATAACTTCTAAGAACACCTAACGAGGTACTCTAACAATGGCATGAGCCGGAAATGTGCCAACGTAATGCCAAACGAGGATTTAAATAATTGCTGAAAAAATCGGGGGCGTTACAGTCACTCCCCCCTAAAAGAAAGTTTTGTCCCGAAACTTTACGTACTCTACTTCTACTATAGAAGGAAAGTAACAAAACAAAGTTACTAGAAAGAAAACATACCTAACAAATCAGGAGAACAGGCAAGGGTGAGCCTCCCTCATAGCCGACTCTAGCTCCCAAGTTGCGCTTTTCAAACCTTGATTCTTCCAAAGAACCTTCACCATCGGGATAGACTTTGTCCTCAGCACCCGATCCTGAGTATCCAAGATGCGGACCGGCACCTCAACATATGAGAGGTTAGGCTCCAATTGGGGCACGACATCCAAGACTTGCCCACTGCTCTGCACACACTTCCGCAGCTGGCTTACATGAAAAACATTATGTACGCCTGGGAAGTTGGCTGGTAGATCCAACCTATATGCTGCCACACCAATACGCTCCAAAATTCTGAATGGGCCCACATACCTCGGATCCAGCTTATGGTTCTTGCCGAACCTCTTCACTCCAACCATCGGAGACACCTTCAAGAAGACCAAATCCTCCACCAAAAATTCCAAATCGGACCTACGCCGGTTGGCGTTCTTCTCATATCTCTCCTGAGCTAACCGAAGCTTTTCTCGAATGAGCTTCACAGCAACCTCAATTTCCTCGGGTGCATCAGGACCCAACAAAGGCCTCTCACCAGCCTTAGTCCAAAATAACGGAGTTCTGCAGCGCCTCCCATACAATGCCTCGAAGGGAGCCATTTGCAAGATCTCTTGGTAACTGTTATTGTAGGCAAACTCCATGAGCCACAAACGCTCATCCCACGCTCCACCGTGGTCTAGAATGTAGCACCTGATCATATCCTCCACAATCTGGTTCACACGCTCTGTCTGCCCATTTGTCTGTGGGTGGTAAGCAGTAGAATACCTCAAATCTGTACCCAGACCCTCTTGCAGACTCCTCCAGAAGCGAGATGTAAAATGAGAGTCTCAATCAGAAATGATGCTAACAGGCACACCGTGCAATCTGATGACCTCGTTCAAATACAACTCTGCTATCTTCTTCATCGGGTAGTCGATCTTATAAGGTACGAAGTGCGCACACTTCATCAATCGGTCCACGATCACCCAAACTGAATCAAATCCCCTTGGAGATCTCGGTAAGCCCGTAATGAAGTCCATAGAGATACTTTCCCACTTCCAAGTCGGGATCTCCAAAGGAGTCAACTTGCCACCAGGCCTCCCATGCTCGGCCTTCACCCACTTGCAAGTGTAACATTCAGAAACATACCGAGCTATATCCCCCTTCATACCATACCACCAGGCGATCTGCTTCAAATCATGATACATCTTGGTGGATCCTGGGTGGTAGGCAACACTGGATCCATGAGCCTCTTTGCATACCATACTCCTGATGTCTCCAACCGCGGGGATGCAAAACCTGTCGCTGTACTTCAAAGTACCCAAATCATCGATAGAGAAATCCGGCAACTCCCCTCTCTCAGCCCTAAGGTACAGGTGTAACAAATCCGGATCATCCTTCTAGTGCAACCTGGTGAGTGAAATCCAAGATGGCTCTGCCACTGCCAAACTGCTTTGCAAATCACAGCATCCCACGGAGATGTCCATCAACAAGAACTCTTCCACTAAACGGTCTGTCGTGAGGTTGAAGATCTTCCCTGTCTTGCGGCTCAGGGCGTCGACCACCACATTGGCCTTGCCTGGATGGTACTGGATCTCCACGTCATAATCGACCACAAACTCTAGCCACCGCCGCTGGCGCAAATCCAGCTCCTTCTGTGTGAACACGTACTTCAGGCTCTTATGATCTGTGAAAATCTTGCACTGGGCCCCATAGAGTAGATGCCTCCACAGCTTCAACGTAAAAATCACCGACGCAAACTCGAGGTCATACGTTGGGTAATTCCGCTCATGAGTCTTCAACTGCAGCGACCCATAAGCAATCACCTTCCCCTCTTGCATCAACACGCCTCCGAGCCCAACATGCGAAGCATCCACATATACATCATAGTCCTGACCCTCCATAGGCAGCGTCAATACAGGGGCAGAACACAACCTGCTTTTCAGCTCCAGAATAGCCTCCACGCATTTCTCGCTCCAAATGAACGTCGCATGCTTCTGCGTCAGCTTAGTTAAGTGCGCTGCCAAGGTAGAAAAGCCCTCAACAAACCTTCTATAATAGCCGGCCAACCCCAAGAAGCTCCTAATCTCCTTGGGTGTGCTCGGCCTATGCCAATCCATCACTGCAGAAATCTTCTCCGGGTCCACTGAAATGCCATCCTTGTTCACCACATGACCCAGGAAGGAAACCTGAGGCAACCGGAATTAACATTTACTCAGCTTGGCGTACAACTGATGATCTCTCAAGGCAGATAACACCAACCGCAAGTGCTGATCATGCTCTGCAGCATTCCGAGAATAAATCAGAATGTCGTCTATGAATACGACCACAAACTTGTCCAGAAAATCTTTAAACACCAGATTCATCATGTCCATGAATGCTGATGGTGCATTGGTCAACCCAAAAGACATAACTAGGAATTCGAAATGTCCATGCCTCGATCGGAAAGCCGTCTGTGGAATGTCCGACTCCCGGATCCTGAGCTGATGATATCCTGATCGAAGGTCAATCTTGGAGAACACAGAGCTACCACGCAACTGATCGAATAAGTCGTCGATCCTAGGCAAAGGATACATGTTCTTAATGGTGACCTTGTTCAGCTCTCTGTAGTCGATGAAAAGGCGCATCGACCCATCTTTTTTCTTTACAAAGAGAACAGGGGCACCCCAAGGCGACGAACTCGGCCTTATGAAACCCTTCTCCAACAACTCATCCAGCTAGGTACGCAACTCCTCCAGCTCTCGCGGGGCCATCCGGTACGGCGCCTTAGCAATAGGATGCGTACCCGGCTCCAAATCAATCACGAACTCGACATCTCTGACAGGAGGAAGACCCAGAAGGTCGCTAGGAAACACATCAGAAAACTCACGAACAATAGGAATCTCATCCAACCGCGGAAAACTGGTAACAGTCCCCAGCACTGAGACTAAGCAAGCAAAACAATCAGAACTGAATAACCTCTGAACGCATACCGCAGAAATCACCAGAGAGACTTGGCACGGATCGCCATAAATACTCCCAGGCTGACCGTTGTCTTTCTTGAAATCCAAGCGCTTACCCCTGCATTGGATCACCGCATCATATCAGGACAACCAATCCATGCCTAGGATAACATCGAAATCATCCAAGTCAATCATCTTCAGATTTGCCTTGGCCGGGAAATCCCCCTACATAATAGGACAATCCGGAATGCCCTGATCTGATATCACAGAATCACTCGAGGGGAATTTTACGCAAAAGGCATCACCGTCACGATCAAGAACCAGCTGGCACTGCTCTACAAAGGCCCTAGCCACAAATGAGTGGGTAGCACCTGAGTCAAAGAGAACGCGCGCCCAACGGTTCTTTACCTTAAAACTCCCTATATAAATATAAAAGGGAAAAATTGCACAATCATTTAAGAAAATAATAGCCAAACTATTCTGCAATGGAAGTAAAAGACTAGTGAGAAGGTTTACCTGAAATGACTTGCGTCGAAGTTTGAGCCTCCACTGATGATATCACATTCAGCTTCCCTTTGTCTTTATCCATAGACTGAGGCGGTGGCAACGCCTGAAGAGGAACTGGACGGAGCACAGACTGGAGCTGCGGGCATCGGGCCTTGGTATGACCTTTCTGTCCGCACTGATAGCAGACCTTGTCCTTCAACCAGCAACGGGCAACATCATGCCCCTCTTTCTTGCACAGAGTACACACCACATTCTGCCTGGGAGCACCCTGAATAGCATGCACATGCTCCTTCTGCGCCGCCGCCCTCTTGAAACATCTCTCAGCAGGATGGCCCGACCGGCCACAAAAACTACAGACCTCTTTGCTCCTCTTCCTCGAGGGAGCACCGGGCACTTGGGGGCTCTTTGCTTCGACAGCTTTCCTCTTCGCATTCCTAGCCTGATGTCCTCTTTGCTTCGCGCTTTCGATGGCCTCTACCTTCAAAGTGACCTCAACTGGCCCAACATAACTCACCGCTCCATGAGCCACCGCTAGCTGCTGAACATCGCTCCGCAGGCCACCGAGGAAATGCTTCGCTCTATCCTCCTCTGAGCTCACCAAACTAGGGGCAAAGCGACTGAGTTTGCTAAACTCAATCTCATACTCGCTGACTGTGAGCTGCCTCTAATTCAGATGCAAGAAGTCATTCATCAGCCTGTCTCGCTCCACTAACGGTAGAAACTTCCGCATCAAGATCTCCTTTAAGGAAGCCCAAGTGCTTCCTCCTACCATTCCCTCCTTCTCCCTCATCCACCAGCTCTTCGCTAACCCCTTCAGCTGATAGGCGGCCAACATCACCTTCTGATCCTCAGACACTCCAGAATAATGAAACATTTCCTCTATGGAAATCAACCAGTCATCCAATATCATGAAGTCCGCCTTACCATCGTAGGTAGGGGGTCGCAGTCGCTGGAACTGAGTGATGAAAGCCATCTCTGGGGGCACCAGCACTGGAGGCACCAAAGGGGCTGGGGGTGAAGGAGGTGCAGGAACAGCTATACCCGCAGCAGGATCCTGTGCTCTCGAGGCTAGTCCTGCCACCACAGATATCAGGGACTAGATCTGAGACTGAACGTCCACCATCTGCCTCGATAGAGCCTCATTGCTCTGCCTCAGAATCTCCACAACCGCACTGCTTTGAGCACCAGAAGTCTCACCCTCAGATTGGGGAGTCGACCTCGCCACTCTACTCTTAGGCGCCATACTAAAAATAACAAACAAGCAATCATCAGAACCTAGTTCAACTACTAGGACAAAACAAACAGGTACATACAAACCTACATAAGTACTTGCTTTCACTGCCAACTTGCTCTGGGGTTTTTTTTATATAAATTGTTTTTTTATATAGAGGAAATAATGTCATGCTTAACCTAAGATGGTTCACCACCATCATACTACCTCTTGTGCCTATATCGGGAATGCATGAATTTATATTCTTTTTGACTCAAAATCATGTGTGTACATATGTCATCCTGCAAGTCTTTGGCTTGGAACATTGTGCTTATGCAATGTTATGTAATGCATGATTGTGCTATGCATTCTAAAAAGGCCCTAATGCATGTTATGAGCGGCGTACACATGAAAATGTTATGCATCCCATACTACATAACATTTTCATGCAACGAAAAAGAAAATGTGCTAGTCGCATTCATGTGGTGAGGTTATGCATCTCATACTACATAACCCTCACATGTTGCCTCCTATGGTGGATCCATATACAAACACATATTATGCATCCCATACTACATAATATGCCCCGTATACTTCATGTTATGCTATGAGTGTAGTGTCCGTGCTTCAGCGAAGACGTGCTGATAACATATCGGTGTGTGTATGATATGATGCTAAACATCTAATACCTACAAGGAAAGGTTGCCCGACAAATTGTCAAGCAACCTCCCTCTAATACCAACTGTCATAACCCGCATTTTCTCCGAAATTAAGAAGTATCAGAGAAGGAGATAACACGAGTTTTGATGTCACGTCGAGCAGGGGATAACTCCCGACGCTCAGGCAACCACCAACTACTAAGACTATGAAAAAAAATAATAAGCTTTAATGTTGTGAAAGTCAATTGTATTTTAGAGACCGTATCCCTCGGCTCCGCGGATCAACTAGTCCACCCTTCAAAATTATACTTATACGTAGCGGAAAATACTTTATTCACTTTTTAACATCCTAAGAGAATGCATAAGCGTCCCCAGGGGACACCTTAGACTATGCAAGACCCTAGATTTAACTTATATAATATATATAGAAAATGACCTTTTATGTCGTTTTGAAAGTAGTGTTTAAGCTTTTTAGAAAAAAAACATGCTCACTATGTTTTAGATATAATAATTGTTTTTTTATAGGTTTTAAAGTAACTAGCAACCTAACATAAATCATCCCAGGAGCAAGTTTAATGAATATCAAAAGCAGAAAAACTAACAGTGTAAGCAAGCGCAAAGTATCTAAAAGAGAAACCACCAGTGGGCATCACCAACTAACACGAACCCACTGGTGAGTAGGTATGTCTATACTACAAGTCTAAAGAAAAGCTACCTCCCAAATAAGAGGGACTGAGAACCACAGTAGCAGCTGAAATGCTAGAAAATCTCCAGGAGCAAACTAGCCGCACAGTCGGCTAAATACCTGTACCTGAGGTATTCAGAAAAAAAACGAACACCTCAGCAAAACAACTATCAAAAGGAAAACAAAGGTACAATAGATTTATACAGGATTTAAAATCAGGTCAGAAGTAAGTGAAAGTGAAGTAAAATAGGTACAGGTAAAAGAAGGTAAGTAAAGCAGGTAAAACTGATTCCCACAAAGGTAAGTGGAAAGGGAGTACATCAAGAGCACGAATGAAGCCGAACTTCAACTATCTCTGCAAAAGGTTTAGCACTGCTAGAAAACTCTAAAATAGAGCTAGATCGAAAAGAGTCACCTAGTACTGGAGATGGACAAAATCAGTAACAAGGGCCTAGACCGGTGACCACATGTCAAACCAAGTCTTTCAGGCCTAAATATCATCATGGTGTTGTGGTGGTGGCATCGGTCCACTCAGCCAAGCAACCCATATTGTCTTAGTAAGACAAGAAGAAAACAGGGGTGGCGGCATCGGTCCAACTCTCCCCTAAATCACATCCTACTCCAGCACTAAGTGACTCGGGAAAACCCTGACTGGTGGTTTCATGAACCACCAAGAAGTCAACACATCCCTACTCCAACTAGAGCAACCCACCCAAGAAGCTTAGCTGTCTAGCAGCTGACGATGCTAATTAACTAAAACACACATTTAAAATATGAAAAAAACATATCTTAACCTCAAATACTTAAAGTACTACAACATCAGTTTGTATCAAGTGATTTGATCCTAAATATATTTAAGTGGTTTGATACTAAATATATACTAAACACACACATATGAGTTATATATATGAATGAACTAAACTTCCCATTTATCTACTTGAGTGGTTTGATACTAATCATGCGCAAGTGATTTGGAAATAAATCGAGCTGGTCATGGATTACACCCAAGGAAAATAGCACGCTATAAGGCCAATATTGAAATGAACAAAGCTATAACAATGGAGCACCCGGTGCTTAAACAGCAAAATGGCGGTAAAAGTGCACTTGGCATTATCACCTAGAGCCGCACTCCTCCAAGTAATCATTCTCTGGAAACATCACACGTCCATACCATTCTTAACAAGAACAGGGCTAGGGAAGTTCGGCGTTTAACAACAAATCAAAAGGGGAAAAAATGAGGACTTGTGCAGATTGTAGAAAAACTTCAACCAACTCCAAAATCCGGGCAAATAAAAGACTTGACATGAATTATTTTGGCAAGGGCGAAGGGCACACTTGCCTTGATTTTTTGAAGAATTCGGCCAGCAACCTCTTCCAAACCTCCGGCCACCAAAAACAATCGGGCAGCACCTCTTTCCCCCAAAACCACAACCTCAAGTGAAATACTTTCACCACAAAAAAGAATCTGGACAAACAAAGAAAATGAAATCCCTAGCATGCTTGAAATCTAAACCCTAACATACTAGAAATCTGGGCAAAAATCAAAACAACAAAGGGGCTCTTACCTTGAGAAAAATGGGATGAATTCGGTCAGCCCTATGCTCCTAAACCGCCGGCCTTAAGCAACCTAGATCACGAAAATTCCTGGACAACCCAACTGGGAAGAACAACACCATAAAAACCAAAAAAAAACTACAAACCTAAACTATTGATCCGGCAAAAATCATGGAGGAATCGCGAAAATGATACCTCCAAATGGAGCTCTAGGCTAGGGGAGTGAGGATCCGGCCTCAAATCGCGATTTCGAGCGGATCTGGGCGGTGAACAGGCGGTCGGAGCAGCACCGGGCTTTCGCCTCTTTTCTTCCGCACGAAGAAACGGCGCTCGGTTTCTTTTTTTTTTGCTGGCTGGTCGGCCGAATGGGGGGGGGAAGGGAAAACCTAAATAACTTAATATATACATCTACCTAACCAAAACCTAATGAAATCTATATTATAGTAAATACATAATATAACTCTAACTAATTGAATCTAAGGATTTAATGGAACTTAATCTTAACCAGTATATAAAATCTCATAACCAATCTTAATACTATAAACTTATCTAATTAACTAAGAAAACCACTAACAACACTAGTTACATACACTAATATATATGTACACGCCTAGTAACATGCATCCGCGCACACAAAATTCTACCCCGCACGCATGCACACGCACGTGCATGTACAAACTTATAAAACCTTGCACGCACGTGCACGTGCATTTACGCATCGACATGCCCAAATCACTCGCTATGCCCTAAATGTGAAAACATGTAAATACGCTCACATAAATGACGACTCGCTAACTAGCGACCGTCGAAATGACGCAAAAATTAACGCTCTCGGATTCCGAACAAATCCGCACCGTAGCTAAACACTCGGGCTACGAAAACATCGGCGAAGTCGGACACAACCTCCGACGGCCACACACTCGGGCTAACCTCACCCGAAGCCAAAGCACAAGGATTCCCTAAGAGGCTCAGCCGGGCCTCCAAAACAGACGCCGGCTAGCTGGGGAAACCATACAACAGGCTATAACCTCTAAGAACAATGAGGTACTCTAACAATGACACGAGCCAGAAATGCGCCAACGTAACGCCAAATGAGGATTTAAATAATTGCTGAAAAAATCGGGGGCGTTACAATTCTACCATGACTGGTCCTAGGCTAGGGCTAATTTTAAAATTAGAGCCTAAGACAAACTATAAGTCCTCATGACCTGAGAATTTGGTCATGCATGTGACTAGGTCATACCTAGGTACTGACCAAAAATGGAAATTTTGGGGATATGTTTTTCTATAGTTTTTGGAGAAATATTATTTATCAAATAATTGGAATTTTTGAGATGTACAAATCGAAATGCCCCCAAATTTTGGTGGCATGTCCATTATGTCAATATAAAAACATGGTAAAAATTTCAGGTCCTTGTGACCTCTGCATGTGTGGGAAATCCCACATGTATGAGATTGGTATGTTCAAATTTGGGGTGCCTATAGTAAAACTAGAAAAATGGGAATTTAGCTCATTTCGGCCATTTCATGTCCATGAAACTCTGGACAGAGGCTTATAGGGATGAAATACACCTCCCATAAGAAGGATGGGATTTTGGGATCAAAAATCCCATTATTTGGAATTATTGAAAATTATTTCCTTTTTGGAAATAAAAATTGAAAATAGTGCTAAATACTCTTATAAATTATGAAACTCTATCAAAAGCCCTAGTATGATATTATACACCTCTGGAAAATTTTATAAGCTTGTTTGGAAAATGTACCTTGAATTTTTAGTAGAATTACATTATTATCCCTTATTGGAAATTAATAAAAAGTGAAGGAAATCATTGCTGGAAATTTATGTGAAAATTTATAGTATCTTAATTCTTTGATTTGAACCCTTTATAATTATTTGAGAATTGATAGGTGAGTATATATGCTAAAAACTCAAGTAGTGGCATTTTAGTAATAACATTATTATGGAATTTTGTTAGGTCAAATCACTGGATAGGATCATGAAATTCTGTATTTTGTATTATTATGACAATATTGAGCTCCAGTAATTTTCCTAGAATTTTTGGTTATATAATGGATGTACTTCATTTGGAAAATGATTTAATTAATATTTTTATCTTAAATGGAAATTATATAGAAATTTAAATGGAAAATTTATGATCCCTGGTAGGCAGTCATATTTAACATATTTGAACACCAACAAAATTTCTTAGGTATGTGGACTCATTTGATGTAGTACATCATGCACAAAGTAACTTAGGTCACTTAATTAAAAGATTTAATTTAGGGACTTAATTACTTAGAAAAATGATGAAATCCTAAATGGTCAACATCATACACCATACCAACCTATGATAAATAATTAGGGGCATTTGGCCCAAGGAATTGGAAGTCCTATTATACGGGTTAGTATTAGGTCATGGGTTGTGCTTAGCAAAAGTAGCAGGTATTACTGGGACCCACAGGGGATACGATAGAAGATTGAGAGAATAACTCTATTGGGAAAATAAACCCTAGTTGGTGTCTCGTAGGTCACTTCATAGTATCGAGTGATAAAGTGCAAAACCCCAAGGACAGTAGCTAGAATAGAAACCGGCGGAAGATCGCCGATTCCCCAATAATATCCCAAGTCATTACGTTCGTTCCAGAGTAACAACGAGAGCTCGGTATGGATCATGGGTAGACATTAATAAAAGTAAGTATCCTTGTGAAAGGAAACTTTGGGCTTTCAATCCCATCTTGGTTCCTAGTGCCCCCGAGACCCCTTCATTGGGTATACTCTGGGCAGTCATGAGGTGAACCCTAAATTGCTAGGTATAACAAACATTAGACAAGAGTAGTCTAATAGGCTGAGAGAACATGGTAACATTCTCACTCATGAAGGGTTGGAGGGATTCAGAACTAAGCACTAATGTGCAATCTCACCCGTGAAGGGTTGGAGGGATTTAGAACTAAGGCACAGATGTGCAATCTCACCCGTGATGGGTTGGAGGGTTTCAGGACGAGTTGGTCCTGCGAGCTGGAGGCTCGGGAGTTTGATATCAGGACAGGTTTGGCCCTGCGAGCTTGAGGCTCGGGTTGGAATATCTTGCATGCACATAGAAATAAACTTGTGGCGGGTCATGCGGTATTAGGCCAATCATCACACTGATGGCTGTACGGTGACTCTGGAGAGGTGTGATGGTTTGAGGGGCCAGTGGGTTGTTTTACACTGCGGTCTGGAGGACGATCCCAAAAAATGCACATTCGATCAAAAAGACTGGCAGGTAGCTAGAAAATAGTACGCAGAGACTCTAGAGTGCACCTAGGACGTGTATAGAGGCGTATGGGAGGTCTAGGCCTGGTAGTGTGTATACCTGCCTAGGAATGGAGATGCCCGCTCCACTGCTGCGATAGCCACAACGGTGGTACCAGAGAGTGATTCTAGCTCCAAACAGTGAGAACTAAAGGTCTGTGTGCACAAAGTCGTGTGTGTGGGTTGCACTTGTATGAATCATAACCTGCATAACTCATCATAGCATGCATACATACTTAGGTATACACATTGCAGATCCTTATCATATAAATTAGTATGGGATCTTTTATATGATAAGTTATATTTCTGAAATCTTAACTTATAAGTTTGTATGGGCATTCATATAAGTTAAGGTACTCTTATGATGTTAGTGTAGCGGTGGATAGTTTACTTTCTGCTCTTTCTTTACTTTACTTACTGCACTCTTCTTTTATTATTGCTTACTTACTTTACATGTTCTATATATATATAACTGCTAATGTAATTACATAACTGTTATAAATATATCCATGATAGAATAGATCCACCGTCACCTGCTTCTATTTTGATACTGCTTTGTTGTCCTCTGCTTTCGTCCTCCCGCTCAGTACCTAGGAGTCGTGGGGGTGAGGTGAGGATGATAATGGCTTAGTCTTTATGACTAATGGTCAGTTGTGACCGTATCATTTTAGGAGCTCGAGGAGATGGAGAACCAGCACGACCAACAGGATGAGGTGGCAGGACTTGAGGAGTTGATACCACCTACTACTACTACTGCAGCCCGACATCAGGTGATGATGCGTGTACCGTTGATAGATTAGATTCCGCTTATTTATATTTGTAAGAGAGAGAGAGAGAGAGAGATTTGACATCCATGTACAGGGCATAAGCCTTTTTTCTTTCAGTTGTACTCATTGTGGACTACTGTTGAACTTTCATTTTCATATATATATATGATATGTACTACAATCTTTGTGGACTAGTTAGTTATTACTACTTGTTTTACTTCTATTCTCGATTGGCCGAAACGGATTGAATGATCGTACTCGCCGACAGGATCGACATCTTGCGGTGTCTACTAACCTGTGAGTTAGTGTCACCGTAAGGCAGCGATCCTGGGCATAAGACCAAGTTAACTCCTTGGTAAGGGGAGGGGGGCTTACAAATTGGCTTCACTCGTACAAACAATCATAAGAGAAGAAGTCGACAGCACTGGGTCACCCCGCTTGAGCATTAGTTTGTGGACAAACTATGCAGCAGAGGCAATGGTGTGCCCATGTGTAAAAAAATCACAGAAAATAGTCCATTTAAACAATGAGTTAGGCCGATCCAATTAGTACACCACCTTAGTTTTACTTACCAAGAGGATTTCGTAGCGTATCCTAGTCTAAAATCGACGTCGTATATAGATTGATTAAGATACGAGGATACCCAAATGTAATAGGGGAGAAATTAATACAAGAGTCACTTCTTAAGGCTTAAATTCTGATGTCCTTACTCCACATATCATGTGATATTATCACTTCTTACCCAAGCAGATAGGAATGCTTTAAGGAGAATTGGTGTCTATAATATATTGGTGGAATGGTAGGGTACTCGTAAACTTAACCCTCGTACTGATGATTTGATTACATCGAGACAACCACCGTGACAAGTACAAAAGGTCGAATAAGAATTCAAGTTTCATAAGAGACACATTTTTTTGGGTCACATGTTGACCTTGAGAAGATTGTTGTAAATAATAACCTCAAAGGCTTAAGGTATGTAGCATATCAAGAAGTCCTAAGGGGGAACTCCAACTCTAAGATTGTTAGCCCTAAGGATTTAGTGCTTGTCTATGATGAATGCACCATACGTATTAAATAAATTTAGCCCAAAATGTGTGGGGGCTTATCATTTTGTTTATTGGGCTAAATTGGTAACGACTTGGATTTCCCTAGACCCGGTTTATAAAACATGTGTCACAAACATAGTGATCTAGAAGACTTGATTTATTCAAATGTTGCTCAAGTAAAGATGAGGTTTTGTATTCGCATAATCAGCAAGATAATCAACCCTCCCTAGAGGTTTGGGATATACATAGAGGGTTACCCGCTTGGATATATTACAACCCTATAACAAGGAAAGTTGCCATAAGATGTTAGAAACTTTCACGGGTTTGTGAATCAGATGATTACTTGGCACAACTTAAAGAGAGATCGTAATTTCATCAATGCATAATGACATGCTATATCCCAAGGAAGAAAACAAGTTGTGTACAATCCACAAGAATTTGAACTTCGGGCTTTTCGATAAACTAAAATCAAGCAGTAACGACGACACAAATGTTTTATGTATAATTAAATGAGTATGTTACCTCAACAAAGCACGTTCCTAGATGCCCTAACACCTTAACCCAATTGATGTGACACATGATTAATGATTATATCATTAGTTAAGAATTTGATTAAGGAACTCAGATATATCTCAAGAGAGAGCCAATGTGAATTGAGAATTCAGTATAAGTCGGGAGGATAGTTGGAAATTATGCATAGCTATGGCTCTTAGGAGAGTGACTATGAATGTCACATATTAAATGGGTAGAATTGGGAAAAGTGAAAATGATGATTGATCATTGCTATCCGCTCCTACCTGACATACTCAGGTCATTATGTTGGAAACTTACAAATTGGGATAGGATAACATCATGGTAATATGAAGGAGTGATGGCAGGACTTAACCGTTACGTGATTAAAGCTCATAAAGTGAGAATTCAAAATGTTTGAGTAATTACGTCTATGACACTGGGGGTATAACGATCCCAGAAACTAATGTCAAGTTAAAAATCATACTAAATTGGAAGATTTATGTTATAGGTATGATCCTTTGGATGTGACTCTGATGATCACAAGAATCAAAACAAAAGATTTCGATGACATAATAATCGCCATCAGTCAGATTCTGGATTTTGAAAACAAACTCATGATTATGAATACGTTGTTATCCTTAGAATCAATTATTATAATAATTCAGAGGATTTGAAATGTTCACTTTGTGGGTTACAAACGCACTATCAGGCTTAGTGAACTTAGTAAATTTGATCATGAGTAGATAATGCAAGTTTATCCTACGCACAAAAGAACGAATAAATTCAACCCTGCATATATTATATAGTGTGAATTATATATTTTTGATATATATATAAGTGGTGATAACTCATGAACTTAGAGAATGATAGTCTCTGCCATGCCATAATTTGTAGAGGTTAGATTGAAGATTACTTATACTTATTCCACACATAGTTGATCTAACTTCGTGAGTATACTGGCTTTAGATGAGTATTCACTCATGCTTGCCTATTAAAGATAATAATATGAACATGTATAAGAAGGTTACAACGAGCATACGTAAGTTGAAATTCGAGCAAATAAAAGACTAATTTGTCAAGGCATGACATTGAAAATGTAACGACTCAACAAATTCAAATGGGGTGGATGATTAGTTGAAGCATACACATAGGTATGATCCTTTGATTATGATAGCATCGAGAACTGGGACACATATGTTGATAATATCATGATCACCTTAGGAAAATTCATGACTATGAAAAGATCAATTTTGGTATGCTAAGGTGTATACGGTGAAATTACACGAGAAATAATGAGTGTTTATTAAAATTCTCTTTATGATGAAATCAATTTGTGTCAGACCTCACCATTATTAAAAAGATACGCTTATAGATTTATGAATTAGACTATATGTGAAAATCGATTGGGAGTCATCTGTATCAACATCAATATAAATAATGATCATTTGATGTACGCTTAAAAGGGGAACACTCTATGAATTATGTGTTACTATTTATGTAGAGATATTGTAAGTCTTGAATTTGGGAGAAACAAAATGATGATCTTTTCGTCACATCATGATCTCGGAAGTTAGTTAACTACTATACATAATAATGTTGGTCTAATGTGCACAACGTTTTTGGGGTGATTGTAAGTTCACGTTGGGTAATGAGTAATAATCTAGGTGGACATGAATAGAAAAGATTTCTACTTATGAGATTGTTGATTTTCACGTACTTGGTGATCATTGCTCGTAAGAGACTCTGAATCAACATATGATTAAGGTTTATTTAATGATAATGTGTCGGAAGACTTAGAAATATGCCCACGTAATCTTGATTATGAATATCACGAAATATAATGAAAATACACTTGGAGGGGACTGTTACCTCTGATAGAGTTTTCTTATAAAGAACAACCACAAGGCATGCATTGGAATGAGTCCTTATGGAGCTCTATATGAGAAGAAGTGTCAGACGCCGCTATCTTTGGTTCAGGATGAGGACCCCAGGGCACTTGTATCGGAATATATTGAGAATATGGATGCTCAGATATGATTGATTAGGGATCGGATGTTGGAGACATAGAGTAGGCAGGCCAAGTACTACGATGCGAGACATCGGAAGGTGGAGTTCAAGATGGGGGACAGAGTGTTTTTGAAGATACGTTCGGTGCAAGGTGCCTTGCGGGTACGGAGGTACAAGAAGCTCAGCCCTCAATTTATGGGACCATACTTGATCCTGGAGCGGAGCTGTCCTTTGGCTTGGAGCTGCCCCGAGAGTTAGGGACTTTGCACAACGTCTTCCACGTCTCCTCGCTTCAGAGAGCTCTTCTTCGGCCAGAGCAGCATATTACCACTACAGCGGGCCTGATAACACCTATTAGATCAGTCCATTTGGAGCCGGTCTAAATCAAAGATGCAGCGATTCAAGTGCTGCGGAAGAAGAAGGTTCCCTTGGTAAAGGCGTTATTGTCCAATCACAGGCGGGAGGAGCACAACTGGGAGCCGATGGATCTGTTGTGTGAACTATACCCAGAGCTTTTAGCCCCAGGTATATTTAATTTATATTGAAATTTTCTTGAAATTCTTGTGCATAGAAATCCCGTAGACCCAAACTTGAATTTCGGGGACGAAATTATTTTTTTTGTTTATTGGGATTTGTAACAGCTCATTTCCTACTAGACCCCTAAACTTAGATTAGGGTATGACATGTGGTGAGTGAATAGGGTTAGGCTAGATTTGAACCAAGGAGTTAGGGTGGATTCACATATGGCCCACTATAAGGTTCAAGTGAACTTAGGTCAAACTAGCCCAAATTGGAATTATAGGTACACATTGAACCTACCACTATGCCCCGAACCCTAAAATCAATCTAAGTGAAACAAAAGTCACACCATTGGGTCACCTATTGACCCAAGTTGACCCAAGTCAACCCTAAACCCTAAATTGGTCAAATCCACACATATGGGCCTAATTAGCCCAAGTGGGGCACCACCATGGCCCAATCCATGTTGGGTGGTGCCATAGGGTCCATAACCATCAAGTGGGGTCAGCCCACTCAGCAAGTTCATAAAGTCAACCCTAAAAGTCAACAAAGTCAACCCTAAAAGTCAATAAAGTCAACATGAAGTCTAAAGGAAGAAAAAGGAAGGCCAAGCCCAATCCTAATGACCAAAGCCCATGATTCAAGACCCATGACCAGCCCAAGAGGACAGTGACAACCCCTAACCCCTTGAAATAGGAGAGAGGGTACATGTATGGAGTAGTTTAGGAATTTTGGTGAAAAGGATGTGAGAGAAAGGTGGAAAAGGGGGGATGGGGGCCATATGGCTCTCCTTCCCTCTGCCCAACCCTTCATTCTGAGTTCCCAAGCTCATTTTAGCAGGAATTAAGGGGTGGTGGCCACTTGATAGCAAGGAGGAGCATTCTATGCTCATGGCCGGCCACCCCCTTAATCAAAACTCCTCACCCAGCCACTCCCAGCGAAATCTAAGCCCACCATCAGCTTCAGGAGGTTGAGACAAGTGGAGATCGACTGCTGGAGCAAGCCTTTTACTAAAGAATCCAGGAAACAAGCAAGCTCGCCGGAGAGATCATCGGCCATGGCGCACCTCGACCGCACACGGCGCCAAGCTCACATCCAGGTCCATTTCACCTCCCCTCACCCCGTGCTAGCTATGTAGATTGATTAGGCCAGACATCAGGCTCAATTGAGCCCGATACCATACGAGTCGTGAGCAAAATGTCGAGCTTTCCTTCTAGCTAGGGATCTCCAAAGAAGCCACCTCCGGCGGCCACACCGTCGGGAAACGAAAGCCCCCACCTCAACGGAGATGGTGGCGATAATAGCCGATGGTGGCAGTGGCTGTGGCTATGTTGGCTGGAAATAGCAAAACAAATCGGCCCAAAAAGGTTGAATCCTGACCGTCGGTTAATTGGGACGATGAACCGATCCCGTCGGTTTTAATTCATTTAAATTAATTAATATAATTAATTAGGAATAGTGAAATCTGTCACACATTTGTAGTTGGCTTGCATGTAATTTTTAGCCTTCTAGATACATTTTCAGAAGTTATAATTAATAGGAAAAAGGAAGATCTGGGCCTTACCTTTGAAATTACATCCTAAAGTCATGATTTGGAATAGTAGAACTCCTTGTAGGACCATTCTACCATGACTGGTCCTTGGCTAGGGCTAATCTTAAAATGAGAGCCTAAGACAAACCATAAGTCCTCATGACCTGAGATTTTGTGCATGCATGTGACTAGGTCATACCTAGGAACTGACCAAAAATGGGAATTTGTGGGATATGTTTTTTCATAGTTTTTGGAGAAATATCATTTATCAAATAATTGGAATTTTTGGAGATCTATAACTATAAATGCCCCCAACTTTTGGTGTCATGTCCATTAGGTCAATATAAAACTATGGTAGAAATTTCAGGTCCTTGTGACCTCTGCATGTTTGGGAAATCCCACATGCATGAGATTGGTATGTTCAAATTTGGGGTGTCTATAGTAAAACTAGAAAAATGGGATTTTAGCCCATTTGGTCAATTTGATGTCCATGAAACTCTGGACAGAGGCATATAGGGATGAAACACACCTCTCATAGGAAGGATGGGATTTTTGGGATCAAAAATCCCATTATTTGGAATTATTGAAAATTATATCCTTTTTGGAAATAAAAATTGAAAATAGGGCTAACTGCTCTTATAAATTCTGAAATTATGTCACAAGCCCTAGAAGGATATCATACACCTCTGCAAAATTTTATAAGCTTGCTTGGAAAATTTACCTTAAATTTGTAGTAGAATTACATTATTGTCCCTTCTTGGGAATCAATAAAAAGTGAAGGAAATCATTGTTGGAAAAATATGTGAAAATTTATAGTATCTTAGTTCTTTGATTTGAACCCTTTATAATTATTTGAGAATTTATGGGTGAGTATATATACTAAAAACTCATGTAGTGACATTTTAGTAATAACATTCTTATGGAATTTTGTTAGGTCAAATCACTGGATAAGATCATGAAATTCTGTATTTTGTATTATTATGTCAATATTAACCTCCAGTAATTTTCCTAGAATTTTTGGTTATATAATGGATGTACTTCATTTGGAAAATGGTTTAATTATGATTTTAATCTTAAATGGAAATTATATATAAATTTAAATGAAAAAATTATGATCCTTGGTAGGCAGTCATATTTAACCCATACCAACCCATGATAAATAATTAGGGTCATTTGGCCGAAGGAAATGGAAGTCCTATTATACAGGTTAGTATTAGGTCATGGGTTGTGCTTAGCAAACGTAGCAGGTATTATTGGGACCCACATGGGATACGATAGAAGGTTGAGTTGATAACTATATTGGGAAGATAAACCCTGGTTTGTGTCTCATAGGTCACTTCATAGTATCGAGCGATAGAGTACAAAACCCCATGGACAGTAGCTAGAACGGAGACCAGTGGAAGACCACCGATTCCCCAATAATATCCTAAGTCATTAGGTTCATTCCAGAGTAACAACGAGAGCTGGGTATGGATCATGGGTAGACATTAATAAAAGTAAGTATCCTTGCGAAAGAGAACTTTGGGCTTTCAATCCCATCTTGGTTCCTAGTGCCCTCGAGACCCCTTCATTGGGCATACGCTAGGCAGTCCTGGGATTAACCCTAATTTGCTAGGTATAACAAACATTACACAAGAGTAGTCTAATAGGCTAAGAGAACATTGTAACATTCTCACCCGTGAAGGTTTGGAGGGATTCAGAACTAAAGCACTGATGTTTAATCTCAGCCGTGAAGGGTTGGAGGGATTCAGAACTAAGACACAAATGTGCAATCTCACCTGTGATGGGTTGGAGGGTTTCACGATGGGTTGGTCCTGAAAGCTGGAGGCTCAGGAGTTTGATATCAGGACAGGTTTGGTCCTGCGAGCTGGAGGCTCGTGTTGGAATATCTTGCATGTGCATAGAAATAAACTTGTCGCGGGTCATACGGTACTGCGCTAATCGTCACACCAATGGCAGTACGGTGACTCTTGTGAAGTGTGATGGTTTGAGGGGCCAGTGGGTTGTTTTATATTGCGGTCTGGAGGACGATCCCCAAAAATGCACACTAGACCAAAAAGACTGGTAGGTAGCCAGCAAATAGTATGCAGAGACTCTAGAGTGCACCTAGAACGTATATAGAGACGTATGAGAGGTCTAGGCGTGGTAGTGTATATACCCTCCTAGGAGTGGAGACGCCCGCTCCACTGCTGCCGTAGCTACAACAGTGGTGCCAGAGAGTGATGCTAGCTCCAAAAAGCGGGAACTAAAGGTCTATGCGCACAGAGTCGTGTGTGTGTGTGTTGCACTTATATGAATCATAACCTGCATAACTCATCATAGCATGCATACATACTTAGGCATACACATTGCAGATCCTCATCATATAAATTAGTATGCACTCTTTTATATGATAAGTTATATTTCTGAAACCTTAACTTAAAAGTTAAGGTACTCTTGTGATGTTAGTGTAGTGATGGATAGTTTACTTTCTGTTCTTTTTTACTTTACTTACTGCACTCTTCTTTCAGTACTGCTTACTTACTTTACATGTGATATATATATAGAACTGCTAATGTAATGACATAACTATTAGAAATATATCCATGATAGAATAGATCCACCGTCACCTGCTTGTATTTTGATACTGCTTTGTTGTCCTCCGCTTTCATCCTCCCGCTCGGTGCCTAGGAGTCGCGGGGGTGAGGCGAGGACGATAATGGCTTAGTCTTTATGACTAACGGTCGGTATTACCGTATCATTTTAGGAGCTCGAGGAGATGGAGCACCAGCACGACCAGCAGGACGAGGTGGCAGGACTTGAGGAGCTGATACCACCTACTACTACTGTAGCCTGGCGTTAGGTGATGATGTGTGTACCTTTGATAGATTAGCTTCCGCTTATTTGTATTTGTAAGAGAGAGAGAGAGAGAGATTTGACATCCATGTACAGGGCATATGTAACGCCCCCACTCATCACATGGAATATAACTGTGGGTCCGGCCGGGGCCCCATGCCATATTTCAAAGACAAGCGGTGGAATTACGGGTGATTTGCTCATCCACGACAACTGTAGCGTGCTTTTGCCTTGCATCAGGCCGTACTGGAACCCCTGTAGGCCTTGCCTGCCCAGTTGGCTATGCCTATAACACTGCAAGCACCATCTCCGTCACCATCCGTATGGTCTCCGCTGAAGGAGGCGTAGATGCTTCAACGGGTGCTGCACTCTCATCGGACCGCTGGGGCTCAGACTGCCCAGCACCACGCCTCGCCACCTAGCAATCAATGTACAAAACACCATTAATCATCCATGTCATAACGGTAATTCTACATTGCCTACACACTCACGCACTTGACGTGCATGAAATACATTCGTAGTGGACATTCGTGAGTTCACTTATGTTCTCCCTCCCAAATAATCTAAACCTGGCTCTAATACCACTTTGTAACGCCCTCACTCGTCACCTGGAATATAACGGTGGGTCCGGCCGGGGCCCCATGCCATATTTCATAGACAAGTGGTGGAATTACGTGTGGAAATCAAAATCTACTCGTACCCTAACTCAAAACATTCTAGCGCAGTATTTTATGTTGAATGAACTCAGCTCAATGAATGTCCACTAATATACAAACTCCACATTTATATATCAAAACCAAGAATGTAGACAACACACACACTCATGGCCTTAAGGCCTTACAAGTTTCTCTTTACACAAATGTACATTTCATACATCGACATGCAGGCCGGCCATACATGAAATCCAAACACGCTTTCTTCGCATGACCTTCAAGAGCCTTTAGCAGCAAGCCTCCATTCCTCTCAAATCAATTCAACCATCAGCACCTGCAATTATCCATCCACCTAAGAGCGGTAAACAAAGTAACGGTCAGCATGAGCTGACCAATTATAACCACCCTACCCCTTGCCAGGGGCAGTGGTTCCTTCCCTGTATGCATTGCCATCACAAGCTATCAATCTACCAATCACAACCATATCACAAATGCCGGTATCCACCAGACGTTCCGTGCACTCAGGGCACCTTATTAGTGTATCGGATATCCCAGTCGTACACCGCCGATCAGAGGTTCTTCACTTGTTGGTTGGTCGGTTCCATCCTAGTCCACCAATACCACAGGCTGGCGACATTCCGTCCATACCACTCAGAGGTACTACCTCACAGCATCCATAAACAACCTGAGCAGATCGACCCACCCATGTGGTGTAGCAAGTCGGGTTTATCGTGCTCCCTAGGCATTACCACCAATCGACCCCTCACCTATTTCTGATCGACCCACCCCTGTGGTGCAGTAAGCCGGGTTTAACTCGGCTCCCCAAGTGTTGCCACCAATCGATCCCTCATCTATCCAGATCAACCCACCCTAGTGGTGTAGCAGGTCGGGTTTATCCGCGCTCCCCAGACATGCTAGCAATTGATCTCTCATTACAACCAGAAGCTTACTCAAAGCCTCCATACATTCATAAGCACATCCATACATCCATCCAACAAAGCATAAACCGTTCATATCATCAAATCCACAGAGTCTTCTCCGGTTTACACATAATCATCACCAATCCAGACTACCTATCCAGATGGGCTTCACACAGCATGTCTATGTCATACTCCACAATTCCGGCTCTAGATGCAGACTCAACCAAGGAATCGCTTACGATATCCACCTCTTGGTAGAGGATCCCATGCACATGCATAAAGAAAGGACTTCGATGTCCAAGAAGGAGATCGTTACCCTTGAAGATCGCTTTGGTGCCATGAAGTAGCCGGATGGAAGTCACCGCCTCGGTTTTGCCGTAACGAATCCGATCTCGGATCTTGATTCCGTACTCCGCAGCTCCTCCAGCAGCTGGTTTCTCCTTTCTCCTTTCCTTCCCTAGATCTCCCTTTCTCTTTCTCTCTCTTTAAGAATGAGAAGAAGAAGAAGATGAGAATGAAGGGATTTTATCCTCATTGCACGACCTTTATCCACATAGAAGGATCCTAGACCATTGGATCCAGTTTAAGAAAATGAACAGCTCGGATTTGCCCAGAAAAAGGCTGAACACGGCCTGACATGCCCTGTGACACGCCCGTGTCACAGGCCGTGTCACTTAAGCGGCAGGCAACTGACTCAAATCCAACCAGTATACTGCCGTATGACACGCCCGTGTCACACCCTCCACGCCCGTGTCATACCCGACACGCCCGTGTCCAAAAGCCGTGTACTTCACACAGCACAATCCCATCTCACCTGAGAAGGACATGGCCATGGGACACGCCCGTGTCCCTGGCCGTGTCCACCAGTACACGCATTCTCGCATGTACACGCCCTGTGACACGCCTGTGTCACAGGCCGTGTACCCTGCACTCGAAGATCGTTGACCAAACTTTCGTCGACCACATACCCAAATGCTCAACCCGAGAAGGACACGCCCTGGGACACGCCCGTGTCCCAGGCTGTATCACCCAAACCTGAACCAAAAATGGGCTTTGGGGTGTTACAGCATAAGCCCTTTTCTCTTTCGGTTGTACTCATTGTGGACTACTTTTGAACTTTTATTTTCATATATATATGATATGTATTGTGATCTTTGTGGACTTGTTAGTTATTACTAATTGTTTTACTTCTATTCTCGATTGGTCGAAATGGATTGAATGATCGTACTCGCCGGCAGGATCGGCGTCCTGCGATGTCGACTAACCCGTGAGTTAGTGTCACCGTAAGGCGGCGGTCCTGGGCATAAGACCAGGTTAACTACTTGGTAAGGGGAGGGATCTTATAGAATCAGTCATTCGCAAAGTGTCAAAGAACATAGAAATAAAATGACACTCGCCGGGCGAGAGTCCCCAAATGACAATACCAAGAATGATAATAATAATAATCATAATAACAAATAACCCTTATGATAATTGTCTGATGCCAAAAGGAGCAAGGGGTACTGAAATAATATGTGTCTAACCACCTAAAGGGGGGTGAATAGGTGTAATTTTTCTTATACTGTAAAGGCAGACAAACTGTACACTAATTTAAGCAGCAAATGCAAATTCCAGCAATCACAGTAACAATCATACACAGAGTGCACACAGTGTTTATAGTGGTTCCCCAAGGTCTGGGTACATCCACTTTCCCCCTTCGCCTATCTAGCAGTGTACTAGATTCGGCCTAACTTCTGCACTTCTCCTCAGATCCTCAGATCTTACAGCTCAGAACCCCAAATAGGTTCCTACAACTCAGAGTGTCCCCACTCCTACAAATCAGGCACAAAGCCCTACCACTCAGTCTTCAACAAGTCCTACACTCAGGCTAAACTGCGCTACCTCACCTTCAACAAGGCCTACACTCAGAGAATAGATTCTCCTACACTCAGGCTCAAAAGCCCTACCTCAGCCTTTATAAATTTAGGCTTACAACTCAGATCCCTTAGGATTTTACAAAAAGATAATAAAATGTTTTAGATCACCACTCTATTTGAGAGAATGAAGAGGGCAACCTTCTTGATCAGTTCTTGATAGAACTGATTGCTGAGATCAACTTTGTCTTTGCTTTCTTCAAGGCTTCTTGAGTCTGAACTTAGTAAAAGTTGATATTCTTGAAGTAGACCGGCTGACAACTTCCTTCTTAAGATGAAGAATTAAATCTGGATCCTTCTTTACAGTCTGGTTCAGTACCTGCTCCTTAAGAGATTTGATTGAACAAGTCTCTCTCTTGATTTCAATTACTGGAGTTCTCTCTCTCCAAGTAAATCTGAAATTTCTTCAAAATACCAATTTACAGTTTTCTCTGGATCTGTATTCTGCAATGATTGATCTTCTGATCTCTCTCTATTGTTGTTCATTCTTTTTGTTGAAGGAGAAAGGCCTTTATATAGTCTTCCTCCAGGGTAACCGGCTGATCCGGTTTCTAACGAACTTCTGACAGCTCTGACAGTTGCAGTAGACCGGCTGAAATAGCAGCTGTCAAATCATCCAGTCACTTCTTGAAATCACTGTCTCTGTCTGAAAGTGCCGAGACTGATCTTCATTATGTGTCGACATAAATAGACCAAGTGTCGACACAAGTGGACTAAGTGTCGACACATGTCTTGGTGGTGTCGACACAACTCCTTCTGTTTTTGTAACAGCTTCTCGACACTGCTTTTGTTGAATGTGTCGACACTGATTGAGTGTGTCGACACAAGTACTTTTCCTTTAAAACTTAGTTGAATTCTGCTATGTGTCGACACATCTCCTTTGTGTCGACACAACTTCTTTTGTTGTTGATACTTGCTGAGTGTCGACATATCTCCTTTGTGTCGACACAAGTTCTTCTTTACTTTAACTGTGTTGAAACTTGCAGTGTGTCGACACAAGTCCTGTGTGTCGACACAGTTGATGTCGACAATGCCTTCAGTGTGTTGACACAGCATCCTGGTGTCGACACATTTGATGTCGACTAAGCTTCTCTAAGTGTCGATACTGTCTTTAAGTGTCGACACTATTTATGTCAACTATTCTTCACAGTGTGTCGACACTGCCTGTATGTGTCGACACTTTTCTTCTGGTGTCGACTCTGCCTTTCCTGGTGTCGACACAAATACTCTAAGTGTCGACACAGCTTTTCTCCAGTGTCGACACAGGCCTTCATAAGTGTTGACACTGCTTCTCTGGGTGTCCACACATGGACTTAGAATTTTTCCTGCAATCCTGCAGTTACTTAATCTGCACATATAAACTCAAAACACATCAAATACACCTTGATGTATATCATTGAGTAGGGTGAGGCTTCTTCAAATCTGGTACATATTTTCCAATGTACCCAACAATCTCCCCCTATTTGGAGAAGTCATAACCCATAGTCAATGATATACACCATACATAACAAAAACACAATATGATGTATAACAACATTATATAATAAGGTAAATACTTAAACAAAACATGTATAAACAATCTACATAGAATAACAATGTAACAGATTGAACATTAAACATTGTTTTGTTACAATTTCCAATAGTTTCATGAACAAAAGTTTACATAGTTGTTTTAATACTAAAGATTACAAAATGTAAACTTAAAAAAATTCAATTCTATGGCTGCTCTGGCTCCTTGATGACAATGCCTTTGCCAGATTGAATCTTGCCCTGAACAGGAACATCAGAGTCATCAGCAGGCTTCTTTCCCTTTAGATCTTTCTTTTTCAGCTCTTCAGCCCTTATCTTATGTCTTTCAAAATAATGATATGGCTTAGGGAAATACTTGCTAGGCTCCTGTGCATTAAGAGGTAGCTTCTCAAGTTTAGCCTTTCTTCTATATTGCACTATGGCTTCTTGCCTAGCCTCATGTTTTCTCCACTCTTGCTCAGAATACCATTTGTTCCTTTCTAGGATATTATCCTTTGCAGCCTTCCAAGCAGTCAGTATAATGTTTCTAGAAGTTGGGCTCCACTGCTCAAAATTTGGCCTTAACTCAGCCTGTTCTCTGAACCTCTTCTTGGACAAAAGGGTTTCTTGCTCTTTTAATACTGCCTCTGGCACAGGCTGGTCTACTCTTTCAATGATAATATTTTTATTTCCCTCTGGAGGGCTATACATAGATTGTACCTCCTGATGTATCATTTCAAAATCTGTTGGAGGATATATTACTTGAGCCACTTCAGCTTGCTCACCTCCAAAAATAGCAGGATTGATACCAGATTCAGCAACATTATCATCATCACACAAGGGTGGATATCCAAGGGCGGCTCTGATGCTGTTAGAAATCCATTTAGCATGGACAGAGCCTGCTTTGACTAACACCCTCTCCCCCTTTATGACTTCTCTTTCTATATGATCCCTAAGATCATCCTTCTGAAACCTGATCTGTTCAGCCAGATAATTAACTCCATCTTTATAAAAACCCCTCAACTTCAGCAGCAGTCCAGAAATAACCTGTTGAGAATCTGTAATAGCAGTTTTTACAACAGTTATGCCTGCCTGGAAATCCTTATCAAACTTTTTCGTATCAAACTCTGGTTTGGCTGTAGAATTATCAGTAGTTGGGGCAGTTGCAATTTTCTTTATTTCAGTAACAATGGCATTATGTGAGGCAGTTAGATTATCATTCATCCTTAGCTGATTTTCCAGGACATATCCTTGTTTTACTGCCAAATCATCAACTTGTGTCTTTATCTTCTCCTGATGAGTAGCAAGGTACACCACTACATTTCCTCATTTATGAAAGCAATCCGTCATTTCCTTTTTATTTTGAGTCACTTCAAATCTAATGGACATTATATCTTGAGCCAAGGAAAATTGTAACTCCTTATGATGCTCATCCATATATGTTTCCATAGCTCGTCTTTGCTCATCCAATTTGATCTGCAAATCCACCAATAAAGAACTATAATCAGTTGTTGGGGCAGGCTGTGGAGTAACAGCTTGTAAAGCTTTCTTGTAGGTTTGGCTCCTTCTTTTGAAGACCATAAGCTTTCTCTTCTTAGCTCTAGTAGTTTCTTCATCCTCAAAAGTAGAAGTACTGGCAATATCTACCCTATCCTTAGGACTAGGAGGTAATTCCTTCTCAGTCCTTGGTAGCTCCTCCTGAATCCTTTGCTCCTTAGTTACAGTTCTAGCAGTCTCCTCCTATGACCTTACATGCTCCCCCTCAAGGTTAGCTGACTCCCCCTCAAAAGCTGCTTTCTCTCCCTCAAAATCAGTCTATACTAAATCAGGGAACAGCTCTTCTAGAGTAAACTCCTGTTGAGTAGGGATAGGAGACTCTCTTATCTCAGGAACAGTATCAGCAACTGATGTGTCTTCCATGATAACATCTTGTGGTTGACTATGTAACTGAGCTTGCTGATCAACATCAATTAAAGACTCAGTTGATACTTCATCCTCAATATGAAGTATTGACTTCATGTATTACCTCAAGGATTGTCTGAGTAGCCATTTCACTGTCTAGGAGAGTTGGCTCTTCTATATGTTGAGGCTCCCCCTGGAGTGGATCCAGGTGAATGGGACTAGCAGATGGTAGCTCCCCCTGCCTCTGAGCATCTTCAGTCCTTACTGGTGACCTTCCAGTATTATCTGCTTCTTCCTTATCAGCTTCCTCCTTATTAGAACTGAAAACAACTTGTTCCTCTGAACTACTGGAGGATTCAGCAGCCACTATGGCTTTCTTATTCTTCTTCTGTTAAGGAACTTCCTTTTCTGGAGTAGGCATGTCCTTGTTTAACACCCTATCCCATCTTGAGATAATTCTGACATCCATTCTCCTCATGTGATTTATCTTAGAACCAGCAGCTTGGTTCATGATTTCTGGAATACTTCCAGCTAAGTACAAGCTCATAATCCTACCCAGATTGGGCTTCTTCAGACTTTCCTTAATCTTCTCAAACATCACTGCTGACCAATCAGTTTTGAGCTTGAAAATGATTCTAGTCATTAAACTGAACATGTGAGCTGATATTCTATCATGCCCACTTGGCTTGCTCAGAATTACCTTTCCAACTACTTCAGACAAGAATTAGCCTTGCATGTTCATGTCTTTCCTATTAAAAACTGATCCAATCTTCATGTTTGCATCTAATCCACACCATTTCAGTGCCTCCCTTGTCTTTGATGCAGGTACATCTTTCTCATCTTTAGTTCTTGGTAGATGTAGAACTTTCCTCAGACTTTTCTGGGTGACTTTTACCTTGACTCCATGAACTTCAGATTTTATCTTGAGACCAGTGTCATCAAGAGTAGCTTCACCAAAGAATTCGAGTACTTCCTTCTTCCAAATCTTGATGGGCTCAGAAACTAGATACTCCAACCCAGTCTCAGCAACTAGGGTTACAACACCTTGAATTTCTGGTTCTGCATCGTCAAAGGCATGTCGCACTAGCTCATAACCTTCATTGATGTTTTCTTCTAGCTTGGGCGCCATTAGGGTTTTGAGAAATTTTGAATTTAGAGGAGAGAGATGTCGACACACAAGTTTGGTCTCGAAACTATGTAGAGCGTGTCGACAAATAAGGTTAAAATCCTATTTATACCTTTATAAAATCGAAGATGAAAAGATGCGATATAATACTCAAAATGTGTCGACACTGTTGAAAAGTGTCGACACTTACTTCTAATGACTCGACAACTATATGTCAACACAAATATAGTCGACAGAATATATGTGTCGAGACTTAAACATCTCAGCTCGACGAGTAGTCGAAACTATACTCGACGAAATTTGTATTGAACCTATGTGTCGACACTTCTTCTGGATGTGTCGACACCTACTCTGGATGTGTCGACACAATTTCTCTGAAGTGTCGACACAGACACCTTAGATGTGTCGACACCATTTCTCTAAAATGTCGACATCACTTCTATGTGTCGACACAGACAACTCCTTGTGTCGACACCATTTCTATGTGTCGACACAGACAACACCTTGTGTCGACACTATTTTACTTAGCCAATTTTATGAAACTATTCTAAGTTTAACATTCCTAATTCAATTTTAAACTTATTGAATTTGGTTTCATCTAGGGGCTTAGTAAACATGTTGAAGCCAAAAATGACCTCAACGGGAGTTCAAAAACAGGGGTGCAGCCAACACCTACTTCTCTCAAGCCTCAACCCTCGACTAGCTGCGAAGGACCTAAGACTGACCCAAAGCCTCAGTAGGGAGGTCCCACCTCACACCCGGAAGATCTCTGAGAGCTTCCCCTCCAAAGCCAAAGCTGGGCTAGGAGCTCCTCAGAAAGCACTGGAAGTCGAGATATAATGACAGCTTGCCCTCTAAGGAGCCCTTATGGGTCTATTTATAGCATCTTGCTGACCTGAAATTACTGAAAAGCCCCTAGTTGGTCTGCCAATAGCCGAATCACGCTGTTTTCCTGAGGGCACAGGGGTAAATTTACTTGAGGGAAATCTGGTCATTTAACCCTAGGCCTTGGGCCCCACTCGGCGAGAGCTCTGAACCGAGAGCCTTTTACCCAAAGACGGCGCGAACGATCTCGCCTGCTTACAGGCGAGAGCCCCTTCAAGATTGGAGCTTGGCGCTAGCGCAAGCGTTCCCGCGTTAGCTGCGCTCGACGATCTTGGCCCGTTGATCTCCGTTTGACGACTTGGCGCGAACGTTCCCGCCATCTTGGGTGAGATCTCCTTTCGGGCGGGAACTCCTTTGGCTAGCTCAACTGTGACCATTGCGCCTCCTGGTCTGACTCAGCGAATATGGGGTTGTACACTATCCCCGCTCTTTTTGAGCTAGCTCTGCGCTCGAAAAGGCACGTCCAACCCAAAAATATTCGCTGAGCACGTGTCAACATCAGGGAATCTTTTGGAGGGCCGTACCGTGTCTATAAATACGTGTGCTGATAGACGGCCATAACACCTCCCTCGAGTCGTCATTATTCGCCTGAGCTCTCGCCTCCTCTCGCGATGCCTTCCAAGCGCGCCGACAAACCGCTTCCGCAGGATCTGCAAGACCACATCAACGCGGCACAGGCGCGAGCCAAGGCTAACAGCGCCCTGGTTGCCCCATGGCTAGCGAGACAGTCGTCGGCCGCTGAGCCTTCTCTGCCCAAGAAGAAAAAGAAGAGGGCGAAGGTGATTCAGCGGGACCTGCCCCACGAGAACAGGAGCCCGCCCACCCCAACCCCAAGCCGTGCGGACGATCCCTCGCCGCGGAAGGTATGTTTGATTTGCCAATTATTGAAAACACCAGCCTCTCAGTAGTTGACGCGATATTTCTCGCAGGAAACGGTTCCCGACGTTGCCACGTCCCCGCGCGAATCCTTGGATCCAACCTCTCGCCACCTCGAGGATCAACCAAGGGTTTCGGAGGTGGCTCCTCCACCTGACCCGAGCACTGCAGGTAACTGTTCCCCTCTCGCTCTTAACTCAAATCTTTGAATGTTGAACTGTCTTCTCGCAGCGCCAGTTTTTGCACTGCCGGGTCTCGCCACCCGGGAGAGTGGAGCGAGGGCTGCGAATCAGCCTGCCCTTGCGGTTGATTCCTCCCTACCGGCGGGAGGAAAGACTGCAGAATCTTCCGCGCCTCCATTAGATGTCAGCCATCCTGCAGGAGAGGAGACCTCCTCCCCCGCTTTCGGCCAAGCCGGGATTACCATTCGCAAAATTTACCCCCCAGGAAAAGGAAAGCCGATCCACCTACTCTTTGGAGCTGAGGGGGGGGGGCTGGGCATTCTCGCCTTCCGTCGACCGGGGGGTCTCGTCATGCTGCAGGTATGTGGAATATTTATCACAACAATCCTTTAGCTCTCGCTATAACTGGAATTCTTTTGCCAGGGGACATGGGCTCGCGGCCTGGAGCCGAGGTAGAGGAAGAAGAAGTAGAAGAAGAAAGAGAGGAGGAAGACGGCGAGAGTTCCCCTTTCCCTTCATCTGACGAGATGGAGGAGATCTTGACCAGTGCCGGGAGCGCTAAAAGACGGGGGAAGAAGGTTGACGCCGTCCTATCGAAGCTCATCCGGCGAGAACGGGTCCGCGACCTCGCGCCGAAAGAGTTTCGCCAATCAGTGGAGAAGAGGCTGGAGACTCTGGAGCGGGACTATCTCATCGGCGAGATGGACCGGCCAGGAGGGTCTACCGCCGGATCTTCACCCGAAAGGTGCATCGCGCGGATTTCGGACCTGTCTCGCCGGGTCAACCTAGGATGCACTGTTCTGTCATCCTACTTCAACCCGCAGGCGCCACCCAGTACCAAGCTGCGGGAGCAAGGGAAATGGCGGTGGGAGCCTTATTGAAACGCGAGACCTCCCCTTCTCTTCCCCAGGCCTTCACCTTCTCAGATGTACCCTTATTTATTTATTTTCACTAGTCTGTAGCTAATAACTCTGCTGTTATTTGCTTACTCTTTATCCGACTTTCGCTAATAACTTTGCTCTTATCACTAATATTGTTATTGCATGCTTATATATGTTATTACTGTGGGCTCTCGGTTGGCGAGAGCAACCTTGCTTCCGCTTATCTTGCTTGTCGCATGTCATTTCATAACGCTTGTGCTAATCATTCGATCAATCAGTCACTATCAAACTTGGGCGGGAAAACGAAGCGCCGCTGACCAGGGGCGTGCCGGCTATACCCCCGCCGCCTTTTTGAAAACAGTCATCATAATCACGGTTTTCTATAAATAGGGAAGCTCACCCACCACATTCATTGCTTCGATCCCAATCTCTCTCCTCTCCTGTTGCTTTCGCGGTCTCTCAAAAGTTCTCGCCCGTCTTCGCCTTCTCCTTCCGTTCCCGTACGGTTCTTGCTCTCGCATTCCTCTTGAAGCTCTCGCCTTCAAACTCTTCATCACGATGCCGGTCGGAGGCGAGGGACGATCCAACTGTGCGGAAGCTTTTCAGAAGCACCTCTTTCCTTCCTGCACCCTCACTGTAGACGAGTTCAACCTAACCCAGACTCGCTAAGTTTCTGCCGTCTTCACCGCGCGGAACCCAGGCAACCATGATAAGGTAAACACCGCAGGGGAGGGGGAGCTCGCCATCCCCCTTGAGCACTTCGAGGTGGGCTTCCGCCTCCCGCTGTGGTCCGAGATGCGCCAGGCCCTCCAGTGTTACGGAGTGGTTCCCGCACAGCTGAACCCGAACTCGGTCGCGATCCTGGTGGCCTTCATATGCTACATGCGATCCGAGAAGATCGAGTTCAGCCTGCCAATCTTCCGCATGATGTTCACCTTCCGCGCCAAAGGAGGGGTGGTCTTCTTCTCAGGACAACTGCTCAAGACGATCGGTCTCGCCAACAAGCATCACCACTGGGTGGAGAGGTTCATCTTTGTTTCCGGCGACTTCGGGAACGTGCCTCTCGCACCCATCCAATACGAGGATGCCGCCTACAAGCCCCCCTCCTTGGGCTCGCGCGAGAGCGCCCTCCTTGAGTTCTTTGGAACCAAGGACTTCGACGTCCTCTTCCTTCGGCGAGACATTGATTCACTTCTCCCCGTGCTCCAAGGCAAAGGTAAGGTCTCACCTTTATCTTGCTATTCCTTGTCCTTTTCAAGTTTTGAACTTAGTATTGTCGCTTTCGCAGGAGAGCGCGAGATCCCCCTACGCCAACCATTTGACGAGGCTCGCGCTAGCGGGAGCCAACCTCCCAAAGACCCGCTGGCTCTCGCAAAGGCCGCTGTACAAGCTTGCCGGAAAGAGCCGGCCCCGCCTCCTTCAACTGGTGCTGGGAAGCGAAAGCCCGGCGCCCCTCCGCCTCAACCGATCAAGAGGCCCAAGACAACTGATACCGAGAAGGGCAAAGCAGCTATGGTGCCGCCCTCCGAACCTCTCACTGCAGGCCGCTCATTTAAGGAGATCCTGCAGGTAGTCAGCGAGATCGCAGCAACCAGGGGTGGCGCTGAGGCCCTTGCCGAGAACCCTCCGGCCCCCGGTGTAGCAGAGGGCGAGGGAGCCGCCGCCGAGACCTTCGGCCAGCCTCTGTCTGGAGAGGTGCCACGGGGCCACCGCAATTTTGGTCTCAGCATGAGGTGCCTGGACGCGGAGAACAAGCCGCTGCTACAGTGGGAACCCGATGCCAACAGGGTCTCGATCTCGTCCCTCCTGCCTAGTTGGGCAGAGCGAGATGAGGTTACCAGCGAGGCTTTCGCCTTAGGCTACTGCCTCTACAGCCGGGAGGATGCCAGCGTCTATGACAAGATGACCACCCGGCTGCTGGCCTATGATTCTACTCGCGCCCTGATGCGCGGGCTAGAGCTTGCGCACATGTGTGCTCACCGGAGCATCACCATAGACCGCAATTTCCAGGATATGTTCAAGGCCAGGGATGACGCGGTGGCTCAGGCGGCCACTTTGGCAAAGGATCTGGCAGAGGCCCAGCAACTGCTATCTTCGCGCCAGGCGGAAGGGGTAAGCGGGATCTTTCACAGCGCTTGATCTCGCTACTTTAACTCTTTTCTCTTTCATGCTAACCTCTCGCTGTTCAGGATTCCGCCCAGCCACGCTTCGCGAGGAGCTATCCCAAGCGCGATACGACAACGTCCTGGTGAGGGAGCAGATTGCGCTGGAGGCGAATGCGGCCCCCCCCGCTGGATGAGAGACTGAAGAGCCGCTACTACTCGGTCTATGACATCGATAAGCTTCTCCAGGCCAATGCGCAGGCTACAGTCAGGATGACGCTGGAGACGCTGCGAGATGTCGACTGGTGGGATGGGAGGGGCAAAAACATCACCTCTCAACGGCTCGTTCCCTGGCTCTTTGAGCCTGTTCCAAAGCCCCCAGGCGCCCCTGATACCCCACCCTCGGATGTCCCGAAATCCCCTGCCGCGGGTGGCGAGACCTCTGGGGAGAGCTCCGGCGAAAGCTCCAGCGGGAGCTCAAGCGGGAGCTCTGAGGGGTATAGCTTGTCTCCTTGAGGGGCCCCTTTTTCTTTTCTTTTCGCCTTAGTGTAAAGAGCGAGACGCTCTAAACTTGTACTTGTGTAATATATATTGCAAACGTTCCATTGTAAATGTCTTGTCCTGTTATTGTGAATGTGCTTGATGTAATTGCTGTGGCCGAGTGTTTCCTACGTATGCTTCCGCCGAGACCCCTGACCTCTCTAGGATAGCCTCCCTTAGCGATGGATCGGCGGGAACCTGCTGAAAACTGTCAGTCGGCAACGTGGCTCGCGAACCCTGAAGACGGAGTCATCCCCCTTTGTCTTGCGTGAACCATTCAAGCCTGCCGCACAACGTTTCTGCCTGTCTGCTCAAGAATATTATTAGGAGCCTTCTCGGCGAAGGCCTCCCTCGGCGAGACCTCTATGGCGGGGATCTCCCCGTCGAGATCTCTTCTGGCCGAGACCTATCCTACCTTTACCTCTTTCCATTTCGTGTTCGGGTGCGCTTCCTGCCTTGCTCAAACCAAACCTATCCCCCACAGGCGAGCCTTCAGACCTGCCATCTAGATGAGAGCCTGCGCAGCGGGTCTACTTGGGGCCGAGCCGAGCTCGGGGTGTCGATGAAGTTTCCGCAAACCAGACCTAACCTATCCTAACCTATCTCCCACAAACCAAACCTATCCCCCACAGGCGAGCCTACGGACCTGTCATCTAGATGAGAGCCTGCGCAGCGGGTCTACCTGGGGACGAGCCGAGCTCGGGGTGTCGATGAAGTTTCCGCAAACCAAACCTAACCTATCCTAACCTATCTCATACAAACCAAACCTATCCCCCACAGGCGAGCCTACGGACCTGCCAGCTAGATGAGAGCCTGCGCAGCAGGTCTACCTGGGGCCGAGCCGAGCTCGGGGTTCCGATGACGTTCTCAAACCACACCTATCCCCCACAGGCGAGCCTTCGGACCTGCCAGCTAGATGAGAGCCTGCGCAGCGGGTCTACCTGGGGCCGAGCCGAGCTCGGCGTGCCGATGATGTTCTCAAACCAAACATATCACCCACAAGCGAGCCTTCGGACCTGCCAGCTAGATGAGAGCCTACGCAGCGGGTCTACCTGGGGCCGAGCCGAGCTCGGGGTGCCGATGACGTTCTCAAACCAAACCTATCCCCCATAGGCGAGCCTTCGGACTGCCAGCTAGATGAGAGCCTGAGCAGCGGGTCTACCTGGGGCCGAGCCGACCTCGGGTGCCGATGACGTTCTCAAACCAAACCTATCCCCCACAGGCGAGCCTCGGACCTGCCAGCTAGATGAGAGCCTGCGCAGCGGGTCTACCTGGGGCCGAGCCGAGCTCGGGGTGCCGATGACGATCTCAAACCAAACCTATCCCCCACAGGCGAGCCTTCGGACCTGCCAGCTAGATGAGAGCCTGCGCAGCGGGTCTACCTGGGGCCGAGCCGAGCTCGGGGTGCCGATGACGTTCTCAGACCAAACCTATCCCCCACAGGCGAGCCTTCGGACCTGCCAGCTAGATGAGAGCCAGCGCAGCGGGTCTACCTGGGTTCGATCCGAGCTCGGTGTGCCGATGACGTTCTCAAACCAAACCTATCCCCCACAGGCGAGCCTTCGGACCTGCCAGCTAGATGAGAGCCTGTGAAGTGGGTCTACCTGGGCCGAGCCGAGCTCGGGGTGCCGATGACGTTCTCAAACCAAACCTATCCCCCACAGGCGAGCCTTCGGACCTGCCAGCTAGATGAGAGCCTGCGCAGCGGGCGGGTCTACCTGGGGCCGAGCCGAGCTCAGGGTGCCCATGACGTTCTCAAACCAAACCTATCCACCACAGGCGAGCCTTCGGATCTGCCAGCTAGATGAGAGCCTACGCAGCGGGTCTACCTGGGGCCGAGCCGAGCTCAGGGTGTTGATGACATTCTCAAACCAAACCTATCCCCCACAGGCGAGCCTTCGGAACTGCCAGCTAGATGAGAGCATGCGCAGCGGGTCTACCTAGGGCCGAGCCGAACTCGGGGTGCCGATGACGTTCTCAAACCAAACCTATCCCCCACAGGCGAGCCTTCGGACCTACCAGCTAGATGAGAGCCTGCGCAGTGGGTCTACCTGGGGCCGAGCCGAGCTCGGGGTGCCGATGACGATCTCAAACCAAACCTATCCCCCACAGGCGAGCTTTCGGACCTGCCAGCTAGATGAGAGCCTGTGCAGCGGGTCTACCTGGGGCCGAGCCGAGCTCGGGGTGCCGATGACGATCTCAAACCAAACCTATCCCCCACAGGCGAGCCTTCGGACCTGCCAGCTAGATGAGAGCCTGCGCAGCGGGTCTACCTGGGGCCGAGCCGAGCTCGGGGTGTCGATGACGATCTCAAACCGAACCTATCCCCCACAGGTGAGCCTTCGGACCTGCCAGCTAGATGAGAGCCTCCGCAGTGGGTCTACCTGGGGCCGAGCTAGGCTCGGGGTGTCGATGAAGTTTCCGCAAACCAGACCTAACCTATCCTAACATATCTCCTACAAACCAGACCTATCCCCCACAGGCGAGCCTACGGACCTGCCAGCTAGATGAGAACCTGCGCAGCGGGTCTACCTGGGGCCGAGCCGAGCTCGGGGTGCCGATGACGTTCTCAAACCAAACCTATCCCCCACAGGCGAGCCTTCGGACCTGCCAGCAAGATGAGAGCCTGCGCAGCGGGTCTACCTGGGGCCGAGCCGAGCTCGGGGTGCCGATGACGTTCTCAAACCAAACCTATCCCCCACAGGCGAGCCTTCGGACCTGACAGCTAGATGAAAGCCTGCGCAGCGGGTCTACCTGGGGCCGAGCCGAGCTCGGGGTGCCGATGACGTTCTCAAACCAAACCAATCCCCCACAGGCGAGCCTTCGGACCTGCCAGCTAGATGAGAGCCTGCGCAGTGGGTCTACCTGGGGCCGAGCCGAGCTCGGGGTGCCGATGATGATCTCAAACCAAACCTATCCCCCACAGGCGAGCCTTCGGACCTACCAGCTAGATGAGAGCCTGCGCAGTGGGTCTACCTGGGGCCGAGCCGTGCTCGGGGTGCCGATGACAATTCCGCAAACCAAACCTAACCTATCCTAACCTATCCTATCCCCCGCAGGCGAGCCTTTGGACCTTCCAGCTAGATGAGAGCCTGCGCAGCGGGTCTACCTGCGGCCAAGCCGAGCTCGGGGTGCCGATGACAATCTCAAACCAAACCTATCCCCAACAGCCAAGCCTTCGGACCTGCCAGCTAGATGAGAGCCTGTGCAGCGGGTCTACCTGGGGCCGAGCCGAGCTCGGGGTGCCGATGACGACTCCGCAAACCAAACCTAACCTATCCTAACCTATCCTATCCCCCATAGGCGAGCCTTCGGACCTGCCATCTAGATGAAAGCCTGCGCAGCGGGTCTACCTGGGGTCGAGCCGAGCTCGGGGTGCCGATGACATTTCCGCAAACATAACCTAACCTATCCTAACCTATACCCCACAGGCGAGCCTTCGGACCTGCCACCTAGTAGGAGCCAGGCAGCGGGTCTACCTGGGGCCGAGCCGTGCTCGGGGTAGTGCAGAACCAAGAACCAGGACCTCTCCCCCACAGGCGAGCCTACGGACCTGCCAGCTAGTAGGAGCCGGGCAGCGGGTCTACCTGGGGCCGAGGCGCGCTCGGGGTAGTGCAGAACCAAGAACCAGGACCTCTCCCGCACACGCGAGCCTACGGACCTGCCAGCTAGTAGGAGCAAAGCAGCGGGTCTACCTGGGGTTGAGCCGCGCTCAGGGTAGTGCAGAACCAAGAACCAGGACCTCTCCCCCACAGGCGAGCCTACGGACCTGCCAGCTAGTATGAGCCAGGCAGCGGGTCAACCTGGGGCCAAGCCGCGCTCGGGGTAGTACAGAACCAAGAACTAGGACCTCTCCCCCACAAGCGAGCCTACGGACCTACCAGCTAGTAGGATCCAGGCAGCTGGTCTACCTGGGGCCGAGCCGCGCTCGGGGTAGTACAGAACCAAGAACCAAGACCTCTCCCCCACAGGCGAGCCTACGGACCTGCCAGCTAGTAGGAGCCAGGCAGCCGGTCTACCTGGGGCCGAGCCGCACTCGGGGTAGTGCAGAACCAAGAACCAGGCTCTCTCCCCCACAGGCGAGCCTACGGACCTTCCAGCTAGATGAGAGCCTGCGCAGCGGGTCTACATGGGGCCGAGTCGAGCTCGGGATGCCGATGACGATTCCGCAAACCAAACCTAACCTATCCTAACCTATCCTATCCCCCGCAAGCGAGCCTTCGGACCTGCCAGCTAGATGAGAGCCTGCGCAGCGGGTCTACCTGGGGCCGAGCCACGCTCGAGGTAGTGCAGAACCAAGAACCAGAACCTCTCCCCCACAGGAGAGCCTTCGGACCTGCCAGCTAGTAGGAGCCAGGCAGCGGGTCTACTTGGGGGTCTCCTCTCCAACATAAATATAAAGCAAACACAAAGGTAAACAAATAACTCAAAAGAACTGTTGACCCGATCAATCAAGTCAAAGTCCTACACGGGGCATCTCTACCCGCTACGTCCACCCTCCTGAGAACCAGGATCGATCATATAATATTCTCCCTAAGGCACATTTTGATCTCCAGGATCGAACATCCTAGCGACAAGTGGGGAATGGGAGGGGACTTCTTTCACCACATGACCCTGGTCGTCACTTGGTTCCTCTTCAATAGCCATGACGTTTGATTGAGTTTTTTTGTACTAGTCACTCTCCACGCTCACCGCACCAGAACTGTTGAAGCCAAAAATGACCTCAATGGGAGTTCAAAAACAGGGGTGCAGCCAACACCTACTTCTCTCAAGCCTCATGCCTCGACTAGCTGCAAAGGACCTAAGACTGACCCAAAGCCTCAGCATGGAGGTCCCACCTCACACCCGGAAGATCTTTGAGAGCTTCCCCTCCAAAGCCAAAGCTGGGCTAGGAGCTCCTCAGAAAGCACTGGAAGTTGAGAGATAATGACAGCTTGCCCTCTAAGGAGCCCTTATGGGTCTATTTATATCATCTTGCTGACCTGAAATTACTGAAAAGCCCCTAGTTGGTCTACCAATAGCCGAATCCCGCTATTTTCCTGAGGGCACAGGGGTAAATTTACCTGAGGGCAATCTGGTCATTTAACCCTAGGCTTTAGGCCCCACTCGGCGAGAGCTCTGAACCGAGAGCCTTTTACCCAGAGACGGCGCGAATGATCTCGCCTGCTTACAGGCGAGAGCCCCTTCAAGATTGGAGCTTGGCGCTAGCGCAAGCGTTCCCGCGTTGGCTGCGCTCGACGATCTTGGCCCGTTGATCTCCATTCGACGACTTGGCGCGAATGTTCCCGCCATCTTGGGCGAGATCTCCTTTCGGGCGGGAACTCCTTTGGCTAGCTCAACTGTGACCATTGCGCCTCCTGGTCTGACACAGCGAATATGGGGTTGTACAAAACATATCAGCAATCTGATTATCTGTTTTAACATATTTTAGTGAAATGTCTTCCTTCTCTACATATTCTCTAAGAAAATGGTATCTAATTTCTATGTGTTTAGTCCTACTATGTGAGACAGGATTATTTGCAATAGAAATAGCACTTGTAGAATCACAAAGCAAAGGTGTTCTACTTACTTGAATACCATAGTCTACTAGCTGATGTTGCATCCACAATAGTTGTGCACAGCAGCTTCCTGCAGCAACATATTCTGACTCAGCTGTGGAGATTGCCATACTGGTCTGCTTCTTACTGCTCCAAGACACTATCCTTCCTCCTAGAAATTGACAGGTTCCTGTAGTACTTTTTCTATCTTCCTTACAACCTGCAAAATCTGCATCTGAATATCCTGTTAGTAGAAAATCTCTACTCCTAGGGTACCAAAGACCTAGATAAGGTGTGCCCTTAAGATATCTCAAAATCCTTTTGACTGTAGTCAGATGAGATTCTTTAGGGCATGCTTGGTACCTAGCACAAACACATGTTGCATACATGATATCTGGTCTACTAGCAGTCAGATATAATAGGGAGCCAACTATCCCTCTATACAAAGTTTAATCTATAGGTTTCCCTGCATAATCTTTGCTTAGAGACACACTTGATCCCATAGGAGTTCTCATGGTAGTGGATGATTCCATACCATACTTCTTTATTAACTCTAGGGTGAACTTAGACTGGCATATGGACAATCCATCATCAGTCTGTCTTACTTGGAGGCCCAAGAAGAACTTAAGTTCCCCCATACTGCTCATTTCAAATTTTCCTTGCATAAGTTTTGCAAACTTCCTGCAAAGATTACTTTCAGTAGATCCAAATATTATGTCATAAACATATATTTGGACTAGTATAATCTTTCCTTTAGATTCCCTAAGGAATAGAGTTTTGTCTATTTTTCCCCTTGAGAATTTATTCTCAATGAGGAAACTAGATAGGGTTTCATACCAAGCCCTTGGGGCTTGTTTCAACCCATACAATGCTTTCCTAAGTCTATAAACATAATCAGGTTTGAGAGGATCAACAAAACCTGAGGGCTGCTCTACATAGACTTCTTCCTTTAAATTTCCATTCAGGAATGCTGACTTCACATCCATTTGGAATACCTTGAAACCTTGATATGTTGCATAAGCAAGGAACATCCTGATTGCCTCCAGTCTTGCTACTGGAGCAAAGGTTTGATCAAAATCAATACCTTCTTCCTGCCTATATCCCTTTGCAACAAGTCTTACTTTATTTTTTATGATGATTCCATTCTCATCTAATTTGTTCCTAAAGATCCACTTTGTTCCAATGATATTGTGGTCTTTGGGTTTAGGAACAAGCTTCCAGACCTTGCACCTCCTGAACTGATTCAGCTCCTCTTGCATGACATCAATCCAATGAGGGTCTAGAACTGCTTCTTCAAATTTCTTTGGTTCCACTTGTGATAGGAAGCTGGAGTAAAGAACTGTACTCAGATTCCTGCTTCTTGTTTGCACTCCTTGTCTTGGATCACCAATTATCTGATTGGCTGGATGATCCTTTAAGTGTCTATTAGCTGGAGGTAGTCTATCTTCATGTTGAACACCTCTAGCCTCTTCATTTAGCTGCACCTCTTGGCCTTCTTCAGCATCTAGAGAGTCTTGTACTCCCCCTGGACAGCAGCCACCATTTTCCACTTGTTGAGTTGCAATAGAACCTTCTGTAATGGTAAGCTTGTCCATCCTCTCATCTATACCTGTAGAACTGCAAACACTACTTGGCAATTCACTGTTAATGAGTCTTGTTTCATCAAAGACTATATGTACAGACTCTTCTACAACTTGAGTGATCAAGTTGTAGACCCTATAAAGCCTTACTATTGTTGTTGTACCCAACAAATATCCCCTCTTGGGATTTGGCAGCAAACTTGGTTAGATAAGACTTTCCATTGTTAAGTATATAGCACTTGCAACCAAAGATCCTGAAATAGGATCTTTACTGCCTCGGCCCAGAAATACTCTGGGAGAGATGTGTCACTCAATAGAGTTCTACCAGTCTCTATCAATGTTCTATTCTTCCTTTCAGCAATACCATTTTGCTGTGGTGTTCTAGGTGAGGAAAATTCCTGAAAAATCCCAAATTCTTCACATAGTCTTGTCATACTTTCAGACTGAAATTCAGTACCATGGTCACTTCTGATTTTGACCACTGTACTGTCCAACTCATTCTGAATTTGTTTAACAAAACTATATAAGATACTTGGGGTTTCAGATTTTTGTCTTAGGAAGAACACCCAGGAATATCTTGAATAGTCATATACTACCACAAATGTGTAGACCTTCCTACCTAGACTGTGAACTAGCATATGACCAAATAGATCCATATGTAAGAGGTATAGACACCTCACTGAATCATTATTTTCAAGGCTATGAAAGGTGGATTTGGTCTGCTTGCCTTTTTGACAAGTTGAGCATATCCCAACCTTTATACACTTAACTTGAGGACCATTCCTCACTAACTCTTTGCTAAAGAGTTGGTCAATAGTCTTGTAATTTAGATGGGCTAGCCTCTTGTGTCATTTGACACAATGAGAGACTCTCTCATCAGCTACAAGATAAATAGGAGAAACATTATTCTCACACACAAAGTCAAGACAGTAAACATTCCTTTTTCTATAACCTGTCAAAATGATCTTTTGATCACTTGACCTTTTGATATGACAATCATTCTTGACAAATGAGATGTCATATCCTAAATCACTCAGCTGACTTATACTAATGAGGTTGTGTTTCAAACCCTTCACATATGCCACTTGAGTGATAGTAATCTGATTACTAGAAATGTTACTAAATCCCTTGATGATTCCTTTTTCTGAACCACTAAAGATTACTTTAGGGCCATCCATGATAGGTGTGTAGTCCTTCAGCAACCCCCTTGTTCCAGTCATGTTCCTGGAACATCCGCTGTCCAAGTACCATATAGGGGCATGGCCACTTGGACTTACCTGCAAAACAGATTACGTAACCTTAAAACCTAAATAACTCTTGGGTCTTCGGTGCAAGTTAGTCTGAACTTTAACAAAACTACCTGTAGCTCTTCTAGCAGTCAGTTTGCTACTATCCTTGACACTAGAATTGTGCCAACAATCTAAGGCAAAGTGGCCTATTTTGCCACAACACCAGCACTCAAACCTGTTGTACCTTTGTTTAGGTACTACCCTGGCTGAATTATTTACAGCAGGCTTCTTGTTTTATGCTGGGGCTTTGCCTTTATATTTAGACCTTGCAGTCCAGGCAGTTTTCTTAAACCCCAATCCAGCCTTACCCTTTTGAGGTACAAACTCATCTATCAAGGGTAAAATAGATTTAGGTTTAGAAAAACTAGCTACTATTTCTCTCTCTTTCTGAAGTCTAACCTCTAGATTTCTAATCTGATCATTCTTGAATGTTATAGTACTCATCTGAATAACAGTAATGTTTTTCAGTCTGGCTATCTCATTCAATTTCTGATCAAACAACTTCTCTGAATCTATTGCAGTCAACATAAGATTTGCAATCTCCTTAGCCTGAGATTTGGCCAAGTTTTTGCTCTTCTTAAGTGCCTGCAGCAAGACTCTATATTCATCTATTAACTGATGAATATCTCTTTTAGATTCAGACACACCCACATCACTTGATGCAGATGTATCTGACTCTGACTCAGTACTATAAATTGAACTAGAAGAACAACTTTGTACCTTACTTGGTCCAGGCTGATCCTGGCTCTTGTCTCCTTCAGATATAGCCATCAGTCCCTTGCACTGATGGTCCTCATGCTCATAAATTGAGTCCATTAGCTGCATGAACTCATCTTCTTCCTCTTCAACAAATAATCCAATATAGGCTTCAGCTTCTGATTCTATATCTGAAGCTGACTGGTCTGTCAGACTCTTGTCTTTCTTAGCAACAAAGGACTTTTCCTTTTTGCTCTTAACCTGAGTCTTCTTTCTGTCAGCTGACTCCTTCCTCTTTTCAGGACAGTCAGCCACTATATGTCCCTGTCTATTGCAGCAATAACACACAATCTTTGAAGATGTAGCTTTGCTTGTCTTAGACCTGCTTCTGTCATTCCTGGATGACTTTCTCTTCTGATAGTAGTCATCTTTTGGCTGAGATGTGGAAGGCTTAGACCTCCACTGCCTCTTCTTTAGAAATTTCTGAAAGTGCCTAGTAAATGCAGCAAAGTCTTCATCACTTTCACTGCTAGCTGAACTCTTGCTATCTGAATTATCTGTGATAGCCTCAGTAATTATTTTATGTGGAGATGGAGACTTGCTTCTATACTTCTTAGTGACTTCAGTCTTAAAGGCCACAGACTTTTCCTTGTGCTCCACTCTAGAACTCTTCTCTTCCTCCTTTCTAGCCATTAACTGCATCTCATAAGATAACAGTTTTCCAAACAAAGTTGGAGGAGGTATATCAGCAAGTTTGGTCATTTCCCTAATGGCACAAATCTTGGTGTCCCAGTCCTTAGTTAGGGATCTTAAGAAATTGTCATTCAGCTCATAGTTGCTGAAGTCTCTTCCATAGGACATCAACTCATTAACAATCCTATAGAACTTCTTGTAACATTCTGTAATGCTATCAGACTTTCTTTGTCTGAAGCTTTCATATTCCTGATTTAACATTGACTTCATTTCTTATCTTACTTCCTCTGATCCCTCCATATAAACTATTAATGTGTCCCACATTTCTTTAGAGGTTTTACAATGAATTAAGTTCTGAAATTTTGAATCATCAATGACACTAACAATTATATTCTGGGCTCTCTTGTCCATAGTGGCCAGGATGATTTCATCTTTAGTCATTTCAGAAAAGTCCTTGGGAGTTCTCTAATTTGCATCCAGAATGGATATCTTCATTGGCACATATGGGTCTTCTTTGACTGTAATATATATCTTTGGGTCAGAAGCTTCCATAAAGAGTCTAACCCTCTCTTTCCATAAGCCAAATATCTCTTTTCTATATATTGGTAATTTCATTGACCCCAACTCTTTGTGATTCTCACTAGAACTCATTTTCTTGATTCTTGATTGTTTTGAATCTGCCTACAGGATCTTACTCAGACTGTTAAGTCCCTTTTTGAGGAACCTCCCTCTGATACCACTTGAAAGAATATGTGTCTAACCACCTAGAGGGGGTGTGAATATGTGTAATTTTTCTTATATTGTAAAGGCAGACAAACTGTACACTAATTTAAGCAGCAAATGCAAATTCCAGCAATCACAGTAACAATCATAAACGGAGTGCACACAGTGTTTATAGTGGTTCCCCAAGGTCTGGGTACATCCACTTTCCCCCTTCGCCTATCTATCAGTGTACTAGATTCGGCCTAACTTCTGCACTTCTCCTCAGATCCTCAGATCTTACAGCTCAGAACCCCAAACAGGTTCCTACAACTCAGAGTGTCCCCACTCCAACAACTCAGGCACAAAGCCCTACCACTCAGTCTTCAACAAGACCTACACTCAGGCTAAACTGCCCTACCTCGCCTTCAACAAGGTCTACACTCAGAGAATAGATTATCCTACACTCAGGCTCAAAAGCCCTACGTCAGCCTTTATAAATTTAGGCTTACAACTCAGATCCCTTAGGATCCTACAAAAAGATAATAAAATGTTTTAGATCACCACTCTGTTTGAGAGAATGAAGAGGGCAACCTTCTTGATTAGTTCTTGATAGAACTGATTGCTGAGATCAACTTTGTCTTTGCTTTCTTTAAGGCTTCTTGAGTCTGAACTCAGTAAAAGTTGATCTTCTTGAAGTAGACCGGCTGGCAACTTCCTTCTTAAGATGAAGAATTAAATCTGGATCCTTCTTTGCAGCCTGGTTCAGTACCTGCTCCTTAAGAGATTTGATTGAACAAGTCTCTCTCTTGATTTCAATTACTGGAGTTCTCTCTCTCCAAGTAAATCTGAAATTTCTTCAAAATACTGATTTATAGTTTTCTCTAGATCTGTATTCTGTAATGATTGATCTTCTGATCTCTCTCTATTGTTGTTCATTCTTTTCTGTTGAAGGAGAAAGGCCTTTATATAGTCTTCCTCCTGGGTAACCGGCTGATCCGATTTCTAGCGAACTTCTAACAGCTCTGCCAGTTGCAGTAGACCGACTGAAATGGCAGCTGTCAAATCATCCAGTCACTTCTTGAAATCACTGTCTCTGTCTGAAAGTGTCGAGACTGATCTTCATTATGTGTCGACACAAATAGACCAAGTGTCGACACAAGTGGACTAAGTGTCGACACATGTCTTGGTGGTGTCGACACAACTCCTTCTGTTGTTGTAACAGCTTCTCGACACTGCTTTTGTTGAATGTGTGGACACTGATTGAGTGTGTCGACACAAGTACTTTTCCTTTAAAACTTAGTTGAATTCTGCTGTGTGTCGACACATCTCCTTTGTGTCGACACAACTTTTGTTGTTGATACTTGCTGAGTGTCGACACATCACCTTTGTGTCGACACAAGTTCTTCTTTACTTTAATTGTGTTGAAACTTGCTGTGTGTCGACACAAGTCCTGTGTGTCGACACAGTTGATGTCAACAATGCCTTCAGTGTGTTGACACAGCATCCTGGTGTCGACACATTTGATATCGACTAAGCTTCTCTAGGTGTCGATACTGCCTTTAAGTGTCGACACTATTTATGTCAACTATTCTTCACAGTGTGTCGACACTGCCTGTATGTGTCGACACTTTTCTTCTGGTGTCGACTCTGCCTTTCCTGGTGTAGACACAAATACTCCAAGTGTCGACTCAGCTTTTCTCCAGTGTCGACACAGGCCTTCATAAGTGTCGACACTGCTTCTCTGGGTGTCGACACATGGACTTAGAATTTTTCCTGCAATCCTGCAGTTACTTAACCTGCACATATAAACTCAAAACACATCAAATACACTTTGATGTATATCATTGAGTAGGGTGAGGCTTCTTCAAATCTGGTACACATTTTCCAATGTACCCAACAGGTACAAAGGAGAAGGGTAGGCTGGGAGGATGAGAAAAGGAGAGGTTAGCCCCAAGGGGTAGTATGGCACCCACCGCCAACGGCCTAGTTCTCGCCTGCCAGACCTTGGAGGGTCTCGCGGGTCAAAGAAAGCAGTTAGGATGGTTAGCCCCTGGTTGGCCAGGTAGAGCTGATCTCGAATCCGCACGACGTGTCTTCCAGGGGAGGTTTCGGCGGAAAGCATATCCTGGGATTCCTCCCCACCAAGGAGGTAGGCGCAGTCCCGCTCAACGATCGCCAGTCGCCGCTCCATCGTCTCGTGGATCCTCTTCACCACTGCGGAGTTAGCCCGTTGCTGCCACGCGAGCTTCAACAGGACTCACGCAATCCTCTCCCTCGGTGCCTTGCCGCTTCCGGAGGCCTCAAGAAAGTCCTCCATTTCACTGGCGGATGGGAGGGGCGAGTATTCCCCTTCTTCTTCTTCCTCCTCCTCTTCATCTTCATCTCCTTCCACTTCAGCTTCTTGCTCCTTCAGCTCTGGAGGACAAATTTTGGTCAGAATAGGAGAGGTGTGAAGGAAAAGCCGGGAGGTTCTCGCATACCTGGTGAGTGATGGATACCCTCCCCTGATGGTTGGCGAGAAGGGTCGGGTTGACCCTATGAACTCTTTTAGAAAAGCAGATGGAGCGGCTTACCCCGGCCTGGGCAAAATGTCCTACGCACCGGGGTCTCAGTCTCGCCTAGGGGGGAATAGAGATACCCTCTCTCGCCAGAAGCTGTGATCCCTGCAAGGGAGCTGATGGCTTAGAAATAACCCCTCCGACAGGGATGGCGAGATCGGGCGCCAGATCGGGGCGATCGGCCGGGGAATTGGGCATGGCCCCCATGACTGGTGGTGCAGCCCCCGAAGCAGACGGTGGACCCTCATTGTGAAGGCGGGTTGCCTCTGTGTCCGCCAGGGGAGAGTCGGCGACATCTCTTGGTACCGTCCCCTGCGAGAAGAGCGGTACTTCAGTGTGCAACCACGTTCAAACTTTTTAACATTCCGCGCTAACAGGAAGGGAGAAAGGCGAGAAGGGTACCTCCGGCAGAGAAGAAGGGACCACGTCACGGTCAGGAGTTGGGGTAGGCGGTGCTGGATTCTCTGTCGACAGGTCTCGCCTGACGGACTTGGCCTTCATCTTTTTCTTCTTTGGGCGGGAGCTCTCGCCGGCTGGCTTCTCGTCGGATGGCTTCTTGCCAGAGGATTTCTCCCCAACTACCTTCTCGTAGGCGGGCCTCTTGCCCATCAGCCAAGGGGCAACCTTAGCGCAGTTGGCGCGAGACCACGCCTGGGCCGCAGCGAGGCGGGCCTGGAGATCTGCCGAGAGCGGCTTCTCAACATTTTTAGCACGCATTTTCATGATACGGCAGATGCTCAAGCAGAGAGTAATTACGGCAGAGGTGGCCTGAGAGATAAACTCAGCTGTGTATTTATAGGATGTAGGTGGGGTCTGCAGAGAGATTCCCTGCCAGATCAGCCTGTACTCACCGAATATTTGGGGTGGGACGTGTGTTTCCGAGCGCAAAGCTAGCTCGCAAAGAGCGGGGATTGTGTACAACCCCATATTCGCTGAGTAAGACCAAGGTCCTCCAAGGACCAGGATTCAGCTAGATTTGGACTTGTAATTGGGTCAAGTAAGAAAGCGTGCGGGAGTGCTCTCGTCGTAAGTATCCGGGAGGGTTCTCGCCCAAGGGTTGAGTAGCGCCATTTTGTCGAACACTAGTTCGTCGAGCTCTGTCTGTCAAGCTGGAGGCGTAGTTCGTCGAACGCCAGTTCGTCGAGATCAACTTGTCGAGCTGGGCCTTCGGCTTAAGGTTATGATCGTCAAACATGAATCTAAGGCTCAGGCCATGGCGGAATCAGGGCGGGCGAGAAGGCTCCCGCCCCGGGCTGGTGCTGTGGCTCGTGCCTCGGGATGGTGGAAGCCTATTGGCCCTTGGCGTTGAGTGATGCTTCTCCATTCAACGCTCCCGCCAGCCCTTGGCATTAAGTGATGCTTCTCCACTCAACGCTCTTGCCAGCCCTTGGCATTGAGTGATGCTTCTCCACTCAACCCTCCGCCAACCCTTGTTGTTAAGTGATGCTTCTCCACTCAACGCTCCCTCGAGCCCTTGGCATTGAGTGATGCTTCTCCACTCAACGCTCTCGCCATCCCTTGGCGTTGAGTGATGCTTCTCAACTCAACGCTCCCTCCAGCCCTTGGCGTTGAGTGATGCTTCTCCACGCAACTCTCCCGCCAGCCCTTGGCGTTGAGTGATGTTTCTCCACTCAATGCTCCCTCCAGCCCTTGGCATTGAGTGATGCTTCTCCACTCAACGCTACCGCCGGCCCTTGGCGTTGAGTGATGCTTCTCCACTCAATGCTCCAGTAGCCTTTGATGTTGAGTGATGTTTCTCCACTCAACGCTCCCACCAGCCCTTGGCATTGAGTGAGGCTTTTCCACTCAATGCTCCAGCAGCTTTTGGTATTGAGTGATGCTTCTCCACTCAACGCTCCTGTTAGCCTTTGGTTCCCGCCCGGGGTATGCGTGAAGGCTTGCGCTTGGAGAAAGCCAGGTTCCCGCAAAGCTCAGCAGGAAGAGCTTCCGCTAGGTGGGACTCAGACCTGAAATTACTTAAATACCTCCGGTCTGCATTTAGCTCCTCAGAACAGCAGAGTTTGACTATTGACAGACCAGTCTAGGGGCATTTTAGTAATTTTAGGGCAGCAGAAGTACATTTTTTGTAGACCAGATATGGAAAATCTATAAATAGACCCGCAGGATACCTCAGAAGGCCGTCTCTCTCATACTCTCATTTTGCCTTCTAGAGCTTTTTGAGCTACTCCTAGCCCAACAATTGGCTTTGGAGGGGAAGCGCTCAGAGAACTTCCGGGTTAGTGGAGGGACCTCCCAGCTGAGGCTTAAGGTCAGTTTCCAGTTCTTTATGGCTAGTCTAGGGTCAAGGTTTGGGAGAAGTATGTGTCAGCCACACCCTAAGGTTCGAACTCTCGTTGAGGCCAGTTTTTGGCTTCAACACCACAGCTGCTGCACCACTGATCTACGGAGTCCGCGCAGTCCGCAGACTACCTGTTATTCTGCTGAGACGACTGCTCTACAAGCTGTCATCGAACTGAACGAACAGACCGCCAAGTTCGCCGAGACCAGCGAACTGGTTATTAAACTTGAACTTCAATTGTTGGAGAGAAGACTGGCTGGTCGCAAAGTGCGACCTGCTGCAAACTGGTGATTGTAACCGCAAGCTCCACTACTTCCTGACCACAATCAGAACCAGACTCCTAGCTTCACAGTGCTAGCTGCACAACATGCAAACAATAACCAGTTAAACCTTCTCAATCCGCACGGACTAGAAAACCGAAGACGCAACAATTAATCTGCGCTCAACTTACTGTTCATTCAATTACTATTGAAGTGACGGGGGGTCCTATTTGTTGGGTACATTGGCTTAAATGTACCTGATTTGAAGAAGCCTCACCCAACTCAATGATATACATCATAATGTATTTGATGTATGTTGAGTTTACTTGTGCAGGTTAAGTATTTGCAGGACTGAAGCAAAAAAGTTTCTAAGTCCATGTGTCGACACCCAGAGGGTAAGTGTCGACACTTAAGAAGACTTGTGTCGACACCCAGACAAGCAGTGTCGACACTTGGAGTCATTGTGTCGACACCTGGGATGCAGAGTCGACACCAGACAGAAAGTGTCGACACAAGGAGCTGTGTCTACACTCAGTGAAGAAAAGTGCAGACAGAAAGTGTCGACACAAGGAGCAGTGTCGACACCTTGAAGAACTGTGTCTACACCAGAAAGTGTCGACACTTGGAGCTGTGTCGACACTCAGCAAAAGTCTGCAGAAACTAAGTATAAGTGTCGACACCCAGAACAATGTGTCGACACTCAACAGAAGAGTCAGCACTTGAAGTAAGTGTCGACACTCAGAACAATGTGTCGACACTCAGCTGAAGACTCAACACTTGAAGAAAGTGTCGACACTTGGAGCTGTGTCGACACTTAGCAAAGAAAAGAAAGATCAACAAAATATTCTAAGTACAAGTGTCGACACTAAGGGAATGTGTCGACACTCAGTGAAGTCTCAACAGAAGAATCAAGTGTCGACACAAGGAGCTGTGTCGACACTCAGCAAGTATCAACACTGAAGACTATTTGTCGACACCAAGAAGCAGTGTCGACACTTAACAGATTCAACAAAAGAAGTTGTGTCGACACAAAGGAGATTTGTCGACACTTAGAAGAATACAATAAGTTACAGAAGATCAAGTACTTGTGTCGACACTCAATTTTCAGTGTCGACACATGAAGAAGAATCTGTGTCGAGACATAGTATCTACAACACAAAGAGTTGTGTCGACACCTTATAGACTTGTGTCGACACTTACACAACATGTGTCGACACTTGGTCTATAAGTGTCGACACTTAAAGACAGAAAGTCTCGACAGTTTCAGACAGTTAGAGATTTTCAAGAATTGACTGGATGACTTGACAGCTGCCGTTCCAGCCGGTCTACAGCACCTGTCAGAGATGTCAGAATTCAGTTATGGACCGGACCAGCCGGTTACCATGAAGAAGGCCTATAAATAGGCTCACACAGTTTACAGAAGAAGGGTTCAGATTATTATTCAAGTTATTGATCAAGTATCAAATCAAGAAGATCTAGCTGTCCAAGTGCAGATCTAAGAAGTTGGAGAGAGAGGGCTCCATCCAAGAAATCAGCCTCTGGAACTAGGCTGAGAAGAAGGGTTCAGATTTATTCTGAATTCTAAGAAGCAGAGATCAAGGATCAACTGCAGGAGGATTCATTCTTATTCAGTTTTACTTTAAAGAAGCTTTGAAGAAAGCTAAGTCAGATTGAATCCAGCTGAGTTCTTCCAAGAACTCATCAAGAAACTCTCAACTCCCCTCTCTTGTTTCTGAGTTGTTGAGTTTATATTTATAAATCATTTTTATCTTGTAGGATCCTTTGTATCTGAGTGATTTGTAAGCCTGTATTTATAAAGGCTGAGGGTAGAGCTTGAGAGCCTGAGTGTAGGAGATTGAAATCTCTGAGTGTAGGCCTTGTTGGCTGAGTGTAGGCCTTGTTGGCTGAGTGTAGGCCTTTGTGGCTGAGTGTAGGCTTTGGGAAAAGCTGAGTTGTAGGGCCTTGGGCCTGAGGTGTAGGAACCAATTTGGGTTCTGAGACAGTGGTGAAGTTTGGCCGAATCTAGTACACTGCTAGATAGGCGAAGGGGGAAAGTGGATGTACCCAAAGCTTGGGGAACCACTATAAAACTCTGTGTCTGCTGTGCTGTGATTGTGATTGTGAATACTTCTGTGATTGTTGTGCAAAAGTAGTATAGATTCTGTGATATAACTGATTGCTGCCATTAAAGTTTCAAAAAGAAATTGGTCACCTATTCACCCCCCCCCCCCTCTAGGTGTTTAGTTACTATATATCTTTCAAGTTGTATCAGAGGGAGGTTCCTCAAAAAGGACTAACAGTCTAAGGAGATCCTGATTGGCAGATTCAGTCTAAGTGAATTACAGATTCAAGAAAATCAAGAACCATGGGTTCCTCTGAAAATCACAAGGAATTGGGTTCCATGAAATTGCCCATATGCAGGAAAGAGATCTTTGGGATCTGGAAGGAAAGGGTAAGGCTGTTTATGGAAGCCTCAGACCCTAGGATATACATCACTGTAAAAGAGGGGTCATATGTGCCCATGAAGATATCTGTTCTAGATGCAAATCAGAGAACCCCAAAGGATTTCTCTGAAATGACTAAGGATGAGATTGTCCTAGCCACCATGGACAAGAGGGCACAAAACATTATAGTGAGTGCCATAGATGATGCAACATTTCAGAATCTTATACACTGTAAGACAGCCAAAGAGATGTGGGACACTCTTATTGTGTATATGGAGGGTTCTGAAGAAGTTAGACAAGATAGAAAATCCTTGCTAAATCAGGAGTATGAAAGTTTTAAACAAGGAAAGGGTGATAGCATAACTGAGTGCTATAAGAAGTTCTACAGAATAGTGAATGAACTCATGTCTTATGGAAGAGAGTTCAGTAACTATGAACTAAATGACAAGTTCTTAAGGTCCCTAACCAAAGATTGGGACACCAAGATCTGTGCCATAAGAGAAATGGCTAAGTTGGGAGAAATTCCTCCACCTACACTGTTTGGCAAATTGTTGTCATATGAGATGCAGCTGACAGTAATGAAAGAGGAGGAGAAATCAACAAGAACTGAACACAAGGAAAGAACAGTAGCCTTCAAGACAGAAGCCTCCAGAAAGTGCAGGAATAAGTCACCAACTCCACCTCCAAAGGTAGTTGAATCAGAGTCAGATGAGTCAGTCAGCACCAAATCTGCAAGCAGTGAAAGTGATGAAGACTTTGCTGCCTTCACTAGACACTTTCAGAAATTCTTGAAGAAGAAATAGTGGAGGACAAGGCCCTCTACTTCACAAGGAAAAGAAGACTTCTATCAGAACAAAAAGTCTTCAAAGAAGGACAGGAAGAGGACTAAGTCTAGCAAGACAACTGTTTCAAAGATAGTGTGCTATTGCTGCAATAGACAAGGTCATGTTGTAGCAGATTGTCCTGAAAAGAGAAAAGAGTCTAGTGACAGGAAGAAGACTCATTTTAAAGGCAAGAAAGAAAAGTCATTTGTTGCCAAGAAGGAGAAGACTCTATCAGATATCTCTTCTTCAGAAACTGAGTCTGATGCTGAGGCCTACATAGGGCTGTTTGCTGAAGAAGAAGAAGAAGAATTCATGCAGATCATGGAGTCTATATATGAGCAAGAAGACTGTCAGTGCCAAGGACTGATGACATTGACTGAGAGTGACAAAATCCTGGACCAGCCAGGACCCAGTAAGGTACAAAGTTCAACTCTAAGTTCAGTTTCTTGTTCTAGTACAGAATCAGATTCATCTTCATCAAGTGATGGAAGTGTATCTGAGTCTGAGGAAGATATTCATCAGCTTATAGATGAATATAAAGTGCTGTTGCAAGCTTACAAGAAAAGCAAGTCCCTAGCCAAAAGTCAGGCAAAGGAAATTGCTGATCTAAAAGCTGCTGCAACAGATTCTGAGAAATTATTTGATCAAAAGCTTAATGAGATAGCCAGGCTGAAACACATAACAGTGATTCAGATGGGGACTATTACCTTTAAGAATGATCAAATTAAGAGTCTAAAGATTAATCTTCAGAAGGAGAAGGACTTAGTTGCTAGGTTTTCTAAACCTAAGTCAGTGTTACCTATAATTGATGAATTTATTCATCACAAGGGTAAAACTGGACTGGGCTTTACTAGACCTGCAAGGACTGAGCAGTCCAAGTCTAAGTCCAAGGGCAAAGTCCCAACATTTAACAAGTCTGCTGTAAATAAGACAGCAAAGACAGTACCTAAGCAAAGGTACAATAAGTTTGAATGTTGGTGCTGTGGCAAGGTTGGCCACTTTGCAGTGGACTGTTGGCACAATGTTAGTGCCAAAGTGTGTAACAAATTACCTGTTGGAAAGCCAGTAGGTAGTTTTGTCAAGTTGCAAACTAACAAGTACCAAGGACCCAAGAATTCTTTGGGTTCTAAGGTTCATTAATCTGTTTTGCAGGTGAGTCCAAGTGGCCATACCCCAACATGGTACTTGGATAGTGGATGTTCCAGACATATGACTGGAACTAGAGGATTACTAAAGGACTATATTCCAATAAAAGATGGTCCAAAAGTCACCTTTGGTGGTTCTGAAAAAGGAATCATCAAAGGATTTGGTAACATTTCTAGCAACTTAGTTACCATTACTCAAGTGGCTTATGTTAAAGGGTTGAAACACAACCTAATAAGTATAAGTCAATTAAGTGATGTAGGGTATGACATCTCATTTGTTAAAAATGGTTGTCATATCAAGAGGTCAAGTGATCAAGAGATCATTTTGACTGGTTATAGGAAAAGAAATGTTTATTGCTTAGAAATTATGGTTGAGAACAATGGTTCTCCAGTGTGTCTTGTAGCTGATGAGACAGTCTCTCATTGTGTCAAATGGCACAAGAGGCTTGCCCATCTTAACTACAAGACTATTAGCAAACTCTTTAGCAAAGAGTTAGTGAGGAATGGTCCTCAAGTTAAGTGTGTTAAAGATGGTATTTGCTCAGCTTGTCAAAAGGGCAAGCAGACTAAATCCACCTTTAGAAGCATAGAAAACAAAGATGCTGCGAGGTGCTTATACCTCTTGCATATGGATCTCTTTGGTCCAATGTCAGTTCACAGCTTAGGTAGGAAGGTCTATACCCTTGTAGTTGTAGATGACTACTCAAGATTTTCCTGGGTGTTCTTCTTAAGACAGAAATCTGAAACACCTAGTGTCTTCCATAACTTTGTCAAGTAAATTCAGAATGAACTAGACAGTACAGTGGTCAAGATTAGAAGTGACCATGGTACTGAATTTCAGTCTGATAGCATGACAAAACTATGTGAAGACTTTGGGATATTTCAAGAATTCTCTTCACCTAGAACACCTCAGCAAAATGGCATTGCTGAGAGGAAGAATAGGACCTTGATAGAGGCTGGTAGGACCCTATTAAGTGATACATCACTGCCAGAGTATTTCTGGGCTGAAGCAGTTAACACTGCATGCCATGTTATAAAAAGGGCTACCATCACTAAAGGGCTCAACAAGACCCCCTATGAAGTTGTGAAAGGCAGGAAACCAAACCTATCCTACTTCAGGATCTTTGGTTGCAAATGCTTCATACTTAACAATGGGAAGTCTTACTTGACCAAGTTTGCTTCCAAGTCCCAAGAGGGAATTTTTGTTGGGTACAGCAATAACAGTAAGGCTTATAGAGTCTACAACTTCTCTACACAAGTTGTAGAAGAATCTGTGCATGTAGTTTTTGATGAGACTAAACTTATTAACAATGAGTTGTCTAGTAGTGTATGCAGCCCCATAGGTTTAACATAGAAGATGGACAAGCTTGCTATAGAAGAAGACAGTGGCTATTGTCCAGGGGGAGAACTACATGTACCAGTTACTGATGAAGTTCAAGGAGTACAACATAATGGAGATGCTGAAGAGGTTCAACCAGAAGTAAGGATGCCTCCAGCCAATAGGCATCTTAGAGATCATCCAATAGAGCAGATTATTGGAGATCCAAGACAAGGAGTACAAACAAGGAGTAGAAACCAGAATGCTGCTATCTTCTCCAGTTTTCTATCTCAAGTTGAACCTAAGAAGTTTGAAGAAGCAATACAAGATCCATAATGGACTGAAGCAATGCAAGAAGAGCTTAATCAGTTCAAGAGATGCAAGGTCTGGGAACTAGTTCCTAAACCTAAAGACCACAATATAATAGGAACCAAGTGGATCTACAGGAATAAGATGGATGAACAAGGGGTCATCATTAAGAATAAAGCAAGACTGGTTGCTAAAGGATATAGGAAAGAAGAAGGTATTGACTTTGATCAAACCTTTGCTCTAGTAGCCAGACTGGAAGCCATAAGGATGTTCTTGGCCTATGCAACCTATCAAGGATTCAAGGTTTACCAAATGGATGTCAAGTCAGCATTCCTGAATGGTAATCTTAAAGAAGAAGTCTATGTGGAACAGCCTCAGGTTTTGTTGATCCAACTCTACCTCATCATGTCTATAGACTTAGGAAAGCTTTATATGGGTTAAAGCAAGCTCCTAGAGCTTGGTATGAAACCCTATCAAGTTTCCTCATTGAGAACAAGTTCTCAAGGGGGAAAATAGATAAGATTCTATTCCTTAGGGAATCTAGAGGCAAAGTTATACTAGTCCAAATATATGTAGATGACATTATATTTGGGTCTACTGAAAGCAACCTTTGCAAAAAGTTTGCAAAACTTATGCAAGGTCAGTTTGAGATGAGTAGTATGGGAGAACTGAAGTTTTTCTTGGGTCTCCAAGTTAAACAGACTGAGAGTGGTTTATCCATTTGTCAGTCCAAGTTCACCCTAGAACTCATAAGGAAATATGGTATGGATTCATCCAGCACCATGAAGAATCCTATGGGGTCAAGTATGTCTCTCAGCAAGGATGATGCAGGGAAACCTGTAGATGAAACCTTGTATAGAGGGATAGTTGGCTCCCTATTATACTTGACTGCTAGTAGACCAGATATCATGTATGCTACATGTGTTTGTGCAAGGTATCAAGCCTGCCCTAAAGAGTCTCATTTGACTGCAGTCAAAAGAATATTGAGATATCTAAAGGGCACTCCCTATCTAGGCCTCTGGTACTCTAGGAATGGAGATTTTGAACTAACAGGTTATTCAGATGCAGACTTTGCAGGATGCAAAGAAGATAGAAAAAGCACTACTGGAACCTGTCAATTCCTAGGTGAGAGACTAATTTTATGGAGTAGCAAAAAGCAAACCAGTGTGGCTATCTCCACTGCAGAGTCAGAGTATGTGGCTGCAGGAAGTTGCTGTGCTCAACTTCTGTGGATACAACATCAGCTAGAGGACTATGGATTTCAGGTAAGTAGAACTCCACTCTTCTGTGATTCTACTAGTGTTATTTCAATAGCTAATAATCCTGTATCTCAAAGTAGAACAAAACATATTGAAATTAAATATCATTTTCTTAGGGAGCATGTAGAAAGAGAAGATATTTTATTGGAATATGTTAAAACTGATAATCAAATAGCTGATATGTATACTAAGCCCCTAGAAGAAGCTAAGTTCAATAGATTTAAAATTGAACTAGAAATGATAAACTTAGAGTAAGTTTACAGAATTGAAATTGGCTAAGTAAAAAGATGTCGACACATAGACAAGTCTATGTCGACACAGAATAGTGGTGTCGACACTTCAGAAAAAAGGTGTCGACACTTCCAGGAAGTAGGTGTCGACACTTCAGAATGTTAGTGTCGACACATGTCAAGTAGGTGTCGACACATCCAATGTGGTGTCGACACTTAAATTTTACTCAGAATTTACTAAGTAAAGTCTCGACAATGTGTCGATTTATGTTGTGTCGACACATGAGCAAGTGTCGACACATAATATCTGTTGACTAAACTTGTGTCGACACATGTGTGTCGAGACATTATAAGTCAGTGTCGACACTTATTGCCAGTGTCGACACATTTTAAGTTAGCTGTCCCGCCTGTTCATCTTCAAAATTAGAAAGGTATAAATAGGGTTTTGTCTTTGTTTGTCGACACGCTTTCAAAGTTTCGAGACTAAAACTTCTGTGTCGACACCTCTCTTCTCTCAAGACAAATTCTACAAACCCTAATGGCGCCTAAGCTAGAGGAGAACGTCAACGAAGGATATGAGCTGGTGCGCGGCGCTTTCAGTGATACTGATCAAGAAATTCAGGCGGTCGTAACCCTAGTTGCCGATTCTGGGTTAGAATATCTAGTTTCAGAACCTACTAAGATATGGAAGAAAGAGGTACTTGAATTCCTAAATGAAACAAAGGTGGCTGAATCTGGATACAAGATCAAATCCAGAGTTCATGGAAAAAGGGTTAAGGTATCACCTAAAAGTCTGAGGAAGATTCTCCAGCTACCAAGAACTCCAGAAGAAGAAGACGTTACAGCTTCAAAGACCAGGGAAGCTCTAACCTGGTGTGGTCTTGATCCTAAAATGAAGATTGGTTCTGTTTTCAACAGGAAAGACATGAACAGTCAAGGAAAATTCCTCTCTGAGATTGTTGGAAAGGTCATCCTAAGCAAGCCAGGAGGGCATGACAGAGTGTCTGCCTCTATGTTTACTATAATGACAAGGATTATCTTCTCTCTAAACACTGACTGGTCTATGATAGTCTATGGGAAGATTAAGGAAAGCTTGAAGAAGCCCAACCTGGGCAGAATCATAAGTCTATACCTAGCTGGTGCCATACCAGAGGTAATGCAACAAGCTGCAGGAAGCAAGATAAATCATATGAGAAGGATGGATCTCAGGATCTTTTCCAGATGGGGCAGGGTGTTGTCAAAGGAGCTGCCAACCCCTGAAAAGATTGTTTCTGAGAAAGAGATTCCTCCAAAGAAGAAGAGAAAGACTGCTCCAGTGGCACAAGAGTCCACTAGCAGTTCTGGAAGTGAAGAGTCTGTTGTCTTCTCATCTGATGAGAATATAGAAGAGCCTGCAGTAAAGTCACCTGCTCCTCAAGCTGGTGCTGAGATCCAGGGGGAGCTACCACAAGCAAGCCCAATCCACAAGGATCAAAGCCAGGGGGAGCTTCCAGTTGTAGAAGAACCCTCTACACTGGAAAGTGAACAAGACACCAACACCATACTAGAGGTACTCACTGACCTAAATACTTTAGAATTTCTTATAGAAGATGCTGATTTGTCTGATGTTCATCAGCAAACTCAGCTGGATAGTCAAGATCCAGATGCTGTTATAAAAGACACATCTGTTGTACAAGTAGTTGTTCCTGATCTAGTGGTTGAAGAGCAAAGAATTTCTCCTGCTCAGTCTCCACAAGAATACACAATGGAATATTTATTCCTAAATCTGGATCAAGCAGATTTTGACAAGGAAACTGAGATAGCTGCTGAAAGAGAGAATGCTGCTGCTGAGGGGGAGCAAGTGCAGATTATGGAAAAGCCTGTAAGGCAAGAAACTAAGAGGGCACCTGAAGTGCAGAAAGAGAGGCCCCCTAGCCCTAAGGAGAGGGTTGATATAGCCAGCACTTTTGCCTCTGAGGATGAGGAGAGTGCTAGGGCAAAGAAGAAGAAACTTTATGTCTTCAGGAGAAGAAGCCAGAATTACAAGAAGGATCTCCAAACAGTTGCTTCACAGCCTATAGTTCAGCACACTCCAACTGTTGATTATAGTGCTTTAATGATTGTCCTGCAGATAAAACTGGATGAACATAGAAAAGCCATAGAGGCTTATGTAGATGAAGGGCAGAAATCTTTGCAATTTGATCTGGCCCAGGACATAAAGTCTATTAGGTTTGAAATGAACCTTAACAAGAAAGAGATGACAGACTGCTTCCACAAGGGTGGAAATGCAGTGGTGTACTTGGCAACACACCAGGAAAAGATCAAGGCACAGGTAGATGACATAGCATTGAAGCAAGGATATGTTCTTGAAAATCAGTTAAGGATGAATGACAATTTAACTGCTTCCCATAATGCTATTGTCACTGAGTTAAAGAATCAAGCTGCTGGACCCTCTACTTCATCTGCTACTATTAAAGCTGAATTTGACAAGGTATTTCAAGAAGAAATCAATGTTGTTAAGACTGCCATTGAAGACTCCCAGAAGCCATATCTGAACAACTTAAAAAGCTCAAACCTTTCTTTAAAGATGGAGTCAGGTACTTGGATAATCAAATCAGATTCTAGAAGGATGATGTCAGAGATCATATAGCTAGAGAAGTCATAAAGGGGGAGAGAGTTTTAGTCAAAGCTTGCTCTGATCATGCCAAATGGATATCTAATTCCATCAGAGCTACACTGGGTTATCCTCCACTTTGTGATGATGACAATGTTGCTGAATCTGGAATTCAACCTGCATATCTTGGAGGTGAGCAAACAGAGGTAGCTTAAGTGATCTATCCTCCACCAGATTTTGAAATGGTGCAAGCTGATGTTCATCACATGTATAGCCCAACTGAAGGGAAGTCTAATGTTATTCTGGAGAAAGTGGTTCAGCCTATATCTGAAGCTATGCAAGCAGCTCTTCAGAAAGAAGAAGAAGCTCTACAAAAAGAAGAAGAGACAAGACTGTCAAAGAAGTGGTTTAGGGAACAAGCTGAACAAAGGCCAGACTTTGAGCAGTGGAGCCCTACCTCAAGGAATATCATTTTAACTGTCTGGAAAGCTGCCAAGGACAACATTCAAGACAGGAACAAATGATTCTCTGAAGCTGAATGGAGAAAGCATGAAGCTAGACAGGAGGCCATTGTTCAGTATAGAAGGAAGGCAAGGATGGGAAAGCTACCTCCTACTGCTCAGGAGCCTAGCAAGTACTTTCCTAAGTCATTTCATTATTTTGAAAGGCAAAAGATCAAAGCAGAAGAGCTTAAGAAGAAGGACTTGAAAGGAAAGAAGCATGCTGATGCTGCAACTGCTGATGCTCCTGTCCAAGCTAAAGTTCAAGCTGGCAAAGGCATAGTGATTATGGAGCCTGAACAAAAATAGATTCAGATTTTCTTGAAGTTTATTTTGTAATCTTTTGATGGAAAACATTTAGTGAACTTCTGAAAATGTATAAGACAGATATTAGAACAATATATGATCAATATATTTCATGTTTGTTCTGTGAATATGTCTATTTCTTATTTGTTCTGTGTTGATGTATGTGTATACATGTGTGATTTATACATGTTTATGTTTACCCTGCTGAATATAATCCTGCTTTACATCATTTTGTAATTTTAATTATGAATGGTGTATATCATTGACTAAGGGTTATGACTTCTCCAAATAGGGGGAGATTGTTGGGTACATTGGTTTAAATGTACCTGATTTGAAGAAGCCTCACCCAACTCAATGATATACATCATAATGTATTTGATGTATGTTGAGTTTACTTGTGCAGGTTAAGTATTTGCAGGACTGAAGCAAAAAGTTTCTAAGTCCATGTGTCGACACCCAGAGGGTAAGTGTCGACACTTAAGAAAACTTGTGTCGACACCCAGACAAGCAGTGTCGACACTTGGAGTCATTGTGTCGACACCTGGGATGCAGAGTCGACACCAGACAGAAAGTGTCGACACAAGGAGCTGTGTCAACACTCAGTGAAGAAAAGTGCAGACAGAAAGTGTCGACACAAGGAGCAGTGTCGACACCTTGAAGAACTGTGTCTACACCAGAAAGTGTCGACACTTGTAACTGTGTCGACACTCAGCAAAAGTCTGCAGAAACTAAGTATAAGTGTCGACACCCAGAACAATGTGTCGACACTCAACAGAAGAGTCAGCACTTGAAGTAAGTGTCGACACTCAGAACAATGTGTCGACACTCCGCTGAAGACTCAACACTTGAAGAAAGTGTCGACACTTGGAGCTGTGTCGACACTTAGCAAAGAACAGAAAGATCAACAAATTATTCTAAGTACAAGTGTCGACACTAAGGGAATGTGTCGACACTCAGTGAAGTCTCAACAGAAGAATCAAGTGTTGACACAAGGAGCTGTGTCGACACTCAACAAGTATCAACACTGAAGACTATGTGTCGACACCAAGAAGCAGTGTCGACACTTAACAGATTCAACACAAGAAGTTGTGTCGACACAAAGGAGATGTGTCGACACTTAGAAGAATACAGCAAGTTACAGAAGATCAAGTACTTGTGTCGACACTCAATTTTCAGTGTCGACACATGAAGAAGAATCTGTGTCGAGACATAGTATCTACAACACAAAGAGTTGTGTCGACACCTTGTAGACTTGTGTCGACACTTACACAACATGTGTAGACACTTGGTCTATAAGTGTCGACACTTAAAGACAGCAAGTCTCGACACTTTCAGACAGTTAGAGATTTTCAAGAATTGACTGGATGACTTGACAGCTGCCGTTCCAGCCGGTCTACAGCAGCTGTCAGAGATGTCAGAATTCAGTTATGGACCGGACCAGCCGGTTACCATGAAGAAGGCCTATAAATAAGCTCATACAGTTTACAGAAGAAGGGTTCAGATTATTATTCAAGTTATTGATCAAGTATCAAATCAAGAAGATCTAGCTGTCCAAGTGCAGATCTAAGAAGTTAGAGAGAGAGGGCTCCATCCAAGAAATCAGCCACTGGAACTAGACTGAGAAGAAGGGTTCAGATTTATTCTGAATTCTAAGAAGCAGAGATCAAGGATCAACTGCAGGAGGATTCATTCTTATTCAGTTCTACTTTCAAGAAGCTTTGAAGAAAGTTAAGTCAGATTGAATCCAGCTGAGTTCTTCCAAGAACTCATCAAGAAACTCTCAACTCCCCTCTCTTGTTTCTGAGTTGTTGAGTTTATATTTGTAAATCATTTTTATCTTGTAGGATCCTTTGGATCTGAGTGATTTGTAAGCCTGTATTTATAAAGGCTGAGGGTGGGGCTTGAGAGCCTGAGTGTAGGAGATTGAAATCTCTGAGTGTAGGCCTTGTTGGCTGAGTGTAGGCCTTGTTGGCTGAGTGTAGGCCTTTGTGGCTGAGTGTAGTCTTTGGGAAAAGCTGAGTTGTAGGGCCTTGGGCCTGAGGTGTAGGAACCAATTTAGGTTCTGAGACAGTGGTGAAGTTTGGCCGAATCTAGTACACTGCTAGATAGCCGAAGGGGGAAAGTGGATGTACCCAAAGCTTGGGGAACCACTATAAAACTCTGTGTCTGCTGTGCTGTGATTGTGATTGTGAATACTTCTGTGATTGCTGTGCAAAAGTAGTATAGATTCTGTGATATAATTGATTGCTGCCATTAAAGTTTCAAAAAGAAATTGGTCACCTATTCACCCCCCCCCCTCTAGGTGTTTAGTTACTATATATCTTTCACTATTTATAGGCGGGTTGAGGAGTGTGGTCACCGCCCTAGTGAATAGAGTCACCACCCCAGCTCGCAGCTAGAACAAATCAGTCTGTCGAGTCCGCAAGGACAAGGACAGATCAGCCGATTCGCCAGGAACCAAGTCAGGAAGCCAGTTCGCAACCTGGCGGACACCGTAATAGTCTGCACGCTTCGCAGCACGCAGACATCAATAATCAGCATACTACACCAGCCCACATGCTACACGCGGACACAACACCAGCCTGCACATCTTGCGAACACCGCACCAGCCCGCCACAGGAGTCCACGACCAACAGGCACAGATCGCTCGGTCAACCAGCGGACACCGCGACCACTGCGAATACCCTGAACTTGTCACCGAGTGTGACCAAGTCCAGCCACCCATTAATCACATGGCGTGAGCTCGGCGGACACGAAGCCAGATCGCCAGCTCCAAGGACAGTCCGCCACCAAGAAACACGGTTATCACCCACCGCATCAACAAAGATCAAGGGCAAGGACCAATGACGATCTCGCGATCTCGTAAACTCAGTCCGCCACAACAGACTCTGCGTACTCGAGCTGAGTCCGCCATTTTCCCGCGGATACACCACCAATCCGCCACGATTACAATAAGGAGAACAAGCCAACAACAGAACCACAAGCCGAGCTGACTGAACACCGCCATTTGGTCGCAATAGACAGGCCGCACCATCACAAAACCCAGACGACACCATCAGACCGCCCAGGCCGCGTGGTCTGCTCAATCAACCACTTTAACTTGACAATTTTCACCATCAACAACGACAATGTGGCAATTCTTTTGAGCTCGTGATCGATGATTACTCAAACCTCCGTGCCTCATGCAAACAAACTCGGAGGAATCTAAAGTACGCAAGACCCCTACTTGATCCACAACGACGCGCACACGCAAACCCAAAACTATAAAAGAATACAAGGTGTTTCAAAAGAGCTGGATAGTTGCGAGAGGCCCTTGTTAAACACCAGTGTGGCTGAGCTGACCTCTAGAGACATGTTAGTGGTGAGTGATGGTCGTCGGTCGGCGTTCCGCGATAGAGCGGCAGCCGCCGTTTCCCAATCTGCAACATTCGGGATCAGCGAACAACGATCAAAATTCTCCTAACTTTTCGTGTCTACAACTTTCGTGCAGGACACCTTTCCTGAAATTCCATGTACATGGCGTATTTCTGAAAGACGCAAAATCTAGGTATAATTTCAAAGTACGCCATGTACATGCATTTTTAGGAAAAGTGCTCAACACGAAAGTTGTAGATCTCGACGAGATCTACAACTTTTGTGTTGAGCACTTTTCCTAAAATTACATATACAAGGAGTATTTCGAAAAGGCGCGAAAAGTTATGAAATTTTGGGATGCTGCTAGCCAATAACGGGTTACGATTAACAATGGCGTTAATGTTTTGCTTCACCTTATGTTTGATCCCCCATGGCGAAATTTTTGTATCTTGTATCTGCCCTTGTATGCAAAATACAAGGGTGGTGTTATTTATATTTTATAGAGCAATTATGGCTATATACAAATTTACCTGTTTTTAACAAAATATAGAGCATTTTTAAAGGCTATACACAAATCAAATAAAAAGAAAAAAAAAATCTTATTCTTGTTTTCATTCGACCCTTGCCTGATACCTCCTTCCAGCTGTCCAAAATCGAAGCTTCTCGCCTCTTTCTGGCCTGAAGCATCGCTTCCCATCTCTCGCTCCTTGCCGGCGGAAAACAGAGCTGATTTTCATCCATTCGGCAAAGTTGAATGATCTGATATCCATTCCGCTTCCTTCTTGACCGCTACACCATTAGAATGGCTACCCACGAGGCCATGAGGGTAGGCAACTCCAAGCTCAACTCTTCAAATGTGGGCTTAACCTCAACGCGTACTCGTACAGTTCACTAGTTCACATGTACGACCGTTGCGGCTCTCTCCATGATGCGCATCGGGTGTCCTCACCTCGAGAGTGAGCCCAGTATGTAAATAGTTGCAGAGAAAACTAAGAGCTGGGAAGAAGACTTTTAACATGGAAAACACAAAAAGGGTGAAAAATCCAGTGGACGGATCGGTGTCGACCGAATTGCACTGTTTCTTTGAGTTTTACAAATAGTAGAATGCTCGAGACTGACAGGTCACCGCTTGTTACAATGTGTTGGGTAGAGAAAGAAGCGGGATCTTCGAGTCATCTTTCGAAAGAAAAAAAAATCTTCAAGTTGCCTTCAAAGGAGATCTTCGAGTCCCGAATGAGATCTTTGAGAAAATCTTTGAATGCCAAAAGAGACCTTTGAAAGAGCACTCTTTCAAGTTGAAGGCAATCCCCCTTTAAATGAGTGCTTTGGACTCCTTTTATAGCTTTTGATAAGAGAGGCTTGGTAATTGCGTCGTTATAACCACCATAGCTACTAAAAGGACAAATCACGTTCCTCAATGTAGAGCACACATATCAAAAATTTTATGGACATGATGATTTTCCTTGGGCAGTTTTGGCAGCTCGGGTGGGACCGACGATGGTGACGACAGTGAACGCAAACAGTCCTGCAATATTTCTGGACAAGAGGCAAAGAAGATAAATTGTTGCACGCACCCGAAAAGATTTTTGTGAGCTTTCGCGTACAAGAGTGTTATGAGAGCATCGTGAGCGTGGTGGTGTTGTGTGTGTGTCGTGAGCCTGGAGGTATTGTGTGCAGGTCGTGAGCACAGAGGCGTTGTGAGCGCGCCGTGAGTGCAGTTGCGTGGTGAGCGCGTCATGAGCTTGAAGGCATTGCGAGCACGCTATTGGCGCGGATGCATTGTGAGCGCACTGTGAGCGTGCATGTGTTATGAGAGCCACATGAGCATGGAGCCATTGTGAGCGTGTAGTGAGAGCCGAGGTGTTGTGAGGTCTCCATGAGAGCAGAGGTGTTGTGAGCGTGCAGTGAGTGTAGAGGAGTTGTAAGAGCTTCATGAGTGCAGAGACGTTGTGACGCGCCATGAGTACACAAGCTTTGTGATCACGCCATGAGGGCCGAGTAGTTGTGAGCACGCAGTAAGCGAGGAGGAGTTGTAAGCGCGCCATGAGTACACAAGCATTGTGAGCACGAAGGCGTTAGGAGCGCGTCGTGAGCATGGAGAGGCTTTGAGAGCACGCCATGAGCGCGGAGGCAGTCTGAGCGCACCGTGAGTACAGAGGCCTTCTGAGACCGTCGTGAGCGTGGAGGCATTCCGAGCGTATCATGAGCGCATGCGTGTTTTGAGCACGCTATAGGGGTGGAGGAATTCCGAGCACAATGTTGAAATTTGTGAAGTGGAAGTGGGTGACGGGACAGGCCGCGCGGCCTGTGGCGGACAGCTTTGGCGGACTGGGCGGACTGGGCGGACTGAGGGTTGAGGCCTGGTGGAAAGTCTAGTGGAAGCCGGCTATGTTGAGCGGGTTGTTGCATGGAGTCCGCGGTTTGGTGCGGCCTGGTATCTGCGGATAGAGAGGCTTGCGGACTGGTGCATTGCTCAGAGGCCGCGGGTGCAAGCTTGTGCTGAAAGGCGGGTTGGCTCTTGTTCGCGGGAAGCTTGCGGACTGATGTCTCCGCGGTGTGGGCTGTTGCGGACTGGGTTTAGAGCTTGGCTGAGGCCTTGTCAAGTTCTGGTGTTACAGCAGGTCTTGCTGTGGAGACCGGTTGGCGGACTGATGTTTGGAGTCCGGCAGGAAGCTACTGCGTTGGACAAGTGCGAGGTGCTCGCGGACTGGTGGCGGTCTGTGTTAGGGTGTTTGGCGGACGGGAGTTTGTGTCCGCCATGCTCGCACTGGCCCTTGATGGTTTTGGACTTGGTCACACATTGTGCCAAGTTCATAGTGTCCGCCGTATCCGCCAAGTCCGCTGTGACCGGGCGGACTGTTGCTGTCTGCCTTTGGTCGTGGACTTGTGGCGGATTGAGGTGTGAGTCTTGCGGACTGCCTCGGGTTGGTGCGGGCTGCCATTGAAGAGGGTGCTGTCCTGCAGTGGTTGGAGCTTTGCGGGCTGATGCCTTGTCCACTTAGCTTAGGCGGACTGGAGAGGGTTCGTCAATGGTTGCCTAACTCCTGGCGGTTTTCCTTGGTGACCGGCTAAGTCCTCGCGGACTCAGCGGACGGTGTTTTGTATTCGCACGGGCTGGGGCGGTGTCGCTATCTCTTGGGCGGTGACCACACTCCTCACCCGGCCTATAAATAGGACCCCCCCTGGCACATCTACAGTAACCTAAGTAACTTGAGTGAACAGTAAGTTGGGGTGTGCGAAGTGCTGCGGTCTGTGTTTGCCAGTCCGTGCGGATTGTTTCAGGCTGACGGTTTGCTGTGTGCAGGTCGCGCGGATAAATTCAAGGAGCCAGGAGTTTGGCTGTGACTTCGGTCAAGTGCTTGGAAGTGTGCGGTCTCTGCGGAGTCAGCAGGAGGTCGCTCTGCGGCTTGTCAGTTCTGTTTCAACTTTGCCAGCTTCAATAACCTGTCCGCCGGCTTCAGGCGGGTAGGGGAGTTCCTCAGTTCAGGTTCAACAGGAGGCGAATAACGGTGTGTCCGCGCGGCCTCGCGGCTTCGGCGGACTCCGTGGTATTCGGCGGATTGCAGCATAGCTTGGGCGAGCTCAGCGGTCTCGGCGGTCTCGGCGACCTCGCGGTCTCGGCAGACTCGGGTGCTGTCCGCCCGGCTTGTTTTTTGGTGCTTTCTGTTTTTCAGCTGTAATACTAGCGAAATCATGTCTCGCTATGTATGTCTCGGATTGTAAAGGAGTGAATGCATAAAAAGACCTTCTTGTGCTTCCATTGTTTTGTTGGGTGAAACCTCTAGTCCTTGGGCTTTCCGCAGGTTCAGCGTGCGAACTGGGTAGTTCCGAAGATATTAATTTGGCGTTTGGGCTATCTTGCTGACCACGTTGAGAAAATTTAACTTGGTATCAGAGGGAGGTTGCTGAGGTTTCTGAGGTTCAGTTGCGTGAGCGGAAGTCATCCAGTGTTGTTACTCAGTGACTGAGTGGTGATCAACCTGTGTTGTTGCTCGGAGCTTCTGGAAGGTTGCCAACAGGTGTTGCAATGGAAGGGAGCTTTGCAAGAGGTATGGGCATTGAACTCTTAACGCCGACTAACTTCAAAAAGTGGAAGTCGTGCATGAAGAGTTATCTTCTTGGCGAGGAGCTGTGGGAAGTCGTCGGTGGAGACGACAGACAGGAAGTAACTGCTGCTTTCGGAACTGCTGAGCAGGTGAGGCTCTGGAGAAGAACTAATGCTAAGGCAGAGTTCATTCTGAAGAGAGCTGTGTCTCCGGAACTGTTTGATCACATCATTGGGTGTGAGTCGGCTGCTGATATTTGGACAACCATTGATGAGTTGTTCAATAGGAAGAATGTGGCGCGGCTTCAGTTCCTGGAGAATGAGTTGGCCAGGGCAACTCAGAGAGACCTTTCCATCTCCAAATACTTCTTAAAGATGAAGAGCTTGTGTGCTGAGCTGTCGGCACTGGATCCTGATGAGCCTATCTCTGAGGGAAAGATGAAAAGGCACATTATCCGCGGCTTGCGGAAGGAGTATGTGGCCTTTGTCACATCTGTTCAAGGGTGGGCTACTCAGCCGTCGCTGCTGGAGCTGGAGAATCTGTTTGCCTCGCAGGAGAGCTTAGCAAGGAAGATGGCTGGAGTGAACCTGAATCAGGAAGGCAGCGAAGCTCTCTTCTCAGGCAAGAAGAAGGGATGGGAAGGGAAGAAGAAGAAGAAGGTGCAGGCTGCTGGTGAGAAGGAGACTTCAACTTCGTATCCGCCGGAGAGGAGCAATGCTCCTAAGGACTGGAAGAAGAATCTGAAGTGCTACCAGTGTCATCAGCGAGGGCACTTCAAGCTGGACTGCAAGGTCAAACTGCAGCCTGGGCATGCTGCAGGAAAGGAGGAAGCTTGCTCGCGAAGTGAAGAAGCAGAATGGGGAGGAGCTTTCATGACGGGCACTTGTGTCCGGGCCTTATCTGCTGAGGACTTCAACAGCGAGTGGATCGTCATCTCCGGGTGTGGTCATCACCTCACCGGAGACAAATCGAAGTTCACCTCCATGCAGGCTTACTCAGGTAATGAAGCTATTATCACTGCTGATAATACTGTTTATGCAGTAGAGAAGGAGGGGGTCGTGTCTTTGGGTAGTGATCAGGGGCCACTCACGTTAAGGAGTGTGTATCACATGTCGGGCATGAAGAAGAACCTCTTCTCGGTGACCAACGCAGTGGACGTTGGGTATCACGTTCTGTTTGGGCCAACAGACGTGAGGTTCCTTCGCAACGTATCAGCGGTGAAGGCTGATGTTGCTCATGTTGGGAGGAGGGTGAAGAACTTGTTTGTTATTTCTACCAATGCTTATGTTGATAAGATGAGGGCCAATGATAGTGCGGCTATCTGGCATGAGAGGCTGGGGCATGTTGGCATGGACAAGCTGAAGGCGATGGCTAGTAGAAGTCTGGTGAGGGGGTTGCCGAAGTTGTCCTCCTTTGGTGATGGGCATGTTTGTGCGGGCTGTCAATACGGTAAGGCACATCGCCTTCCGTTTGATAAATCTCAAACAAGGAGCAAGAAACCATTGGAGTGTATTCATGGCGACCTGATGGGACCGACTGTTACTGCCAGCCTTGGTGGAAGCAAATACATGCTTGTCTTGGTTGATGACTACTCAAGGTATAATTGGGTGTATTTCTTAAAGGAGAAGTCGGAAGTCTTCCATTTGTTCGTGGAGTTCAAGGAGTTGGTAGAAGGCCGGCTTGGTTTGCGGGTTAAAAAGCTTAGAACTGATAACGGGGGTGAATTTGTTTCCTCCAAGTTTTCTAACTTCTGCAGGAAGCACGGGATCCAACGAGAGCTTACTTGTGCTCACACTCCACAACAGAATGGGGTAGCAGAGCGGAAGATCCGTCATCTGACGGAGACCTGCAAATGTTGGCTTCATGCGAAAGATATCCCAAGGTCCTTTTGGGCGGAGGGAATGTCTTGTGCTGCCTATGTTATCAACCGGATGCCACTCAGCCCTATCAACATGAAGACTCCTATTGAGCTGTTGTTGAAGGAGAAGCTGAGTGTGGGACACCTTCGTGTGTTCGGTTCAACTTGCTACGTGCATGTCCCGGATGCTTCACGGACAAAGCTGGATGCGAAGGCAAGGAAACTTGTCTTTGTTGGCTATGATGAGCGGAAGAAGGGATGGAAATGCATGGACCCTTTGACGAAGAAGTTCGTGGTGTCAAGAGACGTTGTCTTTGACGAGCTGACGTCATATGGAGGTGGCTCGGTGGAGCTTACCGGAAGTAGCAAGGTTGATGAAGCACCGGTGGAGGCTGCTGAAGGCTTGGAAGAGGAGCTTGCTGTTTCACCAGCAGCTCCTGTTGCTTCGAACTCCGAGGCTGAGCCTTCTGGCTCAGGAAGCAGGGGGAGCACTGCTCAATGCTTGCCCCAGGTAGGAGTGGAGCCTGAAGAAGCAACGGAAGCCGTGAGCAAGGAGCCGTGTCTTTGGAGATCGAAGAGGGTGGTTAAGCCACCGGCTCGGTACTGTGATGAGAATGCAGTGAGCTTTGTCTCCTGCTTCTTTGCAGGTCCTCTGGATGAGCGAGAGCCTGCAAGCTTCAACGAGGCCACTGGAGTGAAGGAGTGGGAAGGTGCCATGAAAGAAGAGATTGATGCTCTGAAGAAGAATGAAACCTGGGACCTCGTGCCCAAGGTTGATGGCATTACTCCGGTTACTTGCAAGTGGGTGTATAAGTTGAAGAAGAAGGCTGATGGGAGCATTGATCGGTTCAAGGCTCGCCTGGTCGCTAGAGGATTCTCACAGCAGTATGGTGAAGACTATGAGGAGACATTTAGTCCAGTTGCGAAGATGACGTCTGTAAGAGTGGTTATTGCCTTGGCTGCTAGCAAGGGATGGAGGTTGTGGCAACTCGATGTGAAGAATGCCTTTCTTTACGGAGAGATTGACAAGGACATCTTCATGGATCAGCCGCTTGGTTTCGTCTCTGAGAAGCATCCGAACTACGTCTGCAAACTCAGGAAGGCTCTCTACGGGTTGAAGCAAGCTCCTAGAGCATGGTATGGGAAGATTGCAGAGTACCTGCAATTCTGTGGATACTTTGCTTCTAACTCGGATTCTAGCTTGTTCGTCAAGAAGAAGGGAGAGCTAAGAGTTTTGGTCCTACTGTATGTGGATGACATGATCATCACAGGAAATTCGGAGGATGAAGTAGCAAGGCTCAGGGCTGAGCTTGCTATACGCTTCGAGATGAAGGACTTGGGAGAGTTGCATCACTTTCTCGGTCTGGAAGTGGAGAGGAAGGAGTGCGGGGTTCTCATTAGCCAGAAAGGATATGCTGATCGTATTGTGAAGCGGTTCGGCATGGGCGAAGGGAAGAAGTGCTCTACTCCACTGGAATCTGGGCTGAAGCTTCGACGAGATGAGGGAAGGGTTCTTCATGATCCCTTGGTGTTCAGGGCTCTTGTTGGGAGCATGATTTATCTGACGATTACAAGGCCGGATATAGCTTATGCTGTTGGCCGAGTAAGTCGGTATATGGCTGAACCAAGGCAATCTCATCTAGTCGCGGCGAAGGGAATTCTGAAGTATGTCAAGGTGACTTCTGAGATGGGACTCCTCTATGGAAGGGATGCAGAGTTTGCATTGCTCGGGTACACGAATGCTGACTATGGCGGTGATTCGGATGATCGGAGGTCTACTTCAGGTTATGTGTTCACTTGCGGTTCAGCTAGCATCTCGTGGTGTAGCAAGAAGCAGGACTCGGTGTCAGTTTCAACCACGGAGGCGGAGTATAAGGCTTCGGCCTTGGCTGCTCGGGAAGCCGTTTGGTTGAGGAGGCATATAGAGGATGTTCATGAAGAAGTGCAAGGGCCTATTTTACTCCGGGGTGACAATGAGAGTGCTCTCAAACTGGTTAACAATCCAGTGTGTCACGCCAGGACCAAGCATATAGAGATTGATCACCACTTCATCCGGGAGAAGGTGTTGGAGGGGTCTCTGCTGGTCGGGCATGTTCGGAGTGAAGATAATCTTGCTGACATCTTCACGAAGCCACTGTCGAAGGGTCCCTTTGAACGCTTGCGCAGCTTGCTGGGCTTGGTCACCACTTCCCACTTCAAGGGGGAGTGTTGAAATTTGTGAAGTGGAAGTGGGTGACGGGACAGGTCGCGCGGCCTGTGGCGGACAGGTTTGGCGGACTGGGCGGACTGGGCGGACTGAGGGTTGCGGCCTGGTGGAAAGTCTGGTGGAAGCCGGCTGTGTTGAGCGGGTTGTTGCATGGAGTCCGCGGTTTGGTGCGGCCTGGTATCTGCGGATAGAGAGGCTTGCGGAGTGGTGCATTGCTCAGAGGCCGCGGGTGCAAGCTTGTGCTGAAAGGCGGGTTGGCTCTTGTTCGCGGGAAGCTTGCGGACTGATGTGTCCGCGGTGTGGGCTGTTGCGGACTGGGTTTAGAGCTTGGCTGAGGCCTTGTCAAGTTCTGGTGTTACAGCAGGTCTTGCTGTGGAGACCGGTTGGCGGACTGATGTTTGGAGTCCGGCAGGAAGCTGCTGCATTGGACAAGTGCGAGGTGCTCGCGGACTGGTGGCGGTCTGTGTTAGGGTGTTTGGCGGACGGGAGTTTGTGTCCGCCATGCTCGCACTGGCCCTTGATGGTTTTGGACTTGGTCACACATTGTGCCAAGTTCATAGTGTCCGCCGTATCCGCCAAGTCCGTTGTGACCGGGCGGACTGTTGATGTCTGCCTTTGGTCGTGGACTTGTGGCGGATTGAGGTGTGAGTCTTGCGGACTGCCTCGGGTTTGTGCGGACTGCCATTGAAGAGGGTGCTGTCCGGCAGTGGTTGGAGCTTTGCGGGCTGATGCCTTGTCCGCTTAGCTTAGGCGGACTGGAGAGGGTTCGTCAATGGTTGCCTAACTCCTGGCGGTTTTCCTTGGTGACCGGCTAAGTCCTCGCGGACTCAGCGGACGGTGTTTTGTATTCGCACGGGCTGGGGCGGTGTCGCTATCTCTTGGGCGGTGACCACACTCCTCACCCGGCCTATAAATAGGACCCCCTGGCACATCTACAGTAACCTAAGTAACTTGAGTGAACAGTAAGTTGGGGTGTGCGAAGTGCTGCGGTCTGTGTTTGCCAGTCCGCGCGGATTGTTTCAGGCTGACAGTTGCTGTGTGCAGGTCGCGCAGATAACTTCAAGGAGCCAGGAGTTTGGCTGTGACTTCGGTTAGTGCTTGGAAGTGTGCAGTCTCTACGGACTCAGCAGGAGATCGCTCTGCGGCTTGTCAGTTCTGTTTCAACTTTGCCAGCTTCAATAACCTGTCCACCGGCTTCAGGCGGGTAGGGGAGTTCCTCAGTTCAGGTTCAGCATGAGGCGAATAACGGTGTGTCCGCGCGGCGTCGCGGCTTCGGCGGACTCCGTGGTATTCGGCGGATTGCAGCATAGCTTGGGCGAGCTCAGCGGTCTCGGCGGTCTCGGCGACCTCGCGGTCTCGGCGGACTCGGGTGCTGTCCGCCCGGCTTGTTTTTTGGTGCTTTCTGTTTTTCAGCTGTAATACTAGCGAAATCATGTCTCGCTATGTATGCCTCAGATTGTAAAGGAGTGAATGCATAAAAAGACCTTCTTGTGCTTCCATTGTTTTGTTGGGTGAAACCTCTAGTCCTTGGGCTTTCCGCAGGTTCAGCGTGCGAACTGGGTAGTTCCGAAGATATTAATTTGGCGTTTGGGCTATCTTGCTGACCACGTTGAGAAAATTTAACTGCACAACGCGAGCGTAGAGGCGGTCTGAGCGCACTGTGAGTGCTGAAGCGGTCTGAGTGCACCGGGTGCGCAGAGGTATTTTGAGCGCACCGTGAGTGGGAGGGGTTATGCCTACGGTCGCACATTTTGGGACACGATGATGGGACGTCTGAAACGACATGGGTGAGGGGGCGCATGAGGGCAACTCACAAAAAAAGGGTGCATATAGGGGGCTGAACGCCGGGGGAAACGCTTCATGGGCCATGTGCTAGGAGGTGTGCAGCTGAGGGGCATGCCATGTGATGGAGATGACGGCCCGCAACATTTTAAAGACGGCGACAACGTGCTTACGGATGACCATGTGGAGCGTCGCCATAATATCCGTTTAATAATAATTTATTAATTACTATTATTAATTATTAAGTCATTTTCATGTTTTATTTTATTTTAAGCATTTTTATTTTTTTGTATTTAAATAATTCATGTTATGATAGGTGCATATAACCATCATAACTTTCATTTTGAATTTTAAATTTTGAATTTTGAATGAAGGGAGATTGGGTGGTCTAGGCTATATATATCCATGTTTTGAAGGAATAATTAGAGAATGAAAAAAAAAATCTTAAGAATTCAAGATTTGAATTTTCCCCCTCTTTTCTCTTTCCATCTAAGGCAAATTTCGGCCTCCTCCTTCCTCCTTCTCTCTTTGGCCGCCGACCAACCTTCTCCCCCTCTCTATTCTCATTTTTCTCTCCTCCCAACAACCCGAGCACCCCTCTTCATCACCTCCAATAGTCGACCTCTTCTCTTACCAACCAAAGATATCGGCCAAGGCGTGGAGCGACGAAGGCAGACAAGTTCCTCTCCATCCGGCAAGACTCCGGCGGAGCCGTTGAAGGGCGATCCACGTAGAGAAAAAATACCTGAATCATCCATTCCGGTTGGGTAACGAAATATTTCTACTCCATGTGTGTTTCCATCTAGTTAATTCTTGTGGTGGAAATTCTTGGCGTTGCATTTTGAAGCATTGAATAATCGTGGTTTTTCCTTCGACTGGTTTGTGTTTATCTTGATTGATTTAATTTCTTAAAGGTTTGGCGAACCTTCGTTTTCTTTTGTTGGGAGAGATCTATCTTTTCTGAATCGTTATTTTTGGTAGATCTCTTTTTGTACAATACCGCTCGTTCGGACCGGGTGGGGCCTTTTAGCCCGAAAGAATATTGGCATATCACCTCTATTCGATCCTAATCGGTTTGACTACCCGTACGCTAGCATATAATTGATAGAATTAATTAACGTGATGTTGCGTAGAACGATTGTGCGAGTGTAGGATTTGGATCATTAGAGAGGCAAACGTGTCGTTCGTAGATATATTCAGTGTGAACGTGCAGCCTGCATCAATTTGGTATCAGAACCAGGTTGTGCTAATTTCTTAATTAGTACCATCCTAGAAAAAAAATACTTAGAACGCCGACACGCACTTGCACGTTCATTGCACAACATAAAAAAATCAATTTTTAATTTTGATCTGCAAATAGTGGCCTAAAATTTTCAACTTTTCTCAAATTTCAAACAAATAATATTCTGGAAATTTTCTATCATTTTATTTGTAAGAAATCAAAAAAATATTTTATTTTTATTAAGTCATTATTTTTATTAAATCTTTATTATTTTTTAATTTTGGTCTGCAAATAGCGGCCTATCTTTTTATTTTTTCAGCAAAATAAAAAAAACTTTATTTAATAATCTTCATATTATTTCCAGCAAGAAAATAAAAAAAAACATTTGTTATTTTAAGTAATTAGCAGGAACAATTACATCTTTGAAATTTAAATAGGGCCAGATTATTTTTTCATTGCATGTGCACTAGTTCCTGGTGAGATATTCTCTCCGGTTCTCACAGAAATGGTTTTCGACGTTAATGTTTCCAATCATCCCCAGACTTTCATACACACTAAGATTTTCAACTATGATGGTTATGGGGATCCAAAGTATTTTAGAGACTGACTTAAGTGGGTAGAAATCTATTTTGATTATAAGAAATTGGGCGACTACCAAAAGGTTAATGTAGTCCGAGAGCGGTTAAGAGATCGAGCCCGCGTGCTTTGGCTGAACGAAGAGAAGGGAGCTGGTAGCTACCCATATGCCTGGCCCCACATGCGAAGAATACTCTCAGAGAAATTTGATTCCCCCAACCGCCTTACTACAAGCCCGACATCCGCTAGCCAGTATAGTTATGGCACCTTATCCAAACCTGACCATAAGGGTGACCTATTCCCCCATGAAAGATCCTTTCCCTAGGCTGGTAGAGCTACCCATAGCACACCTGTACCCACTTATAGAGGAAAGGAAATAGTGAGGTCCCCTATCTCGAGTTCGGTACATGTGACTGCTAGGACTGCCATGAGCCCGCGTGGTGAGAGTAGTCCTATCTGTAGGGGCAGACAGACGACTATGACTTGTGAGTCTAGCGGCGTATCTGACCATGGCTCTATTGAGCATCCTACCTCGATTACGCCCATAGGACCTTTTGAGTCTCCCTCCGAGTTGCCTGATCTAGTCGTTGACTCCCCTGATGAGTCTGAGCTAGTGTCTTGGACTGAGCCCGTCACTGAGGACGAGGCTGATATCGCTGACGCTTTTAGTGACGTTGAGGAGATTGGTTATCCTAGTGACCTTGATGAGGATTTCTCCCATAAGGAATCAACTACACCCCCTGTCGACGATATTTCCGAGGCGTCTACCGTGATTCTCAAGGAGTCTTCTGTGGACCCAGTGTTGGTAGATGTTTCATCGGTGTTGGAAGAGTCACCTTGGGATGGATGTTTAGCTTGTGATGATCTTAGTGATGCACATCCGGGAGATAGTTCATTGATACTATCGTCGTTGCTTGAGCTTCAAGTTAATTAAAATTCTCCACGGGATTCGAGTTGCCCTGTCCTCTATCCTGATTTTGATGATGTACCTACATCATGGGAAGATTTGGCTAGCGATGGAAGTGTTGTATTGGAAGATTTGCCTTGTGTGGGAAGGTTAATTTTGGATGACGTTAGCGCTGATTACCCGGAAGATATTTTTTTTGATGTTATCTCCTTTTCCTGAAGCCCAATATGGATTATAAATTTTATCAGGTTCGATTTTGCCCATTTCTGAGGCTTATACTGATTCTGAATTGGATGAAGTGTCTAGTGTGTTGGAAGAATGTCCAAGTGAGAGAGTTGTATTTTTGGACGATATTGTTGGGTACATTGGAAAATGTGTACCAGATTTGAAAAACCCTCACCTTACTCAATGATATGCATCAAGGTGTATTTGATGTTGTTTTGAGTTTATATGTGCAGGTTAAGTAAATGCAGGAATGCAGGAAAAATTTTCTAAGTCCATGTGTCGACACTGGAGAAAAGCTGTGTCGACACTTGGAGATGATTGTGTCGACACTTCGAAAGGCTGTGTCGACACTTGGAGATGATTGTGTCGACACTTGGAAAGGCTGTGTCGACACCAGAAGAAACTGTGTCGACATACAGAGGCAGTGTCGACACATAGAGAAGCGTTGTCGACATCAACTGTGTCGACATACAGAGGCAGTGTCGACACACAGAAGACTTAGTCGACATCAACTATGTCGACACACAGAGGCAGTGTCGACACACAGAAGACTTAGTCGACATCAACTATGTCGACACACAGAGGCAGTGTCGACACACAGAAGACTTTGTCGATATCAACTGTGTCGACACACAAGACTTATGTTGATACACTGCAGAGTTTTAATAAAGTTAAAGAAAAGAAGTGACTGAGTCGACACATAGAATTAGTGTCGACACATTCTACTGATGCTGTGTCGAGAAGTAGTGTCAACACCAAAGGAGCTGTGTCGACACCACTAAGGCTTGTGTCGACACTTAGTCTACTTGTGTCGACACATGATGAAGTTCAGTCTCGACACTTTGCTGACAGAGACAGAGTTTCAAGAAGTGACTGGATGACTGACAACTGCCATAATCAACCGGTCTACTGAAGCTGTCAGTGCTGTCAGAAGTTTGTTAGAAACCAGATCAACCGGTTACCATAGAGAAAGTCTATATAAAGGAATTCTCCTTCAACAAGAGATACAGTGATAGACGAATAACAGATATAGATACAACATAAAAAAGTAGAAGTTGGAGAGAGAGCTCCATCTATTGAAGTGAAGAAAGGGACTTATATCAACAAGTTCCTTAAGTACAGATTCTGAACCAGTCTGCCAAGAAGGATTCAGATTGAGATCTGAATTTCAAGAAAGAAGCTGATTGAAGATCAACTTCAAAGGAGTTCAACCCTACTGAGTTCAGATTCAGTTCAGATTCAAGAAGCTTTGAAGAAAGCTAAGAGTGGTTGTTCTCTGCCATCAGATTCTTTCAAGAACTGATCAAGAAACCATCCATCCTTTCTCTCTCTACCAGGGTGGTGGTAAAATACATTGTTAAATCTATTTTTTGTAGGATCTTTTTAAGATCTGAGCTGTAAGCCTATTTTATAAAGGCTGAGTTGTAGGAGATTTAGATCTCTGAGTGGTAGGCCTTGTTGAAGGCTGAGGTAGGGATGTGATCCTGAGCTGTAGGAGATTGTTATCTCTGAGTTGTAGGCCATATTGAAGGCTGAGGTAGGGCTGATTGCCTGAGCTGTAGGAGTGTGGACTCACTCTGAGTTGTAGGAGCCTTATTTGGGTTCTGAGCTGTAAGATCTGAGGATCTTAGGTGAAGAGAAGAAGTTAGGCCGAATCTAGCACACTGCTAGATAGGCGAAGGGGGAAAGTGGATGTACCCAGACCTTGGGGAACCACTATAAAAATTGTGTGCAATCTGTGATTGTGTGATTCTGTGAATTCTGTGCTGTGTTATCTGTTACATTAGTTATTTCTGATTAAATAACTGAATAGATATTCTGCCTTAGAAGAAAAAGGAATTACACCTATTCACCCCCCCCCCTCTAGGTATTTAGGAACTTATTCTTTCAAGTGGCATCAAAGCGAGGTTCCTCAAAAGATAGATTTAACAGTCTGAGTGAGATCTGTGAGTCAGAATTAAGATCAAGAAGATGGGTTCAGGAGAAAACCATAAAGAACTTGGTTCAATGAAATTGCCCATCTACAAGAAAGAAATATTTGGCATATGGAAGGATATGGTCAGATTATTTATGGAGGCATCTGATCCTAGAATTTACATAACTGTTAAGGAAGGACCATATGTTCCAATGAAGATTTCTGTTCTTGATGCCAATCAAAGAATTCCAAAGGATTTTTCAGAGATTACTAAGGATGAGATTGTCTTGTCTACAATGGATAAAAGAGCCCAAAATATTATAGTAAGTGTCATTGATGATTCAACATTCCAGAATCTAATTCACTGCAAAACCTCCAAGGAGATGTGAGACACATTGATTGTCTACATGGAGGGTTCTGAAGAGGTTAGGCAAGATAGGAAGTCTATGCTTAATCAAGAATATGAGAGTTTCAGACAAGCCAAGTCTGAAAGTATAACTGAATGTTATAAGACGTTCTATAGGATTGTCAATGAACTAATGTCTTATGGAAGAATATTCAGTACTTATGAGCTGAATGACAAATTCCTTAGGTCTTTGACTAAGGATTGGGATACTAAGATCTGTGTCATAAGGGAAGTGGCCAGACTGGCTGAGATTTCTCCTCCAACACTATTTGGAAAATTGCTGTCATATGAAATGCAGCTGTTGGCTAGAAAGGAGGAAGAGAAGAATACAAAGGGTGACTATAAAGAAAAGTCAGTGGCTTTCAAGGTAGAAGCCACAAGGAAGAATAGGAGAATGTCTCCATCTTTTCCTAAGAGAGATGCAGAAATGATCTCAGAAAATTCAGATATTCCCAGTTCAGACAGCAGCAATTCTGATGAAGACTTTGCAGCATTCACAAGACAGTTCCAGAGATTCTTAAAGAAGAAGCAGTGGAAATCTAAGTCTTCCACATCTCAGTCCAAGGATGACTATTATTAGAAGAGAAAATCATCCAAGAAGGACAGGAATGGGACAAAGCCTAGCAAGTCAACTATATCCAAGATTATATACTATTGCTACAACAAAGCTGGACATGTTGTGGCTGACTGTCAAGAAAAGAGAAAGGAGTCTGCTAATAGAAAGAAGTCTCAGCACAAGAGTAAGAAGGAGAAATCCTTAGTTGCTGAGAAAGAGAAAAGTTTGACAGATCAATCAACTTCAGAGTCTGAATCTGAGGCTGAGGCATATATTAGTCTATTTGCAGCAGAAGAGGATGAGTGCATGCAATTACTTGACTCTATCTATGATCAGGAAGACCATCAGTGCAAAGGACTGATGGCAGTGTCTGAAGAAGACCAGTGCCAGGATCAGCCTGGCCCCAGTAAGGTAAAATGTGTATCTGTAGATTCTGATTATTTTACTGGGTCAGAATCAGATGCATCTTCATCAAGAGATGAAGATGTGTTTGAATCTGAAGGAGATATTCATCAGCTGATAGATGAATATGGAGATTTATTGTAGGCACTTAAGAGAAGCAAAAGCCTGGCCAAACATCAGGCTAAGGAAATTGCAGCTCTTAAGTTGGTTGTATCTGATTCAGAGAAGCTGTTGGATCAAAAGTTGAATGAGATTGCCAAATTGAAGAACATAACTGTTATTCAAATGGGAACAATTACATTCAAGAATGATCAGATTAAAAATCTGAAGAATAGACTTCAGAAAGAGAAGGAGATTGTGGCTAGTTTTTCTAAGCCAAAATCTGTATTACCCTTAATAGATGACTTTGTGTCATAAAATGATAAGGCAGGAATAGGCTTTAAGAGAACTGCATGGGCTGCTAAGTCCAATAATAAAGGCAAAGCCCCAACACAAAATAAAAGACCTGTTGCAAACAATATAGCTAAGATTGTACCTAAACAAAGGTACAATAAGTTTGAGTGCTGGTGCTGTGGCAAAATAGGTCATTATGCCTTAGACTGTTGGTACAACACAAGTGTCAAGGAGAATAGCAATCTGCCTGTTAGAAATGTTGCAGGCAAATTTGTTAAGTTTCAGGCTAACTTGAACCAAGAACCCAAAAATCATTTGGGTTTTAAGGTTAAGTAATCTTTGTTGCAGGTGAGTCCAAGTTACCATGCCCCTATATGGTACTTGGACAGTGGATATTCCAGGCACATGACTGGAACAAGGGGATTGCTGAAGGACTACTCACCTATGCTGAATGGGCCTAAAGTAATCTTTGGTGGTTCAGAAAAGGGGATCATCAAAGGTTTTGGTAACATTTCTAACAACTCAATTACAATCACTCAAGTGACCTATGTAAAGGGTTTGAAACATAACCTAATAAGCATAAGCCAGCTGAGTGATCTAGGATATGACATTTCATTTGTCAAGAATGAGTGTCATATCAAGAGGTCAAGTGATCAAAAAGTCATATTGACTGGATATAGGAAAAGAAATGTGTACTGCCTAAATTTTGAGTGTGAGAATAGAAATTCTCCTATCTGTCTTGTGGTTGATGAGAAAGTCTCTCATTGTGTCAAATGACACAAGAGGCTAGTCCATCTGAACTACAAGACAATTGGCCAACTCTTTAGTAAAGAGTTAGTGAGGAATGGTCCTCAAGTTAAGTGTTATAAGGATGGGATATGCTCAGCTTGTCAAAAAGGCAAGCAGACTAGATCCTCCTTCCATAGTATAGAAACCAAAGATTCAGTGAGGTGTTTATACCTCTTGCATATGGATCTATTTGGTCCTATGCCAGTTCAGATCCTAGGTAGGAAGATCTACACTTTTGTGCTAGTAGATGACTATTCTAGATTCTCATGGGTTTTCTTTCTGAGGCAGAAATCTGAAACCCCTAAGGTCTTCTACAATTTTGTCAAACAAATTCAGAATGAATTACATAGTTCAGTGATCAAAATCAAAAGTGACCATGGAACTGAATTTCAATCTGAAAGTATGACAAGGTTGTGTGAAGAATTTGGGATTCTTCAGGAATTCTCCTCACCTAGAACACCTCAGCAAAATGGCATTGCTAAGAGAAAGAATAGGACATTGATTGAGAATGGTAGAACACTATTGAGTGACACTTCTCTTCCAGAATATTTCTGGGCTGAGGCAGTAAACACTGCATGTCATGTGCTCAATAGGGCTACTATCACCAAATGCCACAAAAAGACACCCTATGAGGTTGTGAAAGGCAGGAAACCAAACTTATCCTATTTTAGGATCTTTGGTTGCAAATGTTATATACTTAACAATGGCAAATCTCACCAAACTAAGTTTACTGCCAAATCCCAAGATGAGATATTTATTGGATATAACAACAATAGTAAGTCCTATAGGGTCTACAATTTGGCTACTCAAGTTATAGAAGAGTTTGTTCATGTTATTTTTGATGAAACTAGACTTATTCATAGTGAGTTGCCAAGTAGTTCTTGTAGCTCCACAGGTATACAGCAGAAGATGGACCAGCTTACTATCAGAGAAGATCCATCTGTAAAGCTGGATGAGGAAAATGGTAGTTGCTGTGTAGGGGGAGTACAAGACACTCAAGATGCTGATGAAGAACATGAGGTGTAGCATAATGAAGAGTTTGGAGAAGGCCAAACCGTTGATAGATTACCTCTAGCAGTTAGACAGTTGAAGGATCATCCTGCACACCAGATCATTAGTGATCTAAGACAAGGAGTACAAATAAGGAGCAGGAACTTGAACATAGTTCTTTGCTCTAGCTTCTTATCTTAAGTGGAACCCAAGAGATTTGAAGAAGCTATTGATGACCCACACTGGATTGATGCCATGCAGGAGGAATTAAATCAATTCAGAAGGTGCAAGGTCTGGGATTTCGTTCCAAAACCAAAGGGCCACAATGTCATTGGGACAAAGTGGATTTTTAGAAACAAGCTTGATGAGAGTGGGATCATAGTGAAGAACAAGGCAAGACTAGTTGCCAAAGGATACAGACAGGAGGAGGGCATAGACTTTGATCAGACTTTTGCTCCAGTGGCTAGGTTGGAAGCTATCAGGCTATTCCTAGCCTATGCAGCATATCAAGGCTTCAAAGTGCTCCAGATGGATGTTAAGTCTGCATTCTTAAATGGAGACTTAAAAGAGGCGGTCTATGTAGAGCAGCCCTCAGGTTTTGTTGATCCACTCAATCCTACTTATGTCTATAGACTTAGGAAAGCTTTGTATGGGTTGAAACAAGCCTCAAGGGCTTGGTATGAAACCCTGTCTAATTTCCTCATTGAGAACAAATTCTCAAGGGGGAAAATAAACAAGACTTTATTCCTTAGAGAATCCAAAGGAAAGATTATCCTAGTCTAAATATATGTTGATGTCATAATATTTGGTTCTACTGAAAGTAACCTTTGTAGAAAGTTTGTAAAACTTATGCAAGGGAAATTTGAAATGAGTAGTATGAGAGAACTTAAGTTCTTCTTGGGTCTCCAAGTAAGATAGACTGATGATGGCCTGTCCATATCTCAGTCTAAGTTCACCCAGGAGTTAATTAAAAAGTATGGTATGGAGTCATCCTCTACCATGAGAACTCCTATGGGGATAAGTGTATCTCTTAGCAACGATGACGCAGGGAAACCTGTAGATGAAACTTTGTATAGAGGAATAGTTGGCTCCTTCCTTTATCTGACTGCTAATACACCAGATATCATGTATGCTACATGTGTCTGTGCTAGGTACCAATCCTGCCCTAAAGAATCTCATCTTATTGCTGTCAAAAGGATTTTGAGATATCTTAAGGGCACCCCTAATCTAGGCCTTTGGTATCCTAGGAATAGTGATTTTCTACTAATGGGCTATTCAGATACAGACTTTGTAGGTTGCAAAGTAGACAGGAAAAGCACAACATGCACCTGTCAATTTCTAGCAGGAAGACTAGTGTCATGGAGCTGTAAGAAGCATACTAGTGTGGCAATTTCCACAGCTGAGTCTGAGTATATTGCTGCTGGAAGCTGTTGTGCACAGTTGTTGTGGATATAACATTAGTTAGAAGACAATGGTATCCAGGTAAGTAGAACTCCATTATTATGTGATTCTACTAGTGCTATTTCTATTGCTCACAATCCTGTTCCTCATAGTAGAACAAAGTATATAGAAATAAGGTACCATTTTCTTAGAGACCATGTAGAGAAAGAAGATATCTCTCTAGAATTTGTTAGTACTGATTTGCAACTAGCTGACATGTTTACTAAGCCTTTAGATGAAATTAAATTCAACAATTTCAAAATTGAATTAGGAATGTTGAACATAAATTAGTTTAACAAATTTGGCTAAGTAAAATTATGTCGACACAAGAAGTTGTCTGTGTCGACACATAGTAGTTGGTGTCAACATCTCAGAAAAGTGGTGTCGACACATCTAGAGAATAGGCGTTGACTCTTCAGAGAAGTTGTGTCGACACATCTAGAAGTAGTGTCGACACTAACAATCAACTGATGTCGAGACATTAGAAGTCTGTGTCGACACTTTTCAACATTGTCGACACATTAAGAGAATTTTGATGTGCCTTTTCACCTTCATTATTTAGAAAGGTATAAATAGGTCAACAACATAGTCTGTCGACATGGTCTCGAGAACAAAACCCTGTGTCGACAAATTCTCTCTTATAAATTCAAGATTTCTCTCAACCCTAATGGCGCCAAAGCTAGAAGACAATGTCAACGAAGGCTATGAGCTGGTACGCAACGCCTTTGATCATGCGGAACCCGAAATTAAAGCAGTAGTAACCCTAATTGCAGAAAATGGGTTGGAATTTCTAGTATCCGAACCCACAAAGATTTGGAAGAAGGAAATACTAGAATTCTATGGCGCAGCTACTATAGATTCAACTGGACTTATGATCAAATCTATAGTTCAAGGAGCTAAAGTTAAACTAACCTTGAAGAGCTTCAGGAAAACTCTTCAACTTCCAAGAACTCAGAAGAAGAAGAAGTACCTTCATCCAAGACTAGGGAAGCACTTCAGTTGTGTGGATTGGATCCCACCATGAAGATTGGATCTGCAATGAATAGAAAAGGGATGAATCAGCAAGGAAAATTCCTATCAGAAGTAGTTGGCAAGGCCATTCTCTGCAAGCCAGGGGGACATGATAGGATTTCAGCCTATATGTTCAGCCTGAGGACCAGGATTATCTACAGACTAAACATGGATTGGTCAGTAGTAATTTTTGAAAAGATTAAGAAAAGTATTAAGAAGTCAAATCTGGGAAGAATTATGAGTCTGTACTTGACTAGAACAATTCCTGAAGTCATGGAACAAACTGCTGGTTCAAAGATCAACCATATGAGGAGAATGGATATCAGGATAATATCCAGATGGGATAGGTTCCTAACTAAGGATATGCCTGATGAAGAGAGGCAAGAGATTCCTGAAAAATCTCCTGCACAAGATGTTACAGATAGTGCTCAGGTACAGGGGAGCCTCAACTTGTGGAAGAGCCAACCCACTTGGAAAGTGAAATGGCTACACAAACTATTCTTGAGGTAATTCAAGAGGTTAATCAATCAACTTTCATTAATCAGGACGAAATGCTAACTGAGTCTTTGATTGATGCTGACCAGACAACTCAACTAAACAGTCAAGCACAAGATGTTATCATGGAAGATACATCTACAGCTGCAGATGCTCCTGAGATGGTGGTGCCTCAAGTCCCTACTCAACAGGAGTTTACCCTTGAGGAGTTGTTTCCTGATATAGTACAAGCTAGAACTGAGGGGGAGCAATCTGAATTTGAGGGGGAGAAAGTAGATTTTGAGGGGGAGCAAGTTAATATTGAGGAGGAGCAAGTAAGTACTGTGGGGGAGGAGCAAAGGACTCAGGGGGAGCAACCTAGGACTGAAAAAGAATTGCCTTCTAGTCCTAAGGAAATAGTTGATATTGCAAGCACCTCTACTTCTGATGATGGAGAAGCTCTAAGTGCTAAGAAAAGAAAGCTAATGGTATTCAAAAGAAGAAGCCAGAGCTATAAGAGAGCATTACAATCTGCTCCACAACCTGCCCTAGCACAAGATTATAGCTCTTTATTAGTCTCATTGCAAGTAAAGTTAGATGAACAAAGGATTGCCATGGAGAAATATATGGATGAAACACATAAAGATCTGCAATTCTCCTTGGCTCAAGATATTAAATCAATTAGATTTGAAGTAAATCAGCACAAGAAGGAGATGACAGACTGCTTTCACAAAAGAGGCAATGCTGTGGTTTTCCTAGCAACACATCAAGAAAAAATCAAGACTCAAGTTGATGATATAGCTGTGAAGCAAGACTATGTCCTAGAAAATCAACTTAGAATGAATGATAATCTGACAGAATCACATAATGTGATTGTTACAGAAATGAAGAATATTGCTACTGCCCAGACTGAGGCAAGGACTAAAGCCAAGTCAGATTTTGATAAGCAATTACAGGAAGGACTAGCTGCTGTACAGACAACTATTAAGACTTCACAAAAAATCATTTCTGATCAACTTCTGAAACTCAGGTCATTTTATAAAGATGGTGTTAACTATCTAGATGAATAAGTCAGATTTTAGAAAGATGACCTCAGGGATCATATTGAAAGATAAGTCATAAAGGGGGAGAGAGTATTAGTCAATGCTAGCTCAGAGCATGCCAAATGGATAACAAATGTTGTTAGAGCAACTCTAGGTTATCCTCACTTATGTGATGATGACAACACAACTGAGTCAGGGATTCAAGCTATAGGAAATGAAGGGGGTCAACAAGAAGTAGCTCAAATTATATATCCCCCTTCTAACTCGGGCAAATTCAACACCTGGTTGGTCAGATGTACAGCCCTCTAGAGGGTACTAAAAATGTTATCATTGAAAAAGTTGAAATGTCAGAGACAGCTTTGGATAAGGAGCAAGAAGCTCAACTTTCAAAGAAAAGATTCAGATAATAAGCTGAGTTGAAGCCTGATTTTGAGCAGTGGAGTCCTACTTCTAGGAATATTATCTTGACTGCTTGGAAAGCTGTAAAAGACAAGACCCATGACAGGGGCAAATGGTACACAGAGCAAGAATGGCAAAAGCATGAAGCTAGACAGGAAGCTATTCTGCAATATAGAAGGAAGGCAAAGGCTGGGAAGCTACCTCCTAATGCTCAGGAGCCTAGCAAGTATTTCCCAAAGCCTTTTTATTATTTTGAAAGGCAAAGAATAAGAGCTGAAGAATAAAAGAAGAAGGATCTGAAGGGCAAGAAGCCAGCTGAAGATACTGATGCTTCAGTACAAGCCAAGATCCAATCAGGCAAATGCATAGTCATCAAGGAGCCAGACCAGCCTTAGTATATATTAACTAGATATTACAACAATGTATTTTTTAGTTATTAAAAATCTATGTAAACTTTTGAGTTAGAAACTTTTGAAAGTTTAAACAAAACTATGATGAATGCTCATTGTGTTAGCATTATTATTCTGTGATGATATTATATATATATGTTTTGTTTAGAAATTACCCTGTCATATAATATTATTATACATCATAATCTGTGTTTATTATGAATGGTGTATATCATTGACTAAGGGTTATGTCTTCTCCAAATAGGGGGAGATTGTTGGGTACATTGGAAAATGTGTACCAGATTTGAAGAAGTCTCACCTTACTCAATGATATGCATCAAGATGTATTTGATGTTGTTTTGAGTTTATATGTGCAGGTTAAGTAAATGCAGGAATGCAGGAAAAGGTTTCTAAGTCCATGTGTCGACACTGGAGAAAAGTTGTGTCGACACTTATGAAGGCATGTGTCGACATTGGAGAAAAGCTGTGTCGACACTTGGAGATGATTGTGTCGACACTTGGAAAGACTGTGTCGACACCAGAAGAAACTGTGTCGACATATAGAGGCAGTGTCGACACATAGAGAAGTGTTGTTGACATCAACTGTGTCAACATACAGAGGCAGTGTCGACACATAGAAGACTTAGTCGACATCAACTATATCGACACACAGAGGCAGTGTCGACACACAGAAGACTTATTCGACATCAACTATGTCGACACACAGAGGCAGTGTCGACACACAGAAGACTTTGTCGACATCAACTGTGTCGACACACAGGACTTGTGTCGACAAACTGCAGAGTTTCAACAAAGTTAAAGAAAAGAAGTGATTGAGTCGACACACAGAATTAGTGTCGACACATTCTATAGATGCTGTGTCGAGAAGTAGTGTCAACACCAAAGGAGCTGTGTCGACACCACCAAGGCTTATGTCGACACTTAGTCTACTTGTGTTGAAACATGATGAAATTCAGTCTTGACACTTTGCTGACAGAGACAGAGTTTCAAGAAGTGACTGGATGACTTGACAGCTGCCATAATCAACCGGTCTACTGAAGCTGTCAGTGCTGTCAGAAGTTTGTTAGAAACTGGATCAGCCGGTTACCATGGAGAAAGTCTATATAAAGGCATTCTCCTTCAAAAAGAGACACGGTGATAGACGAATAACAGATATAGATACAACATAAAAAGAAGAAGTTGGAGAGAGAGAGCTCTATCTATTGAAGTGAAGAAAGGGACTTATATCAACAAGTTCCTTAAGTGCAGATTCTGAACCAGTCTGCCAAGAAGGATTCAGATTGAGATCTGAATTTCAAGAAAGAAGCTGATTGAAGATCAACTTCAAAGGAGTTCAACCCTACTGAGTTCAGATTCAAGAAGCTTTGAACAAAGCTAAGAGTGGTTGTTCTCTGCCATCAGATTCTTCCAATAACTGATCAAAAAGCCATCCATCCTTTCTCTCTCTACCAGGGTGGTGGTAAAATACATTGTTAAATCTATTTTCTATAGTATCTTTTTAAGATCTGAGCTGTAAGCCTGTTTTATAAAGGGTGAGTTGTAGGAGATTTAGATCTCTGAGTGGTAGGCCTTGTTGAAGGCTGAGGTAGGGCTGTGAGCCTGAGCTGTAGGAGATTGTTATTTCTGAGTTGTAGGCCTTGTTGGAGGCTGAGGTAGGGCTGATTGCCTGAACTGTAGGAGTGTGGACTCACTCTGAGTTGTAGGATCCTTATTTGGGTTCTGAGCTGTAATATCTGAGGATCTGAGGTGAAGAGAAGAAGTTAGGCCGAATCTAGCACACTGCTAGATATGTGAAGGGGGAAAGTGGATGTACCCAGACCTTAGGGAACCACTATAAAAACTGTGTGCAATCTGTGATTGTGTGATTTTGTGAATTCTGTGCTGTTTTATCTGTTACATTAGCTGTTTCTGATTAAATAACTGAATAGATATTCTGCCTTAGAAGAAAAAGGAATTACACCTATTCGCCCCCCCCCCCCCTCTAGGTGTTTAAGAACTAATTCTTTCAGATGTTATTGAGGTAGACCCGGATGAGCATCCCCTGATGCTATCTCCGTTGCGTGAAATTAAATTTGATATTAATTCTCTCCCGGTTATAGATTTACGAATTCTCCCTCCTGATCTGAGTCATTTTATTTGGCCAAACTTGTGGGCCCCTCCTTTGAACATGACACATTTGACTACTCAGTTATCTGCATGTCCATCTACGGTTCCATCCTCATATGTTTTTGAGTCTTTGGCTATTATGCCTCTGGTTGTGGTGTCTCTGTCACACACCTATATACCACGCCCATTCACACGGATTTACCCACCGCCATTTGATGGCCCTTTTTCCCACCCGTTAGTGACCACGGTTAGGACGCATGAGTTGTATCGCTCGCACCTATTATCCCACCCGAGAGCATTCAATTCTATTAGAATTAATGATGAGCTGCTTCCCTTGGCATATCTTCATATCAAGTGTGATTATATTAATTATAAAATTGGAACTGCGACTTTGACGCTTCTGAAAATCATCTTTGATTTTAAGGCTCCCGTACCCCCGGATTTAACCACATTATCCTCCGTTTTCAGGTTGAGTCACATAGCGCGTGGGTTAACACCACACGGTAGCGAGATATTTAGGCGCACTTGTAATAAATTACTCTATATAGTTGCGTCTTATGATTATTTTTATGTTTGTTGCTTGCTGAATGTGATCGTGCACGGATTTAAAGCACAAGTGCCTTTTGACTTGATTTTATTTCCACTGTCTGATAATCCAAGTCAACTCGCACTAGTTTATGTCTCTCATGTTCAAAAATTATATAAGCACAGTAGTGAAGCGCTAGCAATACGAATTATATTTTATCAATTTCATGCTAGTTTGCATAGAATAGAGTCTCACTATTTGATTTGCGATTTAGTTTTGGTGCATCTCGTCCCTGAACGGTTGCCTTCGGGCACTATAGAAAGTTGGCGAGTTGGACCTTTTTCGGATATTAATGAAATTAGAAGAATACACATATCATTTGAAGCTTTCCACTGATTGGGGTATTACCCCTATTTTTAATGTTTCTAATTTAACGCTATATGTTTCTCCACCACTAGAATTATCTGTCTGTCCATTTGGGTCCACTTTATTTTCTTATGGTTTGGGTAGTGAGCTGGTGCCTGGATCGCTCTCTTCATCGGTCTTCACTGGAGGTATATTGGTTGTTGATGTAGAAATTTGTTTTCCTTTATTGCTTAATGCTTTTCCCAGGTTCCCCAGAACCATCTTTTTGCATGACAGGATACTCCAGGGTGTAGTGCTCTCCCCGACATGTGGTGATGTTTGCCACTACTTGATTCGATAGCGTGATCGATCGGCCTCCGATGACTCTTGGATTCTTGGATCAGAGGTGGCTCTGTTGGATGTTGCTCTCCTGCGCTGGTGCATTCAGACCAACTCATCGGTGATGAGTACTTTTGAGTGAGGGAGGATTGATGGAGACGACGGCCCACAACATTTTAAAGACGGCGACAGCGTGCTTACGGATGACCATGTGGAGCGTCGCCATAATATCAGTCCTGAACGCAAACCAATATATTAATAATTAATAATAATTTGTTAATAACTATTATTAATTATTAAGTGATTTTCATGTTTTATTTTATTTTAAGCATTTTTTATTGCATTTAAATAATTCATGTTATGATGGGTGCATATAACCATCATAACTTTCATTTTGAATTTTGAATTTTGAATTTTGAATTTTGAATTTTGAATGGAGGGAGATTAAGTGGTGTAGGCTATATATAGTCATGTTATGAAGGAATAATTAGTGAATGAAAAAAAATCCTAAGAATTCAAGATTTGAATTTTCCCCCTCTTTCCTCTTTCTCTCTAAGGCAAATTTCGGCCTCCTCCTTCCTCCTCCTCTCTTTGGCCGCCGACCAACCTTCTCCCCCTCTCTATTCTCGTTTTCCTCTCCTCCCAACAACCCGAGCACTCCTCTTCAACACCTCCAATAGCTGGCCTCTTCTCTTACCAACCAAAGATCTCGACCAAGGCGTGAAGCAACGAAGGCGGACAAGTTCCTCTCCATCCGAAGAGACTCTGGCGGAGCCGTTGAAGGGCGATCCACATAGAGAAAAAGATACCGAAATCATCCATTTCGGTTGGGTAACGAAATATTTCTACTCCATGTGAGTTTCCCTCCAGTTAATTCTTGTGGTGGAAATTCTTGGCGTTGCATTTTGAAGCATTGAATAATCGAGGTTTTTCCTTCGACTGGTTTGTGTTTATCTTGATTGATTTAATTTCTAAAAGGTTTGGCGAACCTTCGTTTTCTTTTGTTGGGAGATATCTACCATTTCTGAATCGTTATTTTTGATAGATCTCTTTTGGTACAACACCGCTCGTTCGGACCGGGTGGGTCCTTTTAGCCGGAAAGAATATTGGCCTATCGCCTCTATTCGATCATAATCGGTTTGGCTACCCGTACGCTAGCATATAATTGATAGAATTAATTAACGTAGTGTTGCGTAGAACGATTGTGCGAGTGTAGGATTTGGATCATTAGAGAGGCAAACGTGTCGTCCTTAGATATATTCAGTGTGAACGTGCAAGCCTGCATCACCAAGGCCACACGCTGGGGCCCATGGTTGCGCGTCCATGACTGCATATGAGTGCATCCACGACCAGGGCCGCATGCTAACACGTGTGGTCAGGGTCATGAGCTGGGGCATATACGACCACAAATATGCTCTGGGGAGCGCACGACCACGCTATGGGGCATGCATGTTCGTATCTATGAGCTTATGCTCTCGCCGCTACCAGGGCAGTGTGCTAGCGCGCATATGGCCACGACCTCTCGCCTTGTTGCTCGTTGCCATGTGCAGTTGTGTGGCCTACCAATCGCATATGTGGCTGTACATGTGATTGTATACGACCAAGTCCACATGGCCATAAGGAAGCCCAACAATTGGAGGTCGAGCGCTGGCTGCACGATCAGTAGCTTACCAGCCTCCCCTACTGAACGACGCGATTGTCTGAGGTTCGGGCGGGTACGCACACCTCCTACCACCATGAGAAGTTTCTGGGTTGTTACGGGTGGTTCCTTCTACCTCCATTATGAGCACTCCACATAATGGAGTGGTTCTGCTATTTGCAGCCCGATTTTGGTGGGGAATGTGATATCCAAAGCTCATCTTAAATTTTAAATGAAAGTGGTACCCATAAATTGCAATACAAATCCTCGAAGTCTGCGTTCGGTCCTAGAAGAGTGTGAAGATTTTTTTTCTTGCCTATTATTTATTGTGGCTTGAGTGGAAGTGGTAGATGCACTATGCCGAGGATGTGAAGGATGTGGGGGTCACCGAGTATAAGGATCCTTAGCCTTTCTAGAAGAGCATTCCCAAATTTTTAAGAGTTGTCCGTGGAGAATTTGACCACGGAGGTGGATCCATTACTAGACGATGAGTGTGAGATCTCATTCCATAAAGGCATTGAGAAGACTTTTTGCATGACGGAGAAAAGTGCGGATGTAGTATCGCGGGTCTCGGTGTTGGGTATTCATTCAGTGGTTATACATCACTTGTGAGCAACATAATAGATTACTAGAAAACCCTGAGCAGTAATAGGATCTTTCGATTACCATGAATCAATAAGTAAAACATAGCAATGCATTGCAAAGTTACCTCAACGAGATTGAGACAAAGCCAATCAAGATGCTCCTGAAAATTCTTTGCCTCGGTCAGATTCACAAGCCAAGCTATCTTCTATGTTGCAGTATCAGAATCAAAGCCGGTAGCTTGAGTCCCGAGTGCAGAAATTGATATGCGCCTCTATAACAGTCCACACGAATAACAGAGAACCCCAAGGTCCTGTCCAACAAGATCTAGATCGGAGAAGGAGTGCCCTCAACGTCTCCATGAATTGCTAGATTCGTTCTAGGAGAGTCAGCAACAGTGATGGTCGGGATGGGCTCACGAAAGAGATAGTTGCAAAAATCTTCCAAGGCTCTGGAAAATAATTTTTTCGTCAAGGTTTCTAAAATTCACCCAGAAAACTTGATCGTGTGTTTATCTATATCCAAGAATATAAGACAGACACACGCCTCTGCTATCAACAGACCCGTGACCAAAATTGGAGTAAATAACAAGTGTCATTGTGTTGACATGATGCACATAACGATACTCATAACATTGTCGAGTCAATACGGCGATATCATCATGTCAAGTCACAACAGAGTGTTGTCCTGTTAAACACAACAATATTCATAATATTGTCGAGTCAACATGACGATATCATCGTGTGAAGCTACATCAGAATGGTTGTTGAAAATTGTGAAGTGAAAGTGGGTGAATGGAGGACTTGGGCAACCTATCAGCGCGGACTACGCGGACAGGGTTGGCGGATAGCCAGGTTGGCAGGGCTGTTGCAGACGGCTTGCTCTATGGAGGCATGGGCGGTCTGTTCACGCGGACTAAGTAAACAGCAGCGGAAGTTTGCCAGGCCGGCTTATGCTCTGCAAGCAGTTGGATCCCAGAAGGTAACCGAGCGGATTGAGTCTCTATCTGCGGAGTCCGGCAAGAAGCGGACTGAAGGAGTGGAGCTCGGCAGACCGGCTTGGTAGAAGCGTTGGTCTTGCTCTGGTGAAGCGACAAGTGAAAGCCGCGAAGATCTCTTGTTAGTGCGGACAGGTGCTGGAATTCGTCGGGGCTGGCGGACTGTTTCTAGTGTCTGCCAGTATGTGCGGACTGACCCTTGTGGCCAGTGGTGTGGACTTGGTTGGTTTTGAACCAAGTACTGATTTGGATCAGTCCGGGGAGATCACGCAGTGAAGCGCGGACTGCTTCTTAGTCCGCCGAGCTCGAAAGAAGTGTTGTGTGCCTTAATTGCAAGCTTGGACAATGCAGACTGGAAATTGCGTCCACCAAGGCATGCAGACTGGAGCTGAGTCCGCTGAGTCCGAAAGCTGCCTTACTGGCGTGGTTATGGATTCAGGATATGTGGACTGGAGCAATCAACATGATATGCGGACTAGAGGTATCCGCATATAAGCAGACTGGAGTTGTGTCCGCTGAGTCCGGCAGTTGCCTTGGTGGCGAGGCTGTGGGCTCGGGATAAGCGGACTAGAGCTCTGTCCGTGGATTGGCGGATAGTTATTGCAGAGTTCGGCTGTGGCTGTCTTGGCTTGGCCTTTGGCGACAAGACGGACTGGTGTTGCTGTCTGGCCTTGGTGAAGCAATGGCGGTTTGGCTATCCTGCACAGGTCGCGGCGGACTGGAAAGTATCCGCGGTTTTGTGGAGACTTGTCTTGCCGTGGGATGTGGCGGTGTTCCTATCGGCTAGGGCGGTGACCACACTCCTCATCGTGCCTATAAATAGGACCCATGTCATATCAGGAATAGAGAGCGAATGAACAGTAAGTGAGCCCGCCAACAGTTTCTGCGGACTGGATTTTAGTGTCTGTGCGGTTTGATAGAGTTGACCGGTTTGTGCTGTGCAGGTTATGCGAATAGTGCTGGAAAGCCAGGACTTGGCTCTGATTGCGGTTAGGCATAGTGCGGACTCTGCGGTTAAGCAACATGCGGTAAAAAGCAGGTCACGGATAGCGACCATACGGTTTTCTCTTTGGCAACTTGTGTTTGGGGTTCAATAAGTCGCCTGCTTCAGGCGGCCTGTTCAGTTCGACATCACAGCTTGTGCGGTCTGGCGGCTAGGCGACCTCGCGGTTAGGCGGCTTGCAGATCTGCGGCTAGAGCTAGCATTGGAATAAGGGGCATTCCGCGCGGCTTGGTTGCGGTCTGGGGCCTGGCGGACTGTGCAGACTCCTTAGTGCAGCAGTAGATCTGGCGGCCACATGTTGAGTCTGCACGGCTTGACTTGTCTTGTACTTGTAGTTGTCTCTGCTTCCCCTATGGTGGTTTTGGTGAATCATGTCTCGCCATGTATGTCTCGCCTTGTTAAGAAGATTGTTGTTAATCAATAAAGACTCTTGTTGCTGTATGTGTTTCTGGTTGTGATTGACTTTAGTTGAGATAACCCCTGCTCACTCCAAGGTCTGGGAAAATTCAACATGATATCAGAGCGAGGTTGGAGTGGATAAGTAGTGATCAACTGAAGTGGTTGTTGCTCTTTTGAAGAGGGAACCAGTGGTAGAACCATGACAGTGGAAGATACAAGTGGTCTTAGAATTGAACTCCTTACAGAGACAAACTTTGAGAGGTTGAAGTCTTGTATGGAGAGCTTTCTTCTTGGCGAGGACCTTTGTGAGGTGGTGTGCGGAGCATAAAGACAAGAGGTTATTGCTGGAAATGCTGAAGAAATGAGAGCTTGGAAGGAGATAAATGCGAAAGCAGAGTCTATTCTAAAGTAGGTGATCTCATCAGAGCTCTTGGACCACATCAGTGGATGTTGGTTAGCTGCGGAGGTTTGGACTTCCCTTGATGGGTTGTTCAATAAGGAGGTGAAGGTTGCTGCGGAGGATGGTCCTTCTAATTCATATCAGCAAGAGAGGAGTGTTTCTTCTAGGCGTGATGGGAAGAAGAAGGAAGGACCAAGTTGCTATAGATGCAAGCAGCATGGTCACCTCAGGAAGGAGTGTAAGGTTATCTTGCTCTCAGTGAACGTAGCTCATGTTGGGAGTAAGGAGAAGAACTTAGTTGGGTCATCAACAAGTTCAGATGCTGATCGGATGAACGCCAGTGATAGTGCAGCTATCTGGCATGAAAGACTGGGGCATGTAGGGATGGACATGCTGAAAGCAATGGCAGTAAGGAGTCTCGTGAGAGGCTTGCCTAGATTGTCATCCTATGGCGATGGTCAGGGATATGCGGGATGTCAGTACGGTGAAGCTTATCGCTTTACAGTTGATAAGGCACAGTCCAGATGTAAAACACCTTTAGAGGTTCTCCATTGTGACCTGGTTGGACCGACCGTCACCGCCAGTCTTGGAGGCAACAGGAACATGCTGATATTTCTTGATGACTATTCAAGGTATACTTGGGTATACTTCATGAAAGAGAAGTCGAACATGTTCCCCTTATTAGTGGAGTTCAAGAAGCTTGTGGAAGGCCAGCTTGGCCTGCGGATCAAGAAGTTGAGGACAAACATCGGTGGTGAGTTTGTCTCAACCGTGTTCTCGAACTTTTGCAAGAATCATGGGATCCAAAGGGAGATTTCTTGTGGATATACTTCACAGCAAGGTGGTATTGCAGTTCGGATGATTCGTCTGTTGACGAAGCCCCTCAAGTGTTCTCTTCATTGCAAAGGCATTCCTAAGGCCTTTTGGGCGAAAGGGATGACCTGTGCGGCACATGTCATCAATCGGATGCCTCTTAGTCCGATCATGGTAAAGACTCTGGTTGAGTTGACGTTCGGGGTGAAGCCCAGTGTAAAGAACCTACAGGTGTTTGGATCTACCTGTTACGTACACGCTCCGGATGTTCTCAAGACGAAGCTAGTCTTTGTTGGGTATGATGAGCAGAAGAGAAGATGGAGGTGTATGGATCCTGCAACAAAGAGGTTCATCATGTCGAGAGACGTTATGTTCGATGAGCTGACATCATATTGGGATAGCTCAAGTGTGGAGCTAGAGATGAGCAGGTCAGATGGTGGGCTGAAGGAGGCTGCTGCTAAGGTTCAATTGGTGCTTCCTGAGTCACCAGGAGCTCCAGGTTGTTCTAGCTCTAGGGCAAAGGTGTCAGGGTCGGGAAGAAGGGGGAGCGATGCTCCAGGTGCTTCTGGATCAAAGGAGGAGGCTTCCGGTTCAAGAAGCAGGAGGGGCAATGTTCCAGGTAGTTTTTTTTCGAGAGCGGAGGCTTCTGGTTCAGGTAGTAGGGGGAGCATTGCTTCAGGTGCTCCTGGTTCTAGTGCGGTGGCTTCTTGTTCAGGAAGCAAGGGGAGCATTATTCCGGGTTTGCCTGGGAATGGAGCTGGTTCTAGAGGAGCAATGGAGGTGGTTAGTCGTGATCAGGTTCTTCGGAGGTCGAAGAGGATCAGTAACCCACCAGCTCGATATAGCGAAGGGAACGCGGTGAGCTTGATCTCATGTTTCCTTGCAAGCTCTCAGGTCGAGCGAGTACCTTCTAGTTGTGATGACACCACTAGAGTCAAGGAGGTGGATGATGCCAAAGCTGAGGAGGTGACAACTCTCAAAGGTGTTGAGGCTTGGGCCCTTGTGCCCAAGGTAGTTGGTGATACTCCTGTGATGCACAAGTGGAGGTCGAAGCTGAAGAAGAAGGCAAAGGGAAGTATGGCTCCGTTTGTGAGATGTTGGAGGGATCCCTCATGGTCCAGGATATGCGGGGCAAGGACTATGTCTTGGACATCTCCTCGAAGGCACTATCGGAGGGACCAGGTGCAAGGTTACGGGAGCTGCTGGAGTTATTCACCACTTCTCACATTAAGGGGGAGTGTTGAAAATTGTGAAGTACAAGTGGGTGAATGGAGGACTTGGGAAACCTATCAGCGCGGACTACGCAGACAGGGTTGGCAGATAGCCAGGTTGGCAAGGCTGTTACAGACGGCTTGCTCTATGGCGGCCTGGGCGGTCTGTTCGCGCGGACTAAGCGAACAGTAGTGGCAGTTTGCCAGGCCGGCTTATGCTCTGCAAGCAGTTGGATCCCATAAGGTAACCGGGTGGATTGAGTCTCTATCTGCGGAGTCCGACAAGAAGTGGACTGAAGGACTGGAGCTCAGCAAACCGGCTTGGAAGAAGCCTTGGTCTTGCTCTAGTGAAGCGGCAAGTGAAAGCCGCGGAGATCGCAGTTAGTGTAGACAGGTGCTGGAGTTTATCGGGGCTGGCGGACTGTTTCCAGTACCCGCCAGTAAGTGCGGACTGGCCCTTATGGTCAGTGGTGTTGAGTTACTTGGTTCTGAACCAAGTCCTGGTTTGGCTCAGTCCGGGGCGATCGCGCAGTGAAGCGCGGACTGCTTCTTAGTCCGCCGAACTCGGAAGAAGTGTCATGTGCCTTAATTGCGAGATTCGACAATGCGGACTGGAGATTGTGTCCGCCACGGAGTGCGGACTAGAGCTGAGTCTTCTTAGTCCGACATCTGCCTTGCTGGCATGGTTGTGGATTCAGGATATGCGGACTGGAGCAATCTGCGGGATATGTGGACTGGAGGTATCCGCGTATAAGCAGACTGGAGCTGTGTCCGCTGAGTCTGGCAGTTGCCTTCGTGGCGAGGCTATGGGCTCGGGATAAGCGGACTGGAGCTGTGTCTGCGGATTGGCGGACAGTTGTTGCAGAGTTCGTCTGTGGCGGTCTTGGCTTGGCCTTTGGCGACAAGGCGGACTGGTGTTGCTGTTCGGCCTTAGTGAAGCAATGGCAGTTTGGATATCCTGCACAGGTCGCGGCGGACTGGAATGTATCCGCAATTTTGCGGAGACTTGTCTTGCTGTGGGATGTGGCGGTGTTCCTATCAGCTAGGGAGGTCACCACACTCCTCATCGTGCTTATAAATAGGACCCATGTCACATCAGGAACAGAGAGCAAATGAACAGTAAGTGAGTCCGCCAACAGTTGTTGCGGACTGGATTTTAGTGTCCGCGCTATTTGATAGAGTTGACCGGTTTGTGCTGTGCAAGTTTTGCACATAGCGCTGGAAAGCCAGGACATGGCTCTGATTGCGATCAGGGACAGTGTGGACTCTGCGGTTAAGCAATAGGCGGTAAACAGCAGGTCGCGGACAGCGACCAGACGGTTTTCTCTTTGGCAACTTGTGTTCGGGGTTCAATAAGTCGCCTGCTTCAGGCGGCTTGTTCAGTTCGGCATCGCAGCTTGTGAAGTCTGGCGGGTAGGCAACCTCGCGGTTAGGCGGCTTGCAGATCGGCGGCTAGAGCTAGCATTGGAATAAGGGGAAGTGCGTGAGGCTTGGTTGCGGTCTGGGGCCTGGCGGACTGTGCAGACTCCTTAGTGTAGCAGTAGTTCCGGCGGTTACGTGTTGAGTACGCACGGCTTGACTTGTCTTGTACTTGTAGTTGTCTCTGCTTTCCCTATGCTGGTTTTGGTGAATCATGTCTCGCCATGTATGTCTCGCCTTGTAAAGAAGATTATTGTTAATTAATAAAGACTCTTGTTGTTGCATGTGTTTCAGGTTGTGAGTGACTTTAGTAGAGATAACCCTTGCTCACTCCAAGGTCCGGGAAAATTCAACAGTGGTCATGTTGAACACGACAATATTTATAATTTCATCAAGTCAACATGACAATATGGCTTGAGAACATGATGATATGACTTGTCAATACACAAATCCAATGAGTGACATGATTGATTCTTAACTCACATCCAATATGAGTAAGACCAACAAATTCTTTCCTACAACTTCTCCAAACGCTCTTATATGTGACCCTATAAGATCTTATCGCGTTGGTAGTGAGACTAACTTGTTAAATACTTCTAAATCACCTTGGAAACACAAACACTAGACACGGGAGACCTTTTTGAGGTTGACTGTCCTGATGATGTTGTGTGTTGAGTTGTTCTCCATGTATGTTCTTCATTTGTATTTTGAATTGTTTTACTTTTATTTTTTTTGTAGCTTCCTTTTGGAGAGTGTAGAGTTACATTTCGATACATGACTAGCTTTTTTTTCTGGTTTAACTCGATGAGCTTATGCAGCTCACAAGGAGGGTAGCTTCTGACCATGATGATGGTGCAGGCTTGTTCCGGTGGAGGGTCCTTCTCATGTCGTATTGGGAGAGCGATCTTTTTATTGGTAATTTTTTGATGACGACGGGGAACAATCTTCTTGTACTGGTGAAGAGCTTTATCATTCAAATGAATGGTTGCGATCGAAACGCAGACTTGCAGAGATGGTGAAGAGCTTCCTCATTTGAACTGATTGCTGTGGTTAGGAAGCGGACCCTCTATAATGGTTTAGAGCTTCCTCGTTCAAATTGATTGTGACCATGAGACTGGCATTCCCTGACAATGGCGTGAACCTACAATGACAGTGAAGAGATTTGTCGTTTGAACCGGTAGTTGCGGTTAGGGAGGGAACCACCTATAGTGGCCAAGAGATTTTTTGTTTGGCCGATGGACACCGTAAGGGGGGAAGGCCGTAACCGTGGCATGAATCTACTGTGATGGTGAAAAGCTTTCTCGTTTGAACTGATAGCACAGTCTTGGAGGTGGACCCACTATACCGATTAGAGTTTTTTTGCTTGAACTAATAGCGCGGACTTGGGTTCAGAACTACCATGTTGGTGAAGAGCTTTCATGTTCGAACGGATAGCGTGGTCTTGTGTGCGGGCCTACTATTCCCGTGAAAAGCTTTCTTGTTACAACTGATAATGCGGTCATGGCTCGAATCTTGTTGAGATAATATGAAATTAGAAGAAATTGCAATATGATTAAAACTAATTCAGATATATGATTGTCGGTGCATACTTGCAACTCTTTGTCATATGAAGGAAGTTTAAAAAATAGAAAAATAGAATGCAAGTAAGAGAGTGGGCACCTCTGCTCAGTTCCTGGCTTTTTTGATCAAGTATGTGCATTACATTTAAGTGTATTGGTGTGTTGTGATGTAGTTGTACTCCTTGGATAGACCATATTGAAGCCAAGATTCTGTCCTATTTTGTGTGTGCTTATTACAGATTACAGGAGTGTGCCGCTGTAACACCCTCTATCCGTCGCATAGCATATAGCAGTAGGTCCCGTCGGGGCCCGACGCCATATACCACAGACAGACCGGATGGTTACTCAATGGAAACCATCCAACCAATCTTTACGTCATACACAGAGCATTCTAGCGGAAGCAGTTTATAAGTTGCAATTTAAGAACTCAGCACTAAAGCATGAATGTCCACTAAACACCAAATAGGAATGTAGTACATACACAAGTACTGGCCTTAAGGCCTTACAAATGGTTTACTTCAATTTACATGTTTTCCATACCACGGCACGCATGCCGGTAATACATGAACAAAAGTAAGTAAACACTCCAATTAGGCCTTCGAGGGTCGGCTTCGCAATTTGGGCTTTAGCCCGCTATTGACCACTAGGTCCAGCAGCACCTGCAAGCAACAAACCACCGCACGGTGGCAAACAAAAGCAACGGTCAGCAATGCTGACCAAATTATAACGATCCCGCCCCGAACTCGGGGCGGCGATGCTCCTTCCCTGCATTTTATTAGCATAAGCGAGCAATATAGTATTGTCACAACATCACAGGCATAGGCACGCACGGACACACACCCCGTACACTCAGGGCACATTCTCGGTGATCACGGTCAAGTCCGTCGGCTCACCACCATTCCTTTGGACGGCCAAACAATGAGCAATTTGTCTTCCCGGCATGGGTCACGGTAATTGAAACCATAGACCGCCGAAGACCCTCATCTATGCCAACGACTCTAATCCAAATGACATAGAACGGGTACGGTTCCATCTAACACATGCTCACATCGCAACGTTAATTAAAAACATATGCGTAGGTCAAACTTCTCCCGAGTCCCGTTTCCGTCACACATTTCACATAACCCGGTTATGTTCAACTTGGCTCTCAGGCCTCCAAGTTGGCAAGATCACACATCCGCCCAATTTTCCGGGTGCACCTTAGGGTTAATCCGCAAGGCTCCCTGTTGCAATCTACCATGTAGAAAACCCGAAAAACAACCAATCGCACGAAATCTTCTCCGACATTTATGCAATGCAACATCACCGATCCAGACCAACATGTCCGGGTAGGCTTCACACATCATGTCTATGTCCGTTCTCGCTTACGGACTCTACACAACGGTGGCTATTCATGTCTACCCGAAGGAACGCCTCCAACCCATCGCAAACTCGCGAGAGCGGGCTTCCTTTTGCAAAAGATGTAGAGCTTCACATGCTCAAGTAGAGAATCGTTACCCTAGCGTTCTTCCTTGGCGCCATGGAAATGTAAGCGGATGAAAAGCACCGCACTCTCTTTACCTCCGTAGATCCGAAGTTGGCTCGTGATTTGGAGCTTCGAAGCTCCTCCAATGGCCGGATCTAAGCTTCTTCTTCTTCCTTTGCTCTCCTCTCTCTCTTGACTTAGAAAGAGAACCACTCAAAAGAAATGAGAGTTTCAAAGGTCCAATCCCGGGAATATCCCATCAAGAATAACCCCAGCCGTTGGATCCCAAATTAAAGAAACGAACGCCCTTGATTCAGGCCTGAAATGCTAAAACTGGGCCGAACACGGCCTGAGACACGCCCGTGTCCAGGGCCGTGTCCCTCATTCGCCGTCAAAATCGACGCGTCTGGAAAAACACACGGGCATCCGACACGCCCGTGTTCGACATGACACGCCCGTGTTCCACCTGACACGGCCGTGTGGTCGGCCGTGTGCCCCCATCGACACAGCCCCGAAAACAACCCGAGACTCACACGGGTATTGGACACGCCCGTGTCCTAGCCCGTGTCGAACACGCCTAGGCTCTAGGTCGTGTTCACGGTCTCGATACTTCGTCGAGCGAAGTTCGTCGACTGCCTGACACGGCCTTGGACACGCCCGTGTCCTAGGCCGTGTGCCTTATCTTGACACATCGTCGAGCGAAAATGTCGACACCCCGGGCCGATCGTCGACACGGGCTCGACACGCCCTGAGACACTCCCGTGTCTCAGGCCGTGTTCTCTGCTCGACGATCGTCGACTCCAAAATCGTCGACCTCTCGACCAAATCATGGAATCCAGCCTGACACGCCCTGGGACACGCCCGTGTCCCAGGCTGTGTGCCCCCTGCCAGATTCCAAATTTGGCCCAAAACGGCTCCCGTCGCTCTTTTGAGTTTCGGGGCGTTACAACTCTCCTCCTCTTAAAAGAATTTCGTCCACGAAATTACATAAAGGAAAGACAAATACCAAAAGCTTCAACCGATAGGCTGCTTCACCAACCCGCTCCAGAACCTCAAACGGCCCAAGGTATCTCGGGTTTAGCTTTTTCAATCGCCGCACCCGCGAGACACCCTTGAACGAACTCAAGGAATAACCAACAAAGTGGGCTGCATAAGAGCATTTCAAAGTAAAGCAAGTGAAGTTTAATCAAGAAAAGAAAAAAAAACGCGAACAAGATGACTCGACGGTTATAACAGCACGACAACCAATTTATTTACCAGTTCAATGGACTAAATAAAATTTGGGGTTAAGTCTTTAGGGACAACATGTCACAATTCCAGGAATAGAGGGGGAAAAATTAGGATTTCAGGACAAGTATCTGCACAATCGAAACATAATAAACTCAAACAAATGTAGAAAAATGACAAAAACTTAGAATCAAGAACAAGAGGGAGAGCAAGAATACCACTTGCCTCGTTTTTACCAGAAAAATTCTCTGAATCACCCCACGTCGCAGATCGGGGCAAAAGAAGACGCTAGGAGTCGAAATCTGAACGAAAATGGTCGAACTAGAGGTTAGGTCCGAAAAACCCTAACGAGAAATCTCAAAAAACGGGAAAGAAATTACCACGATGGCATAGCTCTCGACGAGAGCTTTCCAGATCTATGTTCAGATGAAGATTTCGAGGACCGGAGTACCGTCAGCGGCCACCGGAAAGTTCACGAAATCTCACGCTCCGCCATCACCGTCCTCACTTTTCTTCAGCTCTGGTTCGGTTCAGTGAAGAAGAAGAAAAAGTCTTAAATAAAGAGTGGGGCCAGTTCTAATTCTATATATATATATATATATATATATATATATATATATATATATAGGTATTTATGAAAAGTTTTGTCTAAAACGTACTATTTACGAGCGGGTGAGCGAAAGAACGAAATTAGGGGTTTAAAACGACTTCAAATCGAATAGTGGTCAACATAAAAGTTGTAGACCTCGTCGAGACGAACAAATTTCATGTTGACCAGTTTTTGATATGATGCCGTTTTGACCCTCAAAACGATGTCTTAACGTAAAACGAAACAGCCTACTCGAGTGGCAGCATACCTACTCGAGTAACAACATACCTACTCGAGTAACAACATACCTACTCGAGTAGTAGCATACCTACTCGAGTAGTAGCATAATATACTCGAGTAGAGGCTCATTACTCGAGTTAAAACATGAATTACTCGAGTAGAAGCAGCATATACTCGAGTAGCAGTGCACCACTCGAGTTATTGCAGATACAACGGAATTAGGGGTTCAAAACGGCTTCAAATCGAAAAGTGGTCAACATTAAAGTTGTAGATCTCGTTGAGACGAACAAATGTCATGTTGACCATGTTTTTATACAATGCCGTTTTGACCCTCAAAACAGCGCCCGAGTAAAATCTAAAACGGGCTAATCGAGTAGAACCATAGCTTCTCGAGAAGACTCAGTACGGAAGCCCAAACGAGCGCCGAATTAAACGAAACTTGCACCGAAAGCGAACACTAATGCTACAAATCTAACGGAGAAATCAAAACCAGAATCCGACGAGCCGTTCTTGAGATATAAACCCTCAAAGTCTAAGACAAACATAAATTCTTCAAAACTTTGGAAATTCGCTGAGGCTCGAATATAGCTCGGATCGCGACGAAACTTGACGAGCATGTCAAAAATTAATCAATTTAATTTCCCAATGCGAAATTTTTCATTTTCGACAAGGATTCGCGAATTTGGCCGACTCGATCGAATAGACGCGAAAACGCACTAACGGCGACGCGCCGTCAACTCCACGTTACGAAACGCCCCTTACGTCATTATGACGTTAACAAGAGAATTATATAATTGCCGAAAAATCAGGGGCGTTACAGTCACCCCTCCAAAAAGGAAGTCTCGTCCTGAAACTTGGAACACGAAACGAAACAAGCGTGCAGAGGAAGACACACGACAGAGGAATTCATTAAACAAGAATACTAACCAGGGAGACTAAGAGAACAGCTGAGGATGAGATTCTCTCATCGCAGATTCCAATTCCCAAGTTGCACCTCTTGCATCATAATTTCACCAGAGAACCTTAACCATTGGAATTATTTTCTTTCTTAGCACACGATCTTGCGTCTCCAGAATACGGACAGGTTCTTCAACATACGAGAGATTAGGCTGCAACTGGGGTACTGATTCAAGGACATGTCGATCACTACGGACACACTTTCGCAACTAGCTCACGTGAAACACGTCGTGAACACCAGGGAAAGAATCTGGCAATTCCAGTCTATAGGCAGAAACTCCAATGCGCTCTAGAATCTGAAAAGGTCCCACATACCTGGGATCTAGCTTATGGTTCCTTCCAAATCTTTTAACACCTGGCATCGGGGAGACCTTCAGAAACACCAAGTCCCCAACTGCAAACTCCAGATCAATTCTGCGCTGATTTGCATATCTCTCGCATCGCTCTTGAGCTATCCTCAGCTTTTCACGAATATGCATTACTGAAGTACTCATATCCTCCAGCGCTTCTGGTCCGAGCAATGGCTTCTCACCAACTTCTGCCCAAAACAGGGGAGTTCGACAACGCCTTCCATATAAAGCTTCAAAGGGCGCCATCTGCAAACTCTCCTCATAACTATTATTGTATGCAAACTCCATCAATCCGAGGCGTTTATCCCAAGCCCCACCATGGTCTAGAATATAACACCTAATCATATCCTCCAAGATTTGATTCACTCTCTCCGTCTGACCATTTGTCTGAGGATGATAGGCAGTAGAATACCTTAGGTCCGTACCTAGAGCTCCTTGCAAACTATGCCAGAAACGAGACATGAATCTGGAGTCTCGGTCTGACACAATACTCGTAGGTACACCATGCAGTCTGATAACTTCGTCCAGATAAAGCTCAGCTATCTTTTCCATGGAATAATTAATCTTAAAAGGCACAAAGTGGGCACACTTGGTTAGTCTGTCCATGATAACCCACACTACATCATGCCATCGGGGAGATCTCGGCAAACCAGTAATGAAATCCATGGATAAACTCTCCCATTTCCAAGTCGGTATATCTAAAGGCGTCAACTTACCACCCGACGTTCTATGATCAGCTTTGACACGCTGACAGGTATAACATTCGGATACAAATCTTGTGATGTCATTCTTCATGCCTGACCACCAAACAATCTGCTTCAGATCTCTATACATTTTCCTGGAGCCAGGATGATAAGCAACACTTGAACCATGCGCTTCACTGCATATTCTTGATCGGATGTCCCCAACAGCGGGAATACAGTATCTGCCACGGTACTTTAGGGTACCCACGTCATCAATCGAAAAGTCAGGTAATTCCCCTTTCTCAGTCCTACTGTGGAGGTGCTGTAAATCAAGATCATCTTTCTGATGTTGCCTAGTGAGAGTAATCCACGGAGGCTCAGCCACCTCTAAGCTACTCGATGAAGCGCTATTCCCTACGGTTATGTCCATGAGTAAAAACTCTTCAACAAGGGATTGCACCGAGAGGTTAAAGATATGTGCGGGCTTCCGGCTCAACGCATCTGCCACTACATTAGCCTTGCCGGGATGGTAAAGGATATCGACTTCATAGTCCGCAACATAGTCTAGCCATCGACGCTGGCGCAAATTCAACTCCTTCTGAGTGAAGACATATTTCAAACTTTTGTGGTCCGAATAAATCTTGCACGACACTCCATACAGAAGATGTCTCCACAACTTCAAGGCATAAATGACGGCAGCAAATTCTAGGTCGTGCGTAGGGTAATTCTTTTCATGCACCTTCAATTGTCTTGATCCATACGCAATCACTTTGTCGTCCTGCATCAACACACAACCGAGTCCAACTCGCGAGGCGTCTACATAAACAACATACTCTACTCCTTCCACCGGTAATGCCAATACTGGAGAAGAACACAATCTCCTCTTGAGCTCTTGGAAAGCTTCCTCACAGGCATCACTCCAAACAAAAGCTGCGCTCTTTTGCGTAAGCCTGGTCAACGGCGTAGAGAGAACAGAGAATCCTTCCACAAATCTTCTGTAGTAACCTGCCAACCCTAAGAAGCTCCTTATCTCCTTAGGCGATGTAGGTCTCTTCCAATCCAAGACCGCATCTATCTTTGCAGGGTCCACTGAGATACCATCCTTACTTACAATGTGTCCTAGGAATGACACCTGAGACAACCAGAACTCGCACTTGCTAAGCTTTGCATACAGCTTGTGCTCCCTCAGAGTAGACAAGACCAAGCGCAAGTGCAAGGCGTGCTCATTTGCATTTCTGGAATATACTAGGACATCGTCAATGAATACCACCACAAACTTATCCAGAAAATCCTTGAACACTCTGTTCATCATGTCCATAAAAGCTGACGGTGCGTTCGTTAAGCCAAACGACATCACCAGAAATTCAAAGTGACCATATCGAGAACGAAAAGCAGTCCGCGAAATGTCGGACTCCCGGATTCTTAACTGATGGTAACCTGAACGGAGGTCAATCTTCGAGAACACGGAGCGACCCCGTAACTGATCGAACAAATCATCGATCCTAGGCAACGAATATCTGTTCTTAATGATCACCTTGTTTAGTTCTCGATAATCAATTCATAGCCTCATCGTTCCATATTTTTTCTTCACAAAGAGCATTGGTGCACCCCAGGGGGAAGAACTGGGTCTAATAAAACCACACTGCAATAACTCATCCAGTTGAGTACGCAACTCCTCTAACTCACGCGACGCTATACGGTACGGTGCCTTTGCAATAGGGCGAGTGTCTGGCTCGAGGTCTATAACAAAATCTACCTCTCTCTCAGGAGGAAGTCCAGGAAGACTAACAGGAAAAACATCCGGAAACTCACGCACCACAGAAACGTCCTCAACCCGAGGCTCAACCGGTGCAGCTCCCAGAACAGAAACAGAGACAAGAAAAGAATCACAGCCAGACTCTAGAAATTTGCGAGCACGTACCGCAGAAATGATCGGAGATTCCTGACGCGGTAAACCATATACACTCATGGGCTGGCCATTGTCACCTTTGAAATCCAATCGCTTGTACTTGCACTGAATGACAGCATCATAGCTGGATAGCCAGTCCATGCCCAAAATTACGTCAAAGTCTACCAGATCTAGCACCTTCAGATCCGCAAAGGCTAAAAAACCACCTAGGAAGATGGGGCATTTTTGGATACCCTGACTTGACCTCACCAACTCTCCTGAAGGAAATTTGACAATTATGGAGGTGTCTAACTGGTCGAGAGTCCAGTGATGGCGGTCTACAAAACTCCTCGCCACAAAGGAGTGAGTAGCACCCGAATCAAACAAAACGTGCGCCCACTTATTCTTCACCTTAAATTCACCTAAACACATAGCGCGCACAACTAAAATGCGGAAACTATAAATCTACAAAAGAGATTACTAGCCGAGTTATAGACTAACCTGAGATCACTTGATTCGAAGATTGGGCTTCCTCCTTGGTCAGCACATTCAACTTTCCTTTTCCCTTGTCCGCGAGAGGCGGGGGCAGCGGCAGAGTCTGCAACGGAATTGCATGTAGCGCAGGCTGGCTCTGCAGGCAATTAGCCTTCATGTGTCATTTTTGGTCACAGAGAAAACAGGCTCCAGCCTTCTTGCGACAACGGGCCACATCATGCCCACTCCTCTGACAATAAGTGTTAAATTTTCTCAACGTGGTCAGCAAGATAGCCCAAACGCCAAATTAATATCTTCGGAACTACCCAGTTTGCACGCTGAACCTGCGGAAAACCCAAGGACTAGAGGTTGCACCCAACAAAACAATGGAAGCACAAGAAGGTCTTTTTATGCATTCACTTCTTTACAATCCGAGGCATACATAGCGAGACATGATTTCGCTAGTATTACAGCTGTAAACAGAAAGAACCAAAAAACAAGCCGGGCGGACAGCAACGGAGTCCGCCGAGACCGCGAGGTCGCCGAGACCGCCGAGACCGCTGAGCTCGCCCAAGCTATGCTGCAAACCGCCGAATACCACGGAGTCCGTCGAAGCCGCGAGGCCGCGCGGACACACCGTTATTCGCCTCCTGCTGAACCTGAACTGAGGAACTCCCCTACCCGCCTGAAGCCGGCAGACAGGTTATTGAAGCTGGCAAAGTTGAAACAGAACTGACAAGCCGCAGAGCGACCTCCTGCTGAGTCCGCAGAGACCGCACACTTCCAAGCACTTGACCGAAGTCACAGCCAAACTCCTGGCTCCTTGAAGTTATCCGCGTGACCTGCACACAGCAAACCGTCAGCCTGAAACAATCCGCGCGGACTGGCAAACACAGACCGCAGCACTTCGCACACCCCAACTTACTGTTCACTCATGTTACTTAGGTTTTGGTTGGTTACTGTAGATGTGCCAGGGGGTCCTATTTATAGGCAAGGTGAGGAGTGTGGTCACCGCCCAAGAGATAGCGACACCACCCTCAGTCCGCGCGAATACAACCACCGTCCGCCGCGTCTACATGGACTTAGCCGGACACCAAGGAAAACCGCCAAGAGCAAGGCAACCATTGACGAACCCTCTCCAGTCCGCCCAAGCTAAGCGGACAAGGCATCAGCCCACAAAGCTCCAACCACTGCAGGACAGCAACCCCCTTTAATGGCAGTCCGCACCAACCCGAGGCAGTCCGCAAGACTCACACCTCAATCCGCCACAAGTCCACGACCAAAGGCAGACAGCAACAGTCTGCCCGGTCACAGCGGACTTCGCGGATACGGCGGACACCATGAACTTGACACCAAGTGTGACCAAGTCCAAAACCATCAAGGGTCAGGGCGAGCATGGCGGGCACAAAGTCCCGTCCGTCAAACACCCTAGCACAGACCGCAACCAGTCCGCGAGCTCCTCGCACTTGTCCAACGCAGCAGCTTCCTCCCGGACTCCAAACACCAGTCCGCCAACCGGTCTCCACAGCAAGACCTACTGTGCCACCAGAACTTGACAAGGCCTCAGCCAAGCTCTAAGCCCAGTCCGCAACAGCCAATACCGCGGACACATCAGTCCGCAAGGCTTCCCGCGAACTCGAACCAACCCGCCAACAGCGCAAGCTTGCACCCACGGCCACTGAGCAAAGCACCAGTCCGCTAGCCTCTCTATCCGCAGATACCAGGCCGCACCAAACCGCGGACTCCATGCAACAATCCGCTCAGAACACAGCCGGCTTCCACCAAACTTTTCACCAGGCCGCAAACCTCAGTCCGCCCAGTCCGCCCAGTCCGCCAAAGCTGTCCGCCACAGGCCGCGCGGCCTGTCCCGTCACCCACTTCCACTTCACAAATTTCAACACTCCCCCTTGAAGTGAGAAGTGGTGACCAAGCCCAGCAAGCTGCGCAAGCGTTCAAAGGGCCCCTTCGACAGCGGCTTCGTGAAGATGTCAGCAAGATTATCTTCACTCCGAACATGACCGACCAGCAGAGATCCTTCCAACACCTTCTCCCTGATGAAATGGTGATCAATCTCTATATGCTTGGTCCTGGCGTGACACACTGGATTGTTAACCAGTTTGAGAGCACTCTCATTGTCACCCCGGAGTAAAGTAGACCCTTGCACTTCTTCATGAACATCCTCTATAAGTCTCCTCAACCAAACGGCTTCCCGAGCAGCCAAGGCCGAAGCCTTATACTCCGCCTCCATGGTTGAAACCGACACCGAGTCCTGCTTCTTGCTACACCACGAGATGCTAGCTGAACCGCAAGTGAACACATAACCTGAAGTAGACCTTCGATCATCTGAATCACCGTCATAGTCAGCATCCGTGTACCCGAGCAACGCAAACTCTGCGTCCCTTCTATAGAGGAGTCCCATCTCAGAAGTCACCTTGACATACTTCAGAATCCCCTTTACCTCCAACAAATGAGATTTCCTTGGTTCAGCCATATATCGACTTACTCGGCCAACAACATAGGCTATATCCGGCCTTGTAATTGTCAGATAGATCAAGCTCCCAACAAGAGCCCTGAACACCAAGGGATCATTAAGAACCCTTCCCTCATCTCGTCGAAGTTTTAGCCCAGGTTCCAGTGGAGTAGAGCACTTCTTCCCTTCGCCCATGCCAAACCGCTTCACAATACGATCAGCATACCCTTTCTGGCTAATGAGAATCCCGCACTCCTTCCTCTCCACTTCCAGACCAAGAAAGTGATGCAACTCTTCCAGGTCTTTCATCTCGAAGCGTATAGCAAGCTCAGCCCTGAGCCTTGCTACTTCCTCCTCCGAATTCCCTGTGATGATCATGTCATCCACATACAGTAGGACCAAGATCTTAGCTCTCCCTTCTTCTTGACGAACAAGCTAGAATCCGAGTTAGAAGCAAAGTATCCACAGAATTGCAGGTACTCTGCAATCTTCCCATACCACGCTCTAGGAGCTTGCTTCAACCCGTAGAGAGCCTTCCTGAGTTTGCAAACATAGTCCGGATGCTTTTCAGAGACAAAACCAAGCGGCTGATCCATGAAGATGTCCTTGTCAATCTCTCCGTAAAGAAAAGCATCCTTCACATCGAGTTGCCACAACCTCCATCCCTTGCTAGCAGCCAAGGCGATCACCACTCTTACAGATGTCATCTTCGCAACTGGACTAAATGCCTCCTCATAGTCTTCTCCATACTGTTGTGAGAATCCTCTAGCGACCAGGCGAGCCTTGAAACGATCAATGCTCCCATCAGCCTTCTTCTTCAACTTATACACCCACTTGCAAGTCACCGGAGTAATGCCATCAACCTTGGGCACAAGGTCCCAGGTTTCATTCTTCTTCAGAGCATCAATCTCTTCTTTCATGGCACCTTCCCACTCCTTCACTCCAGTGACCTCGTTGAAGCTTGCAGGCTCTCGCTCATCCAGAGGACCTGCAAAGAAGCAGGAGACAAAGCTCACTGCATTCCCATCACAGTACCGAGCCGGTGGCTTAACCACCCTCTTCGATCTCCGAAGACATGGCTCCTTGCTCACGGCTTCCGTTGCTTCTTCAGGCTCCACTCCTACCTGGGGCAAGCATTGAGCAGTGCTCCCCCTGCTTCCTGAGCCAGAAGGCTCAGCCTCGGAGTTCGAAGCAACAGGAGCTGCTGGTGAAACAGCAAGCTCCTCTTCCAAGCCATCAGCAGCCTCCACCGGTGCTTCCTCAACCTTGCTACTTCCGGTAAGCTCCACCGAGCCACCTCCATATGACGTCAGCTCGTCAAATACAACGTCTCTTGACACCACGAACTTCTTCGTCACAGGGTCCATGCATTTCCATCCCTTCTTCCGCTCATCATAGCCAACAAAGACAAGTTTCCTTGCCTTCGCATCCAGCTTTGTCCGTGAAGCATCCGGGACATGCACATAGCAAGTTGAACCGAACACCCTAAGGTGTCCCACACTCGGCTTCTCCTTCAGCAACAGCTCAACAGGAGTCTTCATGTTGATAGGGCTGAGTGGCATCCGGTTGATAACATAAGCAGCACAAGACATTCCCTCCGCCCAAAAGGACCTTGGGATATCTTTCGCATGAAGCCAGCATTTGCAGGTTTCCGTCAAATGATGGATCTTCCGCTCCGCTACCCCATTTTGTTGTGGAGTGTGGGCACAAGTAAGCTCCCGTTGGATCCCGTGCTTCCTGCAGAAGTTAGAAAACTCGGAGGAGACAAACTCTCCCCCGTTATCAGTTCTAAGCTTCTTAACCCGCAAGCCAAGCCGGCCTTCTACCAACTCCTTGAACTCCACAAACAAACGGAAGGCTTCCGACTTCTCCTTTAAGAAGTACACCCAAGTATACCTTGAGTAGTCATCAACCAAGACAAGCATGTATCTGCTTCCACCAAGGCTGGCAGTAATCGTCGGTCCCATCAAGTAGCCATGAATGCACTCCAATGGCTTCTTGCTCCTTGTTTGTGATTTATCAAATGGAAGGCGATGTGCCTTTCCATATTGACAGCCCGCACAAACATGCCCATCACCAAAGGAGGACAACTTCGGCAACCCCCTCACCAAACTTCTACATGCCATCGCCTTCAGCTTGTCCATGCCAACATGCCCCAGCCTCTCATGCCAGATAGCCGCACTATCATTGGCCCTCATTCTATCAACATAAGCACTGGTGGAAAGAACAAACAAGTTCTTCACCCTCCTCCCAACATGAGCAACATCAGCCTTCACCGCTGATACGTTGCGAAGGAACCTCACGTCTGTTGGCCCAAACAGAACGTGATACCCAGCGTCCACTGCGTTGGTCACCGAGAAGAGGTTCTTCTTCATGCCCGGCATGTGATACACACTCCTTAACGTGAGTGTCCCCTGATCACTACCCAAAGACACGACCCCCTCCTTCTCTACTGCATAAACAGTATTATCAGCAGTGATAATAGCTTCATTACCTGAGTAAGCCTACATGGAGGTGAACTTCGATTTGTCTCCGGTGAGGTGATGACCACACCCGGAGTCGATGATCCACTCGCTGTCGAAGTCCTCAGCAGAAAAGGCCCGGACACAAGTGCCCGTCAAGAAAGCTCCTCCCCATTCTGCTTCTTCACTTCTCGAGCACGCTTCCTCCTTTCCCGCAGCATACCCAGGCTGCAGTTTGACCTTGCAGTCCCGCTTGAAGTGCCCTCGCTGATGACACTGGTCGCACTTCAAGTTCTTCTTCCAGTCCTTAGGAGCATTGCTCCTCTCCGGCGGATACGAAGTTGAAGTCTCCTTCTCACCAGCGGCCTGCACCTTCTTCTTCTTCTTCCCTTCCCATCCCTTCTTCTTGCCTGAGAAGAGGGCCTCGCTGCCTTCCTGATTCAAGTTCATTCCAGCCATCTGCCTTGCTAAGCTCTCCTGCGAGGCAAGCAGATTCTCCAGCTCCAGCAGAGACGGCTGAGTAGCCCACCCTTGAACAGATGTAACAAAGGCCACATACTCCTTCCGCAAGCCGCGGATAATGTGCCTCTTCATCTTTGCCTCAGAGATAGGCTCATCAGGATCCAGTGCCGACAGCTCAGCACACAAGCTCTTCATCTTTAAGAAGTATTTGGAGATGGAAAGGTCTCCCTGAGTTGCCCTGGCCAACTCATTCTCCAGGAACTGCAGCCGCGCCACATTCTTCCTATTGAACAACTCATCAATGGTTGTCCAAATATCAGCAGCCGACTCACACCCAATGATGTGATCAAACAGTTCCGGAGAGACAGCTCTCTTCAGAACGAACTCTGCCTTAGCATTTGTTCTTCTCCAGAGCCTCACCTGCTCAGCAGTACCGAAAGCAGCAGTAACTTCCTGTCTGTCGTCTCCACCGACGACTTCCCACAGCTCCTCTCCCAGAAGATAACTCTTCATGCACGACTTCCACTTCTTGTAGTTAGTCGGCGTTAAGAGTTCAATGCCCAGACCTCTTGCTAAGCTTCCTTCCATTGCAACCACCTGTTGGTACCCTTTCAGAAGCTCCGAGCAACAACACAGGTTGATCACCACTCAGTCACTGAGTAACAACACTGGCTGACTTCCGCTCACGCAACTGAACCTCAGCAACCTCAGAAACCTGCCTCTGATACCATGTTAAATTTTCTCAATGTGGTCAGCAAGATAGCCCAAACGCCAAATTAATATCTTCGGAACTACCCAGTTCGCACGCTGAACCTGCGGAAAACCCAAGGACTAGAGGTTGCACCCAACAAAACAATGGAAGCACAAGAAGGTCTTTTTATGCATTCACTTCTTTACAATCCGAGGCATACATAGCGAGACATGATTTCGCTAGTATTACAGCTGTAAACAGAAAGAACCAAAAAACAAGCCGGGCGGACAGCAACGGAGTCCGCCGAGACCGCGAGGTCGCCGAGACCGCCGAGACCGCTGAGCTCGCCCAAGCTATGTTGCAAACCGCCGAATACCACGGAGTCCGCCGAAGCCGCGAGGCCGCGCGGACACACCGTTATTCGCCTCCTGCTGAACCTGAACTGAGGAACTCCCCTACCCGCCTGAAGCCGGCGGACAGGTTATTGAAGCTGGCAAAGTTGAAACAGAACTGACAAGCCGCAGAGCGACCTCCTGCTGAGTCCGCAGAGACCGCACACTTCCAAGCACTTGACCGAAGTCACAGCCAAACTCCTGGCTCCTTGAAGTTATCCGCGCGACCTGCACACAGCAAACCGTCAGCCTGAAACAATCCGCGCGGACTGGCAAACACAGACCGCAGCACTTCGCACACCCCAACTTACTGTTCACTCAAGTTACTTAGGTTTTGGTTGGTTACTGTAGATGTGTCAGGGGGGTCCTATTTATAGGCAAGGTGAGGAGTGTGGTCACCGCCCAAGAGATAGCGACACCACCCTCAGTCCGCGCGAATACAACCACCGTCCGCCGCGTCCGCATGGACTTAGCCGGACACCAAGGAAAACCGCCAGGAGCAAGGCAACCATTGACGAACCCTCTCCAGTCCGCCCAAGCTAAGCGGACAAGGCATCAGCCCGGAAAGCTCCAACCACTGTAGGACAGCAACCCCCTTCAATGGCAGTCCGCACCAACCCGAGGCAGTCCGCAAGACTCACACCTCAATCCGCCACAAGTCCACGACCAAAGGCAGACAACAACAGTCCGCCCAGTCACAGCGGACTTCGCGGATACGGCGGACACCATGAACTTGACACCAAGTGTGACCAAGTCCAAAACCATCAAGGGTCAGGGCGAGCATGGCGGACACAAAGTCCCGTCCGTCAAACACCCTAGCACAGACCGCAACCAGTCCGCGAGCTCCTCGCACTTGTCCAACGCAGCAGCTTCCTCCCGGACTCCAAACACCAGTCCGCCAACCGGTCTCCACAGCAAGACCTGCTGTGCCACCAGAACTTGACAAGGCCTCAGCCAAGCTCTAAGCCCAGTCCGCAACAGCCAATACCACGGACACATCAGTCCGCAAGGCTTCCCGCGAACTCGAACCAACCCGCCAACAGCGCAAGCTTGCACCCGCGGCCATTGAGCAAAGCACCAGTCCGCTAGCCTCTCTATCCGCAGATACCAGGCCGCACCAAACCGCGGACTCCATGCAACAATCCGCTCAGAACACAGCCGGCTTCCACCAGACTTTTCACCAGGCCGCAAACCTCAGTCCGCCCAGTCCGCCCAGTCCGCCAAAGCTGTCCGCCACAGGCCGCGCGGCCTGTCCCGTCACCCACTTCCACTTCACAAATTTCAACAATAAGAACAGACAGGACCCCCCTTAGGAGCATCCTGGATCGCATGCACCTGAGACAGCTTTTGCGCATCCAATATCTTAAAGCACTTATCGAAAGGGTGCCCCGGCTTACCACAGAAGCTACATGCCTCTCTTCTATCCTTCTTTACTACAGGGCCAGATGCCTAGCACTTCCTCCATCGTCAGATTTCCTCTTGTCCTTCTTTGCAAATGATCCCTGATTCTTCGCATTTTCAATCGCCTCAACCTTTATGGCAGCTTCGACTACTTCTGCAAAGCTCTCAGACTTGTATGCGCTAACCAACTGCTGGATGTCATACCTCAGACCACCCAGAAAACGCTTCACTCTTCCTTCTTCAGATGCTATCAGATCTGGGGCGAAACGACTGAGCTTGCCAAACTCGACCTCGTACTCAGCAACAGTGAGTTGCCTTTGCTTCAGGTGTAAGAAGTTATTCATTAGGCGGTCTCGCTCGACCGATGGTAGGAACTTCTTCAGTAACATACTCTTGAACGATTGCCACGAGCACCCATCAGAAAGGATCTCTTTTTCTCTGATCCACCAACTCTTCGTAAGACCCTTGAGCTGATATGCCGCAATCATCACCTTTTGATCGGGAGAAACGCCAGAGTAGGAAAACATTTCTTCCATGGCAATAATCCAGTCATCCAATGCCATGAAGTCTGCCCTACCGTCATAAGAAGGAGGTCCTAATCGCTGGAAGTGAGAAATGAAATTCATCTCAGGCGGCAACGCGACTGGGGGAACTAGAGCAGCAGGGGGAGTAGCAATAGCTTGGTCCACAGCAGGACCCTGCGCTCTAGTCTGCTGCCCGGAGATGACAGCCAACAACGATTGCACCTGGGACTGCATGTCCACCATCTGCCTTGCTAGGGTCTCATTACTTTGCCTCAGCGCTTCGATCACCACTTCGCTCTAGGAACCAGAAGACTCACCCTCTGACTGGGGAGTCGACCTCGTCGCAACGCGCTTAGGCGGCATTCTACAGAACAAAAGGATATCTAATCAAACCTTGCCTAAGACATCACAAACTGGGAAGATATTGCCTTAGCAAACTGTTTCGGGTTCATATTTTATCAATACGAACATAAGACTTATCAAGGACCTAACTTACGACACTAAAGCTAGAAAACTCAAATACCCTGACTCAGATCAGATCAGGAACGAACAGATACTTTCTCTTGCTGTTACCTTACTCTAGGAAATAATAAAATGATGTTATGCTTCTAACTCGTGCCTATAATATGAATGCATGAATGTTTAAATTTCATCTCAAATCATGGGTGTACATATTTCATCGTGCAGATCTTTAACTTGGCACGTGTGCTTATGCAATGATATGTTATGTATGCAGTGCTATGCATTCTAAAAAGGCCTTAATGCATGTTATGAGCGGCGTACACATACAATGTTATGCATCCCATACTACATAATATTGTATGTAATGAAGAAAAGTAAACGTGCTAATGGGCATCCATGTGATGATGGTTATGCATCCCATACTACATAACCGTCACATCTTGCCACCTATGGTGAATCCATATACAGACACATATTATGCATCCTATACTACATAATATGCCCCATATACTTCTTATAATGCTATGAGTGTAGTGTTCGTGCTTCCATCAAGATCTACTGATGACATATTGGTGTGTGTATGCAATGAAATGATACGGTTAGAGTTTTGCTTAAGAGAAAGTTGTTCGACTAACTTGCCAAACCAATCACCCTCTTGCAAAACCTCCCTCTGATACCAACTGTCACGACCCGTATTTTTTCCGTATTCAAAAATACGTCAGAGTAGAGAAACTACGCACCGTGATGCCACGCCATGCAGGGGACAACTGCAGACGTTTAGGCAACCCGTCCTCACATTTACTTCAAGTAAAAGGTTTATAACTTTTAGTTAAAAACAATGCATATAAATTAATAGTGTTAATGACCGTGTCCCTCGGTCGGGTGGACTACTGTCCATAGGTGAGAAAATATACATCTTTTACGCGGCGGAAAGTATTGAGTTAGCTCATTTGTTATCCTACGTGGGAGTGAGGGTCCAGTATCATGAAATGATGATGTGACTTCTACATTTACTAGAGATATATAGAAATCTTTTGTACGCTAAAAAGTAGTAGATTTAGTAGTTGAAGTCATGCCATGTCAATATTCCGGAAATGTAGTTTTGTATACTTTAAAATAACTAAATGCATCCTAACATAAATCTTTCCCAGAGAGCAAGAACAATCAGGTAATAAGTAGCAGCAGTAACAACAGCAAGTAGTCCATCACAGAAAAGTCAAAGTCTATGGGTGTCAACAACTGACACGAACCCATAGTAAAATCTGACAAGTCTAAAAAAGACAACTACCTCAAGCTCAGAGGTGGAATCAAACGGCCGCAGAAACCAGCAGCACCAGAAGCCCAACGTTGTCAGCTAAACCTGCTACAACTCTGATCCTGAGGCAATCAAAAAAAGAACACCTCAGAAGCAAATTATAAGTAGTACAAGAGTAAAAGCAGACTACACAAACCTCCAAGTGAAAGAAAATGAAAAGTGACTCCAACAAAATGGTCAGCAGAGTAAAAGTAAACAACAGTAAAACTAGTCGAGCAAGAAGGGCTAAACACATTAGCAAGACAGAACAAGTACCAGCAACAGAAGTTCAATCTTTCATTAACAATTACTATGCCGAGGGAGAAACCCCAACGCGCATAGTCTATCTGAGCATTTAGCACTATACCGAGGGAGGACCCCAATGCGCACAGTCCACTTGAGTATCAAACACTATGCCGAGGGAGGACCCCAACGCGCACAGTTCATCTGAGCATAAGGCACTATGCCGAGGGAGGACCCCAACGCGCACAGTCCATCTGTGTTTCTTTAGTTACATAATTATACAAGCAGTGTTCATTTCTTTTTATTCATCATGAACTCAAGGAATAGCCAACAAAGTGGGCTGCATAAGAGCATTTCAAAGTAAAACAAGTGAAGTTTAATCAAGAAAAGAAAAAAAAACGCGAACAAGATGATTCGACGGTTATAACAGCACGACAACCAATTTATTTACCAGTTCAATGGACTAAATAAAATTTGGGGTTAAGGCTTTAGGGACAACATGTCACAATTCCAGAAATAGAGGGGGAAAAATTAGGATTTCAGGACAAGTATCTCCACAATCGAAACATAATAAACTCAAACAAATGTAGAAAAATGGCAAAAACTTAGAATCAAGACAAGAGGGAGAGCAAGAATACCACTTGCCTCGTTTTTACCGGAAAAATTCTCCGAATCACCCCACGTCGCAGATCGGGGCAAAAGAAGACGCTAGGAGTCGAAATCTGAACGAAAATGGCCGAAATAGAGGTTAGGGCCGAAAAATCCTAACGAGAAATCTCAAAAAACGGGAAAGAAATTACAACGATGGCGTAGCTCTCGGCGAGAGCTTTGCAGATCTATGTTCGGATGAAAATTTCGAGCACCAGAGTAGCGTCAGCGGCCACCGGAAAGTTCACAAAATCTCACGCTCCGCCATCACCTTCCTCACTTTTCTTCAGCTCTGGTTCGGTTCAGTGAAGAAGAAGAAGAAGTCCTAAATAAAGAGTGGAGCCAGTTCTAATTCTAAGTATATATATATAGGTATTTATGAAAAGTTTTGTCTAAAAACGTACTATTTACGAGCGGGTGAGAGAAAATACGAAATTAGGGGTTTAAAACGACTTCAAATTGAAAAGTGGTCAACAAAGTTGTAGATCTCGTCGAGACGAACAAATTGCATGTTGACCATTTTTTGATACGACGCGGTTTTGACCATCAAAACGATGTCTGAACGTAAAACAAAACAGCCTTCTCGAGTGGCAGCATACCTACTCGAATAACAGCATACCTACTCGAGTAACAGCATACCTACTCGAGTAGTAGCATACCTACTCGAGTAGTAGCATAATATACTCGAGTAGAGGCTCATTACTCGAGTTAAAACATGAATTACTCGAGTAGAAGCAGCATATACTCGAGTAGCAGCGCACCACTCGAGTTATTGCAGAGACAACAAAATTAGGGGTTCAAAACGGCTTCAAATCGAGAAGTGGTCAACATGAAAGTTGTAGATCTCGTCGAGACGAACAAAGTTCATGTTGACCATGGTTTGATACAACACCGTTTTGACCCTCAAAATGGCGCCCGAGTAAAATCTAAAACGGGCTAATCGAGTAGAACCATAGCTTCTCGAGAATACTCAGTACGGAAGCCCAAACGAGCGCCGAATTAAACGAAACTTGCACCGAAGGTGAACACTAATGCTACAAATCTAACGGCGAAATCAAAACCAGAATCCGACGAGCCGTTCTTGAGATATAAACCCTCAAAGTCTAAGACGAACATAAATTCTTCAAAACTTTGGAAATTCGCCGAGGCTCGAATATCGCTTGGATCACGACGAAACTTGACGAGCATGTAAAAAATTAATCAATTTAATTTCCCAATACGAAATTTTTCATTTTCGACAAGGATTCGTGAATTTGGCCGACTCGATCGAATAGACGCGAAAACGCACTAACGGCGACGCGCCGTCAACTCCACGTTACGAAACGCCCCTTACGTCATTATGACGTTAACAAGAGAATTATATAATTGCCGGAAAATCAGAGGCGTTACAACTAAGATGTCATTGAAATAGACGACCACAAACCTCCCCATGAAAGGCTGAAAGACATGTGTCATCATCCGGGAGAAAGTACTGGGGGCATTGGATAGCCCAAAGGGCATCACAAGCCACTCGTATAACCCATCCATTCACTTGAACGCAGTCTTCCATTCGTCCCCCTCACGGATCCTGATCTGGTGATAACCATACCACAAATCTAACTTTGAAAAAAATGGTAGCGCCAGATAAGACATCTAGGAGGTCATCTAATCGCGGAATAGGAAATCTATATTTCATGGTAATCTTGTTGATAGCACGGCTATCAACACACATTCTCCACGTACCATCCTTTGTAGGAGCAAGAAGGGAAGGTACCACACATGGACTCATACTAGTCCTAATGAACCCCTTTTTCATCAAATCCTCGATCTGAGTCTGTAACTCTTTATGGGTGGCAGGATGAAGCCTATAGTGGGGTTGGTTCGGCAAAGAGGAACCAGGGATAAGGTCTATCGCATGTTGTATATTCCTCAGCGGTGGTAACACCGAAGGCAGCTCATCCGGGTACACGTCCTTATATTCGTCCAACAATACCCGTAACTCTTTAGGAAAATCGTCCAATTCTCTCGAATCCCCATTTGCACTCATAAGAACTAGTACGTACATCATCCCGTCAAGAAAGGGATCCTTCAAAAATTCTTTTTTACCCACTAGATTCAACGTCTTCCTCTCGACCGGAACAGTGGTGTCCTTAGCTAAAGCTACCGGTTCCTTCGGGACGGTCAGCCTCAACGTAATTACCTTACCATTACATTTAAATTCGTACATGTTGGATCTCCCAAAGTGTGTCACGTCGCGGTCATAAAGCCAATGGCGGCCCAACAACACATGGTAGGCATCCATAGGAAGGACATCACACCACACCTCGTCAGTGTACGATTTGATCGAGAGGGGTACAAGGCATCGCTTGGTGACCGGTACAGTAACCTTATTAATCCAAGCTACTTGGTAGGGAGTCGGGTGGGGTTGCGTAGTCAAGTGCATACGTGCAACAACATTCTCAGAGATGACGTTCACATAACTGCCACTATCAATGATCAACTTGCACAACTTCTCGCCACTCTTAAAGATCAGGGAAAATATACTCGTCCTCTTCCAGTCATCTAACGGATGGGGAGTGGTCAAGATACAACACATCACCATAAGGGGGTGATCGTCCTGTAAATCACTTGGGACCCCTTCTGGGTCACTCTCCTCAGCAGCCTCATATACGTAATCAGCAAGGTCGGTAGTCGACTCTAATAGGGCTATGGCTTTGGTCTTCGTTGGGCATTAAAAGGCGTAGTGGCCTTGAATGCTGCAGGAGTAACATGTAGCATTAGACTTGCTAACTTTCCCGATGGGGATACGCTCACTTGCAGGGTTCTTAGCGTTCCTAGCAGTGATCATGACAGACTTGGACTCGGTAGACCGAAACTTCCCTTTGTCCAGATATGTGGAGGAAGATGCTCCAGCTGTGGACTTTCCCTTCGCATGGGAATAACGGGAGTGAGCCTTAGAGGCTAAGTGCTTTTCGATGTCGAGGGTGGCATTGAACGTCGTGTTCAGATCCGTATGACCATATCGTAAGAGCTTCCGCTGAATATCGAGATGAAGCCCCTTACGAAATCTGGATAGGGTGACCTCGGGGATCTCCCTCAGATCACAACGCACCATACAGTCTTTCAGTTTTCCCATATACTCGAGTTTGAGCCCTGTCGCAGAGTGGCAAGCTCGTCGAACATCTTTGTCCGATGGTACGCGGGAACGTACTGATCGGTCAACAGGTTCTTCATCACGGCCCATCCAATAAGTGGGACCCCGTTCCTGGTTCCTAGCCTATGCGCTTAATTCAGCCAATAAGTTTTGGCGCGTCCCGTTAGCTTCATCCAGGCAACTTGAACCTTTTGATGGTCCGTAAGGGTGTGCCAATCGAAGTAGCACTCCATATCCACCATCCAAGGAAGATCTGGGGATCTCCCATACCATCATAAGTGGCGGCGCCGATCTTAATGGCCCTAGTAATATCGAAAGCACGATCGTGGCGGTGTTCTCGAGGGGGCACTCGGGGAGAGTCCTCATCGGAATCTGAATCAGGAGTTTGTTGGCGCCGGTTGGGCTGCTCAATAATAATGGGTGGCGGGGGTGGCCTTGCTTGATTTTGTAGGATCTGTGCTAACATGTTCCTAAGCTCCGTCATTTCGTTACGTAGCCCTGCTATGGCCTCGATGTTGGGATCCCCACGCTCACTCGCAGCCATCCTAGACGTAGATGGTGTCGTGTATTCCGATCCTAGCCTAGTGTGCATTCAGGTTTAGAAAAATCTTGGGAAGATGATTTTTCCTAGGGCAGAAGATATATTGGAAATAGGATACTTTTATAGATTCTCGATGTGAGGAACACGTGTATCGTTAAAATTTTTTTTTTTTGAAATTTCGCTGAAAAATAAAGATTTTAGCCCACTATTGGCAGACCACTGAAAATAATTTTTTTGTTTTTCTAAAGATTAGATTGACCAACCAGGAATGCAGCGAGGATGTTTGCAACGTGGGAGTTGAAACAACCGCCTCTGATACCAAATTAGTGTAGGGGAGACCGTGATACGTGCTCGACTACACTAACGGAAACTATCGTCACAAAGCATAAAAGCAAGATAGGAGGGCTCCGACCAAAAGCGAATGAAAAGGGGGTCGGGTTGGCTCCCAAATCCGAATGATAAAATCAATATAGAAGATTCCAGCCAGACTCGATATAACGTCCTTAAGACCTACCTCTCCAACAAGCACACAACTCACCGCACCTACACAAGCATCTATTGTAACAACTTGAGCCGTTTCAAACGCAGCAATAATTTATTTCGGAACAACAGCAAACTTCAAATGCCGGTCGAGTTCCAGTTGAGATTAATTCCCTTGTTGACACAAAGTGTTCCAATCTTGGAGAGCAAGTCAAGGCTAGGCCAAGTCTAGCTCCCACAATGGATCTTCCCAATCCGGAATACAAGAGATTCAATAACAACGAAGTCGGATTAGATTTTGCAAGCGATGTATTTTAAAATCACGGAAAAGACGGTTCGCAAAAGCCTCAACAAATTCAAAGCAAGAATCACTAAAGATGAAGAGATTACCCAACCAAGAACATCAATCACACAAGATAGGCGGGAGATTCACTCTCTCCACGGAACCACCATCGTCACACCGAATGGGGCTGCAATCCTTCTTCCTAGGAGTCACACCGAAGGAAGCCACGCCGGTGTCGCACCAAAGAGGGGAGGAAGCAAGCAAGGGGGGAGGCTTCACACCACAAGGCCGGCGGCTTGGAGTCTCTCCTTGGCCGAATTTTTCCTAGGGAGTTTCTTTGGATTCAAATTCTTCTTCTTCTCTATTAATTCTCATTAAAAGGTCTCCTTATATTGGAGTTACAAGCACATAGGAGTTACAAACACATAGGAGTTACAACAAGCCCTTAACCATCCATGATGGAGATGTAATCTCATCCATCCGTATGGTTAAGTACACACCACAAACTATGAAATGTCCAAAAATAAAAATTACATAACATTTATGAATATAAAATTATCATCCAAACATGGAATAATTTTATATTCATCAATATAAAATAAAAGTGCATGAAATAACGTAATTAATTATTCACGGCGGATTTGGCACGCTGCGGGCAGAGGTTATAATGCGGTCTTCCTTCAGCATCATCACGACACCTAAGATCTTTGTGTCGTTGTGCCTCGGCAACCGGTCATCATCAAGTAGTGGCGGAGGGGCCGCGTCATCAAATATAACACTGAAGACCATTTGCTGGAGGCTGTAAAGAAGAAGTTAGGGCTGAATCTCCTCAGCCCAGGATAGAAAGAAGAAGGAGAACTATTATCTGTTAGTTACTTCCAGCACAAGCCAAAGAAAGATCTATATCCTTGTTGCTGTGAAGAAGTTGAGCTGAGAATTCTTCAGCTCAGGTAGCAGCAAGCTTTGTTGCAGTCACTTCACAGATCCAGCAGAAAAAATCCCTAGTACTGTGAAGAAGAAGTTAGGACTGAGTGTATATTAGTTGAAGTCAAGGTAGACTCAGGAAATATATTCCTGGAGTCAAAGTTGGGCTGAGTATTTCTCAGTCAAGGTAGATTGGTACAGAGAAATTTGTCTAGTGTTCAATCAAGACTCACCAACCCACTTCCACCTTGTAGGATCATATTGGATCTGAGTGGCAGGAGAAAATTTGCTCTAAGGTAGGATTCTGTGGAGAATCTGAGATGTAAGACTTAATTTCAAGTCTAAGGTAGGTGAGTCATTGTCACTGAGTTGTAGGGCACTTGTTTCTGAGGTAAGATCTGAGTGCAGATCTAAGTGTAGGGCCTTTGTTCCTGAGATTATAGGTGAGTCATTCTCACCGAGTTGTAGGACACTTGTGACTGAGGTTGGATCTGGGTGCAGATCTGAGTGTATGTCCTTTGTGCCTGAGATTGTAGCTGAGTCATTCTCTATGAGTTGTAGGATCCATTGTGTATCTGAGGTAAGGCCGTTCTTACAACATGAGTGTCGGGCCTTTGGCCTGAGGTAGGTGGCCTGCTGACCACTGAGTTGTAGGACCTTGAGGCTTTGCTATAAGTCTTGGAGGAGATTGAGAGATCCTAAGGGATCTAAGGCGTAAGCTCCTTATAGCAGTAGTTTTGGAGAAGTGCCTAGTCCAACAAGATAGTTGGATATGATGGAGGGAAAGTAGATGTACCCTTGTTAGGGGAACCACTATAAATCTTGTGTGCTTTGTTTGTTTTCTCTGTGTTGGCTTTATTGCAGCTTGTATGTCTTGAAAGCAGAATATAATCAACTAATAAAGCATCCAACTAAAAGAAAATAAAAGATATTCACTAAGGACTAAGAAACCTATTCACCCCCCCCCCCCTCTAGGTGATTTAGCTTTCCTTGAAATCAAAAACTTTCAAGTGATATCAAAGGGAGGATGCTCAAAAAGGACATAAAAGTCGGAGTAGACCTCAAAGGATAGCTAAAAAGGTTTAAAGTTATGTGTTCAAAAGTGAACCATAAGGTGTGCAGATCAATGAAGCTCAAATCTGCATAAAGGATAAGAACAACATTGGATTGTTAGCAGCACTTGCAGAAGACAAAGTCTATTCAAATACAAGAGCAAAAAAATTAGAGCCCCTCTGTCACATTTAAATAGTGACTCAGAGGTGGAAGAAGATGAGGAAGGTAAAGCAGATGCTATGGGCTGATAGCTACACCAGAAGAAGAATTCTGCTAGGATCAGCCTAGAAAAAATCAGGTATATTACCCACCTAGCTCATTCTCTGAGTCAGGATATGAATCCTACTCAGATTATGATGGATCCTCATCTATTGATGATGAGAGTCCTCTTTCAGAAGATGATATCAATCAATTGATTGAAAATCATGGTGTGCTCCTGAAGGCTTTTAAGAAGAACAAGACGGTTGTTAAGAAACAAGCAAAGGAAATTGCCTCCCTACAACTGGCTGCTTCCCAGCTAGATGAGACTTCATCTTGGCTATGTCTAAATGAGAGGGAATTAGCCCATCTGAAGATCACAGTAGATATCTATGTTGAGACCATCAAATATTAGGAATCTATTATCAAGGATCTTGAAGAGAAACTTGAAAGGGAGAAGCAGATTGTGTCCAATTTCTCTAAGATAGATTTTATCAAGAGAAAATTTGAGTTTGAGTGGATTTCTAAAGTTATCCAATCTCAGAGGAGAGGCCAAGCTCCTGTCAGACCTCAGTCAACCTTTCACAAGATAATCCTCCCATCCAATAGGAATGACCGAGACTGTAAGTGTGGTCACTGTAGGTGTGAGAATCTTCCTTGTAAGATTATAAAAGTACCTTACAATGGAAGAAGAGAGGTCATGTGCTTGAGTGCTCAAAAGGATTCCCATGTAAAAGTCCAAAAGACCCATTCTGGACCTATTGTATTTGGTGCCTCAGCCCCCTCATTCAAGGATAAGACTATGGCCTATTCTAAGGTTCTTCAAGCAAGAACACAAACCAATAGTGCTTCAGTCAGTAAGGCTGACTTGGCTGCCTCTAAAGCCATTAAGAACATGCTAACTGAAAAGAAGGATGTTGCTAATAGAGTACAGAGTAAGCCAAGTTCCTCTACTAGCAGACCCACTTCTGGTAAAGCTCTTGCTGAAAGAAACAAGAATAAGACCTCAGTTCTCCCCACTAAACATGCAGCCAGAAATGGCTTGCACACTTCAAGGTGTGTTAAGAAAAGGAGATACAATATTCATGAATGTTGATGCTATGGCAAAGTGGACCACTTTGCCATAGATTGTTGGCACAACCCCTATGTACCAAAGGGAAGGCAATGTCTTCCTGACAGGACTCCTGTAGGTAGACATATGCATTCTTATACTAATAGGAATGTAGGACCCAAGTCAGCTTGGGTTCCTAAAGTAAGGTAATTTTTGCTTTGCAGGACAGTTCAAGTGGCCATACCCATTTATGGACCTTAGACAGAGATGTACCTGACCAACAACTGGTACAAGGAAGTTATCTTCAGGATCAACAACCTATAGATAGAAATAGATTTCTAGACAAAGTGCAAACATTAAAGGGGAGCTAGATGGATCAGTCAGATAGGGGCAGATTGAAATCTATGGCCAAAAAGGAGACTTTGCAGGATGCAAGGAAGTGGATGTGAATCCAGCAGTTGATCCAATACTATAGGAAAAAGATAAGTAGAATTCATCTGGGTTATGAATCTTCTAAATGTTCTCTTAATTGTTAAATCTATGCATCTTAGAGATAAGATAGTTGAAATTAAAGTCTGAGAAGAAGTGACATAATTGTCTAAAAAATCTTCTCAATAAATAAGTTAGTGGCTCAAATGTTCACTATGACACAAGATGTAACTAGATTCAACATCCTCAAAATTGACTTGGGCGTATTGAAGCTAGTTCAAATTACACTCCACTAGCACACGTAATATAATGTGCATTGCAGGTCAGCTTAATCCCTGCTGATTAGGCAAATTTAGAATTACTAAAGGAGTCAAAGGCAATGCGATTACTAAATAAGTGGTCAATCAATTAAGACCAAGAAGTCAAAGATAGAGGAAAACAAGCTCAATCAACAAAGTCTATCAATTTGTCGGCATGCGGCTAAGCGGCGAAAATTATCCCCAGCCGTTGATCAAAATTTGATCATCAAACAAGTAAGTGCCTTTCCGTCTTCTCCTGGAAAATAACTATAAATAGAAAAGCTTGTGCATAAAGCAAAAGCACTATTCCTTTCCCTCTCCCGCCCGTATTCACCGAATCGACGAAAAGACGTTCTCGATAGCCTTCACAAATTCTCCAGCGAAATGGCGCCCAAAGGACAAGATTTCCTCTTCGAAGGGTCCAAAGTAGTTCAAAATGGATTTGCTAATGCGCTAGAGGAAGTGAAATAAGCTCTTCATCTTCTTCATGTGTCTGACATAGGGTTCGTCTTGATAGAGCCCTATTTACTATGGAAACGAGAAGTCCTAGAGTTATTCTCCAATGACAAAGCCGATGCATCTACATGCAATATCAAGACTATGGTCAATGGAAAGAAGATCAAAATCACTCCGCGGAGGTTAAGCAAGGCACTGCTGCTACCCAAGTTTTCGGAAGATGATGATGAAGATGACCTAATGCAGGAAAACATAAAGTCTGTAGTAAAATGGTGTGGATTGTCTAAGCATACCTCCGACTCCATTTTGAGAAAGGAACTGAATCTAAGGGGAATGTTCCTGGCTGATGTCATCGGGAAGGCTCTGTTATGCAAAACAGGTCCCATGACAAAATTTCAAAGAAGATGTTTGAAGTTATGACTAGAGTCATTCTGTCCAAAAGAAGTGACTGGGGCAAAGTACTATTTGACAGGATAGTGGAATGCCTTGCTAAACTAAACTTAGGGAGAATTCTTTCCCTATTTATGCGACAGACTGTCCCAGAAATCCTAAACTTGAAGATTGGAGAAGGAATTCACCATATGCGACGAATGTACATTAAGATGCTGGATCGATGGGAAAGAGTGCTCCAGCCACATGCCCAGTCTGGTCCCAAAATGAAAAAGTAGGATGCTTTAGCTCCAGAACCAAGCAGCTCAAGCAGTTTCACTGAAGATGAAGAAGATCCTAAAGACTCAAGTACAACTGGATCTGATGAAGAGATGAGGAAGGACATGGACACTCATGTATCAACTTATTCAGAACTTAACCCACAAAGTCTTGTAAGCAGACTTGAGTCAGTTACTATCCCTAGGGATGATGTGTCTACTGCTGAGATGGCTGAAGCAGTGGTAAAGTAAGCTGCTGACAAGATCTCTACAAGGATGGAGGAAGATGCTTCCAAAATTGATGATATAGATGGGCATTTTCCTATATCTGATGATGTTGATGTTCCCAGACCTCAGAATGAGGGGGAGATCAATCTAGCTTCTGACAGGGAGGTTGCAATGTCTGAAGATGACAATCTTTTGGAAAAAGTCATGGAAATTGCATTTGGTGAGGACAAGACTGCAATGGATGAGGGGGAGCAGCTTGCAGAAGAAATAATTCAAGATACAATAGTTGTGGGTGAGCAATTTCAGATCCCCTTAATTGAAATTCAACCTACAGATAATACTGTTGCTGTTGTTGCTGACCTGCATGCAAATGAAGGCATGATAGAGGTTGAGGGTGAGATTCCATCAAAACTCCCTTCTCAAGATGTGCATGATCCAGTCTCCTCTGAATCTGAGAAAGAGGAATCTAGTCATGGTAAAACACACTCCTCAGCACATATAGAGAATGGCCTGTCCAAGAGTGACTCTGCATAAAGAACAGGGAATATGCGAATACATAAAGCTCCGGATGAAGGCACGCTCAAACAGACTAGATTCCACCTACCTTCCTTGCCCAACTGAGAGGTTTGCTAGATGGGCAAAGGAGGGAATAAGAAAATTATGTGGATGAAGCCCTTAAAGATGTCAGGAATGATCTGGCAATAAAGATCAAATCTATAAGATTTGAAGTAAACCTGCTGAAAGGAGAAACTATCAAGTTCTTTACACGAGCTGCTCCAGTTGTAGACTATACCATGGAGAAGTTAGATGTGTCAAGACAGAATATAGTCATTATCATAGAAAATCAATAGATTCAGGATAAAAACTCAGTGACCATTCATGGAAATGATAAAGTTCTGAGGAATGAACAGAACACAGCTATCTTTGCCAAGATGGAAGCTTGTACTAAGCTGCTTGATGACCATATGTTGGAAGTCAAAAATCATGTTACTGTTGGAGTGAACTACATATAAATAGAAATAAGAAAGGGAAGCACCTCCCCAGACCATTCAAATAATTGAAGAAGTCAAAAAGTGGGAGAGTGAAGCTATAAGGACAAACACAAAAAACATGATTTGGGCAACTAATATTTTGAGAGGCTCATTGGGAATAGAGCCAGTGCAATATGATAACATCCCAATAATATATGTTCATATGTTAGAGGTTTTGAACAAAGAGCCTACTCAGCAAGATCATCAAAGTTATCGGTATATAGAAGAAGGTGATAGTGCTAGTGATCAGTGGGGACAACAATTTACTGTTACTGAGATTCCTTCTTTCAGCCCCACTGTAGACCAAACATTACAGAACAAAGAAATGAAGTCAAATGCTGAAATTGAAGAAGAAGTCAGGTTAAGGAAAAAGAGATACAAGGTGGAAATGGAGAAAAGGCCTGATTTCGAGCAATGGAGCCCTGAATCCAGATCCATCATTTTGCTCGCTTGGGATCAGGTCAAAAACAAAAGAACAGATAGAGGAAAGTGGTACAATAAAATGGAATGGGATAAGATGGAAAGGAGGGAAAAAGAAATTAGAATATACTAAAAGAACAAGAATTCTAACACTCTGCCTCCAGGTGCAGTTGAACCCTCTAAGTACTTTCCCAAGCCTCATGGATACTTTCAGAGGCAGAAGGACAAAGCTGAAGCTGAAGTTGAAAAGGAAAAAGAAACTAAGGCAAAAATAGCTGATAAAGCAAACAAGAAGGGAAAGAATATAGCTCAACTAGAAGACAAACCTGCAAAGAAATCCAAGGGGAGTGGGACTGTGATAAGGGAACCTGAAACTTGAAAAGTTTCAGGTTCTGCTTATAGGGATTAAGAAATGTGTATTGTTTTGTTAAATGCACAAGAACTATTATTTAGTAAAAATTAAATGCAAATCATTATGTTGAGAATCAATATTTATGTTTAATGCAGCTTATTGGTTATTATTTATATTGCATAGTTGTGTTAGTGTATACATTATCATAGGTTTTGACTTCTTCAAATAGGAGGAGATTATTGGGTCCATTGATCCCAATGTCTTGGATTTGAAGAAGGCCTAGCAAACAATGTATACACATGTGGTGATCTAACTTGTGCTCAAGTTTAATGATTGCAAGATGTCCTAACAACAATGATGGGATAGGTAGCCTAAGTGGCTAGATTAGGTAAACATTTACCTAAGGTGTGGATAGATAGAAAACTGTCTATGCCCACAGGTGTTGAGTGAAGGTTATTCACTCAACGCCAAATGACTTATAATGCTGAGTGGAGCCTATACAGTCAAAGCCAAAGAAGTTGCAAGCTGCGAAAGTGGCTAAGTACACAAACATTAAGTGAAGTCAACCCACTCAATGTCATACAACAAAAGGCTATGAGTAAGACTAATGCATTAAGAGCCTAAGGAAAAATGGGCAGAAAAGTGGCTAAGTCCACATGCATTGAGTGAAGATCACTCACTCAACATCATAGCTCCATAATCATTGAGTATAGCTCAGTCAGTCAACGCCACAGGAAAACTTTGAATATTTACTAAGTCAACATGCGTTGAGTGAGTCAAGCTCACTCAACGCCATATGATAATGTGTTGACTAATTCTCAAAGTCTGTGTTATTTTTAGACACAGAAATTTGGGTAAGTCCAAATACGTTGAGTGTAGATCATTCACTCAACGCAAGATAACAAAAAAAATCTGTTAAACAGTTTGGCGTTGAGTAGAGCTTACACACTCAATGCCAAGGAGCAGAAAAATCTGGCTAAGGCAGAAAGCGTTGAGTGAAGCATACTCACTCAACGCTCTCAATGTCATTGGCGTTGAGAGCATTCATTAAGCACAAGCCAAAGAAAGATCTGTATCCTTATTACTATGAAGAAGTTGAGTGAAGCGTTGACTGCATCGGCTTTGTCTGGCAGAAAGCATTGAATGAAAGCATTGAATCTCCTCAGCCCGGGAAAGAAAGAAAAAGCAGAACTGTTATCTGCTAGTTACTTCTAGCACAAGCCGAAGAAAGATATGTATCCTTATTTCTGTGAAGAAGTTGAGCTGAGAATTCTTCAGCTCAGGTAGCAACAAGCTTTGCTGTAGTCACTTCACAGATCCAACAGGAAAAATCCCTGGTGCTATGAAGAAGAAGCTAGGACTGAGTGTATCTCAGTTCAAGTAAAGGTAGACTCAGGAAATATATTCCTAGAGTCAAAATTAAGCCGAGTCTTTCTCAGTCAAGGTAGATTGGTACAGAGAAATTTCTCTTGTGTCCAATCAAGACTCACCGACCCACTTCCACCTTATAGGATCCTATTGGATCTGAGTGGTAGGAGCAAATTTGCTCTGAGGTAGGATTCTGTTCAAAATCTGAGCTGTAGGACTTGGTTTCAAGTCTAAGGAAGATAAGTCTTTCTCACTGAGCTGTAGGGCACTTGTGCCTAAGGTAGGATCTGGATGCAAATCTGAGTATAGGGCCTTTGTGCCTGAGATTATAGGTGATTCATTCTGACTGAGCTATAGGGAACTTGTGCTTGAGGAAGGATCTGGTTGTAGATCTGAATGTAGGGCCTTTTTTCCTGAGATTGTAGGAGAATCATTATCTCTGAGCTATAGGATCCCTTGTGGATTTGAGATCCCTTGTGGATTTGAGGTAGGGTTGTCCTCCTAGCCTGAGTCTAGGGCCTTTGGCCTGAGGTGGGTGGTCTGCCGACCACTGAGTTGTAGGCCCTTGAGGCTGAGCTATAAGTCTTGGAGGAGACTGAGAGATCCTAAGGGATCTGAGGTGTAAGCTCCTTAGAGCAGTAGTTTTGGAGAAGTGCCTAGTCCAACAAGATGTGCTTTGTGTGTCTAGTCCAACAAGATGTGGATAGGAGGGAGGGAAAGTGGATGTACCCTTGTTAGGGGAACCACTATAAATCTTGTGTGCTTTGTGTGTTTTCTCTTTGTTGGCTTTATTGCAAGTTGCATGTCTTGAAAGCAGAATATAATCAACTTATAAAACATCCAACTAAAAGAAAATAAAAGATAATAACTAAGAACTAAGAAACCTATTCACCCCCTTTAGGTGATTTAGCTATCCTTGAAATCAAAGACTTTCACCATTCCTAAATAGTTCTTCACTAAAGAGCTTGTCAATGGTCTTATAGTTCAAATGAGCTAGCCTCTTGTGCCATTGGACACAGTATGAGTTTTTTCATTTGAAACTAGGCATATGGGATAGTCTGTATCTAGACATAGAAAGTTTAAACAATAAACACTTCCACTACTAGTGTCTGTCAAGATGACCTCTTGGTCACTTGACCTCTTAATCTGGCACTCATCCTTGTGGAATACAATGACATAGCAAACATTACAGAGTTGTCTTATGATTATTAGGTTGTGTGACAACGATTCAACATAAGCCACTTTTGAGATGGTGACTATGCCATTGGCAATCTTACAATAACCTCTTGTCACTCCTCTATCTGAACCATCAAAGATAGCTTTGGGTCCGTCCTTCACTGGAGTGTACTGCTTTAAATTTCTCCTTGTTATAGTTATGTGCTTGGAACAACAACTATCCAAGTACCATATAGGGGTATGGGCACTTGGACTAACCTGCAGTAAATAATTTATCTTACCTTAGGACCCCCAATATGTATTAGGTCCTGGGTTCTGATTAGCCTGAAGAGGAATCTATCTTCCTGCAGATTTTCTAACAGTAAGAATAACATTTTCTCTAGGCACACTTGGATTGTGCCAGCAATCCAACACAAAATTCCCCCACTTTCCCATAACACCAATACTTATGAATGTTATATTTTCTTTTTTGTGTAGGTCTTGTAGTTGGGTTAACTGCTAACTGTACAGACGGAAGTGATGCAACATCCTTCTTCAATTTCCTTTCAGCAAGGATCTAACTGAAGGTGAGTCTTTCAACATACTGACTTGGCTTGCTCTGAATGCCATTTATAGCAGACTTCTTTGCAGATGACATGCTATTTATGGCATCAGAGATAGCTAGACCTAGCCTACTGATTGACTTTCCCTTGGTCCGGGTCTTTGCTGGAAGGCCTTGAGAATTGGCCACTCCCACATTCCTGAGAGTAGGGGATGGGGTACCAAAGATAAATGGTCCATGATGGGCCATTTGAATTTTTCTCATGGGGAGCTTTAAAGGCACTCATTCCCCTACTATACTTTCCACCATAGCTGTTAACATCTTTGTTCATACTAGTGGATCTACCATTCATCTAGAGCCATAGATGCTCTTTTGGTCATACCTGTTTGAAGGTAACATAACTTTCTCAAAAGGATTGGGAGGCATGAATGCCAAAGGCTGAGCTAGAGCTTTGCCTTTCCCTTTGGAATAGGCAGCTCTTGTGCTTCCCTTGAATCCCAACCCATTCTTACCCTTTTTAGTGGAGGAGTCTATCAGGGGCAATACAGTACTTAGCTTAGAATAACTAGCCACTATCCTTTTCTCCCTTTAGATATTCTCTTTAAGGTCCCTAATGAGACTATTCTTAAACTTGATGGTTCCAATCTGAATGAGAGAGATATTTTTCAGTTTGCTGATTTCCCTAGCCTTCTGATCCAGCAAGGATGTTGTATCAGCCTGCTGGGTAGCTGCTAGCTATAGGGAGGTGATCTTCATAGCTTGCTTCTTGGCCAACTTCCTGCTTCTCTTGAAGGCATCCAGAAGTGCACCATACTTGTCAATCAATTGATTGACATCTTCCTCAGATTCTGACCCTTCATCACCACTTGATGATGATGCCTCAGAATTTGGACTAGACTAATAATCTAATTTAGGAGATGAGCTGGATAGAGAGTGTACCTTTACTAGATCAGGCTGATCCTGGCTTGATTCTTCATCAGACAAGGCCATCAACCCATAGCAGCTGAAGGCATCTTCTTCTTCATCATCCACCTTCGAGTCACTATTTGAATGTGACAATGAGGCCCTGATCCCTATCATGACAGTAGGATATTCTTGTGCTTTAGCTTTAGCAGCTTCTGCAGCTCCTTCAGCAGCAACCAGCCCTATGTAGGCTTCTTCTTCTTCAGATTCAGAAGATGCTGAGTCAGACTCAGTCCAGCTCTTCTCCTATTTGCTAATGAAGGACTTTTCCTTCTTGTCGGTGTAATGGTGGACCTTTCTCTCACCAACCTCTTTTCTATTCACTGGGAAGTCAACATTAACGTGCTCAGGTTTGTTGCAACAATAACAAATAACTTTAGAGGAACTATATTTACTAGTTTTAGAATCATACCTGTCTGCCTTGGAGTGATTCTTCCTATGATGAGAAGAGGAGGAAGGTCTGCTCCTCCACTACTTATTCTTCATCAACTTCTGAAGCTGTTCGGAGAAGACAGCAAAGTCTTTATCTGACAAGCTGCTATCAGATGAGCTTGGCCCTATGCGGTCATAATCTGCAGGCCTTCTTGGAGGAGAGGGAATCCTCTCCTTGCACTTCCTGGTGCTGTCTGCTCCGAAGGACAAAGTCTTTTCCTAGGCCTGAGATTTTGCTGATGGTATCCTCCTCTTTCCTGCCAGCCGCAACATCTCATAAGAGAGCAGCTTTCCAAATAGTGTATGGGGAGTAGCATCAGCTAGCTTTGCCACCGCTCTGATGGCATAAATCTTGGTGTCCTAGTATCTAGTGAGATATCTCATGAACTTGTCATTAAGATCATAATGACTGAAGACCCTCTCATATGTCCTCAACTCATTTACTATCCTGAAGAATCTTTCATAGCAATCAGCTATGCTCTCTCCCTTGGACTTCCTGAAATCCTTATACTCCTGGTTGAGCATGGATTTCTTGTCATCTCTAACTTCTTCAGTACCATCCATGTAGACCACTAGGGTGTCTCATATCTCTTTGGAGGTCTTGCAGTGGACCAGATTCTAAAAAGTAGAATCATCTATTACAATAACAAATATATTTTGCACCCTCTTATCTAGTGTAGCCAGAATGACCTCATCCTTGGTCATTTCAGAATATGTCTTTGGTGTCTGGACCATTGCATCCAGAACTAAGTCCTTTATAGGGATGAAAGGTCCGTCTTTGACTATCATAAAGATCCTTGGGTCAGAGGCTTCCATAAATAGCATGACCCTCTCTTTCCAGATTCCAAAGCTCTCCTTCCTACAGATAGGAAGCTTCATGGAACCCAACTCCTAATAGTTCTCTCCTGAACCCATAAGTATTGTACTTGTAGCTACCCTTGGAGATCACTCAGATTGTTAAGTCCTTCTTGTGCAACCTCCCTTTAATACCACTTGAATGTCTTTATTTTCAAAGGCAATTAAACACCTAGAGGGGGGGAGTGAATAGGTTTTCTAGACTTTTATGACTATCTTTAACTTTGTGTGTTGTGAGTTAGTTAGGTTAGCTTGCTTTCAAGACATTCCATAGAAGCACACACAATACTTATAGTGGTTCCCGAGATTATGGGTACGTCTACTGTCCCTCCCACCTTTCTAACAGATTGTTAGACAAGGCACTTCTCTAAAACACGGCTCCTTAGAGCTTAAAACATAAATCCCTCAGGATCTCCTAGTCTCCTCCAAGACTTACAACTCAAGCACAAAGCCCTACCTCAGAGCAAACCTTCTCCTACAACTCAATGATAAAAAGATCACCTACCACATACTTGAACACAAGTCCTACAGCTCAGGTTATGGAGGATAACCCTACACTCAGAGAGTAAAACTCTCCTACAGCTCAGATCTGAACCAGATCCTACCTCAGGCCAAAGGACCTACCTCAAACACACAGGCTCTACAACTTAGATCCACACAAGGATCCTATCTCAGACAAATATGCCTTATATCTTAGACCCATAATTGGATCCTACCTCAGACTTTATAAAATAGGCCTACACTATGATATATTAAGATCCTATAGAATAAAGAGTTTTGTTGTTGTTGTTCTGACTCCAGAGTATATCTATGACTCTACTGCTCCTTGAGCTGAGTTAACTCACCCCTAACTTCTTCTCAGCAATAAAAATGTTGACATTCAATAAGCTGCTGGATGTACTGGAAGTAACTCAGAGACAATGTCTCTGAACTTGCTGTTGAAGACAAAGATTTGGCTATTCTATATGCTCTTCAATCAGCTCACTTTGACTGCAGAAATTTGAAGGATCTACTTAGTCTTCTTTCTCAGAAAACTATTCTAAACTTGTTGTCATTGGTGAAAATAGATACTGCTAACTGCAATAACTTTTAGTTCAACGGGTTTGAAACTTCAGCTTTAAGCTCGACAATAATGGCGAGGAAGAAGACGATGAAGTTCCGGCTCTTTGCAAAATGATAAACCCTAAAAGATGTCTTTGCATCTGCTGAAAATATCCTTTGTATCTTTCATCATCCAACGACTATTTGACCCGTGGGCCCCACTATAGTTGACAGCTGCAACTTATCTTTATAAGTAAAAGTCATACAGTAGACCTGTGGCACCATTTGTCATCTACGATAGCTTTCCTGTAATATTTTGAAACTTTGCTGACTCATGCTGACGTCCGCATCTGTGGACTAAGCCAAATTCTCAGTTTCATCTCAAGCGTCGAGTGTGTTGAGTGAATGGCCTTCACTCAATGCTTTTGTCTTTAGATAATCTTTCTGTTGATTAGGTGTTGAGTGAATAGCCTTTACTCAAAGCCCCTAGACTTAACTGCTTCTCTGAACGCCTGCCATCTTGCTGAGGCATTGAGTGAACTAGCTTCCCTCAACACTTCTGTACTTAGCCACAACTTTCTTTATGAATGCGTTAAGTGAGACTTCATCACTCATTGCTTCTGCCTTATCTTGCCTTTTTGATGAGGCATTGAGTGAACTAGTTTCACTCAATGCTTCTGTACTTAGCCACACCTTCTTGATGAGCTTGTGTTGAGTGAGCCGTCCACACTCAACACATCTAGACTTAGATTTTTCTGTCTATCTTTCCTTAGGCTTTGACTGATCATTGCTCTGTCGATGCCTTTTGCTTTGGGGGTTGAGTGAGTTGTCCTCACCCAATGCTTCTGGACTTAGCCAGAATTCTTTGATAGAATCTTCAAATGCTTGAGCTTGACTTAATGCTTCTCTTCAAACATTGAATGAGCTGTCCTTACTCAACGATTCTCGACATAGTCAATTTTTCTGCTTGCCAATGCTGAGGCTTTGACTGACTCAGCTTTACTCGATGCCTCTTGTAATATGGCGTTGAGTGAACTGCCTTCACTCAATGCCTATGAACTTAGTCGCAATTCTATCTTGCAAATTGTTGGTCTTTAACTATCCATCCTTTATTTGACGCTTTTTGGAATATGGTGTTCAGTGAACTGGCTTCACTCAACATCTATGGACTTAGATAATTTTCAGTCTTCCCAGCATCCTTACTTGGCATCCGGCGTTGAGTGAACTGGCTTCACTCAATGCCTGTGCACTTAGACAGATTTCTATCTCTCCACCTCTCTATATTATGACCACCTATCAAAATCACTTAGACAACCTGTCTAACCTTGTTCCAATGAACATCATGCACATGATGAGCTTGAACAACATCAAATACAACTATTCTCTTAGTGTTGATAGTGATGCCTCTTCAAATCAAATCTTGGGAACATTGAGGGCAATATTCCCAACAAGCGTTATACGAGTTCTTTTCTCTGTCGCGGTTAATAAAGACTGGGAAATGTCTCTGTTAGATGTGAAGAATGCCTTCCTCTATGGTTATTTGCAGGAGGTGGTTTACATGGAGCAACCTCCTAGGTATGTTGTTCAGGGGGAATCTCAGGTATGCAAGCTTTAGAAGGTGATCTATTGTTTAAAGCAAAGTCCACGATCTTTGTTTAACAAGTTTAGTGGCATTATTTCTCTTATTAGGTTCAATTGAAGTTCTACTGATCATTCTCTATTTATACGTAATACTACTAAAGTCCTTGTGCTTCTTGCTATCTTTGTTGATGATATTCTTCTTACTGGTGATGATAAGGAAGGTATTGATCTGGCAAAACAACATCTTCGACAACATTTTGTTACTAAGGACATGAGAACTCCAAAATACTTTCTGGGAATTGAGATTTCACGAAAGCACAACTATATGGTTCTTTCACAGAGAAAAGATGTGCTGGATCTCATAAAGGAAACTGGTCTTCTTGGCACAAGTCCTGTTCATTATCCGATGGCTGTTGGGGATGATAAGGGGTGGACTAAAGATTCTCCTCTCCTCCTAGATTATACTGTGTATAGGCGACTTGTAGGAAAACACATCTATATAGTTGTTACCAGACCAGATATTTGTTATGCAGTTAGGAAGACTAGTCAATTTATGCAAACTCCTAGAGAGTGTCATCCGTGTTCTGCCATGAAAATTTTAGAGTATGTGAAAAGGTCTCCAGGAAAGGGCTTATTGTTTCAGAAGCATAATCATTTGAAGAATGAAGCGTATTCTGATGTCAGCTATGCTAATAACAAAGAAGATAGGAAGTCTACATCATGTTTTTTCACATTTATAGGAAAAAATCTTGTTAGCTGGAAAAACAAAAAGTAGTCGGTGGTTTTAAGGTCAAGTGTTGAAGCTGAGTATAGGAGCATGGCTTCAATAACTTGCAAATTGAAATGGTTTCGAGCTCTTATGCTTGACTTGGGAGAAGTCTATAATCATCCTCTCCCTATGTTCTGTCATAACAAAGCCACTATTTACATATCGAAGATTCCTGTCTTCCATGAGAGGACAAAACACATTGAAGTTGATTGCCATTTAATTAGAGAAGAGGTGTTGAAGAATCAAATCTGCACTCCATTTATTACTTCTGATAAAGTACTGGCAGACATCTTCATAAAACTAGTCTCTGCTTCTCTTTTAGATGTTTGTAACAAGCTAGACATGGTTGATATATATACTCAAACTTGAGGAGGAGTGTTAGAATTTGGCGGCTTGGGGGACTGGTCTCGGCGACTTATTGTTCGGGCGGTCTGGAGGTTTGTCATTGCAGTCTGGTTGTGTGGTGGCTTAATAGGAGGCAGCGATAATGTCTGGCGGCTTAACTCTATTGTCGTTGGGTTATCTTCTTCAGTTGTTCTTTGTATAGTGTTGTGGTTTGACACCGTCAAACCATATAGGCCGCGCAGCTTGTATTTAGTCCCACATCGATTGTTGTATTCTCCTCTCTCTCCCCATTTTCTATAAATAAGGGGACATATCTTTGTATTATTTATCTTTTTGGAGCAATAAAATTTGCCTTTTATTTAGCTCTTTTTACACTTTCATAGAGTGGAACAAAGTTCGTGCTTTCCCCTTCAGTGTTGTCCAGAACACTTGGTATTACATTTGGTCAGGGGAGTTGTAAATCCTATTGTTGGTGGTGAAGTGGTTGACATGCTCCAACGGATCATTTGTTATGTCGAACGTCTCAAATTTTGGGAATTTGAAGCCGTGCAGGATTAGTTGGGCTAGGCCCCTAGGTGCTAATGGAGAGTTGTGGCGGAGAGGGTGTCAGACAAATTTCCTTGCCGGCGATCCTTCCAATTGCATGTCCAAAGCCTTCTGCTTTTGCCTGGTGGTTAATGTTGGAACACCCTATTACTGATTTGGGCAAGGATCACTATGTCTTTTAGGAAATCTGTTTTGACCTTCCTGTATAGATCTAAAGGTCAATTAGAATTGAGTCTAAGGGTTAGTTTTTAGGTTTGAAAGCTGCCCTCAAGACCAGATATTTCAGTTCAGGAGACTAAGTCATTTCGTCGAGCTCAGTACGACAAATCGTCGAACTCCATTCGACGATCGTTGAGCTCACTTCGACGAATTGTCGAACTCCATTCGACGATCTCTGAGCTCAACTTCAACGAGTCGTCGAACTCCATTCGACGATCTTCGAGCTCAGATCGACATTCTTGTCTCCAGTTTGTTTCTCTATCTCTGAGCTCAGTTCGACGATGGTTGAGCTCAGATCGATGATCTCTGTTTCAGTCTAAGACCAGTCTCTGAGCTCAGTTCAACGATAGTAGAGCTCAGGTCGACGTTTTTCTGGTGAGATCGACGTTTTTCAAGATTCAAATTCAGACAGTTAAGGAATTATTCTCAACATTTATGTCAAGGATCTTGTAGCCGTTTTCAATTAATCTGGAGCAAGTTTCAAGGGATTTTCAAAGGAATGTTTTATTAGACTTTCCTCCAGAAGACAAAATGCAGTTAAGGAAGTTATTTATGATAGGCTAACGGCTATATTGGACAGAGAATCATTCTATTCAGATCTAAGGAATAAAAGATCAGTTTTTCATCCCTGCTGCAGATATAGAACATCATCAACAAGTGAATAACAACAAGAAAAAGTGCTGCAGATATTCACAGTCTTAGAACTCTTACAAGAACACACATCACAAAAGGAGATCAACATACTGAAATTTTCAGATCCCTTTTGATTCCAGTGTTCAAAGTCCATCATCATTCAAGACTCCACACACCACACATTTCAGTTGCTGCTGAAATCATCTTTTGCTGGAGATCAAATCTTCTGAAGGCCTATCACCCTACTGCAAAGCTTCACTTCCTAAACAACTATAAAACTCAGGGGGAGCTTTGACAACATCCACTATCTTCTCTCTGATTGTTGCCAGAGAAGATCATCTCATCTCTCTCTCTCTCTCTCTCTCTCTCTCTCTCTGCTGTAAAGGGTTTATCAAACTCCCTTCAAAAGTTTGTGCTGGTTTCTGAGACCTTGTCAAAACTCAGTGGTGGCAAGACACCTGATCAAAAAATCTGGTTTGGTTTTTGAGCACCTTATCAAAAGCTCATTGGTGCCCAGGACACCTGATCAGCTCATCCTGTAGTGGATTCCTACCTAGGGTGGTAGAAGAGTGGATGTACCCAGATTGATTGGGGAACCACTATAGCTCCTTGTGTCTTCTGGTTGCTTACTTTCTTTTGTTTTCTGGTTGTGGTTTGTGTTTGCTCTGTGTTTAGTTAGTTGCTGTGTTTGCTGTATTTTATTTGCTTCTCTGTTCACTTAGGAATACAACAACAGTTGTAAAAAGTTTTTAGCAAGCACCAGACTCTATTCACCCCCCCCCTCTAGAGTATATCAGATCTAACCTGCACTTTCAATTGGTATCAGAGCCAGGTTTGTTAAAAATACCCCATCTTCCAGGTTGGTTAAAAATACCACATCTTCCAGGTTGGTTAAAAATACCACATCTTCCAGGTTGGTTAAAAATACCACATCTTACAGGTTGGTTAAAAATACCACATCTTCCAGGTTGGTTAAAATACCACACCTCAGTGGTTGCACAGGCTAACACCTGAACCCAAAGATCCCTCTAGTTAGATCTGCTTGTTTTGATTTTGTTATTAGAATTATTCCTTCACAGAGCATGGCCCAAAACAAAGATTATGCTAGCACCAGACCTCCAGTGTGCAATCTATATAAGTTTGCACTTTGGAAGGTAAGGATTAGACTGTACATGAACTCTATTAATGAGGATATTTTCAATTCTGTTTTGACAGTGTGTCCAAGACCTCCAGAGAATACAAGTACAAGTGTTGTTCTACCTCCTTTAGGAACAGATGCAGAAATAAAGAAATGGAAATTGGGTGATGCAAAAACTACGAACATTCTAGCCCAGACTATGTCTGATGAAATATTCCAAAAGGTAGCTGAATACAACTCAGCAAAGGACATCTGGGACAAGTTATCTGAGATAGTCTCAGGATCTACTGATGAGAGAAAAGATAGAAGATCTCATCTCATAACCCAGTATGAGAATTTCAAGAAAGGAGAAGCTGAGTCAGTAGTAGACATGTATAATAGACTCAGTCTCATAGTTAATGAGCTGAAAACTTTGGATAAGGAGATCTCATTGACTAAGCTCAATGATAAAATTCTAATGTGCTTCACAAGCACTTGGGACTCAAGGATCTGGCCAATCAAGGATGCCAGAATCCTAAATGAGATCACAACTGAAGCTCTCTTGGGCAAGCTCAAGTCTTATGAGCTGCTCATCAAGAATAGAGCAGAAGGCTGCCTCACCAGCTGCAAGAAAAGAGAAGTCAATAGCTTTCAAAGCCATTGAAGATCAGCCTGAAGACAAAGTCAAAGGCAATGAAGAGCTGCTAAGCCTACTGGACAAAAGGTTTTACAAAATGGCCAGGAAAGATTTCAGGAAAAGATCATATAGAGAGCATGACAAGCCAAGGTATGACAAATCAAACAACAAAGTGATTATTTGTTTTGGTTGCAGGAAACCAGGCCACATTGTGCCTGACTGTCCAGAAAATAAAAACAAGGACAAAAAGGACAGGAAAGAAAGGAGAAAAGAAAAGGACTTCAAGAAGAGCAGCAATGGCAAACCCTTCTCCAGCAAGAACAAACATACAAGGAAGGGATTTGTTGCTGAAACTTGGAGTGAGACAGAAGAAGAATCAGAAGCTTCAACCAGCTCAAGTGATGATGAAGATGATGCTGAAGAAAAAGAATTCTGCATGATGGCTATCAATGCCTCACAACAAAATTCTGATGCAGAAGAGTCAGAATCAGAGACTCAATCTGAAGAGGACCAGGTAATAAGTTCTTTTGATTTTAATTCTGAGGACTTCAAGTGTGAGTTTAAAGCACTATGTTTAGATTTATTAAAATCTGAGAAGGAAATCATTTCTCTCAGAAATATATTATCTGAATACAGTACTTTAAAATCAGATAACCTCAAACTCTCTGTGGAGTTGGAGTGCTGTAGGGAGCAGATAGTCTCACTGAAGAGTGAACTATCAAAGGCCAAGCAGTTTGAAGAATCCTTTAATGGGAGAAGTATCAAACTAATGGACATCACAAGCACAGTAAACTCAAGATTCAATAGTACACTGGGCTTGGGTGCTTCATCTAGCCAACCTATAGTATTAACAACCCCAATCAAGTTTATCTCTGATAAAGGCAAGGGAGTTGTAGAGGTAGCTAGGAAGAATTCTGACTTACCTAAGAAAACAAGAGTTCAACAGAAATCGTCGAACGGAGCTAGACGATCGCCGAACGGAGCTCAACGATCTCTAAACCCTGAACTCTACCACAGTCGATCTTCGAACGGAGCTCGACGATCTGACCCAAGATCGTCGAACTCAGCTCAGCAATCGTCGAGCAGAGATCAGAGTTTTGAAAACTTTTTCAAAGGTAAATCAAATTCCAAACATAGGGGTCCTTCATCCCAAAGATTTAACCCTTATACTGAATGGATAATACCTCCAAGGATATATCATCCTGAAGGCTATAAGAGTCAACCAGGGATGTCTTTTATTTCTGAATTCAAAGGTTATCAACCTAGGCCCAAGGTAAACTGGGTCAAAAACAAGTAAATTGTTTTATGTGCAGGTGAAGACCTATCCAACATCAAACCAGCAATGGTATCTGGATAGTGGGTGCTCAAAGCACATGACAGGAAACAAGGACAATTTCACATCCTTCAAAGCCAAGCTTGGACCCAAAGTAATATTTGGTGATTCAAACTTTGGACTAACAAAAGGATATGGTGCAGTCCAGATTGGCACAGTCACATTCAAGAAGGTAGCCTATATGGAAGGACTGAAGCACAACTTAATCAGTATCAGTCAACTGTGTGATGAAGGCTATCAAGTGACTTTCAGCAAATCCTTATGCAAGATCAAGTCAAAGGACAACACAACTGTGTTGATAGGTAAAAGGAAAGGTAACATCTATCTTGTAGAGTTTCTTTCAACCAAAATAGATATTTGCTTGTTTAATTCTATTTGTAGACCTAATGAACTATGACATAAGAGATTAGGACATATAAACCTTAGAACCATTGCTAGGCTATCCAAGGACAACCTTGTTAGAGGACTACCTTCTGGCCCCTACAAGAAGGAAGGACTCTGCAGGGCTTGTCAATTAGGCATCACTTTCTAAGGGATAATGTTGAGAAAAATAAAATTGAACTTCAATATATCCCAACTGATTTGCAAAGGGGAGATATTTTCACCAAACCCTTGGATGAAAAGAAACATACATTCTTCCTGAATCAGTTAGGAATGTTAGATGGAGGAAGTCTAAAATAAGATCCAAGATTTTCAAAAATCTAAAAATGACCAAGACTAGGCAAATCAAAGTGCTTTTTCTAGTGTATAGAGTGTTTCTAGTCTCTGAACTGTGCTCGACGATTTTCCCCCAGATCGTCGAACGGAGATCGACGATTTCAGAAATCGTCGACCAGAGTTCAGCGCTTCTCAGATAGTGCTTAACTATCTTTCTTCAGGTCAGCGATCGTCGAACGGAGCTCGACGCTCTCCAATATCGTCGAACGAAGATCGACGCTATTAATGACCTTTCAGTTTCCTTTAGAAGCCCATATCGTCGAACAGAGTTCAACGATCTTTCTTTTTCTGCATCGAACCCTAATATAAAACTCAATTTTTCGGCCGTCGTTCTCCCTTTGCGCTTTCATACTCTCTGCAAATTTTCTCTTTCCCTCCAAACTTCTCTACACTTGGTCGTTTGTTTGTTCATTTTTGCAGGAATCAATGGCAGTATCAGTCGCCATCTTGGCCACAATGAAATTTGACGCAGGCTTTGACATCGACATGGACTCTTTCCATAACAGCGATCAAATCTTCAAGGACATTCTGGAACTTTTCAAAGAACAACAGCTAGTTACCATAATGACTACAAGGATCAAATTAGCTGCAGATGAGATAAAGGAATGGGTGTATACTGCCCACAATCTGGATCAGAATACAGTGGTTGGAACCATCTCAGGAACCCAGGTATCTCTAACACCTGCTGCTTTGATAGAGATTTTTCAATTAAAATCTGGAGAAGATTCTGTTGAGCTTTCTAGAGAGCAGTTTTCTAATAAGTTTGAAAGGATGGGACATTCAGAAGCAAACCCTAGCAAATTGCTTAAGAAAAATCTGTGTGTTGAGTACAGATTCTTGCTGATGTCGTTGGAAAAGTGTTGTTGGCCAAACACTCAGCTCATGTTACCATATCTAGGTATCAGCTCTGTCTGATGGGTGCCCTGGTGGACAAGAAACAACTGAACTGGGGAGAAGTCTTTTTTGATTTAATAAAGAAGAAAATTAACAAGAACTTTGTTAATTTTGGGAGGATCTTAGGGTTGTTTCTTCATAACAGATGCCCTACACTGCTGGTTTCCAGTGAGATGCACATCAATGCCTCCAAGAGGCTCACCTGTGCCCTATTTGGAAAATGGGACAGGCAGATTTTAAAACCCAGCAGGCCCTCTGCAATTTCTACTTCAAGCACAAGGACTGCTTCAGTCTCTTCCCCTCAGGTTTCTGCCCCTGCAGAAGACTTGCCTGCTTCATCTCCTCTTCCTCTACCTCTTGTTTCATCTACCACAGTCACATCCACCATCACAATTTCCATCCCATCTCCAACTTCAATTCCTTCTCCAACTCCACCATTCACTGAAGAAATCTTCCATCCTCTACATCACTACCCACACCTGGATATTGATTCATCATCTCATATTCCATCTGTCACTCTTATAGATGATTCCTATATGGATGATTCTCCTTAATCCCCTCCTGAGCCACCAACATCATCCACCTCTTATCAACAACTACTTCAGGACATCATTGCTCAACCCTCATTCTCACCATCCATTTCCATTTCATTATCTTCCATCTCCACAATTCCAATTTCCCAACCATCATTTCCACAATCCACAAGTTCTCCTACAACATCTCCTGCTGCTCCAACCTTCATTTTTACCTTATCCATCCCTACCTCTACTCAAGTCCCTCTTGAGCAAGTAGATCTTCCAGCTCTTGCAGATAGGTTATATGAGCTGATAGCACCAAGGCTATCAGTATTGCTGGAGACCTCTTTGGCTCCACTTCTAAAAACAGTCCAGGAGCTGTCTGCCAGGCTATCTTCTTTTCTTCCTCCTCAGGCAATCCCTTCTTATGGGTGCCTTAATCCAGTTATCACTAAATCTAGGCAGGGGGAGATGCCTTATGAAGCTGAGAGATTGCCTGTTGTAGAAACTTCAGCACAAGCTCCAGTTGCATCAGTTGCATTCATTACAGTGGACCTCAGGTCACTGTTGTCAGTTTTTGATTCTGTGTACTTCAACTACCTTCCAGTCCAGCATTCTGAAGACCATACTAAGGCGATTGTGCCTATTTCCAGATGTGACCCCAGCTTAATAAGCTCTTATATAAATTCCTTCAATGCTGTTGACACTGCTTCTTCTGCTGCTCCTACTGCTGCTGCTCCTACCACTGCTGCTATTGATATTTCTGTCAGTTCTGATATTGCTGTTTTTGAGGATATGCATATGACAGAGGCATGTCTTTTTGAGCCTGCTGTTACTGCTGCTGTTGCTCCTTCTGAAGTTGATTTTCCAGTTTCATCTGTTACTACTGCTTCTATTACTGCTGCTGTTTCTGAATCTGCTGCCATAGCTTCTTCTGTCAGTGTTGCTTCTACTCCACTTCCTGCTGTTGCTCCTGTTACTGTCTCTACTGTCTCTCCTGCTCAGTCTCAACAACAGAAAGATTACCTCGAAAGGATTGATGCAGTGTATGATAATCCTCCAAGCTTAGACAGTGATCAGTTTAGTACTGACTCAGATGATTCCTCTGCAATAATTGTAAGGAAAAGGAAAGCAAGAAGCAAGGCTATGAAGAGAGTTCCTCCAGAGAAAGTGAAAGATACAAATGACATTCCATACTACATACTACATGATTGCCCTATCACAGAACCTTGGATGCAATACTCCAGGAATCAACTGAAAGCTATGAAGAAGAAAAGAAAGTATGACAAAGGATCTTCCCATTTCAATCCTCCTCCTCCTCCTCCTTCACCTGATGCAGGTGCAGGTGGAAGTTCTGCTTTCCAATCTACTGCCAGAAGCCAAACTTCATATCAACCTCAAGGAAGATCCCAGTACAGAGGAAATCAGTCTAAAGCTTATTAGTCCAGAAGAGGACAGTATAGAGGAAATCATCGAGAACTCAAAGTGTACTCTAAAGGATATTCCAGGCAACATCCTTATCCAAGGGAAGGACAAGGTCCATCTGACACTACTTCTGGTCCCTTCCCTTATAAGCTGAAAGATCTAGTCTCTTCCAGAGCTCCTCTATATAATTCTTCAAATAGATATGAGCCTCCCGTTCCATTTGAAGACCCAGAAAATAATCCCACCTCATGGACTGCAAGAATGACAGAATTGGCTGCTCTAGACCAAATCAAGAAGGCTAGAGAACAAGGAAGAGATACATCAAATATCATTACTTTATCAGATCAAAGAAAGAAAGAACATGAGAGATACTCTTCCAGTAAATTTTTGATTCAGAAAGTTATATGAAGTTGCATCCAGAAGCTGTAGTGCCCAGGCCAAAACATCAAACCTCTCTAGGTGCAGCTGATGATAGAAGATCCAAGAAAGAAGCTCTCAATCCCAACAGAGAAATAGTTCTCACAAAGAGCAAGGAAAAGGAATGATTTTGTAAGATGACAGTAATTTTGTTTTCTGAACTATCTGAGATAATGTCTGTGTTTCTGCAATGTCTTGTTTGTTATATCTCTGCTTTGTATGTTTTTATTTTTCCAATATCTGTAAATAGTAATCCTAACTCAAATAGGGGAAGATTGTTGGAACACCGTATTACTGATTTGGGCAAGGATCACTATGTCTTTTAGGAAATCTGTTTTGACCTTCTTGTATAGATCTAAAGGTCAATTAGAATTGAGTCTAAGGGTTAGTTTTTAGGTTTGAATGCTGCCCTAAAGACCAGATATTTCAGTTCAGGAGACTAAGTCATTTCGTCAAGCTCAGTACGATGAATCGTCGAACTCCATTCGACGATCGCTGAGCTCACTTCGACGAATCGTCGAACTCCATTCGACGATCTCTTAGCTCAACTTCAACGAGTCGTCGAACTCCATTCGACGATCTTCGAGCTCAGATCGACGTTCTTGTCTCCACTTTGTTTCTCTATCTCTGAGCTCAGTTCAACGATAGTTGAGCTCAGATCGACGATCTTTGTTTCAGTCTAAGACCAGTCTCTGAGCTCAGTTCAACGATAGTAGAGCTTAGGTCGACATTTTTCTGGTGAGATCGACGTTTTTCAAGATTCAAATTCAGACAGTTATGGAATTATTCTCAGCATTTATGTCAAGGATCTTGTAGCCGTTTTCAATTAATCTGGAGCAAGTTTTAAGGGATTTTCAAAGGAATGTTTTATTGCACTTTCCTCTAGACGACAAAATGCAGTTAAGGAAGTTATTTATGACAGGCTAACAGCTATATTAGACAGAGAATCATTCTATTCAGATCTAAGGAATAAAAGATCAGTTTTTCATCCCTGCTGCAGATATAGAACATCATCAACAAGTGAATAACAACAAGAAAAAGTGCTGCAGATATTCACAGTCTTAGAACTCTTACAAGAACACACATCACAAAAGGAGATCAACATACTGAAATTTTCAGATCTCTTTTGATTCCAGTGTTCAAAGGCCATCATCATTCAAGACTCCAGACACCACACATTTCAGTTGCTGCTGAAATCATATTTTGCTGGAGATCAAATCTTCTGAAGGCCTATCACCCTACTGCAAAGCTTCACTTCCTGAACAACTATAGAACTCATGGGGAGCTTTGACAACATCCACTATCTTCTCTCTGATTGTTGCCAGAGAAGATCATCTCGTCCCCCTCTCTCTCTGCTGTAAAGGGTTTATCAAACTCCCTTCAAAAGTTTGTGCTGGTTTCTGAGACCTTGTCAAAACTCAGTGGTGGCAAGACACCTGATCAAAAAATCTGGTTTGGTTTTTGAGCACCTTATCAAAAGCTCACTGGTGCCCATGACACCTGATCAACTCATCCTGCAGTGGATTCCTACCTAGGGTGGTAGAAGAGTGGATGTACCCAGATTGATTGGGGAACCACTATAGCTCCTTGTGTCTTCTGGTTGCTTACTTTCTTTTGTTTTCTGGCTGTGGTTTGTGATTGCTCTGTGTTTAGTTAGTTGCTGTGTTTCCTGTATTTTATTTGCTTCCCTGTTCACTTAGGAATACAACAAGAGTTGTAAAAAGTTTTTAGCAAGCACCATACTTTATTCACCCCCCCTCTAGAGTATATCAGATCTAACCTGCACTTTCAGTTAAGATGAGCTTTGGGTATCCTAGCTAGTCAGACTGTAATATCCTACGGGCCCCCTTGTGTATCTGTTTGTTCTTTGTATTTTCTGTTTTGTTTTCGTGCGTACTTGCATGTGAGCGATGTACTCACCTCGGAGTCCGCTAGGATGGCCGGGGAGGGGTTGTTATGTTGTATTTGTTAGCCCCTTGCTAACCTTCGTTTTGCTGCTTGTTTGTTCATGATTTCAGGTGGCATAGCTCGTAGCAGTGTGTAGAGGGTCGGAGCCTAAGAGTTGCTGCAGAGTTGGAGATCGTTCCTCCTATGTTACGTGCTTGACTGTAGTGCTTTTCCTCAGGTTTTTTGAAAGCTATGTAAGGCCAAACTATTTTTGTACATGTTGTCGACTTATACTTTCACTTTCCGTTGTAGTCTAACACTGATGTGTAATGTTAGTTATTTCTACTATCAATGTCTAACATTTTAGGCTTCGTGGATTTTATTGGTGTTGGGACTCTGGTCGGACTCATGATATATACAATTTGTAGGTCAGAGATGTTACAATCATATCACTGAAAAATGAAAAAATTGTCAAATGTGACGAAAACGGGTAGTCCCCACCCGCACCCCCATAAATGACATGTCGAATATGTCGTCCGCAATCTACAAAGTTGGATGAGACAGATGACTCGAAAGCACGCAAATTTTATGAATTTATTTATTTTGTAAAAAAACTCAAATTTTATGAATTTATTTATTTTGTAAAAAAATGAAAGTACATGTCCAAATATCCAATCATCACACAATCCGATACAAATTATTATAGAAACTTATTTCATGGAGCAATTACAAGCTATGGTCCAATTTCATGTGGAAAATTAATATAAAAACTTATTTCATGGAGCAACTTCAAAATAAATTATTTTTGGCACTTTGCATCCTAAGCCGAAATTGTAGGAGTTTTTTTGTTCGGGTAGCACCTAAAATCTGAACTAGGATGATTTTGCACCAAGCTTCATCACATGCCTGCACATCGTTCACATCTTTGTCGTTGTTTCGTTCTGGATTCACAATCTGACCGAGGATGGTTTTGCCTCGCCATTTCGAGTGTGAAAAGAGGAGTTGTTCCATGGGGATAAGCTTGAGGCTGATTGCATTGAATATGTCAGCATCGTCCACGTTGAGGGAGCATTTTTTTGTTGGCAAACTACTCCATCAGCCTAGGTTGTCTTAGTGTTCCCTTTCTTACTGTTGCCATAGATGTTGCTGGTCTTACTCTGACAGATGCTTCTATCCACCCGGATGAGCGAATCGTTTTCGAAGGATGGTGCGAGAGAGAAAAATACCTTTGAAATTTCGGCTTGGGGTGCCAGTTATCAAAGATAATATATTTCGGGGATGCAAAGTGCCAAATTTAACCATTCAAAGCACAAAAGTGTCAAAACTCTCGTGTCCCAAAAGCCTTTTCTTGTGTCCGAATTTTCCCTATAAATAAGAGATGTTATGGCTATTATTGTGCGAGTTGTAATTTATAATATTGTCGTTTCCCCTCCCCTCTGTCTATCTCATGTCCGTGAACATAGGTGTTGCTCATCAAACCAAATATATTGGACGTTGATATCCGCACCACAGTTTTGGCTACTCGCACCGCACTCTCTCCTAATTTTCCGCGCATTTTAGAAATTCGTCTTGTACATGCATTTTTTAAAAAAGTGGTCCAAAGGAACATGTAGATTTTGACGAGATCTAAAACTTTCGTGCTGAACATTTTCCCTAAAAATGTATGTACAAAATGTATTTCCAAAAGCCGCAAAATTTGGGCGTATTTCCAAATTACGTCTTGTACATGCATTTTTAGGAAAATTGTTCAACACGAAAATTGTAGAGATCTACAACTTTCGTGTTGAACACTTTTCCTAAAAAATATATACAATGCATATTTTCAAAATGTACAAAAAATTAGAAGAAAATACAAATGCTTGTAGTCAAAAGGGCGGTGCCGATATTAGCACTTCATTCTCATTGTTAGCCTCAAATTTATGATGTTTTCAAAATATATTATTTATATATATAATGATAGGAAGCCAGTAAGAAGGGCGCTCTTGATTTGACTTCTGGTCATAAGATCCTTTTTTTCCTCACGTGCGGTGACGACCAAAGGAAGAATCACATTCATCACCCATTGACTTTAAAAAATAACTCAATTATTTATTACATTTTACAATATTTTTTCATTACTATTAATTTAAATATATTTCAGTTATTCTTTTAAAAAACGTGCGAAAAATGAAAATGTAAAATAGAATACAGTCATCAGTCATGGATGCGGATAAAATAGCGGTCAAATTTATTATTGACCTTGACCAAAGCAATTTTATCTTTGACCCACCAATCTTCTCCCGTACCCGCCGTTGGATCTTGCATTCTAAATTAAACAGTCAACAACTATACAGAAAATGGAAAATCTCTACCGAAGTTTGAATTATCTTGGCATTATTTAATTTTTTAAGTGGATCATTAACGAAAAGCATGAAAATTTATTATTATGGGGAAAACCGAAAAAGGCTCCAATTATATTATTCTTATTCTAGACAGTCATGAAGACTTCGTAAACATGAGTGCCTGTTCCACTAAAAATTGGGAGCGGTCGAATCGAACCAATCAGATCACTATTTTTTATCACGGTTTGGCCAGTTTCGCCAGATTTCGAGTCTGTATGATCTTTCAAATAGCATTCATAATGAGTTGTGGTGAATTTGTCCCGAACCAGACCAATCTAGCCTGTCCGCCGACCCACATTCCAGCTGCCAATCGGTGGACGGAATGCATGTGGAGGCTTGCCTGGGCCCACCTGAGGTCGTGGGCGACCTCCCCTTCTTTTTTTCCTCCATGGACATCGAAATCGCCATTAATGGAGGATTGCATTCCGACTTTTGGGTACCCAAAACATTTCAACCGCTCAACTATATTTCGATCCAAAAGAGGCTCCGGATTGCTCTCAGATAGAGATACAAAAGATATTCATTCGAAGTTTTTCGTTGAGTTTTGGTGGGTCGGCTATTTTGCCCAAACAGCCTTTTTGCCGGATATTGTCGGAGCTTCAAACCACTGACACAGAAACCATTGTTACTGAAAGTCTTTGATTTCAAGGATAGCTAAATCAACTAGATGAGGGTGAATAGTTTTCTTAGACCTTAATGACTATCTTTTAGTTTCTTTTAGTTTGATGCTTTATTTGTTGATTATATTCTACTTTCAAGACATGCAACCTGCAATAAAACCAACACAGAGAAAACACACAAAACACGCAAGATTTATAGTGGTTCCCCTAACAAGGGTACATCCACTTTCCCTCTCACCTATCCAACTATCTTGTTGGACTAGGTACTTCTCCAAAACTCTGATCCAAAGAGCTTATACCTCAGATCCTTCAGGATCTCCCAGTCTCATCCGAGACTTATAGCTCAACCACAAAATGGCCTACAACTCAGTGGTCAGCAGACCACCTAACTCAAGCCAAATGCCCTACACTAAGGCTGAGAGGACAGCCCTACCTCAGATCCAAATGATCCTACCTCAGAGAGTCATACTCTCCTACAACTCGGTGATCAATTGACCACCTACCTCAGACTTGAAACCAAGTCCTACAGCTCAGATTCTCAACAGGATCCTACCTCATAGCAAACTTGCTCCTACCACTCAGATCTAAAATTATCCTACAGGATGAAAGTGAGTTGGTGAGGTTCTTGATTGGACATAGGAGAAATTCCTCTGTGCCAATCTACCTTGACTGAGATAGACTCAGCCCAACTTTGACTCCAGGAATATTTTTCCTGAGTCTTACTTTACCTAAACTAAGATACACTCAGTCATAGCTTCTTCTTCATAGCACCAGGGATTTTTCCTGCTGGATCTGTGAAGTAACTGCAGCAAAGCTTGCTGCTACCTGAGCTGAAGAATTCTCATCTTAACTTCTTCAGAGCAACAAGGATAACATCTTGTGCTGAAAGTAACTGGCAGAAAGCAGTTCTGCTTCTTCTTTATTTCCTGGGATGAGGATGTTTAGCCCTAACTTCTTCTCCACAGCCTCCAGTAGATGATCTTCAGTGTTATGCCGCTGGATCTGTGAAGAACTTGCTGGTGTAGATGGAAGAGGCCACCAGCTAAATTTCTTTCTCCTCTTCAGAGATTTTCACTAATCTTGCTATAGTCGAGGATGAAGACAAACAACTAACTTGTTGAGCATTTAGACCTCAAATCTTTTTGCTCTCTATTCTTCTCTTCACAACAACAATGACGATGAAGAACTATCTCTACAACTTCACTCCCAGAGTTATCTTCCTTTGTAAAGGCTTTTTCTTTTATCATTTATGTCCAAACGGCTCTTTGAGTACAGGGCCCCACACATTTAATGTCAGTTGCATCCTTGCTTTAACGCCTAACTGTCGTACAGTAGGTCTTTAACGCCTTTTGTCATGTACTGTAACATTGCCGCTAACAATTTGAATAAGGTTGACTTTTTAACTTACAGACATCAGCACCTGAGGACGTAGTCAAAAATCAAGCATCAGTAGAATAGGCGTTGAGTGAATGATCTTCACTCAATGCCAAAGTACTTATACAAAATTCTATCTATCTAGGCGTTGACATTGTTGAGTGAGCAAGCCTCACTCAATGTTTTTTGCCTTTACCATTTCTGCAGCCTCTTCTGCATGCCTGGTGTTGAGAGCGTTGAGTGAGCAGACCTCACTCAACGCCTTGTGCCTTAGCCATACTAGGCCTGCGAAAAGGAGTAGCAGGAAGTACTGGGGTGGTAGCCCAGGAAAATAGCCTTGTGATGGTTTTGGGTCCAACCTGTGAATGATGCACAGGTAGTCCTGGTGGGACCAGGAAAGGCCCTTTTTGTGATGCTTGATGTCATAGGGTGTCCACCTGTGGAGCGAGTCATAGGAAGTACTGGTGTGCCCAGGAAAGACCCCTGACATTTGTGCTTATGCGGTGTCCACCTGTGGAGAGAGAGTCACAGGAAGTACTGGTGTGCCCAGGAAAGACCCGCTGTTGTTGTGAGAATTGGGTATCGAGAAGTACCCAGGCTTGAATGCCAGGAACAGGATTGGTGAGACCGACCCGTGCCTTTGATATAGCCATGAGTACGCTGCACGCAGAAAGGGCAAGGCGATTTGAGCAACGGGGGGGGGGGGGGGGGGGGTGGAGGATCCGACCTGCGCTATGTCCGTCTGACGTGAGACCAAAAGTGCGGTCTGTTGGAGCGCATAGCAAGAGTCTTCGGCCTGCGCGCCATGACACAAAGGGGGGCTACGGGCCATCCCGGTGTCCGAGGACTAACTCCGGCTGCACGCCATGGAGTAAATGCTCAAGAGTGTTACCGTTGGGTGTTAACCCTGATACGGTGGTGGGCAAGAGGTTGCCAGAACACCAAGAATGTGCCCTGAGTGCACGGACCGTTGGGCCGGGCGGCGAACGGTTGTGATGGCTTGTGTGCGTGAAAGCACCTTTGATGATTGCCATACTTGTGATATGATATGCCTGCAGGGAAAATACCGCTGCCCGAGAGGAGGGGTAGGGTCGTTATAATTTGGTCAGCTGAACGCTGACCGTTGCTTTTGTCTGCCACCGTTGGGTGGATTGTCCTTCAACAGGTGCTGGAGAGCCGAGCGGATCGCATAGAGGTTGATGCTCCTGCTGGTGCTGCTGCTGCTGCTAGCCCTCGAAGGCTAATGTTCTTTTGAGTGTTTTCTTTTTGTGGCCGGCCTGCGCGCCAATTTGTTTAGGCCACTGTATGAAAGCCCTGTAAGGCCATAAGGCCAATACCTTTGTTGTTGTAAGACATTCTTATATGTATATAAAATATGGAGTTTTATATTTGGACATTCATGAGGAGTTCAAGTAGTTTAGGCTTCCGCTAGAATGCTTGTGATAGGTGCGTTGCGCTACTCTGGTATCATCCTGTACCTTCACCGACTGTTTTGTGGTATATCCTGTGGGGCCCCGGCCGGACCTTCTAGAATATATCATATGAACGGATGGGGTTGTTACATTTTTGGTATCGGTTGTCTTGGTCTTTCCCTCTCGAAGTCGTGGCCGACTTCTTTTGTGGGGTGGCGAGCACGTGTTTGTGCAAACCAAAGTCTACGATTGAACTCCTGAATGTCCATGATAGGAATGCAGTTTGTATGTTTGAGGAACCTGCGTGTTCTTATTTTGTGTTGTTTGTTTGGGTACGACCGCTTATATGTGTGTCTTGTCCCCTTTTAGGTGACACGAAGTGGAGCTGGGCCGTCTGCGTCCCAGCATTCTGATGAGAGTAGGGCACCAGCTGAGGTGCCTACACCTCCACCGTCTGCAGAGCATGTACGGTTAGTTGCGGAGGCATTATTTACCATGATCCAAGGCCAGCCACGTAGGCAGGAATAAGTGGATGTTAGGCCAGAACAGGTGGAGGCAAGGCCGGAACCTGTAGTGGATGTGGCTCCTCGAACAGCTGAGAAGCAACTAACACGGTTCATGAGTTTCCATCCGCCTACATTTTCGGGAGCGGGTACTCCGACGCAGGCAGAGGATTGGTTATCGCGCGTCAAGAGAGTTATGACGGCGATTGGCACGGCGGAAAGTCAGAAGGTTACCTTAGCTACATTCTTGCTTGAAGGAGAAGCTCGATTGTGGTGGGATGAGATAGAGTTACATCATTTGGCGGGTCGTCCGTTAGCTCAAGTTTCCATGAATGAATTCTCTCGACTGTTCCTAGCGAAGCACCTTCCTACGGCGCAACGGATAGCCATGGAAAACGAATTCCAAAGGTTAACTCAAGGTGATGGCAGTGTTGACGCGTACCTGCATGAGTTTACTCGCTTAGGGCGGTATGCGGGTTCGATATTTGCTGATGAGCAAAGGAAGACCAATAGGTTCTATGAAGGCCTGAGGGACGAGTTGAGGTTCCTTGTGTCAAGTTCTGTGAACCAAGGTTTCCAAGCTTTGGTAGACACTGCAAGTGCGCTGGAGAAGGATATGAAGAGGGTGCAAGGGAAGAGAGCGTTGGTTGTGACGCAACCAGAGTGGAAGGCACCCCGATCGGGAAAATCGTTTTATAAGAAGAGATGGGGTAAGAAGTCCAAGTCTAGTGGACAAGCTCCTTCATCAGTTGCAACAGGAGCAACATCAGGGGCAACCTCCAAACCAGAAACTCGTACCTGCTTTAATTGTGGTAGGATGGGGCATATTGCGCGAGATTGTCGGATGCCGCCAAAGAGTGAAAAGAAGGCGGGAGCATCTTATGCGGAGAAAGGAAAAGCGGTGGTGGATTCCTCTGCCTCGCAAGCGCAACCCCGGGTCTACAATCTTGGCCTGCAGGAGGCCATCAAGCAGAGTGACGTGGTCACAGGTATGAGTTTAGTTTTGCTTATGCTAATGTTTGTATGCTTAGCTTAGTACCCCTACGTTTGTGGTTTGTGTGTGTGACATGTTTGTCATAGGCTTTGTGATGATTCGGGACACGCTGGCGCGAGCACTGTTTGATACAGGTGCATCGCATTCTTTTCTGTCTAGTGAATTTCTTACGCGGCTTAGGATACCCAGTCGTGCAAAGGCAGATAGCGTCAGAGTGGTGTTGCCGAATGGTTGTTGGATGCTTGCGGATCAAGCTTGCGATGTGGCGGTTCAAGTAGGAAGTCGGGATTTTTGTTTAACCGCATTTGTTTTGCCAATTTCGGAATTCGATGTGATTTTTGGGATGGATTGGCTTGCAGAGCAACATGCTATGATTGATTGCCAGTCCAAAGAAATCACGTTGGGCCAGAATACCGAACAGGAGACCAAGTTCGCGGGTATGCGAGGAGTAGGCGGGACGTTGATGTCTGCACTCCAGGTAGTCAAAGCTGTTCGGAAGGGTGCGGAGTGTTACTTTGCACTAATTCAGGCTGTTGAGCCTAAGGCCACTTTGTGCGAGGTTCCGATTGTGGCAGAATTTGCTGATGTGTTTCCCGCAGATCTCCCTGGGCTACCACCCCAGCGGGAGATTGACTTCACAATTGAGCTGGTGCCAGGTGCGAAACCAGTGGCCCGTTCGCCATATCGCGTTGCGCCTAAAGAGATGGCTGAGTTGAAGGTTCAACTACAAGAAATGCTAGAGCAAGGCTATATCCGCCCAAGTATGTCACCTTGGAGCGCGCCTGTGCTTTTTGTAAAGAAGAAAGATGGTGGGTTACGGTTGTGTATAGACTACCGTGAATTGAATAAGCTGACTGAGAAGAATAAGTATCCGATACCTCGGATTGATGAATTATTTGATCAGCTAGTGGGCTCGACCGTCTATTCAAAGTTGGACCTGAAGTCTGGTTATTACCAGTTAAGGATTCGGGAAGGTGACATTCCCAAAACCGCATTTGGAACGCGTTATGGGCACTATGAGTTCACAGTCATGCCCTTTGGCTTGTGCAATGCGCCCTCTGTGTTTATGGATTTGATGCACCGCATATTCCGTGAGTACCTGGATCTGTTTGTGATCGTGTTCATTGATGATATCCTGGTGTACTCAAAGTCGAAAGCTGAACATGAGATTCACTTGCGGTTGGTGTTGAATATATTGAGGCAAAATCAGCTCTATGCCAAGTTCTCGAAGTGTGAGTTTTGGCTATCGTCAGTGGCATTTTTGGGCCATGTGGTGAGTGGAGCGGGCATTGCAGTGGATCCAGCGAAGATAAGAGCCATACAAGAATGGCCAATATTGTCTTCCGTGGCCGAAGTTAGGAGTTTCCTTGGACTTGCGGGCTACTATAGAAGATTTGTGGAAAACTTCTCGCGGATCGCTTTGCCGCTAACCACACTGACGCGAAAGGATCAGAAGTTCGTTTGGACGCCAGAGTGCGCACGAGCTTTTGAAGAGCTGAAGGTTCGGTTGACCACGGCGCCGGTGTTGTCTTCGCCATGTGGAACCGATGGCTTTGTGATTTATAGTGATGCCTCAGGGAGCGGCTTAGGCTGCGTTCTTCTACAGAGCGGAAAGGTGATTGCTTATGGCTCACGCCAGCTGAAGGTGCACGAGCGAAACTATCCCGTCCATGATCTGGAACTAGCGGCGGTGATTTTTGCACTTAAGCTGTGGCGACACTACCTTTATGGAGTGAAGGTGGAGATCTATACTGACCATAAGAGCCTCAAGTATCTATTAGAGCAGAAAGAGTTGAACATGCGACAACGAAGGTGGTTGGAGTTCCTTGGGGACTACACTTTCGAGATTCACTATACACCCGGGAAGGGAAATGTTGTCGCGGATGCCTTAAGTCGGCGGGTTCCGGCTAGAGCGAATTGGTTACAAAGGCATGATGAACGTCTTATCCAGGAATTGGAGGCATTGGAGATCTCTTGTGTTGACAAGAATTCCACTACCAGTGCATGTTTGAACTGGACCGAGGTGCAATGTGACCTTGCGGACCGAGTTCGACGGGCAACGGAGTTGGATGAAGATCTCTTGCGCTATGTGACTGAAGGGCCAGAAGGCAAATTCACCTGGAATGACGGTCTTTTGCGAAAAGAGAGCCGTTTGTGCGTCCCAAATGTGGGGAAGTTGAGGGAAGAACTGATGTATGAAGCACATTATACAAAGTATTCCATTCACCCCGGGAGCACAAAGATGTTCAACGATATGAAAAAGCTCTTTTGGTGGCCAGGGCTCAAGAAAGATATTGCCCTTTATGTGGCCAAATGCCAAACATGTGCGATGGTAAAGTCTGAATGCCAAAAGCCGGGCGGTTATTTGAAGTCACTACCGATCCCAGTGTGGAAATTTGATGATATTTCCATGGATTTTGTGCATGGATTGCCAAGATCGCAGCGAGGAAATGATTCCATCTGGGTGATAGTTGACCGGTTAACAAAAGTAGCACATTTTCTCCCGAACAGACGGGATGATTCAGTTGAATATTTGGCAAAGTTATACGTTGATCAGATTGTGCGGCTTCACGGTGTTCCTCGGAGCATCGTAAGTGATAGAGATGGGCGATTCACGTCAAATGATTGGAGGCTAGTTCACCGACTGTTGGGCACGAAGTTGACTTTCAGTACGGCCTTTCATCCCCAAACGGATGGCCAGACTGAACGTACCAACAGAACAATGGAGGACATGCTCCGAATGTGCGCCCTTGATTTCGGAAAGAGATGGGAAGATCATCTCTATATGGTAGAGTTTGCTTATAATAATAGCTACCAGGCAAGTATTGGGATGGCACCATATGAAGCCCTATACGGAAGGAAGTGTCGTACTCCCTTGGCTTGGGTAGAAGCGGGTGAAGCTCGGATTGTTAGACCAAATGAGGTGGATGAAGCAAACTCAACCATTCGGACTATTCGAGAGAGATTGCTAGTTGCTCAAGATCGACAAGCGAAGTACTACAACGCCAAGCACCGGAACGTTGAATTTGCGGTTGGCGATTGGGTCTACTTGAAGATCAAGCCATTCAAAGGTGTCTCCAGGATTCGACGAATGAAAAAGTTGAGTCCAAGGTTTTTGGGTCCCTTTGAAGTGGTTGAGCGAATTGGCGAAGCAGCTTATCGGCTAGCTCTGTCGGCGGACTTGGGTGGGTTACATGATGTCTTTCACATCTCGGTGCTGCGGAAAGCCGTGAAAGATCCAGCTCAAGTGATCGCGGATGATCGTGTGCCGGTGGAGTATGGGCTAACAACGAGAGTTAGACCCATTCGGATCGAAGATCGAGCCGAGAAACAGTTGCGGAACAAGACGGTCGGTATGGTGAAAGTCCGGTGGGACAACTGCGGCCGTGAAGAGTTGACGTGGGAACGCGAGCAGACCATGCGAGAAGAGTTCCCTGAGTTGTTTCTGTAATTGGTAGCGAGACTGTTGTAACATAAACATTGAGAATATTGTTACATTTTTCTTGCTGTCTTTTTTGTTACTTTCCTGTCTCTGAATTTCGAGGACGAAATTGTTTTGTAGGAGGGGAGGATTGTAACAGCCCAAAGTTCTGAAACAGGAAAAATTTGGGTGACACGGCCTGGGACACGGGCGTGTCCCAGGGCGTGTCAGGTGACACGGCCTGCGACACGGGCGTGTCGCAGGGCGTGTCAAAGTTGTGTCGACGATTGGGCTTTGTCTCGACAATTTTTGTTCTCGACGATTCGTCGAGAGGAGGCACACGGCCCAGGACACGGGCGTGTCCAAGGCCGTGTGGCATGCTCGACGATTTTGTCTCGACGATCGTCGAGTGTCGAGACCTGAGTGTCGAGTGTCGAGAGTTTGAACACGGCCTGTGACACGGGCGTGTCACAGGGCGTGTCAAATCAGGCGACGAGCTCAGCCCGCCGAAAGATTTTCGACAGGGCGTGTCGTTGTGCCGTGTCTGGGCACACGGCCTGGGACACGGGCGTGTCACAGGCCGTGTGAAGTCTCGGGATGATTTGGGATTTTTTTCACCCAGGTACACGGCCATAGACACGGGCGTGTCTGAAGGCGTGTTGGTGACACGGCCCATGACACGGGCGTGTCCCGTGGGCGTGTCACTGGTCTGGATAAGTCGGTTGACCACCGCTTGAGGCACACGGCCAGGCACACGGCCGTGTTCGAGGCCGTGTCTGGTCAAAATTGGTGTTTTTGGCAGAATCGTGGCCGTCCATTCCTTCAGTCTGGATCCAAGGGCTGAAAGCTCTTCTTCTTTTTCCTTAAGGGCCGAAGTCAGAGATTGATTTCTCATTTACTTTGGCCTTAACCTTTCTTCAAGAGAGAGAAAGAGAGAAAGAAAGGAGGAGGAAGAAGGGAAGGGGGCTGCTGTTGGTGGTGCTGCGGTTTACCGGCGAGAGATCCGAAGCCAGCGTTGCGGAGGAAACGATCTTGCGCGTCTTGCAAGCTATCTTGGAAGCCATGGCACCGAAGCGATCGTCAAGGGTAACGACCTTTCTTCCTAAGCCATGTGAAGGCTTCCTTTTAGCATATCTTTGTGAGTTCCCCCACCAAGAGGTGGCTGGTTTTGGGACTCTTTGGGTGGATGTGTGAAATCCCCCTTGTTAGCATATAGATCCGGAACTGGAGTACGGAATAGGCATGCTGTGTGAAGCCCATCTGGATAGGTTGGTCTAGATTGGTGATGTTGCATACGAACCGGAGAAAACTCCGTGAAAAACGTGTAGTGTACGGAGTCTACGGGTTAGGCCTGCGAAAAGGAGTAGCAGGAAGTACTGGGGTGGTAGCCCAGGAAAATAGCCTTGTGATGGTTTTGGGTCCAACCTGTGAATGATGCACAGGTAGTCCTGGTGGGACCAGGAAAGGCCCTTTTTGTGATGCTTGATGTCATAGGGTGTCCACCTGTGGAGCGAGTCATAGGAAGTACTGGTGTGCCCAGGAAAGACCCCTGACATTTGTGCTTATGCGGTGTCCACCTGTGGAGAGAGAGTCACAGGAAGTACTGGTGTGCCCAGGAAAGACCCGCTGTTGTTGTGAGAATTGGGTATCGAGAAGTACCCAGGCTTGAATGCCAGGAACAGGATTGGTGAGACCGACCCGTGCCTTTGATATAGCCATGAGTACGCTGCACGCGGAAAGGGCAAGGCGATTTGAGCAACGGGGGGGTGGAGGATCCGACCTGCGCTATGTCCGTCTGACGTGAGACCAAAAGTGCGGTCTGTTGGAGCGCATAGCAAGAGTCTTCGGCCTGCGCGCCATGACACAAAGGGGGGCTACGGGCCATCCCGGTGTCCGAGGACTAACTCCGGCTGCACGCCATGGAGTAAATGCTCAAGAGTGTTACCGTTGGGTGTTAACCCTGATACGGTGGTGGGCAAGAGGTTGCCAGAACACCAAGAATGTGCCCTGAGTGCACGGACCGTTGGGCCGGGCGGCGAACGGTTGTGATGGCTTGTGTGCGTGAAAGCACCTTTGATGATTGCCATACTTGTGATATGATATGCCTGCAGGGAAAATACCGCTGCCCCGAGAGGAGGGGTAGGGTCGTTATAATTTGGTCAGCTGAACGCTGACCGTTGCTTTTGTCTGCCACCGTTGGGTGGATTGTCCTTCAACAGGTGCTGGAGAGCCGAGCGGATCGCATAGAGGTTGATGCTCCTGCTGGTGCTGCTGCTGCTGCTAGCCCTCGAAGGCTAATGTTCTTTTGAGTGTTTTCTTTTTGTGGCCGGCCTGCGCGCCAATTTGTTTAGGCCACTGTATGAAAGCCCTGTAAGGCCATAAGGCCAATACCTTTGTTGTTGTAAGACATTCTTATATGTATATAAAATATGGAGTTTTATATTTGGACATTCATGAGGAGTTCAAGTAGTTTAGGCTTCCGCTAGAATGCTTGTGATAGGTGCGTTGCGCTACTCTGGTATCATCCTGTACCTTCACCGACTGTTTTGTGGTATATCCTGTGGGGCCCCGGCCGGACCTTCTAGAATATATCATATGAACGGATGGGGTTGTTACACATACATTCTGTAATTTATGCGTTGAGATCATTGAGTGAGCATGCCTCACTCAACGCTTTCTACCTTAACAATATTTCTGCTTCTTCAGCATCTTAAGCGTTGAGAGCGTTGAGTGAGCACGCCTCACTCAACGCTTTTTGCTTTAGCTAGATTTTCTGAGTCATAGTTCTGAGAGTGTTGAGTGAGCATGTCTCACTCAACGCTTTCTGCCTTAGCCATATTTTTCTGCACCTTGGCGTTGAGTGTGTAAGCTCCACTCAACGCCAAACTACTTAACAGATTTTCTTCTGTTATCTTACGTTGAGTGAATGAGCTACACTCAATGCATTTGGTCTTAGCCAAATTTCTGTCTTTAAAACAGAATTTTTCAACACAATATCACATGGCGTTGAGTGAGCTTGCCTCACTCAATGCATGTGGACTTAGTAAATATTCACAATTTTCCTGTGGCGTTAAATGACTGCTATCAGAGAAGACAGTAAGAGAAACAAGACAAGCAACATCATCAGAGCTAGCCCAATAGACTCATGAGCTATGGAAGTGGATTTTAGTTGCTTTTGATATTTCTGGATAATCATATTTATATAATTCAAAGTTTTTGATCTTATTATCTATTTCATAGTTCTTTGTTTGCTTACACTACTTGACTACTTAGCATTCTTTTTATGTCTCTAATTCACCTTAGTGTAAAGGGTTCTGACTTCTACAAATAGGGGGAGATTGTTGGGTATTGTATCCACACTAACACAGATTTGATGAAGTCACCCTTGAACTAAGATGAATTAAGTAGTATTTGATGCTTGGTTTGAGTTATGTGTTTGCAGGATTCTAATGGGAAGTGTAGACCAATGTCAGTCTACAGTGGGTCACCAAACACAGGACCATACAATGTAATCCCTCAATGTGTGTTCCAAAGTGTTGACTCATGTGTAGCCTCTCTATTGGGATACACTTCATATTCAAGCTCTAGGACTATGTGAAAAGACTTGATGCTGATTTCCCTTAGAAGAAGAAAACCTGTCAGAAATTTTTTTCCTAATTTACTATAGTAGGTTACTGAGTTTATACTCGAGTAGTAATTCACTTACTCGAGTAGTTAAGATATACTCGAGTAGTCCAATTATAGCCCTCGAGTAATTCATCTTGTATACTCGAGTAATTTCCTCTTATCTCTCGAGTTCCCAGATTCTCTCTTCTCAAATTTGTCTAAGTAAAATACTCGAGTAGTATTATATATACTCAAGTAGTTCTATCTTCTATCTCGAGTTAATGGTATTCTGACTCTCGTGTAGTTTCTAGTTACTCGAGTAGTCTAACTCATATACTCGAGTAGTTCATCTACTACTCGAGTAATCAAATGCTTTTACTCGTGTAACCCAGAATTCTATTCAAGAAAAATTTCACTAAGTGAATTACTCGAGTAGTTCATGTTGTATACTCGAGTAGATCATTCTGTCTCGAGTAGTCCATGTTACATACTCGAGTAACTCAATTTTTCCTGTTCCAGAATTATTCTAAGTGTTTGTCTCGAGCAGTGTCTGATATACTTGGTAGTTCATTTTTATATACTCGAGTAGTACTTCTTGAACTCGAGTAATATACTCCACCTCTAGTGTAAGTACTTAAGTACTCGAGTAAGTCATTTTTGTTACTCGAGTAACTGAGTCCCTCTCATTCTTATTTACTCGAATAGTTGACTCCATGTACTTGAGTAATGATTTCTTTTTCTCCCGAGTACTTTTTCTCATGCACTCGAGTTGTCCCTTATACCTACTCGAGTAGTGCTGCATATACTCGAGTAGTTCTGCTTGACTCGAGTAACTTACTTTGACAATTTTCAGAAATTCTTTAAGTCTAGACCTAACGATCTTATTCTTAAACTCTGACGTGATTGGTCCACGTGTCTTTCTCTTTATGAATCATTTAAGTCTAATCTTCTTGTCTCCTATAAAAGGTCTTGTAAAATCGACAAACCCTAAGTTTTCAAAAAGAAAATTATTCTAAGTTTTGCAGCCGTCTCTTTCCAAAAAGAATTATGTCTCCTCTCTCTCTCTGCAAGAACCGGAAACTCGCCGTAGCCGCCATCGCTAAATTCCGACCGGCTAGGGTTTCTTATTTTCAGAGTATTAATATTAAGAAGACTCTACAGATCGAGATCTCCGCTCAACGATTCATCTACTCTTTCGATCGTGTAAAGTCGAGAAGTTCCAGATCTGATCTTGCCGAAATTCTTCTTCAATATCTGATAAAGCCGCACGCCTAGAAAAAAGATTTTCTGATTTTCTATTGCAGATCTGAACCAGAAAATTTACTGTTTATATTTCTGTACTGCTGTATTTCATTATTGTAGGAGAAGATTTCTCCGAGTGTAGGGATTTTTCAACTCCGAGATTGTAGGAAGTTTTGCCTTCCGAGTGTAGATCCGTTTGTGCATCGAGTTTGTAGGAACCTTGTTCTGAGGGTAGGATTGTTTTCCAATCCGAGATAGTGGAGTAGCCGAGTCTAGTATATTGCTAGATCGGTGAGGGAAAGTGGATGTACCCAAGGTTGGGGAACCACTATAAATCTTGTCTCATCTGTGTTTGCTTGTTTGGTAGATAGATTTGGACTTTGGTTGAGATTTTTTTTATTCCGCAAAAAAACGCACAACTCACCTATTCACCCCCCCTCTAGGTGATTTAGGTTGGCAACTATTATCTTTCAGGGAGCTACGCGGATCAGTTCCAGGAGGAGGTCACTCAAGTCCAGTAGATGTCGGGCCATAGTTTGATGATGGCTTTCACCCTGGGCCTGCAGCAGGGTTTCTTCAGGATGGAGTTGAAGAGGGTACCCCCCCTCTCCTACGAGGAGTTGATGGAGAGGGCGGCGAGAGAAGTTGACGGGGAGGCATCAAACCCGGAGTTTGCCCGGAAGGTGGCCAGGTGGGCCACGGAAGAGGAGAAGGAGCCAAGAGGAGGAAGAGGACAATAGGAGAGGAGAGGAGAGCCCCGACAGAGGGAGAAGAGGCAGCTCCAGGGGCAGTAGCAGCCCAGGTGGGGGCGTCAGTAGCCTGATCGTCGGCTGGGCTGGAGGCCCGAGTGGCAAGGGCAGGGGCCACAAAGATGGTACCAAGGAAGGCACCGCCACTAGGGGGCAAGATCAATTCCACCCCCTGGGTTGGAGGTGGGAGCAGAGGCCTCGACTCCCCGACCAAGAAGAGGCTATGGCCATAGCCCTAGGCAAGAGGAGGAGAGCAGCCAGGAGAAGGAGGAGAGAAGCTAGGGTGGAGTTGCCCTACGACGACTTCCATCAGGAGGAAGGGCACGCCACCGCTATGTGCCCGGAGTTCCTCGAAATAAGGGGAAATAGGGAGCGGCAGCAGTAGCAGCAGGGGCGTCAGGAAGTGAGGATCGAGGAGGTCCTGCCTTGGGAGGAGGAGGACCGTTGCGAAGACCGGGTGGATGTTGGAAACCGAGGGGGAATCAGAGTGATCCACGGGGGGTTGGGGTCGAGGCTTCCCAGAAGGCGAGCCTCCACACCATGTATCGTCAGAGCGTTGGCTCCATATCCCAAACCCCACCCCGAGAAGAGAGGATCACCTTATCCCGGAGCGATATGGCGGATCATGAGGATCCTTTTTGCGATGCGGTGGTTATCCAGACAGCCATCGAAAATTTCACCGTCTCCAGGATCCTCGTCGACAACGGAAGCTCCGTCAATGTCGTCTTTAAGAAGGCGTTTGACGCGATGAAGGTGGAGGCTGAGAGGGTGTTAGCCTCGGATGGTCCCCTGTTCGGATTTTCTGGGGAGAGGAAGGAAGTGGAGGGACGAGTAGGCCTCTATGTCACCCAGGAGGAGGCAGTCCAGGAACTGCAGGTTCATCATTGTAGATTCCCCCAACAGCTACAACGCCATCTTCGGAAGGCCCCTTATCAGCGCCTTCCGCTGCGTCCCCTCATTGTTCCACCAATGCTTAAAGTTCAATGCAGAGGGGATTCATGTCAGGGTCAGGGGGGACCCCAAAATGGTGCAGGAATGCTACATCACCGCCGTGAACTCCATTTCTTGGCAGGAGGGAGCCGAGGAGATGGAGCGGAGGATGGATAGGGTGGAGCAGGAAGCTGGCCGGGAGGAGCTGGAAGTGGAGAGCTGCATCGGGGTAGAGGTAGCAGGAGGAGATTAGTAGGAGTTGGCCGAGGCGATGGTCGTGGAAGAAGAGGTGGAGGCGGAGGTCCTCATCACAGGGGAGAGGGATGCTAAAGAATATGGAGAGCAGTCCAGGTTGAAGGCTGCGGAAGAGGTGGTAGAGCTGGAGGTCCTCACCCAAGAAGGCCGGGTGGAGAAGGTCCGCGTCAGCAGAGGTCTGAACCCGGAGGCTCGGGGCAGGATGCGGGAGTGCATCCAGAGAAACATGGACATCTTCGCATGGAGCACCATGGAGATGTCGGGGGTTGACATATATGTGGCTTGCCACCGCCTCAACTTGGACCCGGGAACACGCCCCGTCCAGCAAAAGAAGAGGTCCACTGCGGACAAGCTGGAAGAGCCCATCAGGGAGGAGGTGGAGAAAATCCTCAAGGACGGCTTCATATCCGAGATCCAATACCTCGGCTGTGTCTCAAATGTAGTCATGGTGAAAAAGGAGACGGCCTGTGGCGTATGTGTATCGACTTCTCCTTGCTTAATAAATCTTATCCTAAGGACTGTTATCCCTTGCCTCGGATCGACACGCTGGTTGACTCAGTCGTTGGTTTTCCTGTAATGAGTTTTCTAGATGCATTTTCAGGTTATCATCAAATCATGATGCACCCCGCGAATGTCAAGGATTTCTCGTTTATCACGGGGGATGGATGCTACTATTACAAGATGATTCCCTTCGGGCTAAACAATGTAGGGTCGACCTACCAAAAGATGATGGACAGGGTATTCAAAGAACAGAATGGGAGGAACCTGGAAGTGTATGTAGATGGCCTCATGGTCAATAGTCAGGACATGGACTCTCACCTCCAGGACCTGGAGGAGACCTTTGCTACCCTGCGCAAGTATATGATGCGGGGTAATCCCCAGAAGTGTGTCTTCGGGGCTAGCAGGGGAAAGTTCTTGGGACACCTCCTCACCCCTACAGGGGTCGAGCCAAATCCTGATAAGGTCAAGGCCATCTTAGAGCTGGGATCCCCACGGAACACTAAGGAGGTGCAGCGGCTGACGAGAAAGCTGGCAGGGCTAAGTAGGTTAATCTCCCGAGCTGGAGAGAAGTGCTCCCCCTTCTTCAAAACGTTAAGGGGGGGGGGGGGGTCAAAAATTCGAGTGGTCCAAGGGGTGCGAGGAGGCATTCCAAGCCCTCAAGGTACAGTTGACTCTGGCCCCATTGCTCCAAGGGCCAAAGGAGGGAGAGGACCTGTTTTTGTATCTCGGGGTCGCGGCGGAGGCCCTGAGCTCTGTCCTAGTTCGTGAAGAGGGCAAAAAGCAGCTACCCATATATTACGTGAGCTAGGTCCTGAGAAAGGCCGAGCTCCGGTATCCAATTTTGGAGAAGCTGGCCTTCGCCCTGGTCATCTCAGCCCGAAGGCTGCGACCCTATTTCCAGGCACACTCGATCCGAGTGGTGACTGACCATCCCATCCACAACATCTTTGAGGGGGGGAGCATTCTGGAAGGCTGGCCAAGTGGTCAGTAGAGTTCAGTGAGTTCGACGTCTCCTTCGTCCCCTGCCTCTTGATCAAAGCTCAAGCGATGGTCGATTTCTTGGCCGATTATGTGATTGAGGTGGCGAAGGAAGATCTCACTCACCCGACTCCTTGGAAGGTGAAGGTGGTTGGCGCCTCGGGGAGGCATTCCCTAGGAGTGGGGGTGATCTTAGAGAGCCCTCAAGGGACTAGAATTGAGTAGACAATGGTGGTACACTTTCCCATCACCAACAATCAGGCCGACTATGAGGCCGTGATATCAGGACTGCGCCTGGCCAGGGAGCTGGGAGTGTTGGACTTGGAGGTCCTTACTGACTCCTAGGTGGTAGATTCCTAGATCAACGAGGAGTTCGAGGCGAGAGAGCCTACCCTGCGGCTATACTTAGGCAAAGTAAAGGGAGTCATTGGCACGTTCCAAACTTTTTCCATCCAGCACGTACCCCGGGAGAAGAATGAGAAGGTCGATCAGCTCGCAAAGCATGGTCCTCGGATTGGGGGTACTATAACCGACCTATTCCGCCCCTCCATCGAAGAAGGAGAGCTCGTGGAGATAGACCAGCGGCCTTCATGGACGGATCCGGTCGTGACTTTCCTTTCCACGAAAGAGTATCCGGAGGGGGTGGACAAGAAGAAGTTCAGGCATAAGTCGGTGTACTACCTCCTCCAAGACAGACAGCTGTATAGGAAGACTCTCTCGGGGATGTTGGCACGTTGCGTAGCCAAGGGAGAGGTACAAAGAATCTTGGAGGAAGTCCACACCGGGGAGTGTGGGAGTCACTCCGTGAGTCGGACCCTGGAAGGCAGGATCGTCAGGCAAGGGTATTTCTGGCCCACCCTGGGTCGCGATGCGATGGAGTTCGCTAGAAGGTGCCACAAATGCCAGCTGTTTTCCCCCTCCAGCTACAGCCAGCTCAGCGGCTCAAGAGTATCACAGCCCCCTGGCCCTTTGCCATCTGGGGAATGGATCTGGTTGGACCGTTCCCTCAGGCCAGTGGGCAGAGGAGGTTCCTACTGGTGATGATCAATTATTTCTCCAAGTGGTTGGAAGTGAAGGCGCTGACCAAGGTGACTTCCCAGGTCGTCAGGAAATTCATTTGGGGGGAGATCATCTGCCGCCATGGGCTACCCCAGGCCATTGTCACAGATAATGGGCCCCAGTTTGCCAGTACGGAGTTCACCAGTTTTTACGAGCAGCTTGGGATCGACCTCAGGTTCGCCTCAGTCCATCACCCCAGAAGCAACGGGCAGGTGGAGATCGCGAACAAGATCATCGTTAACCTCCTAATGAAGAAAGTGGAAAACCTAAAGGGGGAGCTGGGTGGAGAAGCTTCTCGCAGTTCTCTGGGCCTTGAGAACCACCCCCAACATAGCTACAGGAGAGACCCCCTTCAAGCTCTCCCATGGGTGCGAGGCAGTGCTCCCCGTAGAGTTCGAAGTTCAAACGCCTCGAGTTGTCACAACAGGGGAAGGCAGGGAAGGATGGCAGGCTAAGAACGAGGAAGAACTGCGGCTCTCCCTCGACATGGTGGAAGAACTGCGGGACCTCTCTGCCCTGCGACAGGAAGAGGTGAAGAGGAGAATGACCAAGTACTTTGACAAGCACGTCAGAGTCAAGCAATTGTGGAGGGGGACTTGGTGTTGAAGAAGGTGGATGCAGCAGGAAGGTCGTCAACCATGGGGAAGCTCAACCCCAGCTGGGAAGGTCCATTTATTGTAAAAGAAGCTTTAGGATCAGGGGGGTATCGACTCCAAAATGTGGAGGGCGAGACCCTAAGTCTCACCTGGAGTGATGACGACCTAAAACGCTTTTTCCCTTGAAACTTGTAAGTGATACTTTGATTTTAATGAAAGTTCTTTAACATGCTAATGTTGTCGCAATAAGTTTGCATGGAGAAGTGAAGTGTATTTGGACCCCGAGCAAATCCCGCTGACAGGCTCTCACCTAGCTTGCAGCGCTAGAAGTCACTCGGTGTCATCCTTAGACCTCGAGCAGATCCCGTTGTCAGGCTCTCACCTAGCTGGCAGGGCTGGAAGTTACTCGATAGTATCAGCCTTAGACCCCGAGCAGATCCCGTTGCCAGGCTCTCACCTAGCTGGCAGGGCTGGAAGTCACGTGGTGTTATCCTTAGACCTCGGACAGATCCCGCTGTCAGGCTCTCACCTAGCTGGCAGGGCTGGAAGTCGCTCGATGGTATCAGCTTTGGACCCCAAGCAGATCCCGCTGCCAAGCTCTCACCTAACATGCAGGGCTGGAAGTCACTTGGTGTCATCCTTAGACCTCGAGCAGATCCTGCTGTCAGGCTCTCACCTAGCTAGCAGGGCTGGAAGTCACAAGATGGTATCAACCTTGGACCCTGAGCAGATCCCGCTGCCAGGCTCTCACCTAGCTGGCAGGGATGGAAGTCAACTGGTGTCATCCTTAGACCTCGAGCAGATGCTGCTGTCAGGCTCTCACCAAGCTGGCAGGGTTGGAAGTCACTCGATGGTATCAGCCTTGGACCCCGAGCAGATCCTGCTGCCAGGCTCTCACCTAGCTGGCAGGGCTGGAATTCACTCGGTGTCATCCTTAGACCTCGAGCAGATCCCGCTGTCAGGCTCTCACCTAGCTGGCAGGGCTGGAAGTCACTCGATGGTATAAGCTGTTGGATCTCTAATTTTGATTTGGGCTAGGTTCACTGAGTTAGGATGTCTTTGACCCACCTTGTATAGTCAGGGTCATTGGTTGTGTCCTAGAGTCTAGGGTTTGTCCTTAGAACATCATCCGGTGGACCAGCCATCCTCCAGACTGCCAAAGAAACTCAAGAATTAGAGATATCTTCAGCTCAAGGAAATGTGTTCGACGTTCATCGATCTCAGCTCAACGAACCATATTCCTTGGTCGACGATTTTAGGTATACTATTTGAACTCTTCTCAGCCAGAGACTTCTCAGAATCTTTCCAAGTCCACAATCATTCTTCGGTCGACGAATTTGGATCTCTGTTCGACGAATGATGATTGTCAGTTCGACAAAGATTATAGCAGAATTGACAAGCTTCCCTTGAAGACTAATTGTTATTGTCTGGTCGACGACCTCATCAGCTCAGCTCGAGGAATTGTGAACTCAGCTCGACGATTTCTTTTCTTCGTTCAACGATTCCAGACTTGGTCTTCTCCAGTTTTCCGTCCTTTTTTCTTGGCGATGATTCCTGAGTAATTAATGCTCAATCTTCTCGGAATGTTACCGTTAGAACGAGCATTGATCATGGATTATTACATGCCATTTTCCACGGGACAGTTAGGGAATTCATTCATTGTCGCTTCCTTCTTAGGCCGACTGCATTTACTGCTCAAGGATTCAAATTTCGAATGTTTTTTTAGTTAGTTCAAAAAGAAAAAAAAAACAACATATTAAGAAGTACTGCTGATATACATTACATTCGAGAAGCTTACGATATACAGAAAGAAAGATTGCAGGCAGACTCAAAAGAAGTCTTACAAAAATCTAAAGTTTCACACACTGCAATCAGCCTAGGCCAGAGAACATCATCATCAAGAAGAAGAAGAACATACAATCTCTATCAAGAGTCTTCTTCTTTCAACCCTACAGGACAACTTCAGAAGGACAACAATAACTCTATCTGTCGAAGAAGTTCCTGAAGCAATCTCTGGTCAAGGCAATCAAGTTTTTGAAGACCTGTCACCCTGAAGTAGAGCTCCAGATTTCCTGATCCATTCAAGATCTCAGGGGGAGCATTCTGCTGAAATCAATCCACTAGTCTTCTCAGTTGTTATTGAGAAAGAGAAGACACCATCACCTTTTTCATCCTCTGTACAGGGTTTTAAGTCACTTCAAAATTATTCCTGGTTGCAAGTCTCTTACCAAAAGACTTGAGGTTTTGGTTTTTGAGCACCTGAATAAAAGCTCATTGGTGTCAGGCACCTGATCAAAAATCTGAGTGGATTCCTACCAGGGTGGTAGAAGAGTGGATGTACCCAGTTTGGGGAACCACTATAATTTCTTGTGTCGTCTGGTTGCCCTTTTTCTTTTGTTTTTGGCTGTGTTCTGTGATTTGTTAGGTTGCTGTGGTTATTACTTTGTTTTCTAACCTGTTCATCTAGGATTATAGCAAAAGTTGTAAAAATTTTGTAAGAGACCACAATACTCTATTCACCCCCCCCCCTCTAGAGTATTTCAGAACTAACCTTCACTCTTAATTGGTATCAGAGGGAGGTTGGTTATTGTTGGTTGCACAGGCTAATACCTGAACCATAAAGATCCCTCTTGTTAGATCTGATTGTTGTGTTTCTGTTATTAGATTTATTTCTTCACAGAATGGCTCAAAACAAAGATTATGCAAGCATCAGACCTCCAGTATGCAATCTTAACAGATTTGCCATCTGGAAGGCAAAAATCAAATTATATATGAACTCTATTGATGAAGATATCTACAATTCTATTTTGGCAGGTCCCCCCCAAATCTTCACATTTTCTTCAACATCTTCAAGCACAACAGCAGTGCCACCACCTGAGTGGACTGAAGCCGAGAGGAAAGCCAAAATTGCAGATGCAAAAGCAATGAACATCTTGGCTCAGACTATGTCAGATGATATATTTCAGAAGGTGGCTGTGTGCACCTCAGCCAAGGCCATTTGGGACTCCCTCAACCAAATGGTAGCTGGTTCAGCTGATGGAAGGAAGGACAGGAGATCTAATCTCATATCCCTGTATGAGAATTTTAAGAAGGATGAGGCTGAATCAGTTGCTGAAATGTACAATAGGTTGAGCTCAATCATCAATGAGCTTAAAACCTTGGATAAAGATATCACCCTTATAGAGGTGAATGACAAAATCTTGATGTGCTTCCCTAGCTCTTGGGACTCAAGAATCTAGCCTATCAAAGAAGCCAGAAGCCTAAATGAGATATCAACTGAATCTCTGCTAGGCAAACTAAAATCTTATGAGCAGTTGATTAAATCAAGAGAAGAAGCTGAACAGAAATCAACAACTCCAGTGAGAAAAGATCACAGTATAACTTTCAAGGCATCAGAGGAAAGTGAGACCTCAACATCCAATGAAGAACTAATGAGCCTCTTTGCAAAAAGATTTTATAAGATGGCTAGAAAGGACTTCAGAAGAAAATCATCCAGGCAGGATTACAAGCCCAAATATGACAAGACACCAACCAAGGAGATTGTGTGCTTTAGATGTAGAAAGCCTGGACATTACATCTCTGAATGTCCAGAAAGCCAGAAGAAGGAGAAAAGTAGAGAAAAAGACTCCAGGAGAAAACACAGCAGCAGACCCTCCTCCAGCAAGTACAAAAAGAGAGACAAAGGCTTTGTTGCTGAAACATGGAGTGATACTGAAGAAGAATCATCCTCGTCCAGCTCAAGTGAAGAAGAGGAAGAAGCAAGAACCAAGGAGGTTTGCCTTATGGCAATTGATGCCTCCAGGAGCAGTTCAGGATCAGAAGGTGAATCTGAAGATGAGGCAGCCTCAGAGTCAGAGGCAGATCAGGTTCTTTCAAGTTTTGATTATAATTCTGATTCATTTAAAATTGAATTCAAGACTATGTGTTTATATTTAATTAGTTCAGAGAAAGAAATAAAAACCCTTAGGGAAAAACTAGGAAACCTTGAATCTGTAAACTCAAAAAATCTTAAACTAAAAGATCAACTAACTTCAGCAAATGAGCAGATAATTAAATTAAAATCTGATTTATGTGATGCTAAACAATTTGAGCAATCTCTCAACGGAAGAAGTCTCAAGCTGATGGACATAACAAGCACAGTAAATGTCAGATTAAATGGCAAGCTGGGCTTGGGTTCATCATCAGGTTTGCCCCCCATAATTAAGAAAAATATCCTTGCGACACCCATTAAATTTGTTTCTGCCAAGGGAAAAGAGAAGATAATAAACAAACTAATGTCTGAAAACAATCCAAAACCCATAGACAAGAGCAATAAAAATCAGAAAACAGCTAATAAAAACAAGATTCAACAGCATCCGTCAAACTCAGATCGACGAAATGTGGCCCGTTCGTCGAACCTAGATCGACGAACACTGAATGCAAACTTCAGTAATAACAATTCGTCTAACTGCGATCGACGAACTTTGTATGGTTCGTCGAGCAGAGGTTGACAAACATGGGGCACAGAAAATGACTATTGTCATTCTCTGAGCAGAGATCGACGATCTCAGCCCTATTCGTCGAACTCTGGTCGACGAACTTACAGAAACTCGTCGAACCCAGAAGGACCAAACATAAATCATTTCTCTTACAGAAATTCTAAGCCAGCTAATAAACCATTCACTCCAGGAGCTGTTTGGGTTATTCCACCTAGGAGATATCACCCCTTAGGTTATAAATCTCAACCTACTTTGTCAGTTATATCCAGCTTTTTATTTCAACAAAAAAAAGGACCGAAGGTAATCTGGGTCAAGAATAATTAATTTTTGTTTTTCATTACAGGTGAAGAGCTGTCCAAGGGTGAGTCAGACCTGGTACTTGGACAGTGGTTGCTCCAAGCATATGACAGGCAGCAAGGATAATCTATCTAATTACAAGTCCAAGCTAGGACCAAAGGTGATCTTTGGTGATTCAAATAGTGGCTAGTCTGAAGGATGTGGAGCAGTAAAGATTGGAACAGTTACTTTCAAGAGAGTAACATATGTAAGAGGACTCAAACATAACCTAATATCCATAAGCCAATTATGTGATGAAGGTTATCAGGTACACTTTAACTCTACCTCCTGTTCTATTATTAATAATGGAAACAAAACTGTTTTAATTAGAACTAGACAAGATAACATATATCTAGTAGATTTTATTTCTGCCAAAACTGATGTTTGTTTACTCAATATCACTAGTAACCAAAATGAGTTGTGGAATAAAAGATTAGGTCATGTAAACCTTAAAAATATAGATAGGTTATTTAAAGACAACCTTGTTAGAGGCTTACCTTCTGGTCCCTACAAGAAGGAAAATCTATACAGGGCTTGTCAATTAGGCAAGCAAACTAAAACTAGTTTCAAATCTATTAATAAGAGTGATTCACCTACGATTTTGTATTTGCTTCATGTGGACCTATTTGGACACATTGCAGTATAAAGCCTAGGATGGAAGTCTTACACTTTAGTAATTGTTGATGACTTCTCCAGATTCAGTTGGGTGGCCTTTCTGAGAACTAAGTCAGATACATTCAAGGTTCTTACCGATTTTCTCAGGACCATACAGATTGAGTTCTCTACTCATGTTGCATTGATCAGAAGTGATCATGGCACATAGTTTGATTCTCTTCTTATGCATGAGTTATGTGAGAAGGAAGGTATCAGGAAGTGCTTCGCAGACCCTAGAACTCCACAACAAAATGGGGTAGCTGAAAGGAAAAATAGGACACTCATTGAAGCTGTAGGTACATTATTGGCAGATGTTTACATGCCTCTATCCTTTTGGGCAGAAGCTGTAAATACTGCTAACTATGTCCTGAATAGAAGCCTCATACATAAGCTGAAAAATAAGACCCCCTATGAATTGCTTAAAGGAAAGAAACCTAAAATCACATATTTTAAAGTTTTTGGTTGTATATGTTATATTCACACAAACAACAAAAGATACATTAGAAAGTTTGAGGCTAAGGCTGAAGAAGGGATTTTTCTAGGATACTCCCAAGTAAGCAAGGCCTATAAGGTTTTTAAAAAATCCTCTCTTAAAATTGAAGAGTCAGTCCATGTATCTTTTGATGAAGCTAACATGTCTTATAAGGAGAAAGAGATTTCTACCAAAAGCTCTTTGCAGGTTCCACAACTATGTGAGTCTGTGGATGGACTAAACCTTACCCAAGATGTGTCAACCCATCCTTCTCCACAGGTTGCTGAAGACAGTGAAGAAGAAAATCAAGTGGAAGTGGCTGAACTTCCCTCAACAACTAATAACATTCCTCAAGAGGAATTAATTATAGAAGCTGTTGCTGAACAAACTCCACCCACTGATCTTGTCACACTTAGAGATCACCCCAGATCTTAAGTGATTGGAGACATTTCAGCAGGTGTACAGACAAGGCATCAACTCAATCAAGACTTGATGCATGCCTATTTTCTCTCTCAGATTGAACCTCTCTCCATCCATGAAGCTGAGCAAGATCCCCACTGGATCATTGCAATGCAAGAGGAACTGAATCAGTTTGAGAGATGTAGAGTTTGGGATTTGGTTCCAAGACCTCATAACTACCCAGTTATTGGAACCAAATGGGTCTACAGAACCAAGCTGGATGCTCAAGGAAACATTGTGAGAAACAAGGCTAGGCCTGTAGCTCAGGGCTACAAGCAAGAGGAAGGAATTGACTATGACCAAACCTTTGCCCCTGTTGCAAGGTTAGAGGCCATAAGAATATTCCTTGCCTATGCAGCTTACAGGAGATTCAAAGTTTTCCAAATGGATGCCAAGAGTGCATTTTTGAATGGAGTGCTTCAAGAAGAGGTTTATGTAGAACAACCTCCAGGTTTTATCTCTCTAACTCAACCCTCTTTTGTGTTTAAATTGCATAAAACTCTCTATGGTTTAAAGCAAGCTCCAAGAGCTTGCTATGAGACCTTAGCAAGCTTTCTTTTAGAGCATAAATTTACAAGAGGAACCATAGATAAAACTCTTTTCACTAGACATCATAAGGACCAAATCTTATTAGTGCAAATATATGTGGACGACATCATCTTTGGGTCTACTGATCCCAAATTATGCAAGAGGTTTGCTGACCTCATGCATTCCAAATTTGAGATGAGTAGCATGGGTGAGCTTTCCTACTTCCTTGGTCTCTAAGTGAAGCAGCTCCCTAATGGTATCTTCCTCTCCCAAGCTAAGTATGCTAAAGAGCTTATTAAGAAGTTTGGGATGAGTGATACGTCAGGAATGAAAACACCCATGGCTACCAATGTTATTGTTGATTCTGATGCAGCAGGGAAGCCTGTAGATCAGAAGCTTTATAGGGAAATTGTTGGATCCCTATTATACCTAACAACTAGCAGGCCTGATATCATGTTTGCCACATGCCTTTGTGCTAGGTTCCAGGTGAACCCCAAAGAATCTCACCTTATTTTCTTAGAAAGAATTTTGATATATATAAAAAGTTGTCCAAATCTAGGACTCTGGTATCCTGTAGAGTCAGAGTTTGAGTTAACTGGATACTCAGATGCTGACTATGCTAGATGCAGAGTGGACAGGAAAAGTACCTCTGGAACTTGCCAGTTCCTGGGTATGAGACTTGTCCCTTGGTTTTGTAAAAAGCAAACATCTGTGTCTATATCAACTGCAGAAGAAGAATATATGGCTGATGGCAGCTGCTGTTCACAAATGTTATGGATACAAAACCAACTCCTAGACTATGGTGTCAACTTAAATAATTCAACATTATTTTGTGATAACACTAGTACTATTGCTATAACACAGAATCCAGTTCACCATAGTAGGACAAAACATATTGATATATGGCATCATTTCATTAGAGATAGTGTAGACAAAAAGAAAATTAACCTAATCCATATTCCTACTGATTTACAGAGAGTAGACATTTTCACCAAACCCTTGGATGAGAAAAATCATTTGTTCTTTATAAATCAACTAGGAATGATCAATGGAGAAGAGTTAAATTAGTTTTTGTCTACATTCAACGAATTCTCCAGAGTTTGTCGAACGAAATTTGACGAATTAGGGAAAGTTTGAGAGATGCTCGTCGAATGGAGATCGATGAATTCTCTGTGTGGAAACAATTTTCGTCGACCTGAGATCGACGAACTTTGCTTCAGAAGATATTTCGTCGAACGGAGTTCGACGAACTGTTTTCGTTTCTTATGGATGAGATCGACTAATTATTTATCTATAATTTATTTCGTCGACCTCAGTTTGGAGAACTGTTTTCGTTCTCGTGGAACGGAGTTTGTCGGTTCATATTCTAGGGTATTTTGGAAATCCTATATCTAGGTTTTCTTCGACCTCCGTCCCGCGCTTTCAGTTCCTGTTGCACTTGATCGTTGTTTGTCTCTCTTGCAGGTAATCAATGGCGATTCCAGTGAGCACCCTGGCTACAATGAAATTCGATACAGGCTTTGATATGGACTTTGATTTATTTCAGCATTCTGATCCTATATTTCTTTACATTTTGGAACTTCTAGAAGAGGTGGGTCTCAAGGATTTTATGACCAGGAGAATAAAACTGCATGCAACAGAGATTAGAGAATGGGTGTATACTTCTTCTGCTTCTGAGGACAACACCTTGACAGGGAATATCAGGGGCAATGTTGTTTCTTTATCCCCCGTCGTTATTTCTGAGATTTTTGAGTTGGTCAATGGAGAAGAAGATTTGGATATAGATTCTGATGAGTATAGTTCGATGCTGAATCTGATGGGGTTTACTGGGAGAAACCCTAACAAGCTGTTAAAGAAACAACTTTCTGCCGCCTACAAGTTCTTGGCGGATGTTGTGGGAAAAGTGTTGATGGGCAAGCACACCACGCACGATTACATAACAAGATACCAATTCCTTGTCATATGCGTGGTGGTCGACAAGAGTCACGTTGACTGGGGCAAGATCTTCTTTGATTCGATAAAAGAAGAAAAACAGTAAGAAAGAGGTATGCTTTGGAAGGATCCTGGGGATTTTCCTTCAAGCAAAAGCTGGTGAATTCATGGTCTCCCAGACCATATTCATCAATGCCAGCAAGCGCCTCACATGCGCTTTGTTTGGCAGATGGGAGAGGACGATCTCTAAGACATCCAAGGCTTCCTCCTCTTCCATTCCATCTTCTGAGAGCACAAGGGCCGTGCAGGCCACTCCCCACCCTGCAGAAGAGGTAATCCCATCTCCACAAACTCTTCCAGCAACCCATTTTTCCATCTTCAACCAGTCTTCCAATTCCTCCATCTTCCCCCATTCATGTTTCTCCATCAACTCATGCATCCCCTACTATGTCTCCTCCAGCATCACCTCCTCCACCTCATCTGTCTAACATTCCACATTTTGCTATACCATCCCCTTTTCCACCTCCACCAGACACCACCGTGACAGATACCATTCCACCTGTATCTCCTCCATCTGTTCCCCTCACTTCATCTACTTCTCTACCATCACCAACTACTTCTCCATCTTTGGACCCCCCCACTGTATCTACCATCATAACCCTGCTCACTCCCCTCCTCAAATCCCTCATCACAGAGGGCATTACACCTCTTGTAAATTCTATCAATTCTTTATCTGCCAAGTATCTCTCCTTTCTGCTGCCCCCTCTTCATTCAGCGGCCTGGCTCCAGGTTCTCCTGAAACTAGGCAGGGGGAGATGCTCTGTGATGAAGCAGCAGATATAGTAGCAGTCTCAGATGCAGCAGCAGTTCCTCCTACAGCAGTTTTAGATGCAGAAGCAGCAATTTTGACAGAATTGGATTCGGATTTGATTGACTTGATTCATTTCATGGATACTGACATTGAATTAGATGAGTCAGTTCCAGAGCAGATAAAAACTGTTGGTGATTTCCATTTGTATCCCACAGTTCATTTGGCTATTTTGTTGAGATCTTTTGATACAATTTATGTACAGTTTCCTTCTACTAAGCCATCCTTGGCTATTATTCCTGTCACCTCTCCAATAAGTCCTACAGTTGCTAAGCAACTTAGTGACAGTTTTGTTGTTCCAGAGCAAGCCATCTCTTCCACCCCAGAAGAGATTTCTGCCCCAATTTTTGTTATGGATGATTCCCCAATGCCTGACCTGGATGCATTGATTCTGGCAGACATTGAGGAAGAGAATAAAGCTCTAGCAGAGCGCTCAGTCTTAATCAGTTCTCCAGCTCCAGTTTAACTTGCCAAGCCCCAGATCTCTGCAGCTACCCTAAGAGCGATTGATGCTCTGTATGCCAATCCTCAAGGGTCTAGCTCAGATGAAGAAGCCCAAAAGAGAGTTAGTTCAAAGAAGAGAAAGGCTCCTCCTCCTGCTCCTAAGCCCAATCCAACAGCTGACACTCCCTACTACATCTTGCATAACATCACTCCCTATGAGGGAATGCCTGCTTGGATGTGGCTCTCAAAGAATCAACAAAAGGAAAGAAAGAAAAGCAGGAGATACTCTTCTTCACCAGTTTATAGATACAGAAGAGATCCTCCTCCTCCTCCTCCAGCTGCTGGTACTTCCAGTTCCTCAATTTCAAAGCCTGCTCCTGTACAAAGCTACCAAAGGCATCAGAGCAAGTCTTCAGGAGGTTACCAGTAGAGGCAACAATCTTCAGGCAAACAACAACATCAACAACAACAACAACATCAACAGCAACAACAACATCAACAGCAACAACCTCAGCAGCAATGGCAAAATGTATCTGTAGAACAGAAGGCAAACAGTCCTGAAAGACCATATTCACCTCCTGTTCCTTTTGAGGATCCTGAAACAGCTAACACTGCTAGAATGGCCAGATTCCAGGAACTAATTGGCCTCTCATTGATTAATAAAGCAAAAGCTGAAGGAAAGGACATTTCAGGATACTCAACTATATCAAAATATAGAAAAGAAGAACTTAAAAGGTTTGACAAAGCAAACAAACTTTTCAATGTTGATGACTATATGAAGATCCATCCAGAGTCTGTTGTTCCCAGATCCTCTACTCATAATATGCTTGGTATAGCTGATATGATAATGACTATAGCTCAGCCAGCTAATCCAAACAGAGAGATCAAATTCTTAAAGCCTGGAGCTAGCAGTAGCAGCAGCAAATAGAAAGACAAAGACCAATTCAAGAAGAGCAAGATATGATCTAAGGTTTTTTTTCTCTTTCTTTTCGTGTTTTTGCTTTTACAACTCTCTAGTTATGTTTCTGAACAAAGCTTTTATATATCTGCTACATGTGTTATAAAGTCTCTGTCAGATATATGCTTTTACTGCTTTATTTTGTTTTAGTCTGTGTCTTCACTTAGTGACCTCACCCAAATAGGGGGAGATTGTTGGATCCCTAGTTTGGATTTGGGTTAGGTTCACTGAGTTAGGATGTCTTTGACCCACCTTGTATAGTCAGCTTCATTGGTTGTGTCCTATAGTCTAGGGTTTGTCCTTAGAACATCATCATGTGGACCAGTCATCCTCCAAACGGCCAGAGAAACTCAAGACTTAGAGATATCTTCAGCTCAAGGAAATGTGTTCGACGTTTGTCGATCTCATCTCAACGAACCATATTCCTTGGTCGACGATTTCAGGTCTACTATTTGAACTCTTCTCAGCCAGAGACTTCTCAGATTCTTTCCAAGTCCACAATCATTCTTCGATCGACGAATTTGGATCTCTGTTCGACGAATGATGATTGTCAATTCGACGAAGATTGTAGCAGAATTGACAAGCTTCCCTTGAAGACTAATTGTTATTGTCTGGTCGACGAACTCATCAGCTCAGCTCGACGAATTGTGAACTCAGCTCGACGATTTCTGTTCTTCGTTCAACGATTCCAGACTTGGTCTTCTCCAGTTTTCCGTCCCTTTTTCTTGGCGATGATTCCTGAGTAATTAATGCTCAATCTTCTCGGAATGTTACCGTTAGAACGAGCATTGATCATGGATTATTACATGCCGTTTTTCCACGGAACAGTTAGGGAATTCATTCATTGTCGCTTCCTTCTCAGGCCGACTGCATTTACTGCTCAAGGATTCAAATTTCGAATGTTTTTTAGTCAGTTCAAAAAGAAAAAAAAACCGATTAAGCAGTACTGCTGACATACATTACATTCGAGAAGCTTACGATATACAGAAAGAAAGATTGCAGGCAGACTCAAAAGAAGTCTTACAGAAATCTAAAGTTTCATACACTGCAATCAGCCCAGGCCAGAGAACATCATCATCAAGAAGAAGAAGAACATACAATCTCTATCAAGAGTCTTCTTCTTTCAACCCTACAAGACAACTTCAGAAGGACAACAATAACTCTATTTGTCGAAGAAGTTCCTGAAGCAATCTCTGGTCAAGGCAATCAAGTTTTTGAAGACCTGTCACCCTGAAGCAGAGCTCCAGATTTCCTGATCCATTCAAGATCTCAGGGGGAGCAATCTGCTGAAATCAATCCACTAGTCTTCTCAGTTGTTATTGAGAAAGAGAAGACACCATCACCATTTTCATCCTCTATACAAGGTTTTAAGTCCCTTCAAAAATATTCCTGGTTGCAAGTCTCCTACCAAAAGACTTGAGGTTTTGGTTTTTGAGAACCTGAACAAAAGCTCATTGGTGTCAGGCACCTGATTAAAAATCTGAGTGGATTCCTACCAGGGTGGTAGAAGAGTGGATGTACCCAGGTTGGGGAACCACTATAATTTCTTGTGTCGTCTAGTTGCCCTTTTTCTTTTATTTTTGGCTGTGTTCTGTGATTTGTTAGGTTGCTGTGGTTATTACTTTGTTTGCTAACCTGTTCACCTAGGATTACAGCAAAAGTTGTAAAGATTTTGTAAGAGACCACAATAATCTATTCACCCCCCCTCTAGAGTATTTCAGATGTAACCTTCACTTTCAGAAGCCTTGGACCCCGAGCAGATCCCGCTGCCAGGATCTCACCTAGCTGGCAGGGCTGGAAGTCACTCGGTGTCATCCTTAGACCTCGAGCAGATCCCGTTGTCAAGCTCTCACCTAGCTGGCAGGGCTGGAAGTCACTCGATCGTATCAGCTTTGGACCCCGAGCAGATCCTGCTGTCAGGCTCTCACCTAGCTTGTAGGGCTGGAAGTCACTCGGTGTCATCCTTAGACCTCTAGCAGATCCCGCTGTTAGGCTCTCACCTAGCTGGCAGGGCTGGAAGTCACTCGATGGTATCAGCTTTGGACCCCGAGCAGATCCCCCAGTCAGGCTCTCACCTAGTTGGCAGGGATGGAAGTCACTCGGTTTCATCCTTAGACCTCGAGCAGATCCCGCTGTCAGTCTCTCACCTAGCTGGCAGGGCTGGAAGTCACTCGATGGTATCAGCCTTCGACCCCGAGCAGATCCCGCTTCCAGGCTCTCACCTAGCTGGCAGGGCTGGAAGTCACTCGTTGTCATCCTTAGACCTCGAGCAGATCCCGCTGTCAGGCTCTCACCAAGCTAGCAGGGCTCGAAGTCACTCGATGGTATCAGCCTTAGACCTCGAGCAGATCTCGCTGCCAGGATCTCACCTAGCTGGCAGGGCTGGAGGTCACTCGGTTTCATCCTTAAACCTCGAGCAGATCCCGCTGTCAGGCTCTCACCTAGCTGGCAGGGATGGAAGTCACTCGATGGTATCAGTCTTGGACCCCGAGCAAACTTGGCCCTTCTAAGATTAAGACGAGAGCTCGGCAGGGGCGAGTTCGGGCTCGCTAATTCAGCTTGGCCTCGGCAGAAGGATGACAAGCCTGGCCTTTGGACCTCGCCGAAGGGAGGCGAATCCCGCCAGGACACCTCGCCCCCCCGCTAAGTTTTACTTGGAAGATTATAAAATAATTTGGTCTCACATTGATAAGGTTGTGGGCTGCTTGCGTACGAGCAAGAGCGAGTTCTAAGAATGGGCGAGCTCTCAAGATATGCTCTCAGGGGTGAGTCCTAACGACTATCCTACTCGCAGTACCTATCTATGCGAGGTCGCTGGGTAGAGTGCTCGCAGACAAACAAGGCACGACAGAGAAATCCAGCAAAAGAAAGTATATGTATAATGACATTGCTATAATGGACAAAAGGTATCAAAAATATTCTTTCATTAAGTAAAAGTATTTTACAGGTTGAGCTCGCCTCGGCAAGACTACAGATCATACACATTTAGACCTCTCCCCCCCCACCAGATTGGTGGTCTTCCGCGCCTTCGCCAGGTAAATCCTGGAAGCCCTTCCCGAACAACGCATCCAGAATGTCTTCCTTCTCACTGGGCGGCGTCGCCGGGAACAAGCTCGGCATCAGGTCCTTGGTAGAAATCTCCTCGCACCCCTCAATCAACACCCCAGTGTCCTTCATCATCTGGAGGGTGCACTCGGCGGCCTGGATGGAGTTGATCCGCAACCTCTCGGCGAGGTCGGCCTAGCCAAAGATCCTCGGCCTCTTGTAGGGGAGGGTAGGATCGGCATCGCTGGCCGGGAAGAAGATCTCCGCCTGACGGAGGACCTCGCGGGTAAGGTTCTGGTTCTCGTCCTTCAGCTTCGCATTCGCCCCCTCCAGCTCGGCATGCCGGGCGTGAAGCTAGCTGATCTCCTCCTCCTGCTCGGCATTGCGAGCCCGCAGCTCCCTGGCGGCCATGGTATCCTGAAAGAAGAAAAGTTCATTAGTGACAGTGCAAAATATTTCAAGTAAAAGAGGGAAGAGTGAAAGAGCAGCTAGATCTGATATATACTCTAGAGGGGGGTGAATAGAGTATATGGTGCTTGAAAACTTTTTACAACAATTGTTGTAATGTGAGTGAGCAGGGAAGCAATGAATAAATCTAATCACAGAATTAAACTAATCATGAATAAATCTAATCACAGAATTAAACTAATCATGAATAAATCTAATCACAGAATTAAACTAATTACAAACTAAACACAGAACAATCACAGCCAGAAATAAAAATAAAGACAAGCAAAACCAGATGACACAAGGAAATATAGTGGTTCCCCTAAACTTGGGTACATCCACTCTTCTACCACCCTAGGTAGGAATCCACTGCAGGATGAGTTGATCAGGTGTCCTGGGCACCAATGAGCTTTTGATAAGGTGCTCAAAAACCAAAACAGATTTTTTGATCAGGTGTCTTGCCACCAATGAGCTTTTGACAAGGTGCTCAAAAACCAAGCTCAAACTTTTGAAGGGAGTTTGAGAAACGCTTTACAGAGATGGGGGTGAGAGAGTGATGGAAGTCTTCTCTTTCTCAAACCGTTGAGAAGACTATGTGGATTGATGGTGTCAAAGCTCCCCCTGAGTCCTTGAGATCTTCAGGAAAAGAAGCTTTGCTGTAGGGTGATAGGCCTTCAAACGTTGATCTCCAGCAAAAGATGATTTCAGCAACAACTGAAATGTTTGGTGTCTGGAGTCTTGAAAGATGTTGGCCTTGAACACTTGAAACTAGAGAGATCTAAAGATTTCAGAAAAATTTGATCTCCATGGATGTGTGTTCTTGAGAATTCTTTGAGACAGAATATTTTGTTCTTGTTCTGAAGATTACTGATGTCTGTCTGTGTATCTGTGTATCTGTAATCTGTAATCTGTGTGAGATTCAAAAATTCTTCTCTTTTATTCTCTGGTACAGAATGGAAAAACATCCTCTTTCAAGAATAGCCGTTGGCCTGCATTAATTGCATCCTTAATTGCAAAATATCTTCTGGAGGAAAGTCCATAGAAATATTCCTTGAAAATCCCTTGAAACTTGGTCCAGAAATAAATGAAAACGGCTAGACAATCTTCTGAATTAATTGCAGAATAACTCCTTAACTGATTTGAATTTGAATCTAGAAACATCCTTGAAGTTATCTGAAAATATCGAACTGAGCTCTGCTATCGTCGGACTGAGCTCAGCGATATGGATTTATACTGCAACAAAATATCGTCGATCTGAGCTCAAAGATCATCGAACTGAGCTCTGAGATAGAAATCCAATACTGAGTCAAGATCGTCGAACTGAGCTCACCGATCGTCGAATAGAGTTCGACGATATGATGAAGTTGAGCTCAGCGATCGTCGAATGGAGTTCGACGATCTGTTGAAGTTGAGCTAGACAATCATCGATCGGAGTTCGACGAATCGTCGTGCTGAGCTCGACGATATGACTTAGTCTCAAACTGAAAAAGTCTTGGTCTTGAGGGCAGCTTCCAAACTTAGACTTCTAACCCTTAGACTCAATTCTAATTGACCTTTTGAGCTATACAGGAGGTCAAACACTGGTTTCCTAGAAACATAGTGATCCTGACCAAAATTAGTAATAGGGTGTTCCAACAATCTCCCCCTATTTGGGTTAGGATTACTATTTACAGAGTTTGGAAAAATTAAATAACAACATACAAGCAGCAAAACAGAAAAGCAACAAGCTAGTCATTGCAGAACCACAGATATATATATCATCCCAGATAATAACCAGAAGTCAGAGAGATTGTCACCTTACATAATCATTTCTTTTCCTTGCCCTTAACAAGTTTGATTTCTCTCTTAGGGTTGAGGGCTTCTTTCTTTGATCTAGTATCATCTGCTGCACCTAAAGATGTTTGTTGTTTAGGCCTGGGAACCACAGCTTCAGGATGCAGTTCCATGTACCTGTCAGAATCAAAAAATTTGTTTAATGCATATCTTTCTAACTCTTTCTTTCTCTGTTCAGACATTGTAGATATGTTAGAGGAATCTCTTCCTTGCTCTTTAGCCTTTTTGATCTGATCCAGTGCAGCAAGTTCTTTCATCCTTGCAGTCCAAGCAGCTGGATTGTTCTCAGGGTCTTCAAAAGGTACTGGTGGCTCATATCTATTAGAAGGATTATCTTGAGGAGGCCTGGATGAAACAGTTTCCTTCAGCTTATAGGGAAAAGGACCAGATGTGGTGTCAGATGAAATTTGTCCTTCCCTGGAGTATGGATGTTGCCTGGAGTATCCTTTAGAGTAGACCTGGACTTCTCTTTGATTGCCTCTGTATCCACCTCTCCTGGATTGGGAACCCCTGGATTGGCTTCCCCTATGGTAGGATCTAGCATGAGGCTGATAGGGGGCCTGACTTCTAGCAGGGGGTTGAGCAGCAGAACTTCCACCTGCACCTGCATCAGGAGGAGGTGGTGGAGGAGGATGAGAATGTTGGAATTGTGAAGAACCCTTTTCATATTTCCTTTTCTTTTTCATTGCTTTGAGCTGATTCTTAGAGTACTGCATCCAGTGCTCAGTGATAGGGCAATCATGAAGAATGTAGTATGGTATGTCATTGTTATCCTTGACCTTGGCAGGAGGTACTCTCTTCATGGCTTTGCTCCTTGCCTTTCTTTTCATGGCAATGGTAGCAGAAGAATCATCAGAGTCTGTTCTGTACTCATCACTTTCAGAACTCTGATCATCATACAGGGCATCAATTTTCTTTATCAAATCTTTCTTGAGCTGTATAGAAGCAGATGAGGCAGCAGAGGGTGTAGTAGCAGAGGTTGAAGCAGTAACAGTAGTGACAACAGCAGATACAGAAGTTGTTGCAACAGCAACAGTTTCAGTTGAAATAGAAACAGTAACCACAGCAGTAGATACTATAGGTTCTGGAGAAGTAACAACAACAGCAGCAACAGTTTCACTAACAGCAACATCAATAGTAGAAATATCATCAGAAAATACAGAAGGCTCAAACTCAGGTGCCTCTGTCATAAGTATCTCCTTAGTGATTGGCTCAACAGCAGTAATAGGAGTAGCAGCAGCAGTATCAAAACTTTCAGCAGCAGGAGGGGCAGCAACATCAGAAACAATAGAAATGCTTTCATCAGTAGAAGCAGCAGCATATACTGAGTGGACAAATGAAGTGATGATGTTGGGGTCATAGTAAGAGAATGGCACAAGGGCCTTGGACAGATCCTCTGGGGGCTGGATAGCAATTGTCTCTGGCAGACATCTGAAGTATATAGAGTCAAATTCTGAGAGCAAAGACCTGAGGTTTATTACAAAGATTGCAGCAGGAGGTTGAACTGAAGCTTGAGACACAGCAGCAGGAGCAGTAGCAGATTCAAGAACTGAAGAAACAGCAGTAGGCAGGCTCACTGAGACAGCAGCAACAGCAGCAGTAGCAGCAGCAGCAGCAGACAGACTCACTTCATAGGGCATCTCCCCCTGCCTAGATTCGGACATGGCTGGATTAAGGCACACTGCAGAAGGGGCTGCCTGAGGGAAAAGAGATGAGAGCCTGGCAGAGAGGGCTGCCACTGACAGGAGTAATGGAGCCAAGGAGGTCTCCAAAAGAAGAGATAGCCTGGGGGCTAGTAATGCATACAGCCTGTCAGCAAGGGCTGGAATGTCTACTTGCTCAGTAGTGACTGGAGCAGAGGTAGAGAATGGAGGAGTAGCTGTTGGTGAGGGTAGTGGAGAGCTGGAGTAGTGGGGCAGGGATGGTTGAGGTGTGGGTAAAGTGGATATGGAGGGCAGTGGGATGGAGATAGATGGGGTGAAGGTGGGTTGGTCAATGATTTGTTGCAGGAGATCTTGATAAGAGGTGGAGGATGAGGGTAGCTCAGGAGGAGAGGATGGTGAATCATCCATAAAGGAATCATCAAGGAGGTTGAAGGATGGAATGGAGGGTGATGAAGTGATATCTGGTTGAGGGTAGGAGAATAAGGGATGGAATTGTTCTTCTGGGAGTGGAAGAGTAGGGACTGGAGATGGTGTAGATGTTGGAGAGGGGCTGGAGATGATGATGGTGGATGGAGTTTGAATGGTAGATGGAATGGGAAGAGATGGAATTGGAGGAGGAGGAGGAGAAGCATCAGCAGGCAGGTCATCTGCAGGGGCAAAGACCTGTAGGGAAGTTACTCTGAGAGTCCTGGTGCCTGAAGGAGTGCTGGAGGAGGGCCTGCTGGGCTTGATGATTTGTTTGTCCCATTTAACAAACAGGGCACAAACAGTCTCTTGGATGCATTGATGTGGATTCCAGAAGAGACAAGCAATGCAAGGCACCTATGCTACAGAAACACCCCTATAATTCTTCCAAAGTTTACAAAACTTTTGTTGATCTTCTTCTTAATGAGGTCAAAGAATACCTCTCCCCAATTCAAATTCTTCCTGTCTACTAGGGCTCCCATTAGGCAGAGCTGATACCTGGAGATTGTGTCATGAGCAGAGTGCTTATCTAGTAGCACTTTCCCAACTACATCAGCCAGGAATCTGTATTCCACAGAAAGATTCTTTTTCAATAGCTTGCTAGGGTTAGCCTCTGAGTGATCCATTCGGGCAAGTAAGTCAGCAAATTCTTCTCCAGAAAAGTCAGCAGAATCTCCACCAGTACTCAACTCAAAAACCTCTGTTAAAATTTCTGGGGTCAAAGGTACCTGAGTGCCAGATATTGATCCAACAATTGTGTTGTTGTCCTGATTGTGGGCAGTGTAGACCCATTCCTTAATCTCATCAGAAGCAAGCTTAATCCTTGTGGTCATGATTGCAGTCAGGTTCTGCTCTTTGAATAACCCCAAGATATCCTGAAAAACCTGGTCGGTTGTGCTGAAGGATTCCATGTCTATGTCGAAGCCAACATCAAACTTCATGGCGGCGAGAACAGTAACAGACACAGCCATAGGTACCTGCAAAAATTCAACAAACACAACGACCAAGTGCAGAAATGTTTGGAGGGAAAGAAAGTTTTTGCAGAGAAATCGAAAGCGTAAAGGAGAACGACGGCGAAAAATGAATTTTATATTAGGGTTCGATGCAGAAATGGAAAGATCGTTGAACTCAGTTCGACGATCAAGGCTTCTAAAGGAATCTGAAGAGTCTTCAACATCGTCGATCTCCGTTCGACGATATTGGAGAGCATCGAGCTCTGTTCGACGATCGTTCAGAGAACAAAATCGTCGAGCACCGTTCGACGATCGTTGACCGGAAGAGATAGTTCATACTATCTGAGAAACGCTGAACTCAGGTCGATGATTTCAGAAATCGTCGATCTCCGTTCGACGATCTGGGCGAAAATTGTCGAGCGCAGTTCAGAGACCAGAAAAACTCTTGACACTAAGAAAAATCAAGATGTTTGCCTAGTCTTGGTCAATTTTTAAGCTTTTGAAATCTTGGATATTATTTAAGACTTCCTCCATCTAACATTCCTAACTGATTTAGGAAGAAGGTGTGTTTCTTTTCATCCAAGGGCTTGGTGAAAATATCTCCCCTTTGTAAATCAGTTGGGATATATTGTAGTTCAATTTTGTTCATTTCAACATTATCCCTTAAGAAATGATGCCTAATCTCTATGTGTTTTGTCCTACTATGGAGGACTGGATTTTGAGCTATATAAATAGCACTGGTGTTATCATAGAAGATTTTAGACTTCTCTAAGTTGTAGCCATAGTCTAGGAGTTGATTTTGAATCCACAAGATTTGTGAACAACAACTGCCTGCAGCCATATATTCAGCTTCAGTAGTTGAAGTTGACACAGAAGTTTGTTTCTTACAAAACCAGGAGACAAGTCTGTCACCAAGGAACTGACAAGTTCCACTGGTGCTTTTCCTGTCAATTCTGCATCCAGCATATTCAACATCAGAAAATCCAGTTAAATCAAATGTTGAGTCTTTTGGATACCAGAGACCTAGATTTGGACAACTTTTAACATACCTGAGAATCCTCTTTACTAGTGTTAGGTGTGACTCTCTAGGGCTTACTTGGAACCTAGCACATATACATGTAGCAAACATTATATCTGGTCTACTAGTTGTAAGGTACAGTAAAGAGCCAATCATTGCTCTATATATTGTCTGATCAACAGGTTTCCCATGTTCATCAGCATCCAATACAGCATTAGTAGGCATAGGTGTTTTCATACAAGATGCTTCAGACATGCCAAATTTCTTAACCAATTCATTTGCATACTTGGTTTGAGAAATGAAGATGCCTTCAGCATGCTGTTTGACTTACAATCCTAGGAAGAAGGATAGCTCACCCATGCTACTCATTTCAAATTTAGAATGCATTAGGTTGGAAAACCTTCTGCACAATTTGGAGTCAGTAGAACCAAAAATAATATCGTCTACATAAATCTGTACTAGTAGGGTATGTGACTTATGAGTTCTAATGAAAAGAGTTTGGTCTACTCTACCCCTTATAAATTCATTTTCCAAAAGAAAGCATGCTAGGGTCTCATACCATGCTCTAAGAGCTTGCTTGAGACCATATAATGCTTTGTTCAATCTAAAAACATAATCAGGATAAGTTGGAGAGATAAAACCTGGAGGTTGTCTGACATATACTTCCTCTTTGATGTCTCCATTTAGGAATGCACTTTTGACATCCATCTGATATACCTTGAAGCCTTTATGTGCTGCATAAGCTAAAAATATTCTGATGGCTTCCAATCTTGCAACAGGTGCATAAGTTTGGTCGTAGTCTATTCCTTCTTCTTGAGAATATCCCTGAGCAACTAGCCTTACCTTGTTCCTTACAATTACTCCTTGATCATCCAGTTTGTTTCTGAATACCCACTTTGTTGCAACAATGGAATGATCCTTAGGCTTTGACACTAGTTCCCATACTTTGTTCCTTTCAAATTGATGCAACTCCTCTTGCAATGCAATGATCCAGTGTGGATCTTGCTCTACATCTTGAATGGACTGAGGTTCAATTTGAGATAGGAAGCAGGTATGCAACAGGTTTTGGTTGACCTGATTTCTGGTTTTCACACCAGCTGAGATGTCTCCAGTTATTTGGGAAATTGGATGGTCTCTTGATGTTACTAAATCAACATGGGGTGTTGATTGTTCACCAACCTGTGTTGTTGTTTCCTCTTGTGGTACACCAACTGGCTCTTCAAGATGTTCTTCAATATGTTGAGCACTTTCTTCATCTTCACTGCTTTCATCCCTTTGGGTAACCTGTAGCTTGTTCAAGTCTTCAACAAGAGAATGTTCCTGCAAAGGTTCTATGGTAGAAGAGATCTTCTCCTTGAAAGACATGTTAGATTCATCAAATGATATATGAACAGATTCCTCAATTTTTAGAGATGATTTATTATAAACCCTATAAGCCTTGCTGATCATTGAGTATCCCAGAAACACTCCTTCATCAGCTTTAGCTTGAAATTTTGCTAAATATTTCTTGTCATTATTATGTATATAGCAAATACAACCAAAGACTCTAAAATAATCAACTTTAGGTTTCTTACCTTTGAGTAATTCATTGGGAGTCTTTCCCTTTAGTTTATGTATCAAACTTCTATTAAGCACATAGTTGGAGGTGTTCACTGCCTCTGCCCAAAAGGATAGAGGAAGATGAGCATCTGACAATAATGTAGTGGCAGATTCAATAAGTGTTCTATTTTTCCTTTCAGCTACCCCATTTTGTTGAGGAGTTCTAGGAGCTGAGAAAGTATGCCTGATCCCTTCACTCTGACAGAACTCTTGCATAAGAAGAGAATCAAACTCTGTCCCATGATCACTTCTGATCAGGGCAATGTGAGTATTGAACTCAATCTGTATACATTTGAGAAACTCTGTCAAACACTTAAAATTATCAGACTTCTTCCTTAGAAAGAACACCCAAGTGAATCTAGAGAAGTCATCTACAACTACTAAAGTGTAAGATTTCCCTCCTAGGCTTTGTACTGTGATGGGTCCAAAAAGATCCATGTGTAACAGATACAATATCCTAGGTGAATCACTCTTATTAAGTGACTTAAAGCTGTTTTTAGTTTGCTTGCCTAATTGACAAGCCCTGCAGAGTCCTTCCTTCTTGTATGGGCCAGAAGGTAGTCCTCTAACAAGGTTGTCCTTGGATAGCCTAGCAATAGTTCTAAGGTTTAGGTGTCCTAGTCTCTTATGCCATAAAATATTTTGTCTACAAACAGAATTAAACAGGCAAATATCTACATCAGTTGAAAGAAAATCTACAAGATAGATGTTACCTTTCCTTTTACCTGTCAATACAGTTGTGTTGTCCTCTGACTTGATTTTGCATAAAGCTTTGCTGAAGGTCACCTAGTAGCCTTCATCACACAGCTGACTGATGCTTATTAAGTTGTGCTTCAGTCCTTCCACATAAGCTACCTTCTTGAATGTTACTGATCCAATCTGGACTGCGCCATATCCTTTAGTCTGTCCAAAGTTTGAATCACCAAAGATAACTTTGGGTCCAAGCTTGGCTCTAAAGGAAGTGAGGTTGTCCTTGTTCCCTATCATGTGCTTAGAGCACCCACTATCCAAGTACCATTGCTGGTTAGATGTTGGATAGGTCTTCACCTGCACATAAAATAATTCATTTGTTTTTGACCCAGTTTACCTTGGACTAGGTTGATAACCTTTAAATTCTGAAATAAACGACATCCCAGGTTGACTCTTATATCCTTCAGGATGATATCTCCTTGGAGGTATAATCCATTCAGTATAAGGGTTAAAGATTTGGGATGAAGGACCCTTAGGATTGGATTTTGATTTGCCCTTGAAAAAATTTCCAGAGCTCTGAACTCTGTTCGACGATCGTGGAGCTGCGGTCGACGATCTTGGGTCAGATCGTCGAGCTCCGTTCGACGGTCGACTATGGCTGAGTTCAGGAACTTGAGATTGTCGAGCTGAGTTCGACGATTTTGCCTGAGATCGTCGATCTGCGTTCGGCGATCGTCGATCTTCGTTCGATGATTTCTGCTGGGGCTTTGTTTTCTTGGGCAGATCAGAATTTTTCCTAGCAACCTCTATAACTCCCTTTCCTTTATCAGAAATGAATTTGATTGGAGTTATTAGAACTATAGGTTGGCTGGATGAAGCACCCAAGCCCAGTGTACTATTAAATCTGGAGTTCACTGTGCTTGTGATGTCCATGAGCTTGATGCTTCTCCCATTAAGGGATTCTTCAAGCTTCTTGGCCTCAGATAGCTCACTCTTCAGTGAAGCTATCTGCTCCCTACATCTCTCCAACTCCTGAGAGAGTTTGAGGTTTTCTGACTTTAAGTATTATGTTCAGATAAATGATTTCTGAGAGAGATAATTTCTTTCTCAGATTTTAGCAGGTCTAAACACAATGCTTTAAATTCAGATTTAAAGTCCTCTGAGTTAAAATCAAAAGAACAGATTACTTGATCTTCTTCAGGTTGAGTCTCTGAGTCTGACTCTGACTCTTCTTCTTCTAAATTATGTTGTGAGGCATTGATTGCCATCATGCAGAACTCTTTCTCTTCTGCATCATCCTCATCATCACTGGAGCTGGATGAGGCTTCTGACTCCTCTTCAGTCTCACTCCAGGATTCAGCAACAAACCCCTTTCTTGTATGTTTGTTTTTGCTTGATGAGGGTTTGCCATTGTCATTCCTCTTGGAGTCTTTCTCCTTTCTTCTTTCTTTCTTGTCCCTTCTGTCCTTGTTTTTGTTTTTTGGACAATCAGGAACTATGTGCCCTGGTTTCCTGCAACCAAAGCAAACAATTTCTTTATTGTTAATTGACTTGTCATACCTTGGCTTATCATGATCCTTGTATGATCTCCTTCTGAAGTCCTTTCTGGCCATCTTGTAAAATCTTTTGGCCAACAGACTGAGCAGTTCATCATTGCCTGTGACTTTGTCTTCAGGCTGATCTTCAGTTGCCTTGAAGGCTATGGTCTTCTCTTTTCTTGTGGCTGGTGAGGCAGCCTTCTGTTCTTCTTCTCTATTCTTGATGAGTAGCTCATAAGATTTGAGCTTACTCAATAGAGCTTCTGTGGTAATTTCATTCAAACTTCTGGCATCCTTGATTGGCCAGATTCTTGAATCCCAAGTGCTAGGGAAGCACATTAGAATTTTGTCATTGAGTTCAGTTAGTGAGATCTCTTTATCCAATGTCCTGAGTTCACTGACAATTAGACTGAGCCTGTTGTATATATCTCCCACTGACTCAGTTTCTCCCTTCTTGAAATTCTCATATTGAGATATGAGGTGGGATCTCCTATCCTTTCTCTCATCAGCTGAGCCTGAGACTATTTCAGAGAGTTTGTCCCAAATTTCCTTTGGTGAATTGCATTCAGCCACCTTTTGAAATAGGTCATCAGACATTGTCTGGGCTAAGATGTTCATAGCCTTGGCATCAGCTACCTTCCATTTCTTGATGTCAGCATCTGTTCCTGATGGAGGTGGAACAGCATTTGTACTGGAGCTCTCTGGAGGTCTTGGACACACTGTCAAAACAGAGTTGAAAATATCCTCGTCAATAGAATTCATGTATAATCTGATCCTTGCTTTCCAAAGTGCAAACTTGGATAGATTGCACACTGGAGGTCTGGTGCTAGCATAATCTTTATTTTGGGCCATGATTTGTGAAAACAAAATCTATTAATAAACTCATAAGAAAACAGATCTAACTAGGGATCTTTGGGTTCAGGTGTTAGCCTATGCAACCACCAAGGTGTGGTATGTTTAACCAACCTGGCTCTGATACCAATTGAAAGAGCAGCTAGATCTGATATATACTCTAGAGGGGGGAGAATAAAGTATATGGTGCTTGAAAACTTTTTACAACAATTGTTGTAATGTGAGTGAGCAGAGAAGCAATGAATAAATCTAATCACAGAATTAAACTAATCATGAATAAATCTAATCACAGAATTAAACTAATCATGAATAAATCTAATCACAGAATTAAACTAATTACAAACTAAACACAGAACAATCATAGCCAGAAACAAAAATAAAGACAAGCAAAACCAGATGACACAAGGAAATATAGTGGTTCCCCTAAACTTGGGTACATCCACTCTTCTACCACCCTAGGTAGGAATCCACTGCAGGATGAGTTGATCAGGTGTCCTGGGCACCAATGAGCTTTTGATAAGGTGCTCAAAAACCAAAGCAGATTTTTTGATCAGGTGTCTTGCCACCAATGAGCTTTTGACAAGGTGCTCAAAAATCAAGCTCAAACTTTTGAAGGGAGTTTGAGAAACCCTTTACAGAGATGGGGGTGAGAGAGTGATGGAAGTCTTCTCTTTCTCAAACAACTGAGAAGACTATGTGGATTGATGGTGTCAAAGCTCCCCCTGAGTCCTTGAGATCTTCAGGAAAAGAAGCTTTGCTGTAGGGTGATAGTCCTTCAAAAGTTGATCTCCAGCAAAAGATGATTTCAGCAACAACTGAAATGTTTGGTGTCTGGAGTCTTGAAAGATGTTGGCCTTGAACACTTGAAACTAGAGAGATCTGAAGATTTCAGAAAAATTTGATCTCCTTGGATGTGTGTTCTTGAGAATTCTTTGAAACAGAATATTTTGTTCTTGTTCTGAAGATTACTGATGTCTGTCTGTGTATCTGTGTATCTGTAATCTGTAATCTGTGTGAAATTCAAAAATTCTTCTCTTTTATTCTCTGGTACAGAATGGAAAAACATCCTCTGTCAAGAATAGCCGTTGGCCTGCATTAATTGCATCCTTAATTGCAAAATATCTTCTGGAGGAAAGTCCATAGAAATATTCCTTGAAAATCCCTTGAAACTTGGTCCAGAAATAAATGAAAACGGCTAGACAATCTTCTGAATTAATTGCAGAATAACTCCTTAACTGATTTGAATTTGAATCTAGAAACATCCTTGAAGTTATCTGAAAACGTCGAACTGAGCTCTGCTATCGTCGGACTGAGCTCAGCGATATGGATTTATACTGCAACAAAATATCGTCGATCTGAGCTCAAAGATCGTCGAACTGAGCTCAGAGATAGAAATCCAATACTGAGTCAAGATCGTCGAATTGAGCTCATCGATCGTCGAATGGAGTTCGACGATATGATGAAGTTGAGCTCAGCGATCGTCGAATGGAGTTCGACGATCTGTTGAAGTTGAGCTAGATAATCGTCGATCGGAGTTCGACGAATCGTCGTACTGAGCTCGACGATATGACTTAGTCTCAAACTGAAAAAGTGTTGGTCTTGAGGGCAGCTTCCAAACTTAGACTTCTAACCCTTAGACTCAATTCTAATTGACCTTTTGAGCTATACAGGAGGTCAAACACTGGTTTCCTAGAAACATAGTGATCCTGACTCAAATTAGTAATAGGGTGTTCCAACAAAGAGGAAGCCTGATACTCACCAACCCGCCGGCGGCCTGGGCGAGAAGACCCTCGGCGATGCCGAGCCGCCTCGCCTGATCAGCGACCTTATCTTTGGCGACGTCGCGGGCTTGCTCGACTTTTTGGAGTTGGTTGCTGAGGCTGAAGCTGCGGCGGGTCAGCATGTGGTGAAGCTTCATAGCCCGCAGATGGGCCTGCAGGCCCTTATGGCCAAGCTTCTGCATGGTCATATTCTTGTAGGCCTCGGCGTCCTCCCGGCCATAAAGTCCGAAGACGAGGGTGTAAGCGTGACCGGTGGCAGGCTCGCGGTAATGCCAGGAAGGCTGCAGGGTGGAGATGGAAACCCGGTGGGCCAGCTCGTCCCACTGCACCATGGGTTCGCCCGCCGAGTCTTTCCACCGCCCCACAAAGCTGAAGAGGGCGTACAGTTTCGGAGCCCCACGCTCGCGAGCCGCCCTCTTCGCCGAAGGAGGTGGAGAGATCACCGCAGAGGGAGCGGGAGCCTCGCCGCCCTTCCTCCCCTTGCTGATGATCTCCTTCAGCGGGTTCTCTGGCGACGCATCGGGAATGGTCTCAGGCGAGCTTATGTACTTGGGGCTTGATTGATGTTGTTGATGTTGTTTCCCTCGGGGAGCGAGCACGACTTTCTTCATCTTTTTTGGTAATTGCTCGCGGAGTGGCGGGTTCGATCCCGCATCCTCAGAATGCCTCTTGCTGGAAGAGGGTTAGGAGAAGGCCGCCTCATCTCGGCAGGCCGCCGCCGCTGCCTTCTCGCAAGCAAGGGGGTCCGGGTACAACCCCGAGTCCGCAAACGGCGGGTTTACGAGAATTAGCAGCTCCCCTGCAATAAAAAACTTGGAAAAGTCACAAGATTTTCAACGGCAATATGGCGAGCTCGGTAACCTAGCAAGCTCGGCGATGTGGAGAGAACAATACCTTCGTCGTGTAGGATGGGGAGAAGCACGTCGAGGCCCCTGCGCAGGAAGGCGACCTCGAAGTCCTTGTGGAGGAAAAACTTATGGAGGTCGGCATCGTTGCCGGACACGGCCGAGGGGAGGTAGACCTCCTCGCCCTTCTACTGCAGCGAGTACGGGATGTTGCCGAGATCACCCTTGATAAAGGCTATCTTGGTCATCCAGTTGTGGTGTTTGTTCGCGATTTCGCGAACTTTGATCAGCGAGCCACCAAAGTAGGCAACCCTATCCGGCGTCGCCTTATGGGGGAAGAGTTTCCTGAATACTGTCAGGTTGAACTCAATTCTCTCTCGCCGGAGATAGCTCGCGAACGCCACCATCATGGCGAAGGCGTTGGAGTTCAGCTACGTGGGCACCGCACCATAATATTTCAGAATCTGCCGGATCTCCGGCCAGAGGGGAAGGCGCAACCCCACCTCGAAGTGAGAAATGGGGTAGGCGAGCTCGTCATCGTAAAAGGTATTGATGGCCTCCCCCCACCTCGGTCGGTGTGCCTCGAAGCCCGGCGAGACGTGGTCACCAACAAATTTTGTGAGCTCCTCCTCGGTGGTATTCCCCTCGAAGAAGCAGTAATCGGTGAAGTGCAGGGCGCACTTGGTGCGGCCGTCGGCGTCAGGGTTGGTCTTGCCCATACTCGCAGAAGAGGGGATGGAGTGCGGGCAGAAAAGGGAAAAAAGCCCAGGAAGAGAGAGAGAAGCAAGCAGTTAAGGCGGTAGTACGGAGGTTGGTGGGGAGGGGCTATTTATAGAAAAAGTAATTTGGTGGCCAAGCTATCCCATCGGCCCAGCTCGCCACCCCAGCTCGCCAACCCCCAGCTCGCCGGCTTCCGACACGTTCCAACCGCCAAAGCTATCCAATCGGCCCAGCCCGCCAACCCTCAGCTCGCCGACTTCCGGCGCGTTCCAAATAAGGCTAAGTCAAATAAAAGCAATACATTATTTGAATACCGCATGTCTAAGAATGTTTAAAGTTATTTATCACAAAGACCAAGTGCATGAATAAGAAAGCGGGGCGCGCAGGCAGGGGGGAAACCAGGAGGTGAGTACCAGTCGGCTCGGCAAACGAGCCGCCCTTTATCTACCCCGGCCTCGCACCTCCCATCCCCCAGACTGCCGCGCGCGGAGCAACTCACGGATCCTCCCCGAATTCCTCTGCGCCACTAAGAGGTCGTCGTCTATCTCATCCAGAAGCTGGGAAGGGGACGTCAGCTCGCCAGCCTGGCAACTCCGCACCTCGTCAGCGAGACGCGCGTAGTCACGTTGCAGTGCCTCGTTGACCTCCTGCACCTCCCGGACCCAGCGTACGAGCTTCTTGAAGAGCTTGATTCCCCTCCTCTCCAGCTCATCGATCTCCACTTTGGGGCCCCGGTAAGAGTCTAGTGAGCTTGGTGAGGGGAGGGAAGAGTAATGGGCTGCCCGTGAAGACTCCTCGGCAGCGGATTGGCTGGGGGGAACTGTGGAGGCAAACATCAGCAAAAGGAGACAAGCCGGAAAATCGCATGAGGCAGGAATCTGGGCAAAGTTTACCTGACGAGCTCAGCAACTCGAAGGAGATGCGGGGAGGGATAAACCTCAGATCCTTCCCGAGACCCGGGCCGCGTGTCCCCGGTGAGAGAAGTTCGAATCCCGGGATGGGGATGGTTTCCAGACCCACCCCCGTGGTCACGGTAGCTTGCTGGGGAGAACGGGCGCACACCGGCGAGCTCGGCCTCTGCGAGCTCACCCCCAAGGTCCCAAAGGGAGGGGACGGGACCCGAGGACGGTTCTCCGGAGTCGTGAACCGCGAGTCCCCAAGGGTGGTCTTGGCTCGCGGGGTGGTGTCTCGCGGCGCAGCGTCCTCCGCGCCATCAGGGTGACTGTCTGGGCTGTCGCAGACCTCGACAATATTCCTCCCCTTTTCAGGGGCAGGCAGAGTAGAGGAGTCGGTCCCTTGCTCCAAGGTGGTCCCCTGGTCATCGTAGATGGGATCGGCCTCCTGAGGGAATGTTTTTGTCTTCTTGGAGCTAGGCTCGGCAGAGCCACCCTGCAGCACAGCAGCTGGGACCGCTGTTAGGGCGGCTACGCGAGTAGCTGAGGCCTGGCAGGCGCACATAAGCCGCTCTTGAATCTCCTTGGGGATCGGCATCTTGGCAGGATTAGAGCAAATGGAATGGCAAGAGTCAGGCAGGTATGCAGGTGCATATATATATAGCCACAGGTGGACCCCACCCAAAGATTCCCTCCAGTCCACCCCGCGCTCGCCGAACACTTTGGGTTGGATGTTTCTTTCCGAGCTTTGCCAAGCTCAAAAAGAGCTGGGATTGTGCACAACCCCGTATCTGGCGAGCGGGGTGAACCAGGAACCAGGCCGGCCGACTCAGATTACTAAGGCCCCAGGCGAGCTCGGCAAAGAAACCCGAGCCCGAGCTCGGCATTCGTCGACCTCGAGCTCGGCATTCGCTGAGCTAAGCCAAGATTCGTCGAGCTGAGGTCGACTAACGGAGGCCGACAGACGGGCGAGATCTCCGTCCCAGCTCGCTCTCTCACAATAGAGCTCGGCAACAGTAGGCGAGTCGGGTCTGCCGAGGTGGCCAGGCTCCCCAGCTCGCCGAGATCTATGAGGTACTTTTTACTATTTTTCCCCCGCTAGTCTGCCCATAGCCCTTCAAAACAGCGGAGTTTGGTTGTTGGCAGACCCAACCGAGGTTATTTTGGCAACTTCAAGTCAGTTCAGTTTGGATATTGGCAGTTCAGATTCCGAAAACTATAAATAGGACCCAAGGGGTACCCTAGAAGGAATGCTTCATGTGCCTCCTTGCTCCATTTCTCAAGTGCTTTCTAAGGGTACCTTAGCTCGTCCTTTGTCTAAGGAGGGGAAGTGCTCTCAGATCTTCCGGGTGTGTGGTGGGTCCTCCCCGCCGAGCCCTTGGATCGGTTCCTGTCTTTTTTTTCCTTTGTTATTTGGCTTGCAGGAGAGAAGTAGGCGCACGATCACCCCTTCCCCAAGGGTGAACTCCACCAGAGATCGAGATTTCAGTTTCAACATTCAATCCATAAAAATGGGTAGTGTCCCTTTACTTTTGATTGTTGCTTAATTAGTTGAATATCCGGTAGAATTGTTTAGAGAAAATATTGCTCGCTGCGTATTTAATTTAATTATCGAACGTAAGAACGCGTGGTGTTTAAACCGTAGAAACCTTGGGCCTGCAGCATTGATAGTACCATAGAGTATTCGACTATTATAGTCATGAGATGATCGAGGAGGCAAGGCTACACTTGATCGTCATTGCTTGCCCAGCAAAGATCATTGTAACTGTAATGTATCCCTAGCGGAGCACAGCAGAGCTACCATATGGGACCTCCCTTGATACGCGTTGTAACATCCCTCAGACTTCTAGACCCCTAGGATGGTTTTGTCATGACTGAGTCATGACAAAACCCTGGGAAGCACTTAAGGATCTAGTAACACCCATTTTAATACTCCAAAAGTATGGGCTAAGAGTCGAGAAGAGCTCGACGAAATCGTAGAGTCGAGCTCGACGAAATCGTCATGCCGAGCTCGACAAAATCATCAAGCCGAGCTCGAATAAATCATCGAGCCCACTAGAGGCGAGCTCGACGAAATCGTCGAGCCGAGCTCGACGAAATTGTCGAGCGGAGCTCGACAAAATCGTCGAGCCGGCCGGAGGCATTTCGGGGAGAGAGAATTCATGGCCGGGGGAGATCAAAGGCCTCTCTCTCCTTTTTCCAAAGCATTGTTCTTTCCCTATTCAGTATAGAAGACAGGGAGATGTTTTTGGTGGTTGTTCATTGACCGGAACAGTGAATTTACCATTGGCCGAAATTTGCCATTAGTGGTCATTAATGGTGCCATGAAGAAAAACCCCTCACCTCCCCTTTTTGTTTCCTTTAAAGGCTTCATTGGACACCAAGGAGTCATTTCCACCCTTTCCCCAGCGGTTTCAAGATACTTGGTTGTGCTGTTGCAGAATCTTGATTTCCTCCACCACCGGCAATGGAACACCCACACCAAACCCGTCGGCAAGCGCAATTGAAGGTCAATTTCTCCCCCTCTCCCTCGGTGATAGGATCCTAGATAAAATATGAGAGATATCGGCCTCAATTGAGCCCGATCCAGTGAGTTTTTCCCTGGGTTTTTCGGGTTTTTCCACACCTCTCAGGTTCGCCGAAAAAGGCCTCTCTGGAGGCCGTGCCGCCGCCTGGCGATATCCAGCACCTCAATGGAGGTGGTGGTGGCGGTGGCCGGCCGGGGAGATGGCTGTGTGGCCGGCGATAGCTGTTGGAAGTGGCTCCAGGTCGGGTCGATCCAGGCCATTGGCTGGAGGAGGAAGAAGGCCAGCAGATGCCCGATCTGCTTCAAGATCTGTGCATATTAAATTTTATTAATTGTATTATAAGATACTCTACCACATAATATCAGTTACATTTGGATTTAAATTAAAAATACATAAGTGTGTATCCTGAAAAAGTGGCCAACATGAAAGTTGTATCCCTATGAGTCTAGTTTAATTTAAAATTTCTTTGAACCAATTTGGAGTTCAAGTCAGAACACAACACTCATTATGGTACAGTCTATACTTAGGACTAGTCAAAGATTAAAATGAGTGCCCCCACTTAACCACACATCCAAATGACCTAAAATTTGGGCAGGGAGTCAATCTAATGTATTACCCAGGACATATCCAGAAATGAGAATTTTTGGAGGAAACTTTTCTATAGTTTTGGTAAAAATTTAATAATCCTAGTATAGTTTAATTAAAGGTACTAATGACATCACCAACCCCCAAAATGGTGAATGGTCTTAGGAGTCACCATGAGTCTCTGGTTAAAATCTCAACCCATTTGAGTATGATTTGACTAGGTTTTGATGTGACTAAAGTTTGGGCCCTTAAGGTGAGTTTAGGATTTAGGATTCTTGGGGCATGGAGGGGCCAATCCTCACCCAAATGGGTTGGGGTTCTGGCCAGAGTCCCAAGGTCAGTATGGTCACCCTCTCTTAAAGTTTTGAATGAGTTAGGGTGGTTAAGACCTAGTGCCCTAGTTCAAGACTTGGAGTGAGCCTGTTAGGGTTTGTGAAGGACCTAGGGTGTTTTGGCTTTGTCTGGGCTTGGGGTTTACCCCATGTGTTTCTAGGGTGGATTAATGCCCTAGGAAGGAATTTGGTAGTATTTGGACACATGCACTCCACTTAAATCACTTGGAAATTATTTAGGTCTATACACCTTTGGGAATAAATCTAGGGTCTTATGACCATGGATCCTTGTGAAATTTTGGTAGAAGTATTTTTATAGTACTATTGACCTCTGTGATTTATTATAGGATGTTTAGAAAAAAGTAGCTCATACTTGTAGGTATAATCTCCACCTTGCCCTTTTTAATGATTTTGAAGTAAACATGGTCAAATTAACTTGGAATGATATTAAACTCCGGCAAAGTTTATCAAATACCATTTGTAACCACTGATAGATGATTTGGAATATTTGGACGTTTCTTCTTAGTATTTCGTGTGTTAAGTGAAGTAGTGCACCTTACATTGATAAATGGTTAATAAATATTATATTTTGCTGGAATATTGTGTTACTTGGCCAGAGAACTTTTTAGGGCATAATAAAGTCTAGAAAATTATTACATATAATTTGGATGAATTATGAGAATGTTTCTTCATAAAGTGCACTTTAAGGGATTTTGTTGAAGTATTTTTATACGTGGCTTACTAACCTTGGAATTGAATTAAACTTAGTCCATAGTGTTTTCGGATCATTATAAGGCTCTGGTAATTTTTATATAATTTTAGTACTAAGATTTATGGTACTCCCTTCATTAACCTTATTTACTTGAATTGTCTTGAATTAATTATTTAGAGGATTGTACATTTATGAAAATTTGTGAAATTTTGTATCCACCGATATTTTACTATAATATAGTGTTTGCAATTTCTGGGTGGACAGAAATTAAGGAAATCTAGCACTTCATGTTCAAAATTACCCATGGCCTAGATTTTGGGAAAGTTAAATAAATGCCAAATTAATTAGGAAATTATAAAAGTTTCTGGATTTAGATTAAGTATGTCATGATAGACCCTCGTTAATTATCTTATGGCATTTGGATGAAAGTTTGGAGTACCTCCTATCATGTACATCATATAGCTTAGGTTGTTCTACATTTAGTAAAACGGCAAAATTGTGATAACATGAGGAATGAACATGGAGAGTTAGGGATAATAGTCACTGATTTGCAGTGACGAGAAAATGAGTTGGTCTATATGAGTTATGATGTGGAAGTATTTGGTTGACTAGTGTTAAGTGGTGTTCGGGATCGACGAAAGGTCATCTTTCCTGTAGGGAGAAAGAAAGTCAAAATACAGTAGGATTAGATCCAGTATAATATTAAAAGGGTTCGGGAATTGGGTATTAACCAATAATAAATAAGTGCCATGCGAAAGGGAACTTTGGGCTCCAGCCCATCATAGTTCTTAGTGCTCTCGAGAGCCCTTCACGGGGAATGCCTTAGGAATAAATGGAATGGAAGAGTAATTAGAAATACTCTAGGGTTACACTTACACTCACACTCTCCGGTGTTGTGGGAGTAAGGTTAGGTCTCCTGAGCGGTAGGCTTGGTGGTTTTAGTGATAGGCTGGCTAGTATAGCGAGCCGATGGCTCGGTAGGTGGTTTTTCCGACCGGTTAGTCCTGGGAGCCTATGGCTCCGAAATTCTGGTTTGCATGTGCATAACATAAGGTGGTGGGTCTTTGTTACTTGACGGTCATTCACGCCGACATCGGTACGATGAATCGGCGAGTGTGGTTCACACATAGCCAAGGAAAGTCTGGTAGATTTGCCAACATGGTACGCAGAGGCTCCGTGGTGTGTTATTCACGTTGAGGCGTACAAGGGTCTAGGTTGGGTGGCATGAATGCCGGCCTAGTAGTGGGGTGGCCCGACCCACTGCCTCCGTTTACCATAGCGCAAGGTACTTGAGAGTTTAGCTAGCTCCAAAATAGGGGAACTAAAGGTCTGTGTGGATTGACTCGTGTGCGTGAATTGCACTTGTGTGAACATAGCATTTCATGTATAACAAAGCACTGCACTCAAATTTGCTTATAAACCTGACACACCATCGTATAAAATGGTATGAGACTTTTTATACGATGGGAGCCTTGCAAAAGACCCCTTAACTTATAAGTTTGTATGGGCATTCATATAAGTTAAGTTTATTTTTCATTATACTCTGCTCTCTTACTTTCTTTCTTTACTGCCTTACTTTTGATATTATCATATTGCTGTTGTACTCCTTTATAGCTCTGATATATCACTGTTAGCTTAGGTCTGTCGCCATCTGCTTTGACACTTCTCCACCTCAATATCTTCCTTATCCTCCATCCCACACGGTGCCTAGGAGTCGCGGGGGGAGGCGGGGATGATAGTTGGCTTTATCTTTTGAATAACGGTCGGTGGACCATTAATTTTCAGGGTCTCCGGATGGGAGACATGCAGTAGTCGGAGAGACAGCAACAGTAGGGCACGGTGCAGATGGAGGTGGACCAGTCTGGCACGGGAGCACCCACTTCTGACTTCGTGAGTGTTTTGGTTTGTTAACTTCTGTGAGTGACCTTGTAGTCAGGATTCTGATGTACTGGGCATAAGCAAGTTTACCTTTCTGTTCATGATTTTCGATACTCTTTTACTCTGGGACATGCTGTGATTCATGCTTTAACTTATATGTGATATGTTTTGTGGACATGAAATTTTTGTCTTCTTTAAGATTCCGTATCTTTGGTGATTCTGTGTGCCGGCAGGGTTGGCGTTTCGTAGTGACGACCTTCTGGGTGAAGATGTCACCACGAAATGGCGATTCTGGGCGTAAGACCCGGTAGTGTAGCAAAAGAAAGGGGTCTTACAAACTGGTATAAGAGGCTACCTCGATCCGAAAAAATAGAAGTTCACAAACCATAGGCCACCCCATGCGAGCTTAGTTTGGAGACAAACTAGCAGTGGAACCAATTGTGTGCCCATAAAGGGAAATCACATGCAAAAGTCTCATCACTTTCCTTCCTTTCCCTTAACGTCTAACATTTGGTATTCTCCTTTGTAGCCTGCGACGAACCCTCCTCCCCGGTAGGGGCATTTCAGGCTCAGAACATGATTCCACCCCTGCCAGCTCTGACTCTGTTCCAGTAGACAGAGATGGGCCTGTTGGGTATTGTATCCACAATGTACCTGATTTAAAGAAGCCCCTGGACAAGCTAAGGTCAATAGACAATGTATTTGATACAATCTTTTAAGTTGTGCTTGCAGTTCTTCCACGCTAAGTGCACACCAATGTCAGGGTGCAGTAGGTCAATATACATGGGTCTGCACGACGTAATCCCTCGTTGAGCAGATCAGTGTGTTGGCCTACGTGTACTCTCTCTATTGGCGTGCACTTACTTTCAAGTACAGGGCAGTATTTATGCAAGAGAAGACAAGGAGCACGGATGGGTCAAGGAGCAGCTCATGGGTGGAAAGACGAAAATTCGTCTAAGTGTAAATCGACGAGAATCACCAAGTGATTATCGCCGATTCGGCGAGAATCACAAGCGATTCACGCCGATTTGTCGAGAATCAGTGGTTGATTCTCGCCGATTTCGTTCCAGCCTCTTATAAGCGAGCACCTCTGCTTCTAAGTAAGAATCGACGAGAATCACCAAGTGATTCTCGCCGATTCGGCGAGAATCACTAGTGATTCTCGTCGAATCGGCGAGAATCCCTTGTGATTCTCACCGTCTCGACCTGGCCTAAAGCAGTGCGTGCAACCAAGGCAAATTCGACGAGAATCATCTTTGATTCTCGATGAATCGTCGAGAATCACCTTTGATTCTCGGCGACTCGGCGAGAATCACTTTCGATTCTCACCGATTTTGACTTGGGCGTTTTTCTGGAACTTCCTGAACCGGATTCTGCCGCTGTTAAGTTTCTGGACCGGGACTTAGGGATTCTGCTTGTGGGTCCCACAACGGTCATTTTTGAAAGCATCTACAGTATATATATATGGGTATCTTTTGATCGGGATACCAACACAAAAAGAAGCCGAGCAAGAGAAAACCCTAAAATCGCGAAATCGCTCCTCCGCCGCCGTCGCCGCTCGCGCTATTTGAACGCCGCTGTTGATCGCGTATCCTCTCGATCTCCGGCGACAGAAGCTTAGCAAAGTTTTGAGTCTCACGTGTCTATCCAGAGATCTCTTGTCTCTCGATTTGTTGATCGGGAATAACTTCCCCGTCCGAATTGATCGAGACGACCGATCCTCGTGTGACCATTGGAAGACCAAGCTAGCTTCGCTACGAAGATTGGATCTCTAAGTTTAGCAGCTGCTCATCTTCATAGCCGCCGATCCCGAAGCAAGCCACCGCTCGTTTTGCCGCCGCCGGTTCCGGGGAGATCCTTTCCAAGAGAGACCAAGGTTGTAGATTCTTCGTTGACCTCACGAACACGTCGTCGAACGAAGAGGAACACCGTAGTCTCCCAACGAAGTTTGTATCTCGTGTACATTCTATTTTACTTTTGTTGTAAAGAAACGATTGTTCCGTGTTGTAAGGGTTGAGTGTAACCCGGTTTGTGGGAGTGTTGACTCCTACGTGTGGAAGGGTTCCTTCTGTTAGTGCAGGGATTAGATTTCAATCCTGTTGGAGAAGAGACTGAGTCGTCCCTTGTTGGGAGATAGGTCGAAGGGGGAAAGTGGATGTACCCAAGTCAGGGAACCACTATAAATTGCCTGTGTATTCTGTGTGCTGTGCTTTTTATTTTTATTGTGCAGGTACCGTCGTAAATTCCGCAAAAGCGTTGCACGTCACCTATTCCCCCCCCCCCATAGGTGAACTTTGTTGACCCTAGGTGGACTTTCAAGTGGTATCAGAGGGAGGTTACTCATCAAAAAGGTTAACAACTTGAGTTGAATCCTGTCCCTAGTGTCAAGAAGAAGACCAACATCTAGTATGGACGGGCTCAAGTTCTCCGGCAAGATCCCAGTGTGCACCAGGCTCAACTTTCCTATCTGGAAGGAAAGAATCAGGTTCTACATGGAAGCAGTTGATCCTCGACTCTTCATGATCGTGGATGAGGGACCTTATGTCCCCACCAAGGCCTCCACCATTGATCCCACCAAGAAGGTGCCGAAGACACTTTCTAAAATGGACAAAGACGAGATGGTGCTAGTGGGACTGGACAAGAAGGCTCGAAACATTCTGGTGAGCGCAGTTGATGATTCAATGATGCAAAACTTCAGCAACTACAGGACAGCACAGGAGATCTGGCAGTGCCTGATCATCCTAATGGAGGGCACGGATGAAGTGAGGGATGATCGGAGATCCCTCCTGAACCAAAAATATGAGGCCTTCAAACAAGGGCCGAAGGAAGAGATCGGAGTCACCTACGAGAACTTCCTAAAGATTGTCAACGCCCTCAAGGGCTACGGAAGAGTGTTCACTAATGGTGAACTCAATGACAAATTCCTTAGGTCCCTTACTAAGGAATGAGACACAAAGATCTGCGCTATCAGAGAATTTGACAGACTAGCAGAAACTGATCCACAAATCCTGTTTGGGAAGCTGATGTCCTATGAGCTTCAGCTGAACACCAGGAAAGCAGAGGAAGAAGCAGAGAAGGCTGCTGAAAAAGAAAAGACTGTGGCTCTAAAATCCAGTTACTCCAGAAAAGGCAAGGGTGCGGTGTCATACCGTGTCAGGAATAAGGAAGAGGAGGAGGACTCTGAACCATGCTCCTCCAGCTCAGAGCTGTCGGAGGAGGATTTCTCCCTCATCACCCGAGAATTCAAGAAGTTCCTCAAGATGAGGAATCAAAGAAAGAAAGACAGCTCCTCCTCCAGGCATCAGAAGAAAAATTATTCTTCTGACAGGTATGTATCTAAACCTAACAAACATCGCTCTTCTGACATTATTTGCTTTGGATGCAATAAGCCAGGACACGTCGTGGCCGACTGCTATCAAAGCAAAAGAGAAAAAGGGAAAGGAGAGGAGCTCAAATCCTCCAGAGATAAGAAGAAGGAGCGGAGCTACATCGCCAGAAGGCCAAAGACACTGAGTGAGTCTGATTCCTCAGACTCCAGTGATGATGAGGAAGCCTACTTCGGGCTGGTGGGTCGCTCCGACTCAGAAGGAGAATGTCCCCCATTTACTGGGAAGGTAAAAGCTCACACCCCTCTCTCCGACTCTGACTCTGATCCTGAGTCTCAGGATGATGAACCTGAGGATAGCCTTTCGGCCCGCGAAGCTGAGCTCCTCGAGAAGTATGAGCTTCTGCTCAACACCTTCGAGGAGTGCCGTAAGAGACTGAAGGATGAGAAGAAGGAAGTGAAATTCCTTAAGGGTGAGTGTGTATCCCTAAGGGAAGAGGTCACTAGCTTGATTTCTCTCCGACAGGATCACCTTGACCTGAATTCAAAGCATTCAGAATCTTTAAAGCTCCATGATCTTAAGCAGGAGGAAGTCGACATGTTGGAAGAACAACTTGCGGCAGAAAGGAAGATCATCAAGAGCTTCTCTATGCCAAAAACAGTTCTTCCAGTCGTTGATACCTTCTCCGCTCAGGCCAAAGGAGCTGGCTTGGGGCATGTTGGGGTATCTGGTTCCTCCTCCAGGAGAAACAGGAACCAGAGGAAGAATAAGGCCGCCAAGAAGGCCTCTGCTGATGAAAAGGGAAAGGCTCCGCTTAGTCCTGTTGCGTTCAGAAAGCCTGGCTTTCCTTGCAACCAACATGACTTTGAGTCAACATTTGGCCATCATTTCCGGCCCTTGGTTGCAAAGCCAAAGAGCCGATATGACGGTTGGACCTTTCCCCGGAACTTTGGTGAGAGTGCCTTCAAGGCACCTTATGAGGAAATCCACATGGGAAATTATGGTCCGTTCTCTAGCGGCCATAATGGAAAGCAGGCACCAAAAGCCAAGCCTGTTATACAGAAGGTGATGAAGTCATGTGACTGCTGTCACCATGAGGCCTCCACCTCCAGATCCAAGGCCCCAGCTGTACCCACCGTTCCCAGGGTAAGGCAGGAGCCTAGGAAGAGGTACAACAGATTCGACTGTTGGTGCTGTGGCAAAGTCGGTCACTTTGCCGTGGATTGTTGGTTTAATCCAAGGCATTACGAGACTCCCCATGTTAGCAATGCGAGGCCGACCACTCGTAGGGTTAACCAACCGAGGGGGAGTGTGCTAACCAGGAATCTAGGACCCAAGTTTGATTGGGTTCCTAAGACAAATTAATTTTGTTTTGCAGGAATGTCCAAAGGCCACCAAAACGCCGATCTAGTATTTGGACAGTGGATGCTCCCGGCATATGACTGGGACAAGAAGCCTGCTGCGTGATTACACTTCGGTCGAGAATGGACCCAAAGTCATCTTTGGATGGTCAGATCGAGGAGTCACCAGAGGTTACGGTATGATTTCCAACGGCATTATCTCTATCACCGACGTGGCTTATGTTGAAGGGTTAAACCATAACCTGATCAGTGTAAGTCAGTTATGTGACAAAGGTTATGATGTTAAGTTCTGCAAGGATAAATGTCTGATAATTTCACGTACCTCTTCTGAGACGGTATTATCAGGCATTAGGAGCAGAAATATCTTCTGCTTAGATTTTCTCAGTTTAGATTCCTCTACCCCCGTATGCCTTGTGGCAACAGGCAGTGCATCTCTGTGTGAACAATGGCACAAGAGATTGACACATATTAATTTCAAGACAATTAGTATGCTGTTTTCTAAGAACTTAGTAAGGGATGCTCCCAGTATCAAGTGCATCATAGATAGCCCCTGTCCTGCATGCCAGATGGGCAAACAGACTCGGGCTACCTTTAAGAGCATTGCAGACAAAGACTCTTCCCGATGTCTTTACCTTTTACATATGGACTTGTTTGGTCCAATGCAAGTTCATAGCTTGGGAGGCAAGTCCTATATGCTAGTGATAGTTGATGATCATTCTCGGTTTACTTGGGTGTTCTTTTTGAAACGAAAGTCAGATACGTTTGACATCTTCACTAGTTTTGTCAAGCAGGTTCAGAACGAATTTAACTGCTCAGTGGTCAAAATCAGAAGTGACCATGGAACAGAATTCGAGTCTGGTGCTATGACAGAATTTTGTGAAGAACAAGGTATCTTTCATGAGTTTTCCTCCCCGCGCACTCCTCAGCAAAATGGAGTTGCGGAGAGGAGAAATAGAACACTCATTGAAGCCTGCACGACAATGTTGAAAGACGCTTCTCTCCCGGAATACTTTTGGGCAGAGGCTGTCAATACAGCTTGTCATGTACAAAACCGAGCATTGATCAACAAGCATCATCGTAAGACGCCTTACGAGCTACTGAAAGGCAGGAAACCAACCATGTCCTACTTGAGGATTTTTGGTTGCAGATGCTATGTACTGAATAATGAGAAGTACCCACGTACTAAATTTGGTGAAAAATGCTTCGAAGGCATATTCATGGGCTATAGTTCCCACAGTCGGGCATATATGGTCTTCAATAAGAAAACCCTAGTGGTAGAAGAATCAATAAATGTTGTATTTGATGAAGGAAGTTTGCTTAACAGCAATTCTTCCAGTGGTATTCTTGAAGATGCAGGTGCACGACTTGAACAGCTGAGTATAAAATGAGACCGCTAAAGATGACGCTCCTAAGTACGTCAAAGTTTCCACCTCTACGTCATCTGAAAATGTTGAAGATCAAAATGGAACAAATCTCTTAGAAGAAGGAGAAGCCCAAGAAGTAGTCGAAGTCCCAGACGCCAGACTTCTAGAGCTCCGGCACGTGAGGGATCATCCTAGAGATCAGATCATCGTAGATCCTCGTGTTGGTGCCAGAACTCGAAGAGGTACTATTAACGAAGTATTGCATCTTAGCTTCCTGTCACAGGTTGAGCCAAAGAAGTTCGATGAGGCGAACAAGGATGTGACATGGATTCTGGCCATGCAAGATGAACTACATCAATTCGAACGTTGCAACGTTTGGACGCTAGTTCCCAGACCATACAAGCAGATTGCTGATATATTCACAAAGCCCTTAGACGAGGCCAAGTTCAATCTTTTCAAGACTGAATTGGGGATGCTCAATTATGAGGAATGAAGACTACAGAAGCTCCAGGCTCGTGCACGATCTGAGGGGGAGCTAGGCACTCAAGTGTGAGCCCAGACGCAAGAACTGAGGGGGAGCAAGGGGTCAAATGCTACCGACCCCGATTTGCAGAAGCCGAAAAGGGGGAGATTACCCTCTCGACTAAGGCTAAGGTGGCTCCAAGCTTGCTCCCAAGAAATTGGTATTGGTAATGGATAACTCACTCAACTCACTTTTAATTTTATGGTTTTCATTCTCATTTGCTCTATTCGCCTTAGCTTGTAGGGTTTAGGCTTCTTCAAATAGGGGAAGATTGTTGGGTATTGTATCCACAATGTACCTGATTTGAAGAAGCCCCTGGACAAGCTAAGGTCAATAGACAATGTATTTGATACAATCTTTTAAGTTGTGCTTGCAGTTCTTCCACGCTAAGTGCACACCAATGTCAGGGTGCAGTAGGTCAATATACACGGGTCTGCACGACGTAATCCCTCGTTGAGCAGATCAGTGTGTTGGCCTACGTGTACTCTCTCTATTGGCGTGCACTTACTTTCAAGTACAGGGTAGTATTTATGCAAGAGAAGACAAGGAGCACGGATGGGTCAAGGAGCAGCTCATGGGTGGAAAGACGAAAATTCGTCTAAGTGTAAATCGGCGAGAATCACAAGCGATTCACGCCGATTCGTCGAGAATCAGTGGTTGATTCTCGCCAATTTCGTTCTAGCCTCTTATAAGCGAGCACCTCTGCTTCTAAGTAAGAATCGACGAGAATCACCAAGTGATTCTCGTCGAATCGGTGAGAATCCCTTGTGATTCTCACCGTCTCGACCTGGCCTAAAGCAGTGCGTGCAACCAAGGCAAATTCGACGAGAATCATCTTTGATTCTCGCCGAATCGTCGAGAATCACCTTTGATTCTCGGCGACTCGGCGAGAATCACTTTCGATTCTCACCGATTTTGACTTGGGCGTTTTTCTGGAACTTCCTGAACCGGATTCTGCCGCTGTTAAGTTTCTGGACCGGGACTTAAGAATTCTGCTTGTGGGTCCCACAACGGTCATTTTTGAAAGCATCTACAGTATATATATACGAGTATCTTTTGATCGGGATACCAACACAAAAAGAAGCCGAGCAAGAGAAAACCCTAAAATCGCGAAATCGCTCCTCCGCCGCCGTCGCCGCTCGCGCTATTTGAACGCCGCTGTTGATCGCGTATCCTCTCGATCTCCGGCGACAGAAGCTTAGCAAAGCTTTGAGTCTCACGTGTCTATCCAGAGATCTCTTGTCTCTCGATTTGTTGATCGGGAATAACTTCCCCGTCCGAATCGATCGAGACGACCGATCCTCGTGTGACCGTTGGAAGACCAAGCTAGCTTCGCTACGAAGATTGGATCTCTAAGTTTAGCAGCCGCTCATCTTCATAGCCGCCGATCCCGAAGCAAGCCACCGCTCGTTTTGCCGCCGCCGGTTCCGGGGAGATCCTTTCCAAGAGAGACCAAGGTTGTAGATTCTTCGTTGACCTCACGAACACGTCGTCGAACGAAGAGGAACACCGTAGTCTCCCAACGAAGTTTGTATCTCGTGTACATTCTATTTTACTTTTGTTGTAAAGGAACGATTGTTCCGTGTTGTAAGGGTTGAGTGCAACCCGGTTTGTGGGAGTGTTGACTCCTACGTGTGGAAGGGTTCCTTCCGTTAGTGCAGGGATTGGATTTCAATCCTGTTGGAGAAGAGACCGAGTCGTCCCTTGTTGGGAGATAGGTCGAAGGGGGAAAGTGGATGTACCCAAGTCGGGGAACCACTATAAATTGCCTGTGTATTCTGTGTGCTGTGCTTTTTATTTTTATTGTGCAGGTACCATCATAAATTCCGCAAAAGCGTTGCACGTCACCTATTCCCCCCCCCCCCATAGGTGAACTTTGTTGACCCTAGGTGGACTTTCAGGGCCAGACTTTGGCTATTATTTTGGAGTCCTTCTGGGCTCAGCAGGCTCCGGCTCCTCAGCCAAATCCCGGGACAAACTGCCTGAGCGTCTTCTGGGGGCTTTCTCCCCCATTCTATTTCGGGGCAGAAACTGCAGTTCGTACGGAGGAGTGATTGGACATCATTTACGAGATGCTAGCCGGTATTAGATGTCCGTCAGAGGAGGCCGTGACTTTGGTAGTGTCATGTCTGGAGTCACATGCGAAGAGGTGGTGGAAGTCGCTGTTGGATACCACCTTTGCTGGAGTGGATGTTGCGGACATTTCCTAGGAGGAGTTGAGGGCAACCCTACTAGAGCATTTTGTGCCTCAGTCAGCAAGAGATGAGTTGGAGGACAGGTTCCTGCAGTTGAGGCAGAGAAGTAGGATAGTTTTGGAGTACTATCGGGAGTTTACTCATTTAGCCCGCTTTGTGGATTCGTACCAGCTGGATGATGTGGGCTATGCGAAGAGATTTTACAAGGGACTTCACGACGATACGAGGCAGGCCCTCCTCTTCATCTCTAATGGGAGTTTGGCTAGGATCTTGGAGATGGCCAAGAAACTAGAGGCAGACCAGGTTGTTGTTCGGGGCCGGAAGAGATCGGCCAATGACGTTGTGATCGGCGGTAGGAGAGATCCGCCTAGAGGACGAGTTATTTGAGAAAAGAGGAATGAGGATCAACTCCGTTAGGAGGGCAGACAGGAGCAGAGGACCCCGGTGGTGTTGGCTCCTCAGCCACTACAGATGAGGGAGATGCCGAGGACAATTGAGGAGCCACCGACATGTTATCGATGCAACCAGCCGCGACACATTCAGAGGAACTGCCCTATAAGAGGGGAACCATTACCAGCACTCCAGGAGGCCCTACCTGCTCGGAAGTTTGTTGGGCATGGACGTCGCCGGGTCTGTGGTTTTCACGGGAGAGAGCGCAGGCAGGACAGGGGGCAGGTTTATGCCTTGGATCTGGCACAGCCCTGGGACCCGGAGAGGGTAATAGCAGGTACATCAAATTCTTCTTTTTAAAGTTCTTTTCTTTCTAAGATGAGACTGTGTAGATTTGAAATAGTTTAAATGCTAAGGAAAAAATATTGAATTAGATAACTAAGAATACTCTAATGAACTCAGGAGTAGTGTTGGTATGTGGCAAGCCCGCCCACACTCTCTTTGATACGGGGGCATCACATAATTTCGTCTCAAAAGACTTCGTCGAGAAGCTGAAGGGTGTTAGATTATACGAGGGAGTTACCAGGAGGGTGCATCTCCCTAATGGGATGGTGGTCAGATCTACTGCAAGTTGCATCCTGAGGGTGACAATCGATGGGTTGACCCTCGAAGCCCGACAACGACCCTGAGTTTGCCGAACTTCGGTCTCATTTTGGGTATGGCATGGCTCGCCCAGAACCACGCTCAGATTAACTTCCCGGCGAGGAGGGTTGTACTCAGATGTGGCGATGTATGTGCGATGTTTGAAGGTACTGCTCCTATTTCCTACCTCTTTCTCTCTTCTATTCAGGCCGTCAAGGACCACAAGTAGGGAGATGAGGTTTACCAGGTGTTGTTCGAGATGGCTGAGGTCAAGGGCTCCGTTGCTGATATTCCGGTGGTTCGATACTTTGTTGACGTATTCCCAGAGAAGCTGTCATGGTTACCACTGTATCAGAAGCAGGACTTCCAAATTCAGCTCGTGTTAGGGCCAAGCCGGTATCGAGAGCTCCATAACGTATGGCCCCGAAGGAGCTGGTAGAGTTTCGGAGCTAGTTACAGGAGCTGGTATAAGCAGGTTTTGTCAAGCCGAGTTCCTCGCCTTGGAGAGCTCCAGTTTTATACGTGAAGAAGAAGGAGGGCATGCTCCGCTTATGCATTGATTACAGAGCCCTGAACAGGCTGACGGTATGAAACACATACCCCCTGCCCAGGATTAACGAGTTGTTTGACCAGTTGGAGGGAGCTCATTGGTTTTCGAAGTTGGATCTGCGATCAGGATATTACTAGCTGTGTATACAGGAGGAGGACATTCCGAAGACAGCCGTTAGCAGTAGATATGGGTTATTTGAGTTCACAGTGATGCCCTTCAGCCTCACAAATGCCCCATCCGCATTCATGAGCTTGATGAACCGGTTATTTATGGCTTACCTTGACATTTTCGTCATAGTTTTTATAGATGACATCCTCATCTATTCAAGGACTGAGGAGGAGCATTCTCGCCACCTGGTACCTTGGAGAAGCTCCGGGAGCACAGGTTGTTTGCAAAGTTCAACAAGTGCCAGTTCTGGTTGAAGGAGGTGGCCTTTCTGGGCCATATTATCAGTGAAGCATGTTTAGCAGTGGATCTGACGAAGGTTCAGGCAGTTCGAGATTGGCCACCTCTGAAGACAGCCACCGATATGAGGAGTTTTCTAGAACTTGTCGGCTATTATTGGAAGTTCGTAGAGGGGTTCTCCCGGATTACTCTCCCGCTCACATCCCTAATAAAGAAGGAGCCCCATTTGTTTGGATGCCGCAGTACGAGGCTGCTTTCCAGGAACTGAAGGTTTGGCTCACCTCGGCTCCTATTCTTACCCTTCCATCCAGGAGGGAGGGATTTCAGGTTTACACTGACGCTTCATAATAGGGGATGGGTGTCATTCTGATGTAGAATGGGCACGTGATCACTTATGCTTCCAGACAGTTGAAGAATCACAAGCTAAACTATCCGGTGCACGACTTGGAGATGTGAGCGGTGATTTTCGCTCTAAAAATCTGAAGACACTACCTCTACGGGGTTCACTGTGATATCTTTTCAGATCACAAGAACCTGAAATATGTGAACACTCAGAAGGAGCTGAATATCTGACAGAGGCGCTGGGTAGAGTTCCTTTCAGACTATCAGTATACCAAGCATTACCATCCCAGCAAGGCGAACATGGTGGCAGACACTGTGAGCCAGAGAGCCACCACGTCAGGGGCAGTGCACCAGTTGATGGATTTGGATCTTGTGCATATGTTGGAGGAGATGCATATATCCCTGGTATCCAGGGATGACCCAGAGTTGTATAGGTAGTACCTCACATCGATGAGTACCACAAATGACATCCGAGACCGCATCAGGGACGGGCAGAGGCTAGATGCAAGGATGGAGCCCATTTTCAGAGCATTGGCGGAAGGCACTGCTGGGATTATTCATTGAGAGATGGGCTGCTTAGTTTTAGGGGCAGAGTTTATATACTGGTAGGAGGTCAGATTCGGGAGGACATCATGGTAGAGGCTCACTGCAACAGATACTCTGTGCACCCGAGTATCAGGAAGATGACAACAGATCTGAAGAATACCATGTTTTGGTCGGGCATGAAGAAGGACATCATATATTTTGTGACGCATTGCTAGGCTTGTCAGTTAGTAAAGGTAGAGTGCAGGAGTCCAGCCGGGTTGCTGCAGCCACTCCCAGTACCAGATTGGAAGTTTGAGGATATAGACATGGACTTCATACACGGACTTCCTCGGTCGCATGGAGGGAACGATTCGATTTGGGTCATCGTCGACAGGCTGACAAAGGTGGTCAGGTTTATCCCAGTCAGGAAGGACGCTCCAGTAGTTGATCTGGTGCGGAAGTTTGTGGAGCAATTTGTACGCTATCATGGAGTGCCCAAGACGATCGTGTCGGATCAGGATGGGTGTTTCACGCCCAAGGAATGGAGGTTAGTTCAGGCTTACCTGGGCTCTCGGTTGACGTTTAACACAGCCTTCCACCCTCAGACTGATGGGCAGACAGAGCGCACCAACCGGACTTTGGAGGATCTTCTGCACTTATGCATTCTGGATCGCGGGGAGCCTTAGGAGAGACTGTTGCCACTAATCGAGTTCTCCTACAATAATAGTCATCATTTCAATATACACATGGCCCCTTATGAGGATCTGTGTGGACGGAGGTGTCAGACCCCTCTATCTTGGGTCCAGGACGAGGACCCCAAGGCTCTTGGCTTGGAGTTTGTGGAGGACACTAATACTCAGGTGAGGCTGACACGGGATAGGATGTTGGAGGCTCAGAGCAGGCAGGCCATGTACTATGATGCGCGGCATTAGCAGGTGGAGTTCTTGTTAGGAGACCGGGTGTTCCTGAAGATTCGTCCAATGCATGGAGTTTCTCGAGTTCGAAGGCGGAAGAAGCTCAGTCCTAGATACATGGGGCCCTACAGGATCCTAGAGCGGGTCATCCCCTTGGCCCATAGGCTGGAGCTTCCACCAGAGTTAGCAGGATTTCATGACGTCTTCCACGTCTCTTCCCTTCGGAGAGCTTTGTTATAGCCTGAACAACTGATTTCTGCTATGGATGGCCCTGTGGCGTTGGATCAATCAGTCAGCATGGAGCCGGCTAGGATTGACGATACAGCGGTACGGACCCTGTGGTGCAAGAGGGTTTCACTGGTCAAGGTCTTGTAGAAGAACCAAGGACAAGAGGAGCACATGTGGGAGCCACAGGACTTGATGCAGCAAAGGTACCCGGAGCTTTTCATGTCAGGTAATCCCTTTAACCTCTCGGGATGTTAAATTTTATTCCTCATACTTGAAACCCCGTAGACCTAACTTGAATTTCCAATACGAAATTTTTATTTTTATGTATTGAGATTTGTAACATAAATCAGACTTCTAGTCCCCTAGGATGGTTTTGTTATGACTGAGTCATGACAAAACCCTTAGAAGCGCTTCAGGATCTAGTGACACCCAATGTAACACTCCAAAAGTACGGGCTAAGAGTCGAGTGGAGCTCGATGAAATCGTCGAGCGGATCTCGAAGAAATCGCCGAGCGGAGCTCGACGAAATCGTCGAGCGGAGGCGTTTCGGGGAGAGAGCATTCATGACCGGGGGAGATCAAGGGCCTCTCTCTCTCCTTTTTCCAATGCATTGTTCTTTCCCCATTCATTATAGAAGACCGGGAGACATTTTTGGTTGCTGTTCCGTGACCGGAATAGTGAATTTACCCTTGGCTAAAATTTTGCATAAGCGGCCATTAATGGTGCCATAAAGAAAGACCCCTCCCCTCCCCTTTCTGTTTCCTTTAAAAGCTTCACTAGACACCAAGGAGTCGTTTCCACACTTTCCCTGGAGGTTTCAAGATACTTGATTGTGCTGTTGCAGAATTCTGATGTAACACCCCCTTTCCGTCACATAGCATATAACAGTAGGTCCTGCCGGGGACCAACGCCATATACCAAAGACAGACCGGGTGGTTAATCAATGGAAACCATCCAACCAATCCAACGTCCTACACAGAGTCATTCTAGCGGAAGCAATTAAAAATTGTTGCATTAATATAGAACCCAACACGAGCATGAATTTCCACTAATAAGCCAAAAGGAATGAAGTATAAATACACAAGCACTGGCCTTATGGCCTTACAATTATTTTCCTCAAATTACATGTTTTCCAAACCTCGGCACGCAGCCCGGCCATACATGAATAAAAGAAAACACACAAAAATTTGGCCTTCGAGGGCCGGCTCAGCAACTTGGGCTTTAGCCCGCTATTTACCACTCGGCTCCGCAGCACCTGTAAGCAACAATCCACCGCACAGTGGCGAACAAAAGCAATGTTCAGCTATGCTGACCAAATTATAACGATCCCGCCCCCGAACTCGGGGCGGCGATGCTCCTTCCCTACACTTTATTAGCATAACCAAGCACTAATGTACTAACACTACATCACAGGCGCAGGCACGCACGACCACACGCCCCGTACTCTCAGGGCACATTCTCGGAGATCACGGTCAAAGTCCGTCGACTCACCACCACCCCCAGGACGACAATATCTCGTGAGCATCTGGTCTTTCTAGCCACTGCCTAAGACCTTCCATCTATGCCAACAGTAAGTGCCAAGTAACTTTAGGTCTCTTTAACCGAACAACATAGATCGGGTACGGTTCCACCTGACCCGTTGCTCACACCTCAACGTCAATTAAGTCGTCTGCGTAGGTCAAGCTTCCTCGACTCCCGTATCTCCCATATAATCACATAACCCAGTTATATTCAGGTTGGCTCCCAGGCCACCATGTTGGTAGAACCACACATCTTCCCAGTTTTTCGGGTGCACCTTGGAGTTAATCCCCAAGGCTCCCTGTTGCAATCTACCACGTAGAAAACCCGAAAAACAAACATTCGCACGGAGTCTTCTCCAGCCATTTATGCAATGCAACATCACCGATCCAGACCAACTTGTCCGGGTAGGCTTCACACATCATGCCTATATCCGTTCTCGATTACGGACTCTACATGTACACAATGGGGACTATTCATATCTACCCGAAGGAACGCCTCAAACTCACCGCAAACTCGCAAGAGCAGGCTTCCCTATGCAAAAGAAGTAGAGCTTCACATGCTCAAGTAGAGAATCGTTACCCTAGCATTCTTCCTTGGCGCCATGGAAAAGTATTCGGATGAAAAGCACCGCCCTCTCCTTGCTTCCGTAGATCCGAAGTCGGTTCGCCATTTGGAGCTCCAAAGCTCCGCCGGTGACCGGATCTAGGCTTCTTCTTCCTCCTTTGCTCTCCCCTCTCTCTAGACTTAGAAATAGAACCACTCAAGTGAAATGACGATTTCAAAGGCCCAATCCAGGGTATATCCCAGTAGGAACAACTCCCAACCGTCGGATCCCAAAATAAGGAAACGAATCGCTACGATCCATAGCTGAAATGTAAAACCTGGGCTGAACACGGCCTACGACACGCCCGTGTCCAGGGTCGTGTCCCTCATTCGCCGTCAAAATCCACGCGTCTCGAAAAACACACGGGCATCCGACATGCCAGTGTTCGACCTGACACGCCCGTGTCAGCCAGTACACGCCCGTGTTACCGGGCGTGTTCCCCCATCAACATAGAACCAAGACCAACCCGAGACTCTCGCACGGGTCTTGTACACGCCCGTATCCTATTTGACACGCCCATGTCAAACCCGAACACGCCTGGGCTTAAGGCCGTGTTCACTGTCTCGATACTTCATCGAGCGCAGTTCGTCGACCACCCGACACGGCCTTGGACACGCCCGTGTCCTAGGCCGTGTTCCCTATCTCGACACATTGTCGAGCGAAAATGTTGACTTCCCGGGCCGATCGTCGAAATGAGCTCGACACGCCCTGAGACACGCCCGTGTCTCTGGCCGTGTTCGCTGCTCGACGATCGTCGACTCCAAATTTCGTCGAACTCTTGTCCAAATCGTCGATTCGAGCCAGACAAGCCCTGGGACACGCCCGTGTCCCAGGCCGTGTGCCCCCTACCAAATTCCAAATTTGGCCCAAAACGCCTCCCGTCGCTCTTTTGAGTTTCGAGGTGTTACAACTCTCCCCCTCTTAAAAGAATTTTGTCCTCGAAATTACATAAAGGAAAGAAACATAAAACTCAAACGGTACCTGAGTGAAACAACTCCGGGTACTCCTCAAGCATAGTCTGCTCTCGCTCCCAAGAGAGCTCCTCCCGACCGCAATTGTCCCAACGGACCTTGACCATCCTGATCTCTTTATTGCATAGCCGCTTGACTTTCGAGTCCTCAATATGTATGGGCTTGACCTTCGTCGTCAACCCACTATCAACCGGCACTTGATCGATCGCGATCACTTGCGTAGGCTCTTGCACCGCCTTTCGTAGCACTGATATATTGAATACATCATGTAGACCACTAAGCTCCACTGACAGCTTCAACTGGTACGCTGCTTCACCAATCCGCTCCAGAACCTCAAACGGTCTGAAAGTGCAGCTAGATCTGATATACTCTAGAGGGGGGTGAATCGAGTATATGGTGCTTGAAAACTTTTTACAATAATTGTTGTAATCTGAGTGAGCAGGGAAGCAATTATTAAATCTAATCACAGAACTAAACTAATCACAAAATAATCACAGAACAATCACAGCCAGAAACAAAAATAAAGACAAGCAATCCAGATAACACAAGGAGCTATAGTGGTTCCCCTAAACTTGGGTACATCCACTCTTCTACCACCCTAGGTAGGAATCCACTGCAGGATGAGTTGATCAGGTGTCCTGGGCACCAATGAGCTTTTGATAAGGTGCTCAAAAACCAAATCAGATTTTTTGATCAGGTGTCTTGCCACCAATTAGCTTTTGACAAGGTGCTCAAAAACCAAGCTCATACTTTTGAAGGGAGTATGAGAAACCCTTTACAGAGATGGGGAAGAGAGAGTGATGGAAGTCTTCTCTTTCTCAAAGCAGGTGAGAATACTATGTGGATTTGATGGTGTCAAAGCTCCCCCTAAGTCCTTGAGATATTCAGGAAAAGAAGCTTTGCTGTAGGGTGATAAACCTTCAGAAGTTGATCTCCAGCAAAAGATGATTTCAGCAACAGCTGAAATGTTAGGTGTCTGGAGTCTTGAAAGATGTTGGCCTTGAACACTTGAGACAAGAGAGATCAGAAGATTTCAGAAAGTTTGATCTCCTTGGATGTGTGTTCTTCAGAGAATTCTTTGAGACAGAGAATATGTTGTTCTTGTTCTTTTTCTTGTCTGTGTTCTGAGTGTTGTGTTGTCTTGAGAGAGATTCAAAAATCTTGTCTTTTATTCTCTGGTACTGAATAGAAAAACATCCTCTGTCAAGAATAGCCATTGGCCTGCATTAATTGCATCCTTAATTGCAAAATGTCTTCTGGAAGAAAGTCCAAAGAAACATTCCTTGATAATCCTTTGAAACTTGGTCCAGAAATAAATGAAAACGGCTAGAAAATCTTCTGAATTAATTGCTGAATAATTCCTTAACTGATCTGAATTTGAATCTTGAAAAATCCTTGAAGTCATCAGAAAACGTCGAACTGAGCTCTGCTATCGTCGAATTGAGCTCAGCGATATGGACTTATACAGCAACAAAAATATCGTCGATCTGAGCTCAAAGATCGTCGAACTGAGCTCAGAGATAGAGATCCAATACTGAGTCAAGATCGTCGAACTGAGCTCGCAGATCGTCGAATGGAGTTCGATGATTTGTTGAAGTTGAGCTCAGCGATCTTCGAATGGAGTTCGACGATCTGTCGAAGTTGAGCTAGACGATCGTCGATCGGAGTTCGACGAATCGTCGTACTGAGCTCGACGATATGACTTAGTCTCAGACTGAAAAATTCTTGGTCTTGAGGGCAGCTTCCAAACCTAGACTTCTAACCCTTAGACTCAATTCTAATTGACCTTTTGAGCTATACAGGAGGTCAAAAACTGGTTTCCTAGATACATAGTGATCCTGACCCAAATTAGTAATAGGGTGTTCCAACACGGTCCAAGGTACCTCGGGCTTAGTTTCTTCAAGTGTCGCACCCGCGAGACACCCTTGAATGGCTTGATCTTCAAGTACACCCAATCGCCAACAGCGAACTCCACGTTCCTGTGCTTGGTATTATAGTACTTAGCCTGGCGGTCCTGAGCGATTAACAACCTCTCCCGAATGGTTCTCACCAAAGAAGTAGCATCCTCCACCTCTAGTCGCTTATACAACTTTGATTCACCCATTTCCAACCAGGACAACGGCGTGCGATATTTTCTACCATAAAGGGCCTCAAAGGGCACCATTTGAATGCTCGCCTGGTGGCTATTATTGTAAGCGAATTCCACGAAGTATAGGTGATCTTCCCATTGCTTTCCAAAGTCCAGGACACACATGCGAAGCATGTCTTCCATTGTCATATTGACCCTCTCGGTCTGCCCATCCGTTTGTAGATGAAATGCTATGCTAAAACTCAGCTTTGTTCCCAACATCTGCTGCACCAGCCTCCAATCATTGGACGTGAACCACCCATCTCGGTCACTCACGATGCTGCGGGGCACACCATGAAGCCGCACAATATTGTCTACATACAATTTTGCCAATTTCTCAACCGGATCATCCTTCCTATGTGGAATGAAATGCGACAACTTCATTAGACGATCTACGACCACCCAAATGGCGTCGTTCCCCTTTTGCGACTTTGGCAACCCGTGCACAAAGTCCATAGTAATGTTGTCGAACTTCCACTCCGGAATAGGCAAGGATTTCAAGAATCCTCCCGGCTTTTGTCATTCCGCCTTCACCAAGGTGCAATTTTGACACTTCGTCACGTAGAGCGCCACATCCTTTTTCAGTCCTGGCCACCAGAACAATTTCTTAACATTGCGGTACATCTACATGCTTCTCGGGTGAATTGAGTACTTGATATGATGTGCCTTGTACAACAATTCCACCCGCAAATTGCCCACGCTTGGGACGCACAGACGACCGTCTTTCCAAAGTAATCTGTCCTTCACAACGAATTGGGAATTTGACCCATCCAGAGCCTCTATAATGTGTTGCTTCATGTGGACATCCATATCCAATGTCTGCCGAATCCGATCAGCCAGGTCATATTGGACTTCAGTCCAATTCAATACTGCTTCAGCACTTGATTGCTTATCAACGCAAAAGATCTCCAACACCTCAAACTCCCGAACCAACAGCTCGTCATGGACCGACAGCCAATTGGCTTGGGCTGGGGCCCGGCGACTCAACGCATCCGCCACAGCATTGCCCTTACCAGGCACGTAATAGATCTTGAATATATATTCCCCCAGGAACTCCATTCATCTATGCTGCCGCATGTTCCGATCTTTCTGATCAATCAAATACTTCAGGCTCTTATGGTCGGTATAGATATCGACCCTTACCCCATACAAGTAGTGCCTCCACAGTTTCAAGGCAAAAATCACGGCCGCTAACTCCAAGTCATGGACCGGATAATTCCTCTCGTGCACTTTCAGTTGTCTCGAGCAATACGCTATAACGCTTCCATGTTGCAGTAGCACGCAACCCAAACCACTGCCCGAAGCATCGCTATAAATCTCATAACCTTCGGTCCCACTCGGAGAACTCAACACAGGCATTGTGGTCAACCTACATTTCAACTCCTCAAAAGCTCGCGCGCACTCCGGCGTCTAAACGAACTTCTGCTCCTTCCTCGTCAAAGTAGTGAGAGGTAACACTATCCGCGAGAAGTTCTCTACGAAGCGCCTATAATAGCCGGCAAGCCCCAGAAAGCTCCGGACTTCTGCTACAGTAGAAAGCTCAGGCCACTCTCGTATCGCAACAATCTTCGCCGGATCCATTGCAATACCTTCCCCACTCACTATATGACCGAGGAACGCCACTGAGGACAACCAAAACTCGCACTTCGAGAACTTGGCGTACAATTGATTCCTCCTTAGCATCTCCAAAACCAAATGAAGATGCCTGAAGTGATCTTCCTCACTCTGCGAGTACACCAAAATATCGTCGATAAAGACGATCACAAAATGGTCCAAGTACTCTCTGAAGGTCCTGTTCATCAAATCCATGAACACTGACAGCGCATTCGTCAGCCCAAATGGCATGACCGTAAACTTGTAATGCCCGTATCTTGTACTGAACGTTGTCTTAGGGATATCACTCTCCCTTATCCTCGGCTGATAGTAACCAGACTTGAGATCCAATTTAGAGTACACCATCGACCCGACCAACTGATCAAAAAGATCATCGATCCTTGGGATTGGGTACTTGTTCTTTTCCGTTAGCTTGTTAACTCCCGATAATCAATACAAAGTCTCAAGCTCCCGTCCTTCTTCTTTACAAAGAGGACCGGTGCACTCCAAGGCGACGAACTTGGAAGCACAAACCCTTGCTCCAACAACACTTGAAGTTGCACCTTCAGCTCCGCCATTTCCTTAGGCACTAGCCGATACGGAGATTGTTACACAGGCTTTGCACCTGGCACTAGCTCAATAGTGAAATCTATCTCCCGTTGAGGCGGGGCTCCAGGAAGATCGGCGGGGAACACATCAGGGTACTCAGCTACCACTGAAATACTATCCAACGTAGGCTTTGGCTTTACAACCTCCACTAGTGTAAAGAATAGCTCTGCACCAGCACGAATCGCCTTCACCACCTGAAGAGCAGACATCAATGTCTTGCTCGACCCTTTCAAGCCCGTAAAAGTCGTCTCACGACTTGATCCCAACATTACTTCCTTGCGATCGCAATCAATATAGGCTTGCTGCTCCGAGAGCCAGTCCATGTCAAATATAACGTCGAACTCCACCAGCGGTAGTAACAATGCTAACAGATCGAACTCTTGATTCCCAATGTGAATCTTAACACCATAGATTTTATCTGCGCGCATCAAACACCCATTCAGTAACAACACATCCAACTTGTCCTTCGCCATCGAAGAAGGCACTCCGATGCACGATATGAATCCTTCGGACAAGAAGTAGTGTGAAGCTCCTGTATCAAAGAGTGCTCTTGCAGGATTCTCACAAATCAAAACAAATCCTAAACAAGCAGTTGTAAGGGGACATACGCATAACAAGTATTTAAAGAAATTTAACTTGCTAAAAATTTAAAACATACCTGTCACCACATCCGCTTGTTCGATGGCCTCCTGTTGGCCAAGATTATACACCCTTGGTTGAGCCGGAGCATAATTGGACTCGGTTGACTCCACCGCCTTGCACTTCTCTTCATAAGTTTCTCCCGTCTTCCTCTCGGACTTGGGACGTCCTCTCCAACAGTCACGGGCAAAGTGCCCCGGCTTCCCTCAAGTAAAACATGCACCCGGGGTCCGACCCGTGGTCGCCCCAGAAGCACCGGAAGAAGGAGCTGGACCCGAAGTCCTAGACTTCTTAAAGAACTTACGGTGCCCAGACTTTGAGTTAGCCGGCACCTTGAACTCAGTCCTCTTATCACCCAAGCTCTTCTTCGTTTGAATATTCTTCATGTCCTTCTCCAAGGACCGGGCCGTGTTGACCAAGGTCAAGAAACCCTGCGTCATCGGCCCCGAGAGTAGTAGCCTCAAGTCATCTCTTAGACCTTCATAGAAACAGTTGGTCTTACGCTCCTCATCCGCGATGGTGGAGCTAGCACACTGACCCAACCGAGTAAACTCATGGAGATACTCATCCACGCTACTCTCTCATTGTACCAACCTCTGGAAATCATTCTCCAAAGCTACCCTTTGAGTCGAAGGGAGGTACCTAGCCAAGAACAGTCTCGAGAACTCCTCCATCGAGACGTCCGTAAGTTACCTTCCTCTCAATAGATGCAGCTACAAACCCTCCCACCACAGCCTAACGTCTCCATCCAACAGGAACGTAGCTATAGTGGTCATCTGCCACTCCTCCGTCTCCGTCGTTATCAAGACCCTCTTCACACGGGAGAGCCAGTCTTCAGCTTGAGATGGGGTTCCCAACCCCGAGAATACCGGAGGATTAAAGCTCATGACATGTTTAAGCTGTCTCTCGATTGCCCTCCTTGGCACCAACAGCTCCTCTACTACCTGCTCCACTCTTCTCGGCTCAACCTCTGGAAGAGGTACCTGCTCCATCGCAGGAGCGGGCTGCTGCATTTGCCTTACAGGATGCGCATTGATCATGACAAACACTGCTTCGGCCACCAATCGTATGGTCTCAGCCGATGGAGGTGTTGCAGGAGCATCATTTGGTACACTACTAGCCTCAGAAACTCGGCGTTCTGACGGCCCAGCACCACTTATGGTCACCTATAGTGGTACAAAACACCGTTAAGCGACCAAACAAAATTGCAAAACGCAATTATAGGAATGCCCGGGTTCCTCAAACACGTGTATTTTTCATTCCTAAGTGGACATTCCTGGGTTCTTTTGCTGTTATAATGATGACGAACATACATGTGCTCACCACCCCCTAAAAGAATTCGCCCAAGAATTCATTTTAAGCCTGACTGAAACCAGTAGTCTGATACCAAATTGTAACACCCCCTATCTGTCACATAGCATCTAGCAGTAGGTCCGGGTGGGGCCCGAAGCTATATACCACAGACAGACTGGGTGGTTACTCAATGGAAACCATCCAACCAATCCAACGTCCTACACAGAGTCATTCTAGCGGAATCAATTAAAATTTTTTGCATTAATATAGAACCAAACATGAGCATGAATGTCCACTAATAAGCCAAAAGGAATGAAGTACAAATACACAAGCACTGGCCTTATGGCCTTACAATTGATTTCCTCAAATTACATGTTTTCCAAACCTCGGCACGCAGGCCGGCCATACATGAATAAAAGAAAACACACAAAAATTAGGCCTTCGAGGGCCGGCTCAGCAACTTGGGATTTAGCCCGCTATTTACCACTCAGCTCTGCAGCACCTGCAAGCAACAATCCACCGCACGGTGGCAAACAAAAGCAACAATCCTTGCCTCCGTAGATCCGAAGTCGGTTCGCGATTTGGAGCTCCAAAGCTCCGTCGGTGATCGGATCTAGGCCTCTTATTCCTCCTTTGCTCTCCCCTCTCTCTAGACTTAGAAAGAGAACCACTCAAGTGAAATGAGGGTTTAAAAGGACCAATCCCGGGTATATCCCAGTAGTAACAACCCCCAACCATCGGATCCCAAAATAAGGAAACGAACGGCTACGATCCGTAGCTGAAATGTAAAACCTGGGCCGAACACGGCCTGTGACACGCCCGTGTCCAGGGCCGTCTCCCTCATTCTCCATCAAAATCGACGCGTCTCGAAAAACACACGGGCATCTGACACGCTAGTGTTCGACCTGACACGCCCGTGTCAGCCAGTACACGCCCGTGTTCCCAGGCGTGTTCCCCTATCAACATAGAACCAACACCAACCCGAGACTCACACGGGTCTTGGACACGCCCGTGTCCTATTTGACACGCCCGTGTCCTATTTGACACGCCCGTGTCAAACCCGAACACACCTGGGCTCCAGGCCGTGTTCACTGTCTCGATACTTCGTCGAGCGCAGTTCGTCGACCACCCGACACAGCCTTGGACACGCCCGTGTCCTAGGCCGTGTTCCCTGTCTCGACACATCGTCGAGCGAAAATGGCGACATCCCGGACCGATCTTCGAAACGAGCTCGACACGCCCTGAGACACGCCTGTGTCTCAGGTCGTGTTCGCTGCTCGACGATCGTCGACTCCAAAATTCGTCGAACTCTCGGCCAAATCGTCGACTTGAGCCTGACACGCCCTGGGATACGCCCGTGTCCCAGGCCGTGTGCCCCCTGCCAAATTCCAAATTTGGCCCAAAACGCCTCCCGTCGCTCTTTTGAGTTTCAGGGCATTACACCTGATTTCCTCCACCAGCGGCAATGGAACACCAACACCAAACTCGTTGGCAAGCGCGATTGAAGGTCAATTTCTCCCCCTCTCTCTCAGTGCTAGGGTCCTAAATCAATTTTTCCCTGGGTTTTTCGAGTTTTTCCTCACCTCTCTGGTTCACCGAAAAAGGCCTCTCCGGGGGCCGTGCCACCGCCTAGCGATAGCCACCATCTCAACGGAGGTGGTGGTGGTCGGCCGAGGAGATGGTCGGTTGGCCGGTGGTAGCTGTTGGAAGTGGCTCCAGGTCGGGTCGATCCAGGTCGTTGGCTGGAGGAGGAAGAAGGCCAGCAGCCGCCCGATCTGGTTCAAGATCTGTGTAGATCCAATTTTATTAATTGTATTATAAGATATTCTGTCACATAATATCAGTTATATTAGGATTTAAATTAAAAATAAATATATGTGTTTCTTGGAAAAGTGGCCGACAAGTAAGTTGTATCCCTATGAGTCTAGTTTAATGTAAAATTAATTTGAACCAATTTGGAGTTTAGGTCAGAATACAGCACTCATTATGGTGCAGTCTATACTTAGGACTACTCAAAGATTAAAATGAGTGCCCCGACTTAACCACATGTCCAAATGACCTAAAATTTGGGCAGGGCGTCAATCTTATCTATACACAGGACATATCCAGAAATGAGAATTTTTGGAGAAAACTTTTCTATAGTTTTGGTAAAAATTTAATAATTATAGTATAGTTTAATTAAGGGGCCTAATTACATCACCAACCCCCAAAATTTTGGTGGATTGTCTAAGGGGTCACCTTGAGTCTCTGGTTAAAATCTCAACCCATTTGAGTATGATTTGACTAGGTTTGATGTGACTAAAGTTTGGGCCCTTAAGGTGAGTTTAGGGTTTAGGATTCTTGGGGCATGGAGGGGCCAATCCTCACCCAAATGAGTTGAGGTTCTGGCCAGAGTCCCAAGTTCAGTATGGTCACCCTCTCTTAGAGTTTGGAATGCATTAAGGTGGTTGAGACCTAGTGCCCTAGTTCAATCCTTGGATTGAGCATGTTAGGGTTTGTGAAGGACCTAGGGTGTTTAGGCTTTGTTTCGGCTTGGGGTTTACCCCATGGGTTTCTAGGGTGGAGTAATTCCCTAGGAAGGAATTTGGTAGTATTTGGACACATGCACTCCACTTAAATCACTTTGAAATTATTTAGGTCTATACACTTTAGGGAATAAATATAGGGTCTTATGACCTTGGATCCTTGTTAAATTTTTGTAGAAGTATTTTTATAGTACTATTGGCCTCTGTGATTTATTATAGGATGTTTAGAAAACAATAGCTGATACTTTTAGGTATAATCTCAACCTTGCCCTTTTTAATGATTTTGAAGTAACCACTATCAAATTAACTTGGAATGATATGAAACGCTGGCAAAGTTTATCAAATACCATTTGTAACCACTGATAGATGATTTGGAATATTTTGACATTTCTTCTTAGAAGTTCGGGTGTGAAGTGAACTAGTGCACCTTACTTTAATAAATGGTTAATAAATATTATATCTTGCTGGAAAATTGTGTTACTTGTCCAGAGAACTTTATAGGGCATAATAAAGTCTAGAAAATTATTACATGTTATTTGGATGAATTTATGAGAATGTTTCTTCATAAAGTGCACTTTAAGGGATTTTCTTGAAGTATTTTTATACATGGCTTACTCACCTTGGAATTGCATGAAACTTAGTCAGTAGTATTTTCTGATCCTTATAAGGCTCTGGTAATGTTTATATAATTTTTGGACTAAGATTTATGGTACTCCCTTCATTAATTTTATTTACTTGAATCGTCTTGAATTAATTATTTAGAGGATAGTACATTTATGAAAATTTGTGAAATTTTTGTATCCACTGATATTTTACTATAATATAGTGTTCATAATTTTTTGGGTGGCCAGAAATTATGGAAATCTAGCACTTCATGTTCAAAATTACCCATGGCCTAGATTTTGGGAAAATTAAACAAATGCCAAATTAATTAGGAAAATATAAAAGTTTCTTGATTTAGAATAAGTATGTCATGATAGACCCCCATTAATTATCTTAGGGCATTTGAATGAAAGTTTGGAGTACCTCCTTTCATGTACATCATATAACTTAGGTTGGTCTGCTTTTAGTAAAACTGTTAAATGGTGATAACATGTAACGCCCCGAAAATTGTATTTGAGTTGGTCGCGTAAAAAGGGATTTTCGGTGCTGCATAGGGGTACACGTACTAGGACACGGGCGTGTCCAAGGCCGTGTCTGGCTGGTGTTTTGGCCGTTTTCATCCCGAGAAGGACACGGCCAGGAATACGGCTGAATGACACGGGCGTGTCATTTGACACGGGCGTGTGCCTACCCGTATTAGTACCCATGTTCAGCAGGGTCGTGTCGGTTGGCGTGGCGGTTATGTGTGACACGTCCCCGGTCACGGGCGTGTCGAGGGACCCGACACGGGCGGGTCAAGTGAGACACGGGCGTTTCTGAGCCCGTGTGAGTCTATGTAATCGACGATCGTGCCTGGATCGAGGCACACTGCCTGGGACACGGCCGTGTGCCAAGCCGTGTACGGACCAGGTTTGGGGATTTTTGAGCGGATCTGAGCCATTCATTTTCTTTAAATACGATCCAATTGCCCAGATGGTTTCCTGCTCTATTACGGTCGGGAATAGGGGAGTTAATCCTTCATTTCTCTCCAAGCTTTCTCTTTCCAAGGAGTTAGAGAGAGGAGGAAGAAGAAGGAGGATTCCGGCCACCGTTGGAGCATCGGAGCATCGTTTTAAGATCTGGGAGCGGATCCGTGGATTAAAGTTCGTTGCGAAGATTTCCATCCGTGTAGTTTTTTCCATGGCGCCAAAGCGGACTACAAGGGTAACGATTCTCCACTTGAGCATGTGAAGCTCTTCCTTTCTACATAGGGAATCCCGCTCCCGCGAGTGTGCGGTGAGTGCGTGGTGTTCCTTGGGGTTGATGTGAATAGTCCCCCTTGTGTTGCATATAGAGTCCGGAATCGAAGTACGGGCATAGACATTGTGTGTGAAGCCTACCCGGACATGTTGGTCTGGATCGGTGATGTTGCATTTGTTATGATTTGCCAGAAAAGACTCCGTGCTTTGGGTTTTCGGGTTTTCTATGCGGTAGATTGCAGCAGGGATCCTTGGAGGTTAGCTCCAAGTCGCACCCGAAAAACTGAGCGGAATCGTTGTTCTACTAACTTGGCGGTCTGGGAACCGTCCTTGAACAAAACTGGGTTATATGATTGTTTGGAAATGACAGGATCCGAGAGAAGCTTGGCTCGTGCGTACGTCTTAAGGTGTACTACGCGTTGTGAGCAACGGGCAAGTGGAATCAGACCTGGGCTATGTGGTTTGGTGCGAGAGACCCGAAAAGGGGACTGGTCGTTGGCATAGTCGGGAGCCTTAGACGGTTGTCAGGAAGGCTAAATGCTCACGTGGTTGCCATCTTGGTGGTGGTGGTGAAGACGCTGAAGTGTTAGGATTCACTGTTGATGTGCCCTGAGTGCACGGGGTGTTTGGACGTGCGAGCCTACACCTGTGACGTAGTATGTTTTTACATAATTGTTTAGCTGGGCTAATGTTATGCAGGGAAGCAGCACCGCCGTCCCAAGAAAGGGATGGGGTCGTTATAATTTGGTCGGCTTTAGCTGACCATTGCCTGTTTGCCACAGTGCGGTGGAATGTTGCTTGTAGGTGCTGCGGAGCCGAGTGCAAAATAGCAGGCTGGAGACCATGTTGCCGTGCTGTCCCTCGAAGGCCTTAGTGAATAGTTGCTTTTATTTTGTCATGTGTGGCCGTCCTACGAGCCGATGTATGTAAGACACTATTTGATAAGTGAACTATTGTAAGGCCATAAGGTCGTGTCCCCTTTTCAGTGTATTTGGTTTTCATTCCTATTGTGTGGATGTGGACATTCATGATTATGGATTTAAGTTTTGGGTTCTTTCAACTATTTAAAATCTTCCGCTAGAATGCTCTGTGTAGGACGAGTAGTCTTAATTAGATAGTTTGGATATTCTTATATAACCCTTTCGACTGTCCGTGGTATATGGCATCGGGTTCCAGCTGGACCTTCTGTTATATGTCATACGACGGATGAGGGTGTTACAATTTGGTATCAAACTTCTGGTTACAGTCAGACTTAAATGAATTCGTGGGCGAATTCTTTTAAGGGGTGATGAGCACATCTGTGCGTCATCGTTATAACATCAAAAAGAACCCATGAATGTCCACTTAGGAATGAAAAATACACTTGTTTTGTGGAATCTGAGTGTTCCAATGACTGCTTTTAGCAATTTGGTTGTCGTCTAATCGTGTGGCTTTACTTATATAGGCAGCTAGAAGCGGTGCTGGTCAATCAAAGCGTCCGCAAGCGGGGGAAAGTAGTGCACCGAGAGACATGCCTACTACACCTCCTTCAGCGGAAACAATCAGGATGGTGGCTGAAGCCGTATTTGCGATGATTAATGCCCAACCTGCAGGGCAAATGCATCACGCACCTCCTGCGAATGAGCAAGAACCGGTTAGGGCGGCAGAGCCGAGAGTGGTGGAGCGCTTGGTGGTGGATCAGGTAGAGCCGAGGAGGGCTACGGAGAGATAGCTAAAGCATGTAATGGTCTTTAATCCTCCGAGGTTCGATGGGGTTGGAACGCCAGCTCAATTTGAGGACTGGCTCTCTACGATAAAGAGGGTCTTGACGGCCATGTTAACGGAAGAATGGCAGAAGACCACCATAGCGACCTTCCTTTTGGATGGTGAAGCGAGGATATGGTGGGATGAGTTGGAGTTTCATCTCTTAGTGGGAAGGCAGCTTGCTGATGTGGCTATGGAGGAATTTTCAATATTGTTCCTAGCCATATATGTACCCTCTGCTCAGAAGCTTGAGATGGAGAACCAATACCTTGGGTTGACTCAGGGATCCAGAAGCGTGGACGAGTACCTCCACGAGTTTACACGGTTGGGTCGGTATGCGGGGGCTATGTTTACGGAAGAGGAGAGGAAGAGCAAATGATTTTATGAGGGTCTTCATGGTGACGTACAGCTACTCCTTGCTGGGCCTAAGGCGCAGGGCTTCCTAGCCTTGGTCAACTCGGCCCGATCTCTGGAAAAGGTTGTGAAGAGGGTGCAAGAGAAGAAGGACCCAGGAGAGAAGAAGGCAGAGTTCAAAGTGCCAAATGCAAAGTCAGGATTTCACAGGTGGAGCAAGAAGCAGAAGACTTCGAACTCAGCCCCTTCATCTGGTGCGTCGGGGGCAACCACAAGTCGAGTTCCAGGAGCTTGCTACAACTGTGGGAAGACGGGGCACTTTGCTCGTGAATGTTGGAGCGGACGTGCAAAGTCCGAGAGGAAGTCTGGAGCGACTTATGAGGAGAAAGGGAAGGCGGTGGAGTCAACCGCGTCCCATCATGCTCCAGTCCATCCCAGAGTTTATAATCTTGGTCTACAAGAGGCCATAAAGAAAGCCGACGTGGTGACAGGTATGAGTTAATTTATAGCAGATTAACTTTTGTATTTATTACCTCTTTTATGTGTTAGGTTACTTCTGTTGTTGCTAGGACTTGTATTGATTCTCGATTGTCCGGCGAGAGCCTTGTTTGATACGGGTGCTTCGCATTCCTTCTTGTCCGAACGATTTGTGACGCGCATCGGGGTCCCTCCCTTGATGGCAAAAGACAAGTTAGATGTGTTGTTGCCCAATGGGTGCTCAATGCGCGCGGATAAGGTCTGTGTAGTCAAGGTTTGGATTGTGGATCAGGAGTTTGATTTGCGAGCGTTGGTTCTACCATTAGTGGAGTTCGATGTAATCTTTGGTATGGACTAGCTCTCGGAGCATCGAGCTTACGTTGATTGCAACCGAAAGGAGGTTAAGTTAGGATTAAATACTGAACGGGAGACTACGTTTGCGGGCATGAAGGGGTCAGGGAAAGTTTTGATGTCAGCCCTTCAGGTGATCAAGGCAGTTCGGTCTGGGGCAGAGCTGTTTGTTACTCTAGTGTAGACTTCGACACCTAAGCCTAGTATGGACAGTATCCCAGTTGTGTTTGAGTATCCTAATGTGTTTCCAGATGATCTCCCAGGAGCCCCTTCTCAGCGGGAGATTGACTTTACAATTGAGCTGGTACCGGGTGCCAAACCGGTGTCATGCTCCCCCTATCGGATAGCGCCAAAAGAGATGACGGAGTTGAAGGTGCAATTGCAAGAGTTGTTAGAGCAAGGTTATGTGCGTCCAAGTTCGTCGCCTTGGAGCGCATCGGTTCTCTTCGTTAAGAAGAAAGATGGGAGCTTGCGGCTTTATATCGACTACCGGGAATTGAACAAGCTTACGGAAAAGAATAAGTATCTGATCCCGAGAATTGACGAACTATTTGATCAGTTTGTTGGGTCAACGGTATATTCGAAGTTAGATCTGAAGTCCGGCTACTACAAATTGAGGATAAGGGAGAGCAACATCCCAAATACAGCATTCAGTATGCGCTTTGGGCATTACAAGTTCACAGTCATGCCGTTTGGTTTGACCAATGCGCCATCTGTGTTTATGGATCTGATGAACAAGATGTTCAGCGAGTACCTGGACCGTTTTGTGATAGTATTTATCGACGATATCCTGGTGTACTCGCAGTGCGAAGAGGATCACTACAATCACCTGCACCTGGTGTCGGAGACGTTGAGGAGAAATCAGTTGTATGTTATGTTCTCCAAGTGCTAATTCTGGTTATCCTCGATAGCATTCCTTGGTCATGTTGTTAGTGGAGAAGGGATAGCTGTGGATCCGGCGAAGATAGTGGCGATACGGGAGTGGCCTGCTTTGACTACAGTGGCAGAGGTCCGGAGCTTTCTAGGGCTTGCAGGCTACTACAGGCACTTCGTAGAGAACTTCTCGCAGATAGCGCTACCACTCACAACTTTGACTAGGAAGAATCAGAAGTTTGTGTGGTCTTTGGTGTAACATCCCATGTTACTTCTGGACCCCTCAACTTAGATTGGGTTAGGCATGGGGTGAGTTTTAGGGAAATTAGCTAGGTCTGACCCTAGCTAGTAGGTTGTAGCCATGTGGGGCCCCACTATAGGACCATAGTCAAACTAGGTCAAACTAGCCTAAGTGAGGACCCTAGCCACACCATGACCCCACCACATTGCCCTAACCCTAAAAACAATCTAAGTGGACCCTAGGGCATGTCACTAGGTCAACACTTTGACCTCAATTGACCAAAGTCAACCTTGGGCTTAATTTGGTCAAACCCACACTCATAAGCCCAATTAGCCTAAGTAGGGCACCCCCTTGACCCAACCCAAGTTGGGTGGTGCCACTAGACCCATTTCCATCAAATGGGGTCAGCCCACCCACCATGGTTGACCAAGTCAACTCAAAGTCAACATAGTCAACTATTTGACCTAAAAGAGTGAAATGAAGACCAAGCCACCCTCCTTTGGACCAAGCCCACCAAATTTGGCCCATGGCCAGCCCAAGTGAACAAGACTAGCACTACCCCTCTAAATCAGGAGAGAGAATGCATGCAAAGGGGTAGAAATGAGATTTTGAGAGGAGGAGGAGAGAGAAATGGAGAAGATGGAATTCGAGTGCTGGAACTTGGAAAACGGTGGAGGAGCTCGCCATATACTCCACCTTAGCCCAAACAGACCCCGCCAATAGCTTCAAGAGGTAGAAAGGAGTGGAATTCGAGTGCTGGAACATGGAAAACGGTGGAGAATCAAGGAATCGAGGAGGAGCTCGCCGGCGCACCACCACCATGGCAAACCGCCGCCTGACCCGCAGCCAAGCCCCAATCCAGGTTGGTTTCACCTCACCTCTACCTATACTAGATTTCTAGATCCATTTAGGGAGATATCGGGCTCAATCGAGCCCGATGCCATGAGAGGAAAATGAGAAAATCCGGGCTTTTTCTTCTTGCTCGGGTTCGCCGGAGGAGCCAACTCCGGTGGCCCCACCGCCGGGAAATGTTGGCCCCCACCTTGGCGAAGGTGGTGGCGACATCCGCCGGCGGTGGTGGTGGCTCAGCTGGCCGGAAACCGCCAGCAAACATCACCCAGGGAAACTGAATCTCGGCCCTTGATCCATTGGAGAAGATGAACGGATCCCGTCGGTTACACTTTAAGATTCGTGCAAATCTATTAATATGATTTAATTTAAATGTGATGAATAGTATAATTTCTGTCACATAAATACAGTCATTTTGCACGTTCTTTTTAGGCCTCTTAGAGGCATTTCTAGAAACTAGTCCCTAAATGAAACCTGTATCTGATTGTCTTACCTTTAATTTTTCACCTTAAAGTTGTGATTTGGTGTAGTGTACAGTCCTGTAGGGCATTTATCCTAGGACTGGTCCTAGACTAGGGCAGAAATTCATTTGAATGCCCAAGTCAAACCAGCAATCACCATGGCCCCAAATTTTGGGTACATGCATGATTAGGGTATACTTAGCCCCTGCCAAAATTTAGGAATTTTTGAAATAACGTTTCCTATATTTTGGTCAAAATGTCAAAATGTAAATAAATGCAATTTATGGAGTTATATGACTCCTCATGGCCCCAAATTTTGGAGGTGGGTCCTTGGGAACACCATTAGTGCATGGTAAAAAATTTCAGCACTTTTGGATCACTGCATGATGGGAAAATCCACTTGCATGTGTTGGTGTACATATTGCCTTGGGTGCTAATAGCAATAGTTCAAATATTGTGTATTCAGCCTAATGGAGGCATGCAAAAATCTTGGATTTGTTTACAGTGGTTCATTAGGGTAAATGTCACCCCTCCAATTAATTATGGGATTTTTGGAATCAAAAATCCCATTAATTGGAATTTATTTTAAATGTAGCTCTTTTGAAAATTAATTTGGAAAATAGGTTTTCCTCAAGGACAAATCCTCAAACTTTGCCACGATATAGATAAGGTTACATTTGACTTAGTAAAAATTTGATCCTTCTGTTTGAAGAACTTTTGGAATAAAATATCTTAAAATGCCCATTTTACCCTTATTTCATTTATTCTTCAATGGATGGATATGCACTTCAGAAAAATTTGGAAATATTTCCAATGTTGTAAAATTGTATTATTAGTCTTGCATAATTTTTTTAGAATTAATGGGTGTATTGATAGTCTTTAAATTAATATAATGGCATTTTTGGTAAATATGTAAGAATGAAAATTGATAGGCCATTACACAATAAAAGTTGATGAAACTTTGCCAATTGTCATAAATTAATGTTTTATATGTTCTGTAATTTTCCTGGAATTTTGGATTACATATTACCTGTACTTCATTTGGAAAATGGAATTTATGTGAATTTGGTATTAAATAAGAAATTGGAATAAATGTTCAAAGGAAAATTATGAAACTCTGTAGACAGTAATATTTTATCATTATACAACTCAGAAAAAATTACCTAGGTCAGTGGATGTTAAATCATACTACTTCATGTGTAAAGTGACCTAGTAATTAATTTAAAAGATTTAATTAAAGGATTATTTGGTCAAGGAAAATTATGAGAATTCATAGGATAGTTCCCTTAGCCCATACCACCCGAGGATAAATATTTAGGGGCAAGATGCCTTAAGGATTGGAAGATTCTATTTTTAGGGTAATAATAGGACATTGTCTACATATAACATAAATAGGTCTTGCCTTAGGGGTTACCAGGGGATTGATTATCGGAAGAAATAAGAGAGTACAACATGAATGATCCCTGGTGGGTAGTGTGGTCTTAGTGATGGGTCAAAAGTGCAAGTCTTTAGGTAGCAACTAGAGTGGGGGTCGACGGAAGACCGTCAGTTTCCCGGTAACATCTTAAGTCACTAGGGTTGTACCAGAGCAATAAAGAGAGCTGGGGTGAAACATGGGTAGCCATCAACTAAAGTAAATATCCTTGCGAAAGGGAACGCTGGGCGTAATCCCAACACAGTTGCTAGTGCCCCTTGAGAGCCCTTCACAGGGAATACCGGGGGCAGTCCTGGGATTAACCTTAAATCTCTAAGTATAATAACCCGTAGACAAGAATAGTCTAATAGGTTAGGACATTTATTGTACCTTCTCGCCCGTGTAGGGTTGGAGAGATTCATGATATATGCTCACCCGTGTAGGGTTTGAGGGAATTGATATAAAGGCACTATTGTGCGTTCTCACCCGGGTTGGGTTTGAGGGTTTTAGGACGGGTTTGGTCCTGCGAGCGGAAGGTTCTGAATGAAATACTTGCATGTGCATAATATAGTGGCGGGGCATGCGGTACTGGCCGTTCGTCACACCGATGGCAGTACGGTGCACCAGGCGGTTGTGAGGGTTAGAGGGGCCAGTGGGTTGTTTTACACTGCGATCTGGAGGACGACCCCCGATAACGCACATCCGACCCAATAAGACTGACGGGTTGTCAGCAAAGTACGTACGCGAGACTCTAGAGTGCACCTTGGACGTGTAAAGAGGCGTATGAGAGGGGTCTAAGGCTTGGTAGTGTGCATACCGGCCTAGAAGCGGAGACGCCCGCTCCGCTGCTGCCGTAGCCACAACGGTGGTACCCGAGAGTGATGCTAGCTCTCAAAAAGTGGGAACTAAAGGTATGTGATCACAGAGTCGTTGTGTGTGAGTTGCACTTGCCTGTGCATGAAATTTCATCATAACATTCATTCATATTAGGTCATACACTTCATAGATCCTTATCATATAAATTAGTATGGGCTCTTTTATATGATAAGTTAAATTTCCTGGAAATCCTAACTTATATATTTGTATGGGAATTTATATAAGTTAGGGTACTTTTGTGATGATAGTATAGTGGTAGAATAGTTTATTTACTTGCTCTTACTACTGTTCTTTATTTCCTTTACTGCACTGCTCTTACTTACTACTTGTACTATATTTAGAACTGCTAGAGTAGCTCAATATTACTTATTTCAACTACTAGTTAGATTCTGTCACCTGCTTCCACTTTTGCTACCCCTTGTTGTCCTCCGCTTCGTCCTCCCGCTCGGTGCCTAGGAGCTGCGGGGCGAGGTGCGGAGGAAACGACTTAGTATTTTTACTAATGGTCGGTGACCAAACTATTTTTAGGATCCCGTGGAGATGGAGCACCAGCACGTCGAGGAGGCAGGACTTGAGGAGCAGATACCGCTTCAGCAGGCTACTACCACTACTGTGCGTCCTCAGGTGGGACGAGTTCTGATGTATTAGCGTAGCTTCCGTTTTTATTTGTGAGAGAGAGAGAGTTGATTTGATGTACCGGGCATAAGCCCTTATTACTCTTTCTTTTTGTACTCTTCTGTGGACTATATTGTGTACCTTTCATTTCATATATATGATTGTACTATGTGACTGTGGACTAGTGGATTTATATACTGATTTACTTCTTCTTCTCATATTGGCCTACAGGTTATGTGTATGATCGTAATAGCCGACAGAATCGGCGTGTTGCGGTGTCGACTAACCCGTGCGTTAGTGCCACCGTAAGACGGCGGTTCTGGGCATAAGACCCGGTAGCCTCCTTGGTAAGGGGGGAGGGGGTCTTACAAACTGGTATCAATTGAACAACGATCATATGAGAAAGAAGTCTGAAACATGGGACCACCCCCGCCAGAGCATTAGTTTGCGGACAAACTATGCAGCGGAAGCAGTGGTGTGCCCATGTGCAAAAGTCACATAAATGTCCACAAAGTACAATGTGTTAGGACAGTTCTGTTTTAACCTTACCTTTATGCAACCTCCATAGGTCGTCGCATCGCAAAATGTGGCTCCTCCCCCTCCAGCTGCCACTCCATTCCTACATACGACGATGGGGCAGACGTTGACGGCGATTCTGGATGCCTTCAGAGCCCAGCAAGTCCCGACTCCACAGCCAAATCCGAGGTCGAGCTGGCTGAGTGCATTCAAGAGCCTGTCCCCACCGACGTACCGTGGGACAGAGGATGCGGTAAAGACGGAGGAATGGCTGGAGGCCATACACGAGATCTTAGCAGGCATCAGCTGCCCGGTCGGCGAGGCAGTACCTCTAGACACCTCTACACTAGAGGCACATGCGAAGAGATGGTGGAAATCAGTGCGGGAGTCTACATATGCGGACTTTGAGCTGTCAGAGATATCATGGGAGGAGTTTGGCGATGTATTTCTGGAGCACTTCGTCTCTGCTACGGACAGAGATGCCTTGGAGGAGAGGTTTTTGAGCCTCAGGCAGGGGACTAGATCGGTGATCGAGTATCAGAGAGAGTTCTCTCATTTGGCCAGGTTCGCAGGGATTCAGGATACCGATGATAGGAGGTGTGCCAAGAGGTTCTACCGGGGCCTCAGGGACGATTTTAGGCAGGCCTTGCTATTCATTTCTCATGGCACATCTAGGCAGATCATCGAGATGGCAAAGAAGCTGGAGGCTGACCAGCTGATGGTGCGAGCCAGAGGGAAGAGACCATTTGATGGGTCGACATCAGGAGAGAGCGGCAGGGGCTCTCAGAGAGGTAGGACTATCGGATACAAGAAGGGTGGGGGGCATCGTCATCCCAACTTCAGGCAGAGCAGGGGCCTCCTACAGCATTGTCTCCCCCACCTCTACAGATGCATGATCCGAGGAGACAGGATGACCGAGGTCACCGACAGGTAGTTTGTTACGGATGCCGCCAGCCCGGGCACATTAGGTCGGAGTGCCCGCATCGATTCCATCCTCCTCCTCCTCCTCCACCTACAGTGGCCCCAGTACAGCAGGGCCGAGGCCGAGGCCGAGGCCGGGGATATCACGGCAGGAGACGCGAGCAGGAGCAGATATACGCCTTGGAACTCACAGAGCAGAGGAACCCCGAGGAGGTTATCACATACATAGTTATGATCAGCGACAAGCCCGCTCATACTCTCTTCGACACGGGTGCTTCGCACTCGTTCGTATCCGAGGCCTTCATCGACGGACTCGAAGGCATGGAGAGGTTTCCTGGACTAGAGATGAGGGTGTGTCTACCCGATGGGTCAGAGCTGCGGACCACTGCACATTGTGATATGGAGGCCGAGATTGGCGGCAAGGCATTTGAGGCGCCAGCAACTATTCTGAAGCTTCAGGACTTCGACTTGATTTTGGGCATGGCATGGTTACATCGGAACCATGCTCAGATAGATTGTGCATCCAGGAGGATCATGCTAAGGCATGGAGACCCTCATGTTATCGTTGAAGGTATTCAGCCTATCTGCCACCTATTGTTATCTTCTGTACAGGCTGTGAAGGCCCACGAGCAGGGAGAAGAAGTTTATCTTATCTGCTTCGAGATGGTGGGAGCAGAGACGACTCTTTCAGATATTCCGGTGGTCCGGGATTTCTCTGACGTATTCTCAGAGAAATTTCCCGGGCTACCACCTGCTAGAGACTTGGATTTCAGCATTCAGCTAGTACCGGGAGAGAGGCCGGTGTCCCGGGCACCCTACAGGATGGCTCCCAGGGAGTTAGCGGAGTTCAAGACTCAACTATAGGAGCTAGTCGAGTCAGGATTTGGGCGGCCCAGTTCATCGCCGTGGGGAGCGCCAGTTCTCTTTGTGAAGAATAAGGACGGGTCATTGCGACTATGCATAGATTACCGGGAGCTGAACCGGTTAACGGTCCGCAATACCTATCCTCTGCCTCGGATAGATGAGTTATTTGACCAGCTGCAGGGAGCCTTCTGGTTCTCCAAGCTAGATTTGCGATCCGGTTACTACCAGCTCCGTATCAGGGAAGAGGACATACCGAAGACGGCATTCAGTTCACGCTATGGATTACACGAGTTCACGGTGATGCCTTTTGGGCTCACGAATGCCCCTGCCGCATTCATGAGTCTAATGAACCGTGTATTCGAGCCCTTCTTAGACCGCTTCGTGATTGTATTCATCGACGACATTCTTATATATTCTCGGACTCAGGAGGAGCATACAGAGCACCTGGCGCAGGTCTTGCAGAGGCTGAGGGAGTCCCAGATGTACGCAAAATTTTCAAAGTGCCAGTTTTGGCTGCAGGAGGTGGCTTTCCTGGGACACACGATCAGTGGGGCTGGATTAGCGGTGGACCCAGCCAAGATAGAGACAGTGAGGGATTGGCCACGGCCGAAGACCGCATCTGACATTCGCAGTTTCTTGGGACTAGAAGGGTATTATCGCAAGTTCGTGGAGGGATTCTCGAGGATAGCACTCCCCCTCACATACTTGACGAAGAAGGACGCAGATTTTGTTTGGTCAGAGCAGTGCGAGACGGCTTTTCAGGAGCTGAAGGACCGACTCATCTCATCCCCCATTCTTGCGCTTCCATCCGGGAGCGAAGGATTCCAGATCTACACAGATGCCTCTTAACAGGGGATGGGTGCAGTCCTGATGTAGCATGGACATGTTATTGCTTATGCTTCAAGACAGTTGAAGAAGCATGAGCATAACTATCCAGTACATGACCTGGAGCTCGGGGCTGTGGTATTCGCCCTAAAGATATGGAGGCATTACTTATACGGGATTCATTGTGACATCTTTTCAGATCACAAGAATCTTAAATATATCGATACACAAAAGGACTTAAACCTGAGACAGAGGAGATGACTGGAATTCCTCTGTGACTATGATTATAAGATCCACTACCATCCGGGAAAAGCGAACACGGTAGCAGATGCTTTGAGAAGGAGGGTCGGCACTTCTGGACCGGAGCCCCGATTGATGTCTATAAAGCTTCTACAGATGATGGAGGACATGCACATTACCATGGTATCTGAGGCCGAGCCAGTAGTGTATCGAGAGTATTTGAGCTCAGTGATCAGTGGCGATGATATACAGGAGAGCATCCGAACACATCAGAGGTTGGATGCTGCGATACAGCCGATTTTTAGTGCCCTGGAGAGGGGCAAGGTTGAGGACTACACGCTACAGGATGATCTTCTTCGATTCCGTGGGCGCATCTACATACCAGCAGGGGGCAGTATCCGGGATGACATACTCAGAGAGGCTCATTGCTCTAGATATTCAGTGCACCCCGGCATCACCAAGATGTGGGCAGATTTGCGGAGGTCTATGTATTGGCCCGGGATGAAGAGGGAGATCACAGATTTTGTGACCCATTGCGAGACCTGCCAGCGTGTGAAAGCAGAATGCAAGAGCCCGGGAGGCATACTACAGCCACTGCCAGTTCCAGAATGGAAGTTCGAGGACATTGCTATGGACTTTGTACACGGATTGCCTCGCTCCCACTCTGGGCATGATTCTATATGGGTCATAGTGGATAGACTGACCAAAGTAGCGCGATTTATTCCAGTTCAGAAGGATGCCCCAGTTGCAGTTCTGGTGAGATTATTTGTGGAGCAGTTCGTCAGGTATCATGGCATTCCCAGGACGATTGTTTCGGACCGTGATGGTCGGTTCACTTCGAGCGAGTGGAGGGCCGTGCATGCTTACTTGGGATCTCGGCTTACTTTTAGTACCGCTTTCCATCCGCAGACCGACGGACAAACAGAGCGGACCATCCGGACCATGGAGGACCTACTCAGACTATGCATATTGGATACGGGGAAGCCTTGGGAGAGGCTGCTGCCACTGATTGAGTTCTCGTACAATAACAGCCACCAGGCTAGCATCAGGATGGCTCCATATGAGGCACTGTATCGGAGGAGATGTCGGACACCGCTATCATGGGTTCAGGATGTGGATACCAGGGCTCTTGGATCTGATTATATAGAGGATACTGAGGTTCAGATTCGATTGATCAGGGATCGGCTACTAGAGGCCCAGAGCAGGCAGACAAAGTATTATGATGATCGGCACCGGAAGTTGTAGTTCCAGGTTGGAGACAGAGTATTCTTGAAGATACGTCCAGTACACGGTGTCTCTCGGGTGCGGAGGCACAAGAAGCTCAATCCACGATACATGGGGCCATACTTGATCCTAGAGCGGATCGGACCCTTGGCTTACCGACTGCAGCTGCCACCGGAGTTGGGTGCATTACATGACGTCTTCCATGTATCTTCCTTGTGAACGTCTTCCATGTATCTTCCTTGTGAAGAGCTCTCCTTCGGCCGGAGCAGCACATTACTACTACAGCCGGACCGATAGAGCCTGACAGATCAGTTAGATTGGAGCTGATCCGGATTGACGATACAGCCATCCGAGTGTTGCGGAAGAAGAAGGTCCCTCTTGTGAAGGTGCTGTGGTCCAACCATGGACGGGAGGAGCACACCTGGGAGCCGAGGGATCTGATGCTGGAGCAACACCCGGAGCTATTCGCATCAGGTACTTTCAAGTTATGTTTTTAAAGTTTCTTAAAAATTCTTGCAAGTAGAACTCCGTAGACCCGAACTTAAATTTCGGGGACGAAATTATTTTTCTTGTTTATTGGAATTTGTAACATCCCATGTTACTTCTGGACCCCTCAACTTAGATTGGGTTAGGCATGGGGTGAGTTTTAGGGAAATTAGCTAGGTCTGACCCTAGGTAGTGGGTTGTAGCCATGTGGGGCCCCACTATAAGACCATAGTCAAACTAGGTCAAACTAGCCTAAGTGAGGACCCTAGCCACACCATGACCCCACCACATTGCCCTAACCCTAAAAACAATCTAAGTGGACCCTAGGGCATGTCACTAGGTCAACACTTTGACCCCAATTGACCAAAGTCAACATTGGGCTTAATTTGGTCAAACCCACACTCATAAGCCCAATTAGCCTAAGTAGGGCACCCCCTTGACCCAACCCAAGTTGGGTGGTGCCACTAGACCCATTTCCATCAAATGGGGTCAGCCCACCCACCATGGTTGACCAAGTCAACTCAAAGTCAACATAGTCAACTATTTGACCTAAAAGAGTGAAATGAAGACCAAGTCACCCTCCTTTGGACCAAGCCCACCAAATTTGGCCCATGGCCAACCCAAGTGAACAAGACCAGCACTACCCCTCTAAATCAGGAGAGAGAATGCATGCAAAGGGGTAGAAATGAGATTTTGAGAGAAGGAGGAGAGAGAAATGGAGAAGAAAGGGAATGGTGGCCACATGGCCACCCCTTCAGCTGAATTTCTCTGCCCAACACCAGCTGGCCGACCTCCTCACTCCATTCCAGCAGAAAATAGGGGCTGAGAGCCACTTGCCAGTAGGGGCGGAGCAGCCAAGGCTGAGCCCGAGCTCACCTTGGTTGTATCTCCCCATATACTCCACCTCAGCCCAAACAGACCTCGCCAATAGCTTCAGGAGGTAGAAAGGAGTGGAATTCGAGTGCTGGAACATGGAAAACGGTGGAGAATCAAGGAATCGGGGAGGAGCTCGCCGGCGCACCACCACCATGGCAAACCGCCGCCTGACCCGCAGCCAAGCCCCAATCCAGGTTCGTTTCACCTCACCTCTACCTGTACTAGATTTCTAGATCCATTTAGGGAGATATCGGGCTCAATCGAGCCCGATGCCATGAGAGGAAAATGAGAAAATCCGGGCTTTTATTCTTGCTCGGGTTCGCCGGAGGAGCCAACTCCGGCGGCCCCATCGTCGGGAAACGCTAGCCCCCACCTTGGCGAAGGTGGTGGCGACATCCGCCGGCGGTGGTGGTGGCTCAGCTGGCCGAAAACCGCCAGCAAACATCACCCAGGGAAACTGAATCTCGGCCCTTGATCCATTGGAGAAGATGAACGGATCCTGTCGGTTACGCTTTAAGATTCGTGCAAATCTATTAATATGATTTAATTTAAATGTGATGAATAGTATAATTTCTGTCACATAAATACAGTCATTTTGCACGTTCTGTTTAGGCCTCTTAGAGGAATTTCCAGAAACTAGTCCCTACATGCAAAATGTAGTTGACTGTCTTACCTTTAATTTGCCACCTTAAAGTTGTGATTTGGTGTAGTGTACAGTCCTGTAGTGCATTTCTCCTAGGACTGGTCCTAGACTAGGGCAGAAATTCAATTGAATGCCCAAGTCAAACCAGCAATCACCATGGCCCCAAATTTTGGGTACATGCATGATTATGGCATACTTAGCCCCTGCCAAAATTTAGGAATTTTTGAAATAACGTTTCCTATAGTTTTGGTCAAAATGTCAAAATGTAAATAAATGCAATTTATGGAGTTATATGACTCATCATGGCCCCAAATTTTGGAGGTGGGTCCTTGGGAACACCATTAGTGCATGATAAAAAATTTCAGCACTTTTGGATCACTGCATGATGGGAAAATCCACTTGCATGTGTTGGTGTACATATTGCCTTGGGTGCTAATAGCAATAGTTCAAATATTGTGTATTCAGCCTAATGGAGGCATGCAAAAATCTTGGATTTGTTTACAGTGGTTCATTAGGGTAAATGTCACCCCTCAAATTAATTATGGGATTTTTGGAATCAAAAATCCCATTAATTGGAATTTATTTTAAATGTAGCTCTTTTGAAAATAAATTTGGAAAATAGGTTTTCCTCAATCACAAATCCTCAAACTTTGCCAAGATATATATAAGGTTACATTTGACTTAGAAAAAATTTGATCCTTCTGTTTGAAGAGCTTTTGGAATAAAATATCTTAAAATGCCCATTTTACCCTTATTTCATTTATTCTTGAATGGATGAATATACACTTCAGAAAAATTTGGAAATAATTCTAGTGCTGTAAAAATTATATTATTAGTCTTTCATAATTTTGTTAGAATTAATGGGTGTATTGATAGTCTTTAAATTAAGATAATGGCATTTTTGGTAAATATGTAAGAATGGAAATTGATAGGCCATTACACAATAAACGTTGATGAAACTCTGCCAATAGTCATAAAGTAATGTTTTATATGTTCTGTAATTTTCCTGGAATTTTGGATTACATATTACCTGTACTTCATTTGGAAAATGAAATTTATGTGAATTTGGTATTAAATAAGAAATTGGAATAAATGTTCAAAGGAAAATTATGAAACTCTGTAGAAAGTAATATTTTATCATTATACAACTCAAGAAAAATTATCTAGGTCAGTGGATGTTAAATAATACTACTTCATGTGTAAAGTGACCTAGTAATTAATTTAAAAAATTTAATTAAAGGATTATTTGCCAAGGAAAATTATGAGAATTCATAGGATAGTTCCCTTAGACCATACCACCCTAGCATAAATATTTAGGGGCAAGATGCCTTAAGGATTGGAAGATTCTATTTTTAGGGTAATAATAGGACATGCTCTGCATATAACATAAATAGGTCTTGCCTTAGGGGTTACCAGGGGATTGATTATCGGAAGAAATAAGAGAGTGCAACATGAATGATCCCTGGTGGGTAGTATGGTCTTAGTGATGGGTCAAAAGTGCAAGTCTTTAGGTAGCAACTAGAGTGGGGGTCGACGGAAGACCGTCGGTTTCCCGGTAACATCTTAAGTCACTAGGGTTGTACCAGAGCAATAAAGAGAGCTGGCGTGAAACATGGGTAGTGTTGAAGTATTAGACCGGGCGGCCTTGCGGTCTTGTCTGGCAGGTTGTTGACCTAGCGGTCTGGCGGTCTCCTCTGGTGCTTGGAGACCGGGCGGTCTATCGGACTCTCAATGCGGCCTGTTCTTATCCTGCTGGAGTTGCCGTGCGGTTAACCCATCTGTCTAACCACGCGACCTGTGCGGTCTCCTTTATTTCTAGCTGATCTGCCCTGTACATGTTTAGTCCCACATTGTTTGTTTATACTATCTCATATCTCCTCCATTCTATATAAGGGAGGTCATACCTTTGTAAATGATATCTTTTTTTGGATAATAAAATTTCAATTATTCAAAAGTCGATCCATTTGTTCTTTCTTATTCGCTACTTTCTACATGGTATCAGAGCACACGGTCGTTTCCTCCTGATTGTGTACGCTCTCTGCTTCTCGCGGCTTGTTTTCCGCTTTCCGCAACCTGTCTCGCGGCTTGCCTTCTCTTTTGTCCACTGCCCTGCTCGCGCGGCTTGTTTCTGTCCGCTGCCCTGTTCGCGCAGCTTGCTTATCCTTGGTTCTCTTCTCCTACTGCTATTCGTCGTCGCGACCTGTTTCGTTGTCACCGCACTCCTGGTTCCTTCTTGCCTCTCTGACTTCCTAGTCGTTGTAGTCTGTTTCTGTTCGCCCGACCGGCGACTTGTTGTAGTCGATGTTTCTTGCCTCCTCTTCTCTTCTGTTCGCTCGGCATTTTCAGTCCGCGCGACCTCTTCCCCGCTTTGCCTTTGACTGCTTTCTATCCGCTTGTGTTCGCGCGGCTTCTTCCTTTTTTATCCGCTACGGTTTCTTGCTGTGTTCTATGACTACTTCCGGTCTCACCACTACTCCTGCAGCTCCTTCTCCACCTCCTCCTTCGGGCAACCTTGGCACCCTTTCTAAGCTTGTTGGCTCCAACTATCCCGATTGGAGCATTTCTTTCACTTTTCTACTTCGCTATCAACGCAAGCGTCATCACCTCACCGATGACCCTCCTCCTCGTACCTCTCCTGAGTTTGATGACTGGGATGCGAGTGATGTTCTTGTCCGCACCTGGCTGGCCAACAGCCTTTCTGATGAGTGCCTTCCCGTCATTCGCCATGATGAGACGGTCAAGGCCGTCTGGCTTCACCTCGCTGCTCTCTATTCGAAGGGGGGCCAGACGTCCCGCATTTATACTCTCTATGCGGACCTCTTCGCCCGCCCTTCCATGTCTCCTGTTGCGGCTTATTAGCAGGTTCAGGCTCTTGGTGCTGAAATCCTCCAGAATCGCCCCTTCTCCGCAGACTTGGCCGAACAGCACAAACACTTCCAGGAACTCCTGGTTGTTTGTTATCTTCTTCGTCTTCCCGATTCTTATGATATGATCCGCCAACAGATCTTGGGTGAGGCGGAATCTCCTACTTTGGATGCCACTGCGGCTCGCATTGCCGCTGTTACTTCGCTGCTCCAGCGGCCTCTGTTGGCCTCCCCCCTTCCCCGGACTCCTTTGCTCACCAGGCTTAGAGGGGGGGGGGGGGACCTAGTGGCCGCGGCCACTCCGGCGGACGGGGTTCATCCCGGTTCCTCTGCTCTCACTGTGGTCGTACCGGCCACTCTGTTGACCGCTGCTGGCAGAAATATCCTCATCTTCGCCCTTCCGGTGATGCTCCTTCTTCGGCCTCCGCCTCTTCTCGGTCGTCTGCCTCTATGGCCACGACGTCAGGTAGTGCCCACGTCGTTACCCAAGGTAAATGGCTGATTGACTCCGGTGCTACAAATCATATGACTGGCAACCCTCATTGCTTCTCCCGTCTTGAGACACATGACCGCTTACCCCCGGTTCGTATGGCGGATGGTTCCCCGTCCCCGGTTCATGGGACGAGCATGGTTCAACTCACCCCCTCGCTTTGCTTGGAGGACACCCTCTATGTCCCGAAGTTCCCGTGCAATTTGTTATCAATTACTACTTTATGCCGGCAACTTCAGTACTCCGTCTTATTCACTCCCACTACTTGTTCTTTTCAGGACCCGAGGACCCAGCGGACGATTGCTACTGGGACTGAGAGCGGCGGACTTTACTTCCTCGACGATGTTTCCGCTCTGTCCGCCTACTCCTCCTCCACAGATCTCCTTCAATGGCACCTTCGCCTTGGACATCCTCCTCCTCGGATTCTTCGCCAGCTTCTGCCCCACTTACCTCCTACCAGTTCTCCGCTCAACTGTGATGCGTGTCAGCTTGGCAAACATCATCGCTCCTCCTTCCCACCGAATCAAGGTCGTGGCTCCTCTCGCCCGTTTGATCTTATTCATTATGATGTATTTGGTCCTGCTCCTACCCTCACTGTTGGTCGGGGTAGTTCCTATTTTGTCACTTTTATAGATGATTTTTCACGCTGTACTTGGGTGTATCTGTTAAAAGATCGCTCTGAACTCTTTTCTGTTTGACAATCTTTTTATTTTATTATTCAGACTCAATTTGCTATTTCTATTAAAGTTTTACGTTCTGATAATGCCAAGGAATATCTGAATCATGAGTTCTCCTCTTTCTTTCACCAACATGGCCTGCTTCATCAAACGACTTGTGTTTACACCTCCCAGCAGAATGGGGTGGCGGAGCGTAAAAACCGTCACCTGCTTGATGTTGCTCGTACTCTCATGACGCAGATGCACGTCCCTCGCTCCTACTGGGGCTACGCTGTGCTCCTCTCCTGCTATCTCATCAATCGCCTTCCCTCCACAGTTCTCCACGGCCAGACCCCCTTCTCCATTCTCTACCCCCACAAGGAACCTTTTCCTCTCCCTCTCCGTGTCTTTGGCTGTACGACCTTTGTTCACGCTCCCTCCGCTACCCGCGACAAGCTTTCCCCCCATTCCACCAAGTGTGTCTTTTTGGGGTACTCTACCACTCAAAAAGGCTATTGTTGCTTTGACCCCCTTCTCCGCAAGTAGTTTGTCTCTGCGGATGTGACTTTTTTCGAGAATGCTTCTTATTTCTCTCCTACCTCTTCTCTTCCTTCTGATCTCTCCATTCCTTCCATGCCTCTCAACGTTTTCCCACCTCCGTCTCCTCCTCCACCGACTCCTTCCCAGTCCGTATCCCCACCCACCCATCCACCCTCCTCTCTGCCGCCGTCTCCCTCTAGTCCCGGGCCAGCCTTCTCCGCCACGGACGCTCCGGTCGCTGACGCTCCCGTCGACTTGGATATTCCCATTGCTCTTCGCAAAGGGGTGCGGGCGTGTACTCAACACCCGCTTGCGACAGTTGTTTCCTATGCTCGGCTTTCTCCTTCTGGCAGGTGTTTTGCCTTGGCTATCTCTGCTACTTCTACTCCCCGCACCTACCAGGAGGCTTTTGCTCTCCCTCATTGGAAGTCTGCCATGGATGAGGAGATGGCTACTCTTACTGAACGGGGTACCTGGACCCTTGTTCCTCCTCCCGTGGGCACTGATGTGGTTGGCTGTCGCTGGGTTTTCGTTGTGAAATTTCGCCCCGACGGCACTGTGGATCGCTACAAGGCCCGGCTGGTGGCCAAGGGATTCACTCAGACTTACGGCATTGATTACTTTGATACCTTTTCTCCGGTTGCTCGCCTCAGCACCATCCGGGTTCTCCTTTCTGTGGCTGTTAACCGGGATTGGGCTATTTCCCAGCTTGATGTGAAGAATGCTTTTCTCTATGGCGATCTTTAGGAGGACGTCTATATGGAGCAACCTCCTGGGTATGTTGCTCAGGGGGAGAAAGGCGTATGTCATTTGAAGAAGGCCATTTATGGCCTAAAGAAGAGCCCTCGGGCATGGTTCGACAAATTCAGTGGTATTGTGGCTACCATCGGCTTTAGAAGGAGTTCGGCCGATCACTCCTTATTCATTCGCAAAACGGCCTCGGGATTGGTGGTTTTGGCAGTATATGTGGATGATATTCTTCTTACTGGCGATGACCGAGATGGGGTGGACTTGACGAAGAAGCACCTCCATCAGCACTTGGTCACGAAGGATATGGGCTCCCGGAAATACTTTTTGGGGATAGAAATCTCTCGGAAACTTGACTCGTTGGTTCTCTCCCAACGGAAGTATGCCCTTGATCTTCTACAAGAAGCAGGATTGACAGGTGCCAAACCGGCTCGGTTTCCCATGGCTATTGGAGAAGACAAAACGTGGACGGATGACTCGCCTCTTCTATCTGATGTCACAAGGTACAGACGTTTGGTTTGCAAACTCATCTATCTCACGGTGACTAGACCCGACATCGCCTATGTTGTAGGCAAGGTCAGTCAGTTTATGTAAGCTCCCAGGGAGTGCCATCTTCAGTCTGCCCTGAAGATTTTAGAGTATATCAAAGCAGCACCAGGCAAAGGGTTACTCTTTCAGAAGAATGGTCATCTGAGGGTTGAGGCCTACTCAGATTCAAGTTACGCGGATGACAAAGGTGATCGTAAATCCACATCAGGTTTTTGTACCTTTGTTGGAGGTAATCTAGTGAGTTGGAAGAGCAAGAAACAGTCTGTTGTCTCCAGATCCAGTGCAGAAGCCGAATACCGGAGTATGGCGTCAACCACGTGTGAGTTAAAGTGGTTGCGGGCTCTCATGCTTGACCTGGGCGAGGTATATGACTGTCCTCTCCCTATGTTCTGTGACAACAAGGCCGCTATATACATATCCAGAAATCCGGTCTTCCATGAGAGAACAAAGCATATAGAGGTTGACTGTCACTTCATTCGGGAAGAGATTTTGAAGAAACAGATTTGTACTCCATTTGTCACCTCTGACAAGGAATTGGCAGATATCTTCACCAAGCCGGTCTCTACTTCCTTCTTCCACATTTGTGACAAGCTGGGCATGATTGATATCTATACTCCAGCTTGAGGGGGAGTGTTGAAGTATTAGACCGGGCGGCCTTGCGGTCTTGTCTGGCGGGTTGTTGACCGAGCGGTCTGGCGGTCTCCTCTGGTGCTTGGAGACCGGGCGGTCTATCGGACTCTCAGTGCAGCCTGTTCTTATCCTGCTGGAGTTGCCGTGCGGTTAACCCATCTGTCTAACCGCGCGGCCTGTGCGGTCTCATTTATTTCTAGCCGATCTGCCCTGTACATGTTTAGTCCCACATTATTTGTTTATACTCTCTCATATCTCCTCCATTCTATATAAGGGAGGTCATACCTTTGTAAATGATATCTTTTTTTGGATAATAAAATTTCAATTATTCAAAAGTCTATCCGTTTGTTCTTTCTTATTCGCTACTTTCTATAGGTAGTCATCAACTAAAGTAAATATCCTTGCGAAAGGGAACGCTGGGCGTAATCCCAATACAGTTCCTAGTGCCCCTTGAGAGCCCTTCACAGAGAATACCGGGGGAAGTCCTGGGATTAACCTTAAATCTCTAAGTATAATAACCCATAGACAAGAGTAGTCTAATAGGTTAGGACATTTGTTGTACCTTCTCTCCCGTGTAGGGTTGGAGAGATTCATGATATATGCTCACCCGTGTAGGGATTGAGGGAATTGGTATAAAGGCACTATTGTGCGTTCTCACCCGGGTTGGATTTGAGGGTTTTAGGACGGGTTTGGTCCTGCGAGCGGAAGGCTCGGAATGAAATACTTGCATGTGCATAATATAGTGGCGGGGCATGCGGTACTAGTCGTTCGTCACACCAATGGCAGTACGGTGCACCAGGCGGTTGTGAGGGTTAGAGGGGCCAGTGGGTTGTTTTACACTGCGGTCTGGAGGACGACCCCCGATAACGCACATCCAACCCAACAAGACTGACGGGTTGTCAGCAAAGTACGTACACGAGACTCTAGAGTGCACCTTGGACGTGTACAGAGGCATATGAGAGGGGTCTAAGGCTTGGTAGTGTGCATACCAGCCTAGAAGCGGAGATACACGCTCCGCTGCTGCCGTAGCCACAGCGGTGGTACCCGAGGGTGATGCTAGCTCTCAAAAAGTGGGAACTAAAGGTCTGTGATCACAGAGTCGTTGTGTGTGAGTTGCACTTGCCTGTGCATGAAATTGCATCATAACATTCATTCATATTAGGTCATACGCTTCATAGATCCTTATCATATAAATTAGTATGGGCTCTTTTATATGATAAGTTAAATTTCCTGGAAATCCTAACTTATATATTTGTATGGGCATTTATATAAGTTAGGGTACTTTTGTGATGATAGTATAGTGGTAGAATAGTTTATTTACTTGCTCTTACTGCTGTTCTTTATTTCCTTTACTGCACTGCTCTTACTTACTACTTGTACTATATTTAGAACTGCTAGAGTAGCTCAATATTACTTATTTCAACTACTAGTTAGATTCTGTCACCTGCTTCCACTTTTACTACCCCTTGTTATCCTCCGCTTCGTCCTCCTGCTCGGTACCTAGGAGCTGCGGGGCGAGGTGCGGAGGAAACGACTTAGTCTTTTGACTAATGGTCGGTGACCAAACTATTTCTAGGAGCCCGTGGAGATGGAGCACCAGCACGTCGAGGAGGCAGGACTTGAGGAGCAGATACCGCTTTAGCAGGCTACTACCACTATTGTGCGTCCTCAGGTGGGACGAGTTCTGATGTATTAGCGTAGCTTCCGTTTTTATTTGTGAGAGAGAGAGTTGATTTGATGTACCGGGCATAAGCCCTTATTACTCTTTCTTTTTGTACTCTTCTGTGGACTATATTGTGTATCTTTCATTTCATATATATGATTGTACTATGTGACTGTGGACTAGTGGATTTATATACTGCTTTACTTCTTCTTCTTATATTTGCCTACAAGTTATGTGTATGATCGTAATAGCCGGCAGAATCGGCGTGTTGCGGTGTCGACTAACCCGTGCGTTAGTGCCACCGTAAGACGACGGTTCTGGGCATAAGACCCGGTAGCCTCCTTGGTAAGGGGGGAGGGGGTCTTACATTCGGAGTGTGAACAGGCTTTTGAAGAGTTGAAGAGGCGATTGACCACAGTGCCTATTTTATGTTCCCCAAGTGGAACCTAAGGGTTCGAAATGTATAATGATGCTTCGGGCAGTGGTTTGGGCTGTGTTCTGCTACAGCATGGGAGTGTGATAGCCTATGGTTCACGACAATTGAAGGCTGACGAGAGAAATTATCCGGTCCATGACTTGGAGTTAGCGGTCGTGATATTCTCTTTAAAGCTGTGGAGGCACTATCTGTACGGTGTGAAAGTCGATATTATCACCGATCATAAGAGCTTGAAGTACCTGTTAGATCAAAAAGATTTGAACATGAGGCAGCGGAGGTGGATGGAGTTCCTAGGGGACTACACCTTCAAGATATATTATGTGCCAGGGAAAGGTAATGTAGTTGCGGATGCATTGAGTCGTACGATTCCCGCACAGGCCAACTGGTTATCGGTATATGATGAGAGAATGGTCTGAGAGTTGGAGGCTTTGGAGATATCTTGGGTCGACAAGCAGTCTAGTACTGAGGCGAAACTGTTTTGGACCGAGGTGCAGTGTGACCTAGCTGATAGAGTTCGGCGGGCTTTGATTCAGGATAACAGCATGAAGCAGATCTTGATTGAATCATTGGATGGGTCAAATTCCCAATTTGCTATTGAGGATGGGTTGCTAAGGAAGTACGGTCGCCTATGCATTCCTAGTGCGGATAATCTTCGGGAGGAGTTGATGTACGAGGCTCATCATACCAAGTAATCGATTCACCCGAGAAGCACGAAGATGTATAGAGACATGAAGAAATTGTTTTGGACGCCCCCGGTCACGGGCGTGTCGAGGGACCCATCACAGGCATGTCGAGTGAGACACGGGCGTGTCTGAGCCCGTGTGAGTCTCTGTATTCGACGATCGTGCCTAGATCGAGGCATACGGCCTGGGACACAGCCGTGTGCCAAGCCGTGTCCGGCCCAGGTTTGGGGATTTTTGAGCGAATCTGAGCCGTTCATTTTCTTTAAATAAGATCTAACGACCCAGATGGTTTCCTGCTCTGTTAAGGCCGGGAATAGTGGAGTTAATCCTTCAATTCTCTCCAAGCTTTCTCTTTCCAAGGAGTTAGAGAGAGGAGGAAGAAGAAGGAGGATTCCGACCACCGGCGGAGCATCGGAGCATCGTTTTGAGATCTGAGAGCGGATCCGTGGAGGAAAGTTCGTTGCGAAGATTTCCATCCGTGTAGTTTTTCCATGGCGCCAAAGCGGACTACAAGGGTAACGATTCTCCACTTGAGCATGTAAAGCTCTTCCTTTCTGCATAGGGAATCCCGCTCCCGCGAGTGTGCGGTGAGTGTGTGGTGTTCCTTGGGGTTGATGTGAATAGTCCCCCTTGTGTTGCATATAGAGTCCGGAATCGAAGTACGGGCATAGGCATTGTGTGTGAAGCCTACCCGGACATGTTGGTCTGGATCGGTGATGCTGCATTTATTATGATTTGCCGGAGAAGACTCCGTGCTTTGGGTTTTCGGGTTTTCTACGCGGTAGAATGAAGCAGGGATCCTTGGAGGTTATGTTGGGAACCATGTCCATAGTAACTTAGATTTGATGAAGTCACCCTGGAACTAAGATGAATTAGTTTGTATTTGATGCTTTGTTTGAGTTATGTGTTTGTAGGATTCCAATGGGAAGTGTAGACCAATTTCAGTCTACAATGGGTCACCATACACAGGACCATACAGTGTAATCCCTCACTGTGTATTCCAAAGTGTTGACTCATGTGTAGTCTCTCTATTGGGATACACTTCATATTCAAGCCATAGGACTGTGCAAAGACTTGGTGCTGATTCCCTTCTAGTAGAAGAAGAAAATTGCTGACAGAAATTTTTCTAAGTATTTCTCTCGAGTAGGTCCTTAACTACTCGAGTAGATTGCTTGAGAAATACTCGAGTAAAAAGTTCTGTATACTCGAGTAAGAAAATTATTTCTCTCGTGAAGTTAAGTAAAACACTCGAGTAGTTCATTGACATACTCGAGTAGCTTACTTAACTACTCGAGTAGATCATTCTTCCTACTCGAGTTGCCCAGAATTCAGGTTCCAAACTTCTCTAAGTAAAACACTCGAGTAGTCCAAGTCACATACTCGAGTAGCTTATTTTCTCTCGAGTAGTTCATACTCGAGTAGTTCCAGATTTCTATTTCTCAGAATTTTTCTAAGTCATTTACTCGAGTAGGTACTTTATATACTCGAGTAAGTCTCGACACTGTGTCGAGTAACAATCTTATCTGTGTCGAGTGGTTAAGATATACTCGAGTAAGTCTTTCATTTACTCGAGATAATTTTCTCTCTCGAGTAGTTCAATCTGACTACTCGAGTAGCTGTTTTCCCGTGTGCAGAATATTTCTAAGTGTTTGTCTCGAGTAGTTTTTCTAACCACTCGAGTAGTTCAATTCTGCCTACTCGTGTAGTATAACTTGTACTCGAGTAGCTCAACTCCTTCCCGTGAGAATTTTCTTTATACTCGAGTAGATTTTCTAAAGTACTCGAGTAGTTGACTATACATACTCGAGTAGTTTTCTTCTACATACTCGAGTAGTCTTGATTTATATACCCGATTAATTTCTCTCTGCTTACTCGACTAGTCCTTGACCTACTCGAGTAGTTTTATACCTACTCGTGTATATGACTTCTTTTTCTCTGAAATTTCTTCTAAGTCCAGATTTGACAGAATTTCAAATACCGTGATATAATTGGTCCACGTGTACGTCATTAAAGCCAATTATGACCGTTATTAGTCCTCCTATAAAAGGTCTTGTCTAATCGACAAACCCTAATAAGAAAATAGATCTTTCAAGAAGAAAATTCCTCTGAGTTTTTTCAGCCGTCGCTTTCCAAAATAATCGCTATTTCCTCTCTCTCTTCACGAACGAAAGTCGCCGTCGCTGCTGTTCTTCTCTGGCAAGGGTTTCAATCTTCAGAGGAAATAGACTGTAGAAGCTCTCCAGATCGGGATCGTGTTTCGCATACTCATCATCTGTCCGATCGTGGAAGCAAGAAGTTCAGATCTACTATTACCGAGAATTATTCTTCAACTTTTCTGATAAAGCCGCACGCCAAGAAGAACATTCCAGTTTCTGTTTTATTTTCAGATCTGAATCAGACGATTTCACTGTTTGTTTTTTTCAATACTTGAATTTCTTCTCTGTAGGAGAATTTTTCTCCGAGTGTAGGAGTTTTCCACTCCGAGTTTGTAGGAAGGTGTTTCTTCCGAGTTGTAGATCCAGTTGGATTGGATTAAGATTGTAGGAACTTTGTTCCGAGGGTAGGATTAATTTTCAATCCGAGATAGTTGAGTAGCTGAGTCTAGTTTATTGCTAGATCGGTGAGGGAAAGTGGATGTACCCAAGATCAGGAAACCACTATAAATCTTGTCTCGTCTGTGATATTTTGGTTGATAGATCTGTGCTGTGATCTAAGATTTTTTATTCCGCAGAAGACGCACAACTCACCTATTCACCCCCCTCTAGGTGATTTAGGTTAATAACTATTATCTTTCAATTGGTATCAAAGGCAGGTTGATCATTAAAAGGCTAACACCTTGATCAGTTCCTGCATATAGTTGTTAATTGAGATCTATCTATCATGGACAAGGCAAAGGATTTCTCCAAGCTTCCCCTATGCAACAAGAACAACTTTCCCATGTGGATAGAAAGGATCAAATTTTTTATGGAAGCTGTGGATCCAAGGATCTTCATGATAGTTGTAGAAGGTCCTTATGTCCCTATGACTGTCTCCACTATAGATCCTACCAAGAAGGTTCCAAAGAAGCTGATGGATTTGGACAAGGACGAGATTGCACTTGTCTCACTGGACAAGAAAGCTAAAAACATTATAGCAAGTGCAGTTGATGACTCAATGCTGCAAAAATTAATCCACTGCCAATCTGCAAAGTAGATGTGGCAGTCATTGGTTACCTTAATGGAGGGAACAAAAGAAGTGAGGGATGATCGGAGATCCCTCCTCAATCATAAGTATGAAACCTTCTAACAGGGAAGCAAAGTGACCATTGCTGATACATTTGAGAACTTTTTCAAGATAGTGAATGGCTTAAGGGTCTATGGCAGAGTATTCACTAATGGAGAACTGAATGACAAATTCCTGAGATCCCTGACCAAAGAATGGGACAACAAGGTCTGTGCCATCAGGGAGTTTGGGAAGCTGGCTGAGACAGACCCACAAAATCTCTTCGGAAAGCTTATGTCATATGAGCTTCAACTCAACACCAGGAAAGATGAAGAAGAGAAGAGCAGGTCTGCTCTCAAAGAAAAGTTTGTTGCTCTAAAAGCAGACACCTCCAGAAAGACAAAGGCTGTCTCCCCTGCTCCTGCTCCAGAGATTAGTGAAGAAGAAGAAACTTCTGAGCCTAGTACCTCAGGCTCTGAGATATCAGAAGGAGAGTTCTCACTGCTTTCACGTCAGTTCAAGAAATTCTTGAACAAGAAAAAGCAATGGAAAGGCAAGGATTGCTCCTATAGAAGATCACGGCACGATGGTGATCGACAAAGAAAAGGCTCAAGCAGACATGACAGGTACAATACTAAACAGAACAAATATGCTTCGACTGACATCATTTGTTATTATTGTAATAAGCCAGGTCACGTCATCGCCGACTGCCCTCATAAGAAGAAGGAGGGTGGTAGAAGAGATGAAAAGAAATCCTCACACAACAAGAAGAGGAAGGAGAAGAGCCTCATAGCTAAAAAGAGCAAGACTCTTAGTGACTCCGACTCATCTGAGTCAAGTGAAGAAGAAGAAGCTTATTTTGGTCTAATGGCTCAAACAGATGATGATCAAGAGCCCCAGTTCACTGGGAAGGTAAACTCTCATACCCCTCTTTCAGATTCTGAAGTCTCTGAACATGATTGTGAGAAAAGCTCCTCTAACGATGAGTCAGAGCTAATGGCCCAGTACAAGGAGTTAATCATGGCTTACGACAAATTTCGTCGAGTCGTGAAGACTCAGGCTAAAGAGATCAAATCTCTAAAAGCTGAAGAGAGCATCTTGAGAGAGAAAGTCGCAAAGACTGACTCCCTCGAAGAAAACTTCAATAATGCAATTGAAGAATATAACAAGGCTCTTGAGCACCTTGACCTTAAGGAGAAGATCATCAAAGAATTGGAAGCCCAACTTGCGGCTGAAAAGAAACTTGTTGAGAGTTTCTCGAAGCCCAAAACAGTTCTTCCATTCGTTGTTGAATTCTCAGCAAAGGCCAAGGGAGCTGGACTAGGCCATGAAGAAGCTCCTAGTAAATCCTCTAGGAGAAACAAGAATCAACGGAAGAATAAGGCCGCCAAAGAGGCCTTAGCCAAAGAGAAGGGGAAAGCCCCTCAAGATCAAACTACATTCAAGAAAGTCATCTTTCCATCAAATGAGTTTGATTTTGACTCATCCTACGGGCACTTTGCTAGGCCTACCTATGTAGAGCCAAAGTCCCGCTATCAAGGATGGGCTCGACCCCGAAACTTTGGCGAAAGTGTCTTTAAGGCACCTTATGAAGAAGTTATTCTTCAGAGCTATGGCCCTTTCAATCATGGGCATAACTTCAAGAAGGCACTAAAGACAAAGCCTGTTGTAGAGAAGCTCATAAAGGAGAAGAAGCCATGTGATTGTCTTCATCATGAGGCATCTTCCTCCAAGAATGCTGCCCCTGCTAGACCACCATTCCAAAAGGTCAAGCAGGAGATCATGAGGCAAAGGTACAACAGATTTGACTGTTGGTGTTGTGGCAAGGTTGGTCACTTCGCCATAGATTGCTGGTTCAATTCCAGAAATGTTGCAACCCCTCATGTCAGCAATATGAGAAAGACCGCTCATAATGCCCACACTCGTAGGGGGAGTACTCTAACCTGAGACCAAGGACCCAAACGTGTTTGGGTTCCTAAGGCAAATTGATTATGATTGCAGGTATGTCCAAAGGCCAATAATACGCCTATCTGGTACTTGGACAGCGGATGCTCTCGGCATATGACTGGGACTAGAAGCCTCATTCAGAACTTTAGTCCAGTCATGAACGGACCAAAGGTCATCTTTGGAGGTTCAGACCGTGGAATCACTAGAGGCTATGGTATGATTACTAATGGCAATGTATCCTTCTCGGATGTGGCCTATGTCGAAGGATTGGAACACAATCTCATTAGCATAAGCCAACTCTGCGATAAAGGATATATAGTTGAATTCCATGCTGATAAGTGCCTGATAAAATCCGTTGACAATATGGGAACGGTTCTATCCGACACTCGAAGCAGAAATATTTTTTGTTTAAATTTCATTTGTATAGATTCCTCTACACCAGTGTGTCTTTTAGCAAAAGATAGTGCGTCTCTTGGTGACCAATGACATAAGAGACTAGCACATATTAATTTCAAAACTATTAATAAATTATTTTCAATGAACTTAGTACGTGATGCCCCAAATGTCAAGTGAGTCAAAGATAGACCTTGTCATGCATGCGTAAAAGGCAAGCAGACAAGGTCTACCTTTAAAAGCGTTATTGGCAAAGACTCTAACAGATGTCTCCATCTATTGCACATGGACTTGTTTGGTCCACTGCAAGTTAGAAGTTTGGGAGGTAAGGATTATACGTTGGTAATTGTTGTTGATTACTCGCGCTTTGCGTGGGTGTTCTTTCTGAAACACAAGTCAGATACCATCGACATCTTTACTAATTTTGTCAGGCAAGTCCAGAATGAATACAACTGCTCCATAGTCAAAATCAGAAGTGACAACGGAACAGAGTTCAAATCTGGGGCCATGACAGAATTCTGTGAAAGCTTAGGTATCTTTCATGAGTTTTCCTCTCCTCGTACTCCACAACAAAATGGAGTGGCTGAGAGAAGGAGCAGAACACTCATAGAGGCCTGCAGGACTATGTTGAGTGATACTTCACTACCGGAGTACTTCTGGGCTGAAGCCGTCAACACTGCATGTCATGTGCAAAATCGAGCACTCATAAACAAAGGCCACGATAAGACACCTTACGAACTTTTGAAAGGCAGGAAACCAACAGCCTCATACTTTAGAATCTTTGGCTGTAAATTCTTCGTACTTAACAATGGTAAGTATCATACCACCAAGTTCAGCGAAAAGAGTTTTGAAGGTTTTTTCGTAGGTTATAATAGCCATAGTAAGGCATATAGAATATTTAATAGAAAAACCCTGGTGGTAGAAGAATCGATACATGTTGTATTTGATGAGACGAGCTTGCTGCAAAGCAAGCCGTCTAGTGTGCTCATTGAAGATGCAGGTGAAAAGCTGAAATAAACCAGCTTGGATGAACCGTCCGAAGACAAAGGAGAAAAGCTCATTAAGATCACCACTCCAAATCCTATTGGAGAGGATGATGATCAAAATGAAGAAGTCATCCAAGATGAAGAAATCACTCCAGTGATTGAAGATAATCCAGATGCAAGAACTTTAGAGCTCAGACATCTAAAGGATCACCCTATGGACCAGATCATAGGAGATCCCCGGGACGGTGTCAGAACTCGAAGAGGTACAACTAATGAGAATTTATATTTGAGTTTTCTCTCACAGGTTTAACCAAAGAAGTTTGAGGAAGCAAACTCTGACGCATCGTGGATAATGGCAATGGAAGAAGAGCTAAATCAGTTCAAGCGCTGCAATGTATGGAAGCTTGTTCCAAGACCCAAAGGAAAGAACATCATTGGAACAAAATGGGTCTACAGGAACATGATGGACAAAGACGGGACGATCATAAAGAACAAGGCCAGACTCGTCGCCAAAGGCTATCGCCAAGAAGAAGGAATCGACTTCGACTAGACATATGCTCCAGTGGCAAGGCTGGAGGCAATAAGGTTGTTCCTAGCATATGCTGCTCTCAAAGGCCTTACCGTCTATCAGATGGACGTGAAGTCTGCCTTCCTAAATGGTAACATAAAGGAGGAAGTGTATGTGGAACAACCTCCAGGTTTCATTGATCCTAACTTTCCTGATTATGTTTATTTTCTGCACAAGGCCATATATGGCCTGAAACAAGCTCCTAGAGCTTGGTATGAGATGCTGTCTAGCTTTCTTCTTGAGAACAAGTTCACAAGGGGAAAGATAGACAAGACATTATTTCTTAGGGAAATTAAAGGAAAGATTTTGCTAGTGCAAATCTATGTCGATGATATTATTTTTGACTCTACAGACGACAACATCTGCAAAAAGTTCTCAAAACTTATGCAAGAGAAGTTTGAAATGAGCAGTATGGGCGAGCTGAAGTATTTCTTAGGGCTTCAGGTGAAACAATCTGAAGATGGAATTTTCATCTCGCAGACCAAGTTCACCAAAGAGCTCATTAAGAAATTCAGAATGGAGAACGCAACCTCTATGAGGACTCCAATGGGTTCAACTATGTCTCTAGACAAGGATAAAAAAGGGAAACCTTTTGATGAAACCAAGAACAGAAGCATAATTGGATCCCTGCTCTACCTTACTGTCTGTAGACCTGACATAATGTTTTCAACATATGTCTGTGCTAGATTTCAGGTGAACTCTAAGGAATCTCACTACGCTGCTGAAAAGCGGATTTTGAGATACCTTAAAGGCACACCAAATCTTGGCTTATGGTACCCAAGAAGTAATGACAGTGAACTAATTGGGTTTTCAGATACAGATTTTGCAGGTAGCAAAGACGACCGGAAAAGCACTTCAGGGACTTGCCAATTCTTTATAAGAAGGCTAATCTCCTGGAGTAGCAAGAAGCAGAACTATGTCGCAATCTCAACGGCCGAGTCAGAGTACATCTCTGCAGGCAGTTGCTGCGCACAGTTACTTTGGATAAAGAATCAGTTCGAAGATTATAACTTGAAGTTCAAGAATGTCCCATTGTTTTGCGACTCCTCTAGTGCAATTGCAATAGCCAACAATCCAGTCTCGCACAGCCAGACAAAGCATATCGAGCTAAAGTATCATTTCATCCGGGAGCATGTAGAGCATGGGGACATAGATCTCCAATATGTCTCCACAGACAGGCAAGTTGCAGATATCTTCACTAAGCCGTTGGACGAGACCAAGTTCTCGTTCTTCAAAACGGAACTTCGGATGCCCAACAAGGAAGATTAGAGCAGTTTGGATATCAAGGATGCAAAGGAAATTAAAAGGTTAGTCAAAATCTGGTTTTTCAAAGCTTTCCACCTTCTATAACTCGAATACAACCTAACCTACTCAAGTACTCGAAGTACCTACTCGAGTACTCAACAAACCTACTCGAGTAGTCCTTTAACCTACTCGAGTAAGGCAATTAAGTACTCGTGTAGTACACTTCATCTACTCGAGTAAGTCAATCCTTCTACTCGAGTCATTGCAGAATCTCTAGACCTACTCGAGTACCATCTTTAGACCTACTCGAGTAACTCTCTATATACTCGAGTACCATCTTTAGACCTACTCGAGTAACTCTTTTACCTCTCGTGCATCTGCCTCTTGGCTTTCAAATTTTCCCGTGCCGTCTTTACTTTAAATTATTTTCCTCTAGATGATTAGACTTAAACCTAGGGTTTTATAAATTCGAAATTCCAAATATCACTCTACACGAAATCATTTCCATTCACTCGAGTACCCGTCCGCCGCTTCATCTTCACTCGAGAAATTGCAGAGCCGTGACTCTTCCTCTTCCCCGCGACAGAGCTTTTCCCATTTTCTGGATCATGGCCGCCGTCTCCAAGATAGGCTTAGGATCGGAACTTGTTACCGCCGGGATTGCCAAGCTTTCAGATGATTTTCACAACTTGCTCATTCTTCTAGATACCGCAGGGCTCTCCTTCATCCTGCAAGAACCCTGCTGGATTCTCTTCCCAGAAGTCCTGAAATCCTGAAATCCAAAGTGAAAGGTTTGAAGATTAAACTCAACAAGACCTCTGTCTCTCAACTTCTCCGACTGCCGATAGTAGACGAAGAAGATCACTTAGTTGCTGACGACTCTGACAGAACAGCCCTATTCTATGGCTTTTCAGCTGATGCTCAGTACTTCAAAAGGTCAGACATGAACGCAGAAGGTAAATTTCTGGTTGATGTTATTGGGAAAAATTTACTGTGCAAGACCAACTCCATAAGATACATTCCATCATATTTCTTCGACATAATGCAAGCCATTGTCTGCCGCAAGAAATACCAATTTGGTATGCTGATTCTGGATAAAATCAAGGACAGTTTAAAATCCCCCAACTACACCAGAATAATCTCTCTGCTCATCCATGAAACAAACCCTCAAGTATTCAACTTCTCCAAAGGGACCCCTCTTCACCACATGAAGAAGGTCTCCATTTCCTCCATTCAGAGATGGGAACTCAAGCTGAAGAATCCTGCCCAAGCTGCAAAGATTTCAGAAATTCCAGCAGATCCAGCACTAGAAGACAGGACTCCATCTCCCTCTCCTCATCATGTGGCTAGCTCCTCTGGTGCACCAAGTGAGGGGGAGCCTGCTCCTTCTACCTCAGTCAGGAAGCCCTCTCCTCAGCCAGCAATTCCTTCCCTACCTCATACTCCACAAGGTCCAGCAACTCCTTCAGATCAGATACCTCCAGAATCTCTTCTCTCCACAGCTGCTGCCATAGATGCTATGATTGCAGAGCTCTCTGAAGAAGTGATGCCCATTCCTCCTCTATCTCCTCCAGCTCCTTCCTCTGAATGTCACAAGGACTCCACTCCAGCAGAGTCTCCTGTACATTCTCCAGCTAGAACTCCAGCCAAATCTCCAGATGCCCTCAAAGTCCAGCAAGACACCATTCTTATTTCTGATGAGCCCACTCCAGAGCCAGCTGAGGCCCTTCTCAGAAACCTAGATTTCTCCATCCCTCATGATACAGAAGACATGGATGCTGTAATTCATACCACAAGAGCTGCCAGCTTTGTGATCATTGAAGAAATAGCTCCTTGGGTAACTCCTTCTCTCCATACTGTTGCTCCCTCTACTGCTGCTGTTATAGTCTCTTCCTCCTCAGATTTGCTGAAACATATTGCACTTCTTCTTCAAGAACAAAGAAATTATTTTGATGCTTCTCTAAAGATTGTCACTGACAAAGTAACTGCTCTCGAGACTGAGATGAGCAGAGGCTTTGCTGAAATTCAGTATAATACTGACAAGCTTAAATACTTATTTCAACTTGGTGGCAGATCCCTAGACCACACTATCACTAGTGTTGGAGAGGTTATGGCACCGGGTGTTACCCTTGCAAACAATCAGATAGAGCTAGACAAGAGAACTGAAGCCCACAAAGTGAAAATCTGTGAAGAAGTTGAACTTTTCAAAGAAGACACTATAGAGAAGCTATTTGTTGAAATCAGAAAGGGGGAGGGATTGATCAAAGAACTCAAAGATCAGGTAGAAAAGTCAGCTGCTCACAAGTCAGATGCATGGGAAGCTCATGTGAAGACAATTCATGATGATGTGCTTGCCCAGATACAGAGTGTCAAATTTCATACCTATGACACTGCTGTCTGGATGCACAATCAGATTTTGCCAGACCTTGCTGTTGACCCCAACATCATTCCTCATCATTTAAACCCTCTAGCTACAAGTGTCTCTGCCCCAGCTGTTCCTCTGCAACCTACTTTATCTCCCAGGCCTGGAGACACAGTTGCCCCTCCAGACACCTATGCTCAAGACTGGGAGGAACAACCCTGCAGCCCCTCCTAGGCATCCCAATTACTATCCAAAACCCTACTGCTACCAGAGAAGACAACAAGAGAAATTGGACAGACAGAATCAAGGCTGATCTTCAAGGATCTTTGAGAGGGTGGAATGATTGACTGTAGAAATTAAAATTTTGGATATTCTTATTTATATAATTCTAAGTTTTTGCTCTTATTATCCTTTATCATAGTCTATTGCTTGCTTGCACATTTTCTACTTAGCTTCTTTTTATGTCTATAATTCACCTTAGTGTAAAGGGTTCTGACTTCAACAAATAGGGGGAGATTGTTGGGAACCATGTCCACAGTAACCCAGATTTGATGAAGTCATCCTGGAACTAAGATAAATTAGTTTGTATTTGATGCTTTGTTTGAGTTATGTGTTTGCAGGATTCCAATGGGAAGTGTAGACCAATGTTAGTCTACAATGGGTCACCAAACACAGGACCATATAGTGTAATCCCTCACTGTGTATTCCAAAGTGTTGACTCATGTGTAGTCTCTCTATTGGGATACACTTTATATTCAAGCCATAGGACTGTGTAAAGACTTGGTGCTGATTCCCTTCTAGTAGAAGAAGAAAATTGCTGACAGAAATTTTTCTAAGTATTTCTCTCGAGTAGGTCCTTAACTACTCGAGTAGATTGCTTGAGAAATACTCTAGTAAAAAGTTCTGTATACTCGAGTAAGAAAATTATTTCTCTCGTGAAGTTAAGTAAAACACTCGAGTAGTTCATTGACATACTCGAGTAGCTTACTTAACTACTCGAGTAGATCATTCTTCCTACTCGAGTTGCCCAGAATTCAGGTTCCAAACTTTTCTAAGTAAAACACTCGAGTTGTCCAAGTCACATACTCGACTAGCTTATTTTCTCTCGAGTAGTTCATACTCGAGTAGTTCCAGATTTCTATTTCTCAGAATTTTTTTAAGTCATTACTCGAGTAGGTACTTTATATACTCGAGTAAGTCTCGACACTGTGTCGAGTAACAATCTTCTCTGTGTCGAGTGGTTAAGATATACTCGAGTAAGTCTTTCATTTACTCGAGATAATTTTCTTTCTCTCGAGTAGTTCAATCTGACTACTCGAGTAGCTGTTTTCCCGTGTGCAGAATATTTCTAAGTGTTTGTCTCGCGTAGTTTTTCTAACCACTCGAGTAGTTCAATTCTGCCTACTCGAGTAGTATAACTTGTACTCGAGTAGCTCAACTCCTTCCCGTGAGAATTTTCTTTATACTTGAGTAGATTTTCTAAAGTACTCGAGTAGTTGACTATACATACTCGAGTAGTTTTCTTCTACATACTCGAGTGGTCTTGATTTATATACCCGAGTAATTTCTCTCTGCTTACTCGAGTAGTCCTTGACCTACTCGAGTAGTTTTATACCTACTCGTGTATATGACTTCTTTTTCTCTGAAATTTCTTCTAAGTCCAGATTTGACAGAATTTCAAATACCGTGATATGATTGGTCCACGTGTACGTCATTAAAGCCAATTATGACCGTTATTAGTCCTCCTATAAAAAGTCTTGTCTAATCGACAAACCCTAATAAGAAAACAGATCTTTCAAGAAGAAAATTCCTCTGAGTTTTTGCAGTCGTCGCTTTCCAAAATAATCGCTATTTCCTATCTCTCTCTCTTCACGGAACGAAAGCCGCCGCCGCTGCTGTTCTTCTCCGGCAAGGGTTTCAATCTTCAGAGGAAATAGACTGTAGAAGCTCTCCAGATCGGGATCGTGTTTTGCATACTCATCATCTGTCCGATCATGGAAGCAAGAAGTTCAGATCTACTATTGTCGAGAATCATTCTTCAACTTTTCTGATAAAGCTGCACGCCAAGAAGAAGATTCCAGTTTCTGTTTTATTTTCAGATCTGAATCAGACGATTTCACTATTTGTATTTTTCAATACTTGAATTTATTTTCTGTAGGAGAATTTTTCTCCGAGTGTAGGAGTTTTCCACTCCGAGTTTGTAGGAAGATGTTTCTTCCGAGTTGTAGATCCAGTTGGATTGGATTGAGATTGTAGGAACTTTGTTCCGAGGGTAGGATTGATTTTCAATCCGAGATAGTGGAGTAGCCGAGTCTAGTTTGTTGCTAGATCGGTGAGGGAAAGTGGATGTACCCAAGATCGGGGAACCACTATAAATCTTGTCTCGTCTGTGATATTTTGGTAGATAGATCTGTGCTGTGATCTAAGTTTTTTTATTCCGCAAAAGACGCACAACTCACCTATTCACCCCCTCTAGGTGATTTAGGTTAACAACTATTATCTTTCAGGTTAGCTCCAAGGTGCACCCAGAAAACTGAGCGGAATCGTTGTTCTACTAACTTGGCGGTCTGGGAACCGACCTTGAACATAACTGGGTTATGTGATTGTTTGGAAATGACAGGATCCGAGAGAAGCTTGGCTCGTGAGTACGTCTTAAGGTGTACTACGCGTTGTGAGCAACGACCAAGTGGAATCGGACCTGGGCTATGTGGTTCGATGCGAGAGACCCGAAAAGGGGACTGGCTGTTGGCATAATCGGGAGCCTTAGACGGTGGTCAGGAAGGCTAAATGCTCATGTGGTTGCCATCTTGGTGGTGGTGGTGAAGACGCTGAAGTGTCAGGATTCACCGTTGATGTGCCCTGAGTGCACGAGGTGTTTGGCCGTGCGAGCCTACACCTGTGGCGTAGTATGTTTTTACATAATTGTTTACCTGGGCTAATGTTATGTAGGGAAGGAGCACCGCCGTCCCGAGAAAGGGATGGGGTCTTTATAATTTGGTCGGCTTTAGCTGACCATTGCCTGTTTGCCACGGTGCGGTGGAATGTTGCTTGCAGGTGCCGCGGAGCCGAGTGCAAAATAGCGGGCTGAAGCCCATGTTGTCATGCTGGCCCTCGAAGTCCTTAGTGAATAGTTGCTTTTATTTTGTCATGTGTGGCCGGCCTGCGAGCCGATGTATGTAAGACACTATTTGATAAGTGAACTATTGTAAGGCCATAAGGCCGTGTCCCCTTTTCAGTGTATTTGATTTTCATTCCTGTTGTGTGGATGTGGACATTCATGATTATGGATTTAAGTTTTGGGTTCTTTCAACTATTTAAAAGCTTCCGCTAGAATGCTCTGTGTAGGACGAGTAGTCTTAATTAGATAGTTTGGATATTCTTATGTAACCCTTCCGACTATCCGTAGTATATGGCGTCGGGTTCCAGCTGGACCTTCTGTTATATGTCATACGACGGATGAGGGTGTTACATAACATGAGGAATGAACATAGTGAGTTAGCGATAATAGTCACTGATTTGCGGTGAAGAGAAAATGAGTTGGTCTATAGGAGTCATGATGTGGAAGTATTGGGTTGACTAGTGTTAAGTGGTGCTCGGGATCGACGAGAGGTCGTCTTTCCTGTAGGGAGAAAGAAAGTCAAAATACAGTAGTATTAGATCCAGTATAATATTAAAAGAGATCAGGAATTGGGTATTAACCAATAATAAATGAGTACCTTGCGAAAGGGAGCTTTGGGCTTCAGCCCATTGTAGTTCCTAGTGCCCTCGAGAGCCCTTCACGGGGAATGTCTTGGGCAGTCCAAGGTTAACGTAGGTCCTAGGAATAAATGGAATGGAAGAGTAATTAGAAATACTCTAGGGTTACACTTACACTCGCACTCTATGGTGTTGTGGGAGTCAGGTTAGGTCTCTCGAGTGGTAGTCTTGGTGGTTTTAGTGATGGGCTGGCTAGTTCGGCGAGCTGATGGCTCGGTAGGTAGTTTGACGGACGGGTTAGTCTGGGGAGCCTATGGCTCGGAAATTCTGGTTTGCATGTGCATAATATAAGGTGGTGTGTCTTTGTTACTTGATGGTCATTCACACCAGTGTTGGTATGATGACTCGGTGAGTGTGATTCACACATAGCCAAGGAAAGACTGGTGGACTTGCCAGCATAGTACGCAGAGGCTCCGTGGTGTGTTCTTCACGTTGAGGCGTACAAGGGCCTAGGCTTGGTGGCGTGAATGTTGGCCTAGTAGTGGGGTGGCCCGACCCACTGTCTCTATTTGCCACAGAGCGAGGTACTTAAGTGTTTAGCCAGCACCAAAATGGGGGAACTAAGGGTCTGTGCGCATAGAGTCGTGTGCTTGAGTTGCACTTATGTGAACATAGCATTTCATGCATAACAAAGCACTACACTCATATTTGCATATAAACCTGACACCCCCATCGTATAAAATAGTATGGGACTTTTTATACGATGGGAGTCTTGCAAAATACTCATTAACTTATAAGTATGTATGAGCATTCATATAAGTTAAGGTTATTTTTCATTATACTCTGCTCTCTTACTTTCTTTCTTTACTGCCTTACTTTTGATATTATCATATTACTGCCTTACTTTTGATATTATCATATTGCTGTTGTACAGCGTTATAGTTCTGATATATCACGGTTAGCTTAGGTCCGCCGCCATCTTCTTTGACACTTCTCCGCCTCAATATCTTCCCTATCCTCCTTCCCGCACGGTGCCTAGGAGTTGTGGGGGGAGGCGGGGATGATAGTTAGCTTAGTCTTTTTACTAACGGTCGGTGGACCATTTTGTTTCAGGAGCTTCGGATGGGAGACAGACAGTAGTCGAAGAGACAGCACTAGCAGGGCAAGGTGCACATGGAGGTGGGCCAGTCTAGCATGGGAGCACCCGCTTCTAAATCCGTGAGTGTTTAGTTTTGTTAGCTTCCATGAGTGACCTTGTAGTGAGGATTCTGATGTGCTGGGCATAAGCCCGTTTACCTTTCTGTTCGTGATTTTCGATACTTTTTTTACTCTGGGATATGCTGTGATTCATGCTTTTACTTATATGTGATATGTTTTGTAGACTTGACTTTTTCTATCTTCTTTAAGCTTCCGCATATTTGGTGATTCTGTGTGCCGGCAGGGTTGGTGTTTTGTAGTGATGACCTTCCGGGCGAATATGTCACCGCGAAACGGTGATTCTGGGCGTAAGACCCGGTAGCATAGCAAAAAAAGGGGTCTTACACGTGCTTTGTGTTAGATATCGGCCAGGATCCGAATTCCTGAAGTTCACCTCCATAGATTTAGTGGCAACCACTACACATGCGCGAACACTCCCCACTATATGTGCTTATCGTTGAATTAAGCCCGAGAATAATCTATGGAGGGAACAACAAGACTCGGTGATATCTCGGTGGTTCAGTGATCTCTTTGGCAAATAGAAAATAGACAGGAGGCACTCCAAAAAGGGAAATGTGTCAGTACGGGATCTCTAATGTAAAATTTATTGAAATGAATGAAAGAACACTTACAAGTGTTTTTAGAAAGAAAATTTTTGAAGTATGTAAGTAGAAACTGACAATGATTGCCAGGAGCTTTTGGAACTGCGATGTCCTTTTCACTTTAGAATAGTCTTCCAAGGGAGTCCTCATCATCGACATCAAAGGTCTCATTAGTAATGAGGTTAGGGTAATTGTTGATTTGGCTCACTCCCTTTGAGAAGCAAGGAATATCTAATACTTCTTTGCCTTTTGAAGTTGACGGATCGGAGTGGTCATCCTTTTGGAACAAGTCACGTATCTTACTCTGCCTCAGCATCTTCTGCATCAGTTGATGAAGCGCTCGGTAGTTTTCAGTTGAATGCCCTCCTTCTTTGAGAAACTCACAGAATAGATCTGAATATTTTGATCTTCGATCTGCTGGCTGGTAAGGCCTAATGTAATTAGCCGTACCCTTCATGACTTGTCTTACTTCTTGCATGGATTCATCTGGTTCAGACTCTAACAAGTCATCTTGCTGCTGATGAACCGTAGCTGCTTGCGGAGCGGGGGCTGGTAGTAGTAACAATTAATCTCGGGCACTATCCTGGCCCGAGAAGGGGTGTCGATGACGTTGGAATCTTCTTCCATTCCTTGTGTGGGATGGAAAATCTTTCCTAGGAGACCTCAGAGGTTGCTTGTAAGAAGGAGAATCTTTCTCTGCTTCAAGCTTGGAGATGACGCTGGGATTGCTCTTCTCACCTCGAATATATAAGTTGGCTAAGACAATCAATTCTTGATATGTCCTTGGTGCTAAGACATTAGCTTCAAAATTAAGTGGCCCTTCATGCAGACCATGTATTAGAGCCACCTGATACATTTCTTGATCAACGATCTGAATATCTAAAATCTCTTTCTGGAATCGATCCACAAAATATGACCAGGTCTCATTCTCTCATTGCCTGATCTCAAAGAGGGCTTCTGGACCGCCCTTTATCTTTGTTGAAGTAGAAAACTTGAGCAAAAACTCCCTTCGCAAATCAGCAAAGGAAGTGATGTACTGAGGATGCAGTCCAAAAAACCAATCTCTGACATCTCCATCAAAGGTTGTTACAAGGAGTTTGCATTTGGTAGCATCTGAGAGGCTCTTGGGAGCTACGACTGATTCAAAAGCTTGAGGGTGCTTCATTGGATTAGTCTCTCCAATGTAAATTGACAATCGAGGCTCTCTGAAGTTAGCTTGAGTTGGTTCATGCCGAACATTTTCTGAAAATGGTGACGGCTCTTCCTGCTCTCCTACAGCATACGTAAAGAAGGGAGCATAAGCTATAGTTGTAAAAGGAGCAGGATGTTGGAACCCCACCTATTTTAGGGTTGATTTGGGCTAGGTTCACTATTAGGATTGCTTAGATTGACTCACATTGTATAGTCTAGGGTCATAGGTTTTTGTCAGAGTCTAGGTTAAGACATCAAACCTAGAATGATTGGTTTTCACCTTCAGAAGACTTAGAAGACAGAAGACCCCCAGAGAAAGCATTTTTCTAAGAGCAGAAAAAGTCGTTCAGAGATTGCTGAATTAAGCTCGACTTTCGTCGATCAGAGCTCGACAAACTCAATTACTTCTCTGAGCTGAGTTCGACGAAATCCTAGCTGAGCTCGACGAACTCAGTCTTCTTCTTTGAGTTGAGTTCGACGAAATCTTAGCTGAGATCGACGAATTCCAATTTCTTCCCAGAAGTTCAGCACAACGAAATGACTATCTCAGTTCGACGATCTTGGAGCTCAGATTATAAGTAGATTCTCTGTTCAGAGAACTTGGAGCTCAACTCGACGAAAGAGAGGTTTTAGCTCGACGAAATTAGATCTTTGGTCGACGAAACCGATTCAGTTCAACTACATTTTCACAGGTTCTGTTTGACTATTTTCCCTGCAGTTTTCCAGTATTGACTAAGCTAGGCAGTTTGATTTCAGAATTTATTATTATATTCATATAAATGCTCTGATAATTAACGCTTAATATTCTCAAGAATATAGTTGTTTCAAGGTAGCATTAATTATGGTATTCACAGAGTAATTATTTGGCTAATTTGCTGGGACAGTTGAGGAAACAATTAAAGATAATTACTAGTCTTTCAACTCCCAGATTTTCTGCAGTCAATCAAGGATAGGATTCAAAAATTCAAATGCTTTTTTTATGCAAGGAAGATAAAAGGACTGTTTTTAGAAGAGAAAAATACAGATACAGAGATTACACACAAAATTTTTCATAGACACACACAGAGATATACAGATTCTTACAGAGCTCTTCACCATCAGCTTCAGAGCTTTTCAAGGGACAACTATTCAATATCAGTCCAGAAAACTTCTGAAGATCTTCTTAAATTGAAGGCCTACACCCTGTGCAAAGCTCTCATCTTCCTGAACCATTCTTTATCTCAGGGGGAGCTTTTACAGCATCAAATCCACTAGTCTTCTCTTAGACTGTTGACAGAGAAGAACATCATCATTTTTTTTCCAACTGTGTACAGGGTTATAACTCCCTTCAAAAGTTAACTCCTTTGGTTGTCAAGTCTCCTGATCAAAAAACTTGGATTGGTTTTTGGGTATGTGATCAAAAGCTCAAAGGGTTGTGAGATCTCCCTTGAAATAGATCTTGTGGTGACATGATGTAACACCCCAAAGTCAATTTGGGTCATTTTGGGTTCAGGCATGGGTGACATGGCCTGGGACACGGGCGTGTCACAGGGCGTGTCGTGCTTGGGTTGTGTAAGCGGTCGTGTGCTCGACGAATTTTGGTCGACGATCGTCGAGTACAGAGTACACGGCCTGTGACACGGGCGTGCCACAGGGCGTGTCAGTGCGGTCATCGAACTCAGCCCGACGACTTTGAGCTGGGGCGTGTCTGGTGCCGTGTCATGGGCACACGGCCTGAGATATGGGCGTGTCCCAGGGCCGTGTGAGTCTCGGGTGATTTTGAGATGGTGATGGGTGTAGTACACGGGTGGCTAACACGGGCGTGTCAAGTATGACATGGGCGTGTATAGTATGACACGGGCGTGTCACATGGCCGTGTACCGGCTGGTTTTAAGTCCGTTGACTGCCGCTTAAAGGGACACGGCCTGTGACACAAGCGTGTCACAGGGCATGTCAGGCCGTGTTCATGCTTTTCTGGAAAATTCTGAGCAGTTTGATCCCCTAGTCCTGCATCTAATGGTTAGGCTCTGTCCATATGTTGTTAAGGCCGGGGAAAAGGGGATTTAAACCCTTCTTCTTCATCTTCTTCTTCTTCTCATTTCAAGAGAGAGAAAGAAGAAAGGAGTGCAAGGGAAGGAAGGAGGAAGAGAAAACCAGCTGCTAGAGGAGCTGCGGAGTGCGGAGCGAAGATCCGAGAGCGGATTCGTGAAGGCTAAGTCAAGGCGGTGACTTCCGTCCGGCTACTTCATGGCACCGAAGCGATCTTCAAGGGTAACGATCTCCTTCTTGGACATCGAAGTCCTTTCTTTATGAATATACGTGGAATCCTCCACCAAAAGGTGGATTTGCGAAAGTGATTCCTCTGTTGAGTCTGCATCTAGAGCCGGAAGTGTGGAGTACGGCATAGTCATGCTGTGTGAAGCCCATCTGGACCGTTAGTCTGGATTGGTGATGATCATGGCTTAATCGGAGAAGACTCTGTGGGTTTGCAAAGATGAGCTATATGCTTTGTGTCTTGGATGAATGAATGCTATGTGTGGATGGTATGCTCATGCGTGAGCTAGCCATGGATATGATCTTGGATGCTTTGCGTAAGCTCCTTGTGATGTGTTTGCTCTGCGAGAGCGTAAAGCTGCGGCTACCCAGTAAGGGAAGGCTGACCCGCGTCACGGTGCGCCAGTGACGATGTGAGTACGGGCAAGGCAAACCTGTACCTGGGCATGTTGGAGAGATCGATTGGTGGCAGTGTTCGGGAGCGTGCGATAGCCCGACTTGCTACACCGAAATAAAAGCGGGTCGATCGGTTGGATGAATGCTCATGTTTGCCATGCGGTAGCGACCTCTGCTTGGTTTGGGCGGAATGCAACCAGCATGCGTGTTAGGGTGACTAGGACCGGCCAGCCAACAAGTTAATTATCGTGCATTGGTGGTGTTACCACGGGTTTCCGGTACACCGTCAGATGCTCTGAGTGAATGAAGCGTCTAGCTGTGGTTGACGTTTGTGATTTGATGTGTATGATTGTGATTGTTAGCTATTATACTTGCAAATGTATACAGGGAAGGAACCGCTGCCCCGGTCATGGGGTAGGGTCGTTATAATTGGTCAGCTGTAGCTGACCGTTACTTTGTTTGCCGCTCTTTGGTGGATGTCTACTTGCAGGTGCTGCGGTTTGAAATGAAATGAGCAATTTGGAAGATTGCTGCTAAGGCCCTTGAAGGTCAAGTGAATCGTGGTTGGATTTTATGTGTGGCCGGCCTGCGTGCCGATGTACGAACCTGTATATGTGTAATAAGAGAAACCTGTAAGGCCTGAAGGCCATGTGTGCGTGGGTTGTATACATTCCTGGTTTTGGATATATAAATGTGGAATTTATGTATTAGTGGACATTCCTGGAGTTGAGTTCATGCAACTTAAAAATGCTGCGCTAGAATGGATTGGGTTAAGGATACGAATAGAATTTGATCACCACAAGTAATTCCGCCACTTGTTTGTGACCTATGGAGTGGCGCCCCGGCCGGACCCACCGTTATCTGTCATGTGACGAGTGGGGTCGTTACAAAGTGGTAACAGAGCTAGGTTGAGATTGTTTGGGAGGAGAGAATAGAATTGAACTCACGAATGTCCACTAGGAATGTATTTCATGCACGTGACGTGCGTGAGTGTGTAGTCAATGTATCAGTACCGTTATGATCTGAATTATTAATGGTATTTTGTACATTGATAGGTGGTGAGGAGTGGAGCTGGGCCGTCTGAGCCCCAGCGGTCTGATGAGAGTGTAGCACCGGCTGAAGCGCCTACGCCTCCTTTGGCGGAGACCATTCGGGTGGTGACAGAAACAATGCTCGCAGTATTGCAGACACAACCTGCAAGGCCTGCAGTGGTACCTGTGCAGCTTGGTGTTCGGCAAGAGCCTGTTGATGAGCAGTTGAAAATATTTATGGAGTTTCATCCACCTACGTTTGGCAGAATGGTTTCTCCAACGCAGGCGAAAGATTGGCTTGCGAGAGTAAAACGAATCATGACTGCACTCAGGACGGCAGAGGAGCAGAAAGTGACTTTAGCCACGTTTCTGTTAGAAGGAGATGTGAGATTATGGTGGGAGGAGATGGAGGTGCATTACTTGGCCGGTCGAGGGTTAGCGGAGGTGTCCATGGAAGAATTCTCCCGCTTGTTTTTAGCCAAGTACTTGCCAGTGTCCCAGCGAATTGCTATGGAGAATGAGTTTTTAAATCTGGTGTAGGGTGAGACAGATATTGATACGTACCTGCATGAATTTACCAGACTAGGGCGATATGTGGGATCTACTTTCGCCGAGGAAGCCCGAAAGATGAATCGATTTTATGAGGGCCTTCGGGATGAGTTAAGGTTGGCACTTCCGAGTTCGGTGAGCCAAAGCTTCCAAGCATTGGTAGACACAGCCCGTGCATTGGAGAAAGATATGAAGCGAGTCCAAGAAACGAAGCGACTGCGATGGAGAAGCCAGAATTCAAAGTTCCGCAGTCGGAACAATTGGATTTTCAGAAACGAGAGAAGAAGAGATTCAAGCCCGTGGAACAAACTTCTTCGAATGTTGCGTCAGAAGCAACGTATGGACAAAGACATGTTGAGACACGTACTTGTTTTAAATGCGGAAAATGGGGGCATATAGCCTCTAATTGTCGCAGCGGCCCTCCTAGAAGTGAGAAAACGACAGGTGCGTCTTATGAAGATAAGGGTAAAGCAATGGCCGAGTCATCTGCATCCCGGACGCAGCCTCAATTGCATAATATGGAAGTAAAAGAGCCGCGAAGTGCACTTGGTGAATTTCAACCTCGTATTTTCAATTTGGCATTTACCGAGAAGTTTAAATGCTATCTGCAAAATAATACGGATGAGCGAAAAAAAGCATGACCCGTACGAGATTGTGTATATGGATGTGACATAATATATGTATATGTTCATACTATTCTATGTATATGTGCCATAGTGGGAAATGGTGGGTTAGATGGATCTATGAATGTGTTGATACTTGGTTTTCTTGTGCGATGGCTTGGGGTGAGACATGCTGCGGCCTCTGAGCTCAAACACGGCTCACCTTTTTGAGTGCTCGGGTGCGGTGGGTGTAAGATTTTATGATTCTGTGGCTGATTGGCGTGAGCCAAATTTTGATGACGAAATTCTTTGAAGGTGGGGAGGATTGTAACACCCCAAAGTCAATTTGGGTCATTTTGGGTTCAGGTATGGGTGACACGGCCTGGGACACAGGCGTGTCCCAGGGCGTGTCGTGCTTGGGTTGCGTAAGCGGTCGTGTGGTCGACGAATTTTGGTCGACGATTGTCGAGTGTAGAGTACACAGCCTGTGACACGGGCGTGTCACAGGGCATGTCAGCGCGGTCATCGAACTCAGCCCGACAACTTTAAGTTGGGGCGTATCTGGTGCCGTGTCATGGGCACACGGCATGAGACACGGGCGTGTTCCAGGGCCGTGTGAGTCTCGGGTAATTTTGAGATGGTGCTGGGTGTAGTACATGGGTGGCTAACACGGGCATGTCAAGTATGACACAGGTGTGTATAGTGTGACACGGGCGTGTCACATGGCTGTGTACCGGCTGGTTTTAAGTCGGTTGACTGCCGCATAAAGGGACACGGCCTGTGATACGGTGAAAGTGAGGGTTAGGTCTACAATACTCTAGAGGAGGGGTGAATAGAGTATGTTTAAAATTTATTAGGTCCCAATTCAAAAAGGTGCTGTTACAGCTTTTGCTGTAAACTAAACGTGTGCAGTAAATAAAACTGAAATACAGATAATATTCAACCTAATCACAGCCACACAGCAAGAACAAAAAGAAACGATAAGCAACCAGACGACACAAGAAGTTTATAGTGGTTCCCCTTCAACTGGGAACATCCAATCTTCTACCACCCTTAGTAGGAATCCACTCAGGTTTTTGATCAGGTGCCTGACACCAATGGGTCTTGATCAGGTCCCCAAAAACCAACTCAAGTCTTTTGGTAAGGAGACTTACAACCAAGAATCACTTTTGAAGGGAGATGACAACCCTTTGTACAGGAGGGGGTGAGAGAGTGATTATGTCTTCTCTGTCAACAATCAGAGAGAAGACTTTTGTGGAATGATGTTAGCAAACAGCTCCCCTGAGATGTAGAATGTTTCAGGGAAGATCTGGAGCTTTGCTGTAGGGTGATAGGTCTTCAATCAGAGTTCTGGACAAGCAGTGATGCAGGATCTTCTTGACTGATTTGATATTTGTTGTGCTTGGAAGTCCTGGAGAGAGTGTTGAAGAAGAAGACTCTTGATATAGTATAGTTGTTCTTCTTCTGAATGAATGAATATCACTGCCTGTCACTTGTAAGCTTCAGTATGAGTTTTTGTTTGAAGCTTATCTGGTGCTGTAAGAAATCTTCCAGCCAGTCTGTATGTTTCTGTATTTTTCTGACAGAGTATTTTCTTCTTGTTCTTCTTTTTGTTCTACCACTGTATTGCTTCTTACTCAATCTTCCTGATTGTAGATCTTTTTGTCTTCTGTATCTATTCAAAAATTTGAATCCTCTGTCATTAATGCTGACGCCTTGAGAATAATCGACACTAATGTATTTCCCCAACTGTCTTGTGGAAAATCATCAATTAATATTCCTGAAGAAGACTGTAATTAATGCATCCTCTAACGGCTACATTCAGAGAATGTTTGAGCATTTAATCTGTCAGGAAATATTGCATTTGAGTGAGGATTGAATGCCGGAAATGGCTAAGTCTGGAATCGTCGAACGAATAACAGAATTTGTCGAGCTGAGTTACCAGTTCATCGAACTGAGATTGTGTATTCGTCGACCATACAGCTTCTGTTCGTCGAGCTGATAACAGAACTTGTATACTTCAGAACCTTTTCCTTTTCTGTCTGAAGTTCGTCGAGCTGACAATTGAATTCGTCGACTGGAGTTCAGCAACAGTTCTTGACTTAGACAAATAGTTTGTGTTGACTGATATTCTGTGTGTCGACATGAAACTTCTGGTGTCGACATAAGTTAGTGTCGCCAAATAATCTTGGTGTCGACATAAATCTTCTAGTGTCGACATAAGCTCTCTGGTGTCGACACAAGTTTGCTGGTGTCGACACAAGTTTTCTGGTGTCGACATAAGTTGGTGTCGACACATGCCCTAAGTGTCGACACAAATCCTCTGATTTCAGAATTCGTCGAGTAGAGTACTGAGTTCGTCAACCTGAGAAGTTGACTTTGTCGACCTGAGAAGTTGTGAACTTGAGGTCCAAGTTCGTCGAGCTCAGAATCTTGTTCGTCGACCAAAGCCTGAGGTTGGACTTAGAAAAATCTGGAGTTACCCTGACTTTAGTTTGTTGAAGAGTCCCAATTTTCGACGAACAGAGAATGCAGATCGTCGAGCTCAGCTCAGAGAAATATCTCAAGATCGTCGAGCTGAGAACGCCTTTCGTCGAACTGAATTCGACGAACGTCGAACTCATTTTCCTTAGTCTTGAAATCTTCTAAGTCTTGAGTCTCTGATGGTTTTGTTGATAGCTGGTCCATCTGATATTGACACTAAGGACTTGGCCTAGACTATAGGACACAAATTTGACCCTGGCTATACATGTTAGGTCACATCCTAAGTTAGTGAACCTAGCCCAAATCAACTAGGGATCCAACAATCTCCCCATATTTGGGTGAGGTGACTAATAGACTCAAAACATACACATACAGAAAAACAAAGCAAGAAAAAGATATATCTGGCAGAGAATTACCAACACATGCAGCAGATATATATATACATAGGCTTTGTTTAAACAAATAAAATAGTTTGAAAGCAAATGCAGAAAGAAATTAAAATAATGTAAGGATTACTTCTTCTGCTCCTTCTGCATGGACTTGTCTTCTTTTGTCTTCTCTCCTGGCTTTTTAAAGATAATTTCTCTGTTTGGATTTAGAGCTTGTGCCTGTGTCATTGTCATGTCAGCTGCCCCAATAATCTTCAGTGATGTAGCTCTGTGGACAATTGCTTCAGGATGGAGCTTCATGTAATCATCAACATTAAACAGTTTGTTGGCTTTTCAAATCTTTTTAGTTCTTCCTTCCTATATTTTGACATAGTTGTATATTCTGATATGTCTTTGCCTTCAGCTTTTGCTTTATTTATCAAGGATAGACCAACAATTTCCTGAAATCTGGCCATTTTAGCAGTGTTAGTTGCTTCAGGATCCTCAAAAGGAATAGGAGGTAAATATGGTTTTTCAGGACTCTTATTTTTCTGTTCTGCAGAGATTTGTTGCTGTTGCTGCTGATGCTGTTGATGTTATTGATGTTGTTGTTGATTTCCTGAAGAATGATGTCTTTGCTGACTGCTTCCAGAGGATCTCCTTTGATGTCTCTGATAGGTTTGCATAGGGGCAGATCCCTGAGAGCTAGAGCCAGTGGCAGCAGCTGCTGGAGGAGGTGGAGGAGGTGGATCTTTTCTGTATCTATGGACTGGTGGAGGAGAATATTTTCTGCTTCTTTTCCTCTCCTTTTGATGGTTCTTAGACAACCACATCCATGCTGGCATTCCTTTATAAGGAGTGATATTTTGAAGGATGTAGAATGGGGTGTCATTCTTTGAGCATGGTTTAGCAGCAGCAGGAGGAGGGGCTTTCCTTTTCTTTGACAGCATTTTCTTCTTCTTCTTGGCAACTTCTTCATCTGAATCATCTCCATCATCTTCACTACCAGAACCCTGAGGGTTATCATATAAAGCATCCAATACTTTCAAAGCTTTATCATCAATGACTGTCTTTGATGTAGCAGGAGCAGAAGTTTCAAAAATAGAGTTTCAGCAGTAGTTGAAGAAGAGACTGTATAAGCATCAGAAGTAATTGGGACAGAGCTTTCAGCTGCTGCCTTATTTTCTTCTTCAATATCAGCCAAGATCATCTCATCTAGATCTAGCATAGGTGAGTCATCCATCACAAAGATTGGTGTTGAGATAGCTTCTGGAGAGGATGGAATAACTGAAGAGGTTTGAGCAGAAACTGGAATTGCAAAACTGTCACAGAGTTGCTTAGCAACTGCTGGACTAACAGGAGAAGTATAAGCCACAATAGCCAAATGTGGCTTAGTGAATGTTGCTGGAGGAGGATGTATATATACAATATCAAAAGTTTTCAGTAATTCTTGTAAATTAACTGTGGGATTGAGGATAAAATCACCAACAGTTTCATCAATGTCCATATCAGTATTAATAAAATCAAGTAAATCAACTAAATCTGTATCTATGCAATATGTATATGCTGCTGTGGGGACTGAAATATCTGCTGGTGCTGGAGCTGAAGTATCTGAAGCTGTTGTTGCTTCTTCATCATCAGGCATCTCCCCCTGCCTGGTTTCAGTGGTAACTGAGGCCAGGCCCCTGACTGTGGAGGGGGCAGCAGTAAGAGCAGAGATTTGGGCAGATAAAGATTGAATGGTGGTAGCAAGAGGTGTAATGGCCTCTGCTATAAGGGATTTCAGAAGGGGGGTGATTATGGTGAGGATAGAGGATATGGTAGTGGGATCCAATGATAAAGTGGGAGAAGATGTTGTAGTTGGTGTGGAAGAGGGAGCAACTAGTGATGGAATGGATGGTGGAACATCATGTATGTGAGGAGTGGATGGTGATGAGGATGGAAGGGTGACATCTGGTATTACAGTGTCTGAGGGTAGGATGTAAGATGGGATGGAGGATAAATGTGGGGGAAGTGGAGACTGTTGTGGTTTAGGAATATATGTGTCATGAGGGGAAGCAGGAGTTGTTGGTTGTTGATTTTTTTGAAGAGGGGAAGATGGAATGTTAGTGATGTCAAGTGGTGGAGATGGAGGTTGAGTAGGCACATGAGTATGATATTGTGATTGAGGTGTTGAAGAAATAATGGGAGAGTAAGTGAGTTATTTTGCTGGAAGGGGTGCTGGAAGAGATGGTGGAGTGGGATGAATCTCCTCAGCAGGTGTGGGAGTGGCTTTAACAGCCCTGGTGCCTTCAGAATCTGGGGTGGAAGAGGTAGAACCCTTAGTGGGCTTGGTGATTGTCCTCTCCCAACTGTCAAATAAGGCACAGGTGAGCCTTTTACTAGCATTAATGAATATGGTCTGGGAGACCAGGGATTTAGCAGCCTTTTCCTTGAGGAAGATCCCTAGGATCCTTCCAAAACATACTTCCTTCTTGGTATTCTTCTTCTTTATCAAGTCAAACAGTAGTTGTGTCCAGTCTATTTGCTTCTTGTTGACAATGGCGCACATGACCAGAAACTGTTGTCTAGTGATGTAGTCGTGTACTGTATGTTTTCCGAGTAGCACTTTACCAACCAAGTCTGCTAAGAATTTATATGGCGCAGACAGATGTTTCTTCAACAGTTTATTAGGGTTGTCACCAGCATAACCCATCAGATTTAGCATCATAGTAAACTCTTCAGAATCAATCTCTAATTCCTCCTCTCCAGTTGTCAAGCCAAATATTTCAGTTAAAACCACGGGGGTTAAGGAGACAGTGTTACCGACGATTGATCCTGTCATCGTATTGTATTTAGAAGTGGTTGACGTATAGACCCATTCCCTGATTTCTGTTCCTGCCAACTTTATCCTGGTGGTCATCAGATTCTTCAGATTCTGTTCTTCCAGAAGTTCCAGTATATAGAGAAAGATGGGATCTAAGTGCTGGAATGATTCGAAGTCGACATCAAAGACAGTGTCAAACTTCATTGCGGCTAGAGCTCCTGCTGGAATCGCCATTGAGATCACCTGTAAGAAAGACAGAGAAAACGGCGATCAAGTGCAAGGGAACAGAAAGCGCGGGATGGAGGTCGAAGAAAACCTAGATATAAGGTTTTCTAGAATATGAATCGACAATCTCCGTTCCACGAAAATAAAATTAGTTCTTCGAACTGGGGTCGACGAAATGATTTAATAATAAGTAATTCGTCGAACTCAGTCAGGAGACTTGAAGACAATTCGTCGAACTCCAGTAGACGAATATCTTCTGAAGCAAGGTTCGTCGATCGCTGGTCGACGAAACTTGTTTCACTCACAGAGAGTTCGTCGAACTCCGTTCGACGAGTATCTCTCAAACTTTCCCTGGTTCGTCGAACTCCGTTCGACGAACATTGGAAAATTCGTCGAATGCAGACAGAACTTAAGTTAAGTCTTCTCCATTGATCATTCTCAGCTGATTCAGAAAGAAAGCATGATTTTTCTCATCTAGAGGTTTGGTGAATATATCAGCTTTTTGTAAATCAGTGTAGATATAGACAAGCTTAATCTTATATTTATCTACACACTCCCTAATGAAATGATGTCTTATATCAATATGCTTAGTCCTACTATGGTGAACTGGATTTTGTGCTATGGCTATAGCACTAGTATTATCACAGAATAGGGTTGAATTATTTAAGTTGAACCCATAATCTAGAAGCTGATTCTGTATCCAGAGCATCTGTGAGCAACAGCTGCCTGCTGCAATATATTCTGCTTCAGCAGTTGAAGTTGACACGGATGTTTGCTTTTTACAGAACCATGATACTAATCTCATACCCAGGAACTGGCAAGTTCCTGAAGTACTTTTTCTATCTACCCTGCATCCAGCAAAATCAGCATCAGAGTATCCAGTTAACTCAAATTCTGATTCAGCAGGATACCAAGTCGTAGATCAGGACAACTCTTTATATACCTTAAAATCCTTTTTAAGAAAATAAGATGAGATTCTTTAGGGTTCACTTGGAACCTAGCACAAAGGCATGTAGCAAACATAATATCTAGCCTACTTGCTGTGAGGTATAATAGGGACCCAATAATGCCCCTATAAAGTTTCTGATCTATAGGTTTTCCTGGTATATCAGATTCCACAACACCATTGGTGGCCATAGGAGTTTTCTTAGCTGAGGCATCAGCCATCCCAAACTTCTTTAAAAGGTCTCTAGCATATTTTGCTTGAGAGATGAAGATGCCATCAGGGAGTTGATTCACTTGGAGACCAAGGAAATATGAAAGCTCTCCCATGCTACTCATTTCAAATTTAGAATGCATGAGGTCAGAAAACCTCTTGCACAAATTTGAATCTGTAGAGCCAAATATGATGTCATCTACATAGATTTGTACTAACAAAATTTGGTCCTTATGATGTCTAGTGAAAGGGGTTTTATCTACAGTTCCTCTTGTAAATTTATGCTCTAATAAGAAACTTGCCAAAGTCTCATACCAAGCTCTTGGAGCTTGCTTTAGACCATAAAGAGCCTTATTTAATCTAAAAACATAAGAGGAATGAGTTGGAGAAACAAAACCTGGAGGTTGTTCTACATAAATCTCTTCTTGTAGCACTCCATTTAAGAATGCACTTTTCACATTCATTTGAAAGACTTTGAACTTCTTGAAAGCTTGTAACTGGTGCAAAAGTCTGATCATAGTCAATTCCTTCCTCTTGCCTATATCCTTGAGCAACAAGCCTAGTCTTGTTCCTCACAATGACTCCTTGGGCATCAAGCTTATTCCTGAAAACCCATTTGGTTCCAATAACTGGATAGTTGTGGGGTCTTGGAACCAAATCCCAAACTCTACATCTCTCAAATTGGTTTAGTTCCTCCTGCATTGCAAGGATCCAGTGGGGATCTTTCTCAGCTTCATGGATGGTGAGAGGTTCAACCTGAGAGAGGAAAGAGGCATGCATCAAGTCTTGGTTGAGTTGATGTCTTATCTGTACACCTGCTGATATGTCTCCAATTACTTGAGATCTGGGGTGATCCCTAAGTGTGACAAAATCAGTGAGTGGAGTTGGTTGTGCAACAGCATTTTGAATAAATTCCTCTTGTGGAATTATAGTTGCTGTTGGTTGAGGCTCATGATCTTCAGCTTCATCTTCTTCACTGTCTTCAATGACCTGTGGAGAGGGATGTGTGGGAACCTCTTAGGTGAGGTTTAGTCCATCCAATATCTCACACAAGTGGGGTACCTGCAAGTTGCTAATGGTAGAAACTTCTTTCTTCTTGCAATACATGTTAGTTTCATCAAAAGAAACATGAACTGACTCCTCTACTTTTAAGGTTGATTTATTGAATACCCTATAAGCCTTGCTTACTTGGGAGTATCCTAGAAAAACTCCAACTTCAGCCTTAGCCTCAAACTTTCTAATGTATTTCTTGTTGTTATTATGTATATATCATGTACAACCAAATACTTTAAAATAGTTAATTTTAGGTTTCTTCCCTTTGAGCAATTCATAGGGAGTCTTATTCTTTAGTTTGTGAATTAAACTCCTATTCAGGACATAGTTTGCTGTGCTTACAGCCTCTGCCCAAAAGGTTAGTGGCATGTATGCATCATCAAGTAATGTACCTGCAGCTTCAATGAGTGTTCTATTTTTCCTTTCAGCTACCCTATTTTGTTGGGGAGTTCTAGGAGCTGAGAAGCAATGCCTGATACCTTCCTTCTCACAGAACTCATGCATAAGAAGAGACTCAAACTCTGTGCCATGATCACTTCTGATCAATGCAACATGAGTAGAGAACTCAATCTGTATGGTCCTGAGAAAATCTGTAAGAACCTTGAATGTATCTGACTTTGTTCTCAGAAAGAATACCCAACTGAACCTAGAGAAGTCATCCACAATAACCAAGGTGTAGGATTTCCCTCCTAGGCTTTGTACTGCAATGGGTCCAAAAAGATCCAAGTGTAGCAAGTACAAGATCCTAGGTGAATCACTCTTATTAATTGATTTGAAGCTAGTTTTAGTTTGCTTGCCTAGTTGACAAGCCCTACAACGACATTCCTTTTTATAGGGAGTAGAAGGTAGACCTCTTACAAGGTTGTCTTTAGATAACCTAGATATATTTTAAGGTTTACATGACCTAATCTTTTATTCCACAACTCATTCTGGTTACTAGTGATATTGAGTAAACAAACATCAGTTTTGGCAGAAACAAAATCTACTAGATATATGTTACCTTGTCTAGTTTCAATTAAAATAGTTTTGTTTTCATTATTAATAATAGAACAGGAGGTAGAGGTAAAGTGTACCTGATAACTTTCATCACATAATTGGCTTATGGATATTAGGTTATGTTTGGGTCCTCTTACATATGTTACTCTCTTGAAAGTAACTGTTCCAAGCTTTATAGCTCCATATCCTTCAGACTGGCCACTATTTGAATAACCAAAGATCACCTTTGCTCCTAGCTTGGACTTATAATTAGTTAGATTGTCCTTGCTGCCTGTCATATGCTTGGAGCACCCACTGTCCAAGTATAAGGTCTGACTTACCCTTGGACAGCTCTTCACCTGTGATGAAAAACAAAAATTAATTGTTCTTGACCCAGGTCACCTTGGTCCTTTATTTGGTTGAAATGAAAAGCTGGATATAACTGACAAACTAGGTTGAGATTTATAACCTAAGGGGTGATATCTCCTAGGTGGAATAACCCAATCAGTTACTGGAGTGAATGGTTTATTAGCTGGCTTAGAATTTCTGTAAGAGAAATGATTTATGTTTGGTCCTTCTGGGTTCGACGAGTTTCTGTAAGTTCGTCGACCAGAGTTCGACGAATAGGGCTAAGATCGTCGATCTCTACTCAGAGAATGACAATAGTCATTTTCTGCACCCCATGTTCATCGACCTCTGCTCGACGAACCATACAAAGTTCGTCGATCACAGTTAGACGAATTGTTATTACTGAAGTTTGCGTTCAGCGTTCGTCGATCTAGGTTCGACGAACGGGCCACATTTCGTCGATCTGAGTTCAACGAATGCTGCTGAACCTTGTTTTTATTAGCTGTTTTTTTATTTTTATTGCTCTTGTCTATGGATTTTGGATTGTTCTCAAACATTGGTTTGTTTATTATCTTCTCTTTTCCCTTGGCAGAAACAAATTTAATGGGTGTTGTAAGGATATTTTTCTTAATTATGGGGGGCAAACCTGATGGTGCACCCAAGCCCAGCTTGCCATTTAATCTGGCATTTACTGTGCTTGTAATGTCCATCAGCTTGATACTTCTTCCATTGAGAGATTGCTCAAGTTGTTTAGCCTCACATAAATCAGATTTTAATTTAATTATCTGCTCATTAGCAAAAGTTAGTTGATCTTTTAGTTTAAGATTTTCTGAGTTAACAGATTCAAGGTTTCCTAGTTTTTCTCTAAGAGTTTTTATTTCTTTCTCTGAACTAATTAAATCTAAACACATAGTCTGGAATTCAATTTTAAAAGAATCAGAATTATAATCAAAACTTGAAAGAACCTGATCTGTCTCTGACTCTGAGGCTGCCTCATCTTCAGATTCACTTTCTGATCCTGAACTGCTCCTGGAGGCATCAATTGTCATAAGACAAACCTCCTTGGATCTTGCTTCTTCCTCTTCTTCACTTGAGCTGGAAGAGGATGATTCTTCTTCAGTATCACTCCATGTTTCAGCAACAAAGCCTTTGTCTCTCTTTTTGTACTTGCTGGAGGAGGGTCTGCTGCTGTGTTTTCTCCTGGAGTCTTTTTCTCTGCTTTTCTCCTTCTTCTAGTTTTCTGGACATTCAGAGATGTAATGTCCAGGCTTTTTACATCCAAAGCACACAACCTCCTTGGTTGGTGTCTTGTCAAATTTGGGCTTATCATCCTGCTTGGATGATTTTCTTCTGAAGTCCTTTCTAGCCATCTTATAAAATCTTTTTACAAAGAAGCTCATTAGTTCTTCATTGGATGTTGAGGTCTCACTTTCCTCTGATGCCTTGAAAGCTATATTGTGATCTTTTCTTACTAGAGTTGTTGACTTCTGTTCAGCTGCTTTTCTTGATTTAATCAACTGCTCATAAGATTTTAGTTTGCCTAGCAGAGATTCAGTTGATATCTCATTTAGGCTTCTGGCTTCTTTGATAGGCCAGATTCTTGAGTCCCAAGAGCTAGGGAAGCACATCAAGATTTTGTCATTCACCTCTGTAAGGGTGATATCTTTATCCAAGGTTTTAAGCTCATTGATGATTGAGCTCAACTTATTATACATTTCTGCAACTGATTCAGCCTCATCCTTCTTAAAATTCTCATAAAGGGATTTGAGATTTGATCTCCTATCTTTTCTTTCATCAGCTGAGCCAGCTACCATTTGGTTGAGGGAGTCCCAAATGGCCTTGGCTGAGGTGCACTCAGCCACCTTCTGAAATATGTCATCAGACATTGTGTGTGCCAAGATGTTTATGGCTTTTGCATCAGCCATCTTGACTTTCCTGTAAGCATCATTATTATCTAGAGGAGGTACTGTAGTCATGTTTGTAGAGGTGCTTGGAGAAGCTGCAGGTGCTGGAGGTACTTCTGTTAAGATAGAAGTAAAAATATCTTCATCAATAGAATTCATATACAACTTGATTCTTGCCTTCCAGATTCCAAACTTTTGCAAGTTGCAAACTGGAGATCTGGTTCTTGCATAATCTTTGTTCTGTGCCATGGCTGTGGTTCTACTTTAAAATGTGAACTAAGTAATATGTAGATCTAACACAGGATCTTTGTTTCAAGGATTAAATTGTACAACCAAAGGAACCTCGCTCTGATACCAATTGAAAGTGAGGGTTAGGTCTACAATACTCTAGAGGGGGGGGGGGTGAATAGAGTATGTTTAAAATTTATTAAGTCCCAATTCAAAAAGGTGCTATTACAGCTTTTGCTGTAAACTAAAAGCGTGCAGTAAATAAAACTGAAATACAGATAATATTCAACCTAATCACAGCCACACAACAAGAACAAAAAGAAAAGATAAGCAACCAGATGACACAAGAAGTTTATAGTGGTTTCCCTTCAACTAGGTACATCCACTCTTCTACCACCCTTGGTAGGAATCCACTCAGGTTTTTGATCAGGTGCCTGACACCAATGGGTTTTGATCAGGTCCCCAAAAACCAACTCAAGTCTTTTGGTAAGGAGACTTGCAACCAAGAATCACTTTTGAAGGGAGATGACAACCCTTTGTACAGGAGGGGGTGAGAGAGTGATTATGTCTTCTCTGTCAACAATCAGAGAGAAGACTTTTGTGGAATGATGTTAGCAAACAACTCCCCCTGAGATGTAGAATGTTTCAGGGAAGATCTGGAGCTTTGTTGTAGGGTGATAGGTCTTCAATTAGAGTTCTGGACAAGCAGTGATGCAGGATCTTCTTGACTGATTTGATATTTGTTGTGCTTGGAAGTCCTGGAGAGAGTGTTGAATAAGAATACTCTTGATATAGTATAGTTGTTCTTCTTCTTTTGAATGAATATCACTGTCTGTCACTTGTAAGCTTCAGTATGAGTTTTTGTGTGAAGCTTTTCTGGTGCTGTAAGAATTCTTCCAGTCAGTCTGTCTGTTTCTGTATTTTTCTGACTGAGTATTTTCTTCTTGTTCTTCTTTTGGTTCTAGCACTGTATTGCTTCTTACTCAATCTTCCTGATTGTAGATCTTTTTTTCTTCTGTATCTATTCAAAAATTTGAATCCTCTGTCATTAATGCTGACGCCTTGAGAATAATCGGCATCAATGTATTTCCCCAACTATCTTGTGGAAAATCAGCAATTAATATTCTTGAAGAAGACTGTAATTAATGCTTCCTCTAACGGCTACATTCAGAGAATGTTTGAGCATTTAATCTGTCAGGAATTATTACATTTGAGTGAGGATTGAATGACGGAAATGGCTAAGTCTGGAATCGTCGAACGAATAATAGAATTCGTCGAGCTGAGTTACCAGTTCGTCGAACTGAGATTGTGTATTCGTCGACCAGACAGCTTCTGTTCGTCGAGCTGATAACAGAACTTGTATACTTCAGAACCTTTGCCTTTTCTGTCTGAAGTTCGTCGAGCTGATAATTGAATTCATCGACTGGAGTTCAACAACAGTTCTGGACTTAGACAAATAGCTTGTGTTGACTGATATTCTGTGTGTCGATATGAAACTTCTGGTGTCGACACAAGTTGGTGTCGACAAATAATCTTGGTGTGGACATAAATCTTCTGGTGCCGATATAAGCTCTCTGGTGTCGACACAAGTTTTCTGGTGTCGACACAAGTTTTCTGGTGTCGACATAAGTTGGTGTCGACACATGCCCTAAGTGTCGACAAAAATCCTCTGATTCCAGAATTCGTCGAGTAGAGTACTGAGTTCATCGACCTGAGAAGTTGACTTCGTCGACCTGAGAAGTTGTGAACTTGAGGTCCAAGTTCATCGAGCTCAGAATATTGTTCGTCGACCAAAGCCTGAGGTTGGACTTAGAAAAATCTGGAGTTACCCTGACTTTAGTTTGTTCAAGTGTCCCAATTTTCGTTGAACAGAGAATGCAGATCATCGAGCTCAGCTCAGAGAAATATCTCAAGATCGTCGAGCTGAGAACGCCTTTCATCGAAATGAGTTCGACGAACGTCGAACTCATTTTCCTTAGTCTTGAAATCTTCTAAGTCTTGAGTCTCTGATGGTTTTATTGATAGCTGGTCCATCTGATATTGACTCTAAGGACTTTGCGTAGACTCTAGGAGACAAATTTGACCCTGGCTATACATGTTGGGTCACATCCTAAGTTAGTGAACCTAGCCCAAATCAACTAGGGATCCAACACACGGGTGTGTCACAGGGCGTGTCAGGTCGTGTTCATGCTTTTCTGGACAATTCTGAGCCGTTTGATCCCTTAGTCCTGGATCTAATGGTTAGGCTCTGTCCATGTGTTGCTAAGGCCGGGGAAAAGGGGATTTAAACCCTTCTTCTTCATCTTCTTCTTCTTCTCATGTCAAGAGAGAGAAAGAAGAGGGGAGTGCAAGGGAAGGAAGGAGGAAGAGAAAACCAGCTGCTGGAGGAGCTGCGGAGTGCGGAGCAAAGATCCGATAGCGGATTCGTGAAGGCTAAGTCAAGGCGGTGACTTCCGTCCGGCTACTTCATGGCACCAAAGCGATCTTCAATGGTAACGATCTCCTTCTTGGACATCGAAGTCCTTTCTTTATGCATATGCGTGGAATCCTCCACTAAAAGGTGGATTTGCGGAATTTTTTCCTCTGTTGAGTCTACATCTACAGCCGGAAGTGTGGAGTACGACATAGACATGCTGTGTGAAGCCCATCTGGACTGTTAGTCTGGATTGGTGATGATCATGGGTAAACCGGAGAAGACTTCATGGGTTTGCAAAGATAAGGTATATGCTTTGTATCTTGGATGAATGAATGCTATGTGTGGATGGTATGCTCATGCGTGAGCTAGCTATGGATATGATCTTGGATGCTTTGCGTAAGCTCCTTGTGATGTGTTTGCTCTGCGAGAGCGGAAAGCTGCGGCTACCCAGGAAGTGAAGGCCGACCCGCATCACGGTGCGCCAGTGACGATGTGAGCACGGGCAAGGCTAACCTGTACCTGGGCATGTTGGAGAGATCGATTGGTGGCAGTGTTTGGGAGTGTGCGATAGCCCGACTTGCTATACCGAAATAAAAGCGGGTCGATCGGTTGGATGAATGCTCATGTTTGTCATGCGGTACCGACCTCTGCTTGGTTTGGGCGGAATGCAACCAGCATGCATGTTGGGGTGACTAGGACCGGCCAGCCAACAAGTTAATTATCGTGCGTTGGTGGTGTTACCACGGGTTTCCAGTACACCGTAAGGTGCCTGAGTGCACGAAGCGTCTGGCTGTGGTCGGCGTTTGTGATTTGATGTGTATGATTGTGATTGTTAGCTATTATACTTGCAAATGCATACAGGGATGGAACCGCCGCCTCGCGCATGGGGTAGGGTCGTTATAATTAGTCAGCTGTAGCTGATCGTTACTTTGTTTGCCGCTCTTTGGTGGATGTCTACTTACAGGTGTTGCGGTTTGACATGAAATGAGCAATTTGGAAGCTTACTGCTAAGGCCCTTGAAGTCCAAGTGAATCATGGTTGTATTTCATGTGTGGCCGGCCTGCGTGCTGATGTACGAACCTGTATATGTGTAACAAGAGAATCCTGTAAGGCCTAAAGGCCATGTGTGTGTGTGTTGTATACATTCCTGGTTTTGGATATATAAAGGTGGAATTTATGTATTAGTGGACATTCCTTGAGTTGAGTTCATGCAACTTAAAAATGTTGCCCTAGAATGGATTGGGTTAAGGATACGAATAGAATTTGATCACCACAAGTAATTCCGCCACTTGTCTGTGACCCATGGCGTGGGGCCCCGGCCGGACCCACCGTTATATGCCATGTGACGAGTGGGGGCATTACACAGGGCACCTGATCAAAAACCTATGGTGGCAGGGCACCTGATCAAAAACCTGTACTGGATTCCTACCAGGGTGGTAGAAGAGTGGATGTACCTAGTTTTGGGGAACCACTATAAAATCTTTGTGTCGTCTGGATTGCTCCATTTTTTATTTTGTTGTGTTGTGATTGTTTTGTTTTCATATTCACTCTATATATATAACTATCACTTATTTTAATTACACAATAAAAACTAATCAAGTTTTTAAAATACTCTATTCACCCCTCCCCCCCCCCTCTAGAGTTAAGACAGATCTATCCCTCACTTTTAATTGGTATCAGAGGGTAAGGTTGTTTGGTTTCACAGGCTAACACCTGAACCAAAAGATCTTTGATAGATCTTATTATCTCTAGTGTCTTTCCTATATCATGGTATAGAATAAAGAATACTCAAGCACCAGACCTGTACTATACAACCTTAACAAGTTTGTTCTCTGGAAGACAAGGATCAGATTGTATATGAATTCAATTGATGAAGATATCTATAATTCTATTTTGACAGGTCCTCCTACTCCTTGTGCAACAACATCAACAAGTAACTCAGTAGTTCCACCACCTGAGTGGACAGATGCTCATAAGAAGTTGAAGATGGTTGATGCTAAAGCCATGAACATCCTAGCGCAGACTATGTCTGATGATATTTTTCAAAAAGTTGTTGAATGCTCTTCAGCCAAAGAGATCTGGGATTCCCTAAATGAAATGGTTGCTGGTTCTGCTGATGAAAGAAAAGATAGAAAATCTCATCTCATTTCCCAATATGAGAACCTCAGGAAAGAAGAATCAGAGTCAGTGGCTGATATGTACAACAGACTCAGCCTAATTGTCAATGAGCTGAAGAACCTGGATAAAAATATCTCACTGACTGAGATAAATGAAAAAATCATAATGTGCTTCCCTAGCTCATGGGATACTAGGATCTGGCCAATCATGGAGGCCAGAAGCCTAAATGAAATTTCTACTGAATCCTTCTTAGGCAAGCTCAAGTCATATGAGCAGCTCATAAAGACAAGAGAAGCAGCTGAGCAGAAGACCTACTCATCTGGAAGGAAAGAGCAAAACATTGCCTTTAAGGCATCTGAAGAATCTGAAACTCTACCAGTAAATGAAGAGTTGATGAGTCTGTTAGCCAAAAGATTCTACAAAATGGCTAGGAAAGACTTCAGAAGAAAGTCATCCAGACAAGATGACAGACCAAGAATTGACAAAACTCCTACCAAGGAGATTGTCTGATTTGATTGCAAAAAGCCTGGACACATTCTTCCTAAGTGTCCAGAGAATAAGAAGAAGGAGAGAAGAAGAGACAAGTACTCCAGAAAACACTACAACAAGCCCTCTTCCTGCAAGCATAAGAAGAAGGAAAAAAGGTTTGTTGCTGAGACTTGGAGTGAGACAGAAGAAGATCCTTCATCTTTCAGCTCCAGTGAAGATGAGTAAGAAGTTAAAGCAAAAGAGATTTGTTTGATGGCTATCAATGCATCAAGTAATCCATCAGAAGCTGAAGATTTTGAGTCTGAAGAGGATCAGGTAATATCCTCTTTTGATTTTACTTCTGAACTTTTTAAAACTGAATATAAATTATTATGTAAAGACCTAATTAAATCTGAGAAGGAAATCAAACTTCTCAGAGATAAACTAACTGAATATGATAACTTGTTTTCTAAAAACATTAAATTAAAAGATGAACTAGATGTAGCTTCGACACAAATCATCTAATTAAAAACTGAATTAAGTGAGGCTAAAAAATTTGAAGAATCCCTTAATGGGAGAAGTATAAAATTAATGGACATCACTAGCACAGTCAATGTTAGGCTCGATAGTAAACTAGATTTAGGAGCATCATCCAGTCAGCCACCCATTCTTAAGAAAAATATATTATCTACCCCCATCAAATTTATTTCGGCTAAGGGTAAAGAGAAAATTGTAGAGATTAACAATAAATCAACAGAAACCTCACAGAAAAATCAATCAAAGAAAAAGAAAAATAAAAATTCACATAAAAATATTGTTCAACAAAATTCGTCGAACTCAGATCGACGAAATCAGTATTTTCCGTCGAACGACGATCGACGAACTATGAACCCAGAGTTTGGGTATGATTACTCAAGACAGGGTGCTCGACGAAATCAATATGTTTCGTCGAACAGAGATCGACGATCGTGGAATGCAGAAAATGAGTATTATCATTATCTAAACCGAGATTGACGACATAAATACTTTTCATAGAACTCAGCTCGACGAACTCAACTAAATTCGTCAAACTCAAACTTTGAAAACAGAAATTTTAATTATAATCAAACTAAATATCAGAAAATAAAACTTGTAAATCCCTTTACTCAATGGACACTTCCACCTAGAAGATTTTACCCCTTAGGATACAAACACCAACCTGATTATTCTTACATTTCTAGTTTTAAATTTGAAAAGAATCAATGACCCAAGGTTACCTGGGTCAAGAACATCTAATCTTTCATTTTTCAAGTGAAGAACTATCCTACGACAGAGGAACAGTGGTACATGGATAGTGGTTGTTCAAAGCATATGACAGGCAACCTGGACAATTTAGTCAACTATAAGTCAAAGCTTGGTCCAAAGGTGATCTTTGGAGACTGCAACTGTGGCCAAACAGAAGGCTATGGAATATCAAGATTGGAGCTGTCACCTTCAAGAAAGTTATCTATGTGAGTGGTCTAAAACATAACCTGATATCCATAATCCAGTTATGTGATGAAGGTTATCAGGTATCTTTTAACCAATCTTCTTGTATTATTGCTTCTTTAGATAACAAAATTATTTTAACTGGACTTAGACAAGAAAATATCTACTTAGTTAATTTCAAGTCAGCTAGTTCGGAGATCTGTTTGTTCAATCAGATTAGTAATAATAATGAATTATGGCATAAAAGATTAGGGCATGTTAATCTGAAAAATATTTCTAAATTATCTAGGAACAACCTTGTTAGAGGATTGCCTTATGGCCCCTACAAGAAGGAAGGCCTCTACAGGGCTTGTCAATTAGGCAAGTAAACTAAAATAGTTTTAAATCTATTAATAAGAGTGATTCACCCAAGATTCTGTACTTGCTACACATGGATCTATTTGGACCCATTACTGTATAGAGCTTGGGAGGGAAATTTTATACTTTAGTTATTGTAGATGACTTCTCTAGATTCACATAGGTGTTCTTTCTGAGAAACAAGTCTGATAACTTTAAAGTTCTTACAGAGTTTCTTAAGAGCATAAGATTGAGTATTCTACTCTGGTTGCATTGATCAGAAGTGATCATGGCTCCGAGTTTAAATCTCTTCTCATGCAAGAATTTTGTGAGAAGGAAGGTATCAGGCACTGCTTTTCTGCTCCTAGAACTCCTCAATAAAATGGGGTAACAGAAAGAAAAAATAGAACCCTGATTGAATCTGCAGGGACATTACTTGCAGATGCTTTCTTGCCCCTATCCTTTTGGGCAGAGGCAGTTAGCACAACAAACTATGTTCTGAACAGGAATTTAATACATAAACTTAAGGGCAAGACTCCATATAAATTACTTAAAGGGAGGCAAACTAAAGTTGACTATTTTAAATTATTTGGTTGTAAATATTATATACACAATAATAATAAGAAACATCTTAGAAAGTTTGAAGCCAGAGCTATAGAGAGAATTTTTCTTGGATATTCCCAATTCAGCAAGGCCTATAGGGTTTTCAGTAAATCAACTTTAAAAATGAAAGAATCTGTACATGTAACATTTGATGAAGCGAACATGTTTTACAAGGTGAAGGATTCTTCTACCAAAGATTTATTGCAGGTACCCCAACTGAGTGAGAAATTGGATGACTTAAACCTCACCCAAGAGGTTATATCACATCCTTCTCATCAAGTTGATGAAGACAGTGAAGAAGATAGTATTGAAATAATTACTGAACCTACAATAGATCATACAATTCCATAAGAGGAATTAATTCCTAATGTTGTTGTTGAACCAACTCCTCCTACTGATCTTGTCACACTTATAGATCACCCTATATCTCAAGTGATTGGAGACATATTAGTTAGTGTGCAAACAAGGCATCAACTCAACCAAGATTTGATGTATGCTTGCTTCATATCTCAACTTGAGCCCCAATCCATAAAAGTGCAGAGCAAGATCCACACTGGATTATTGCAATGCAATAGGAGCTCAATCAATTTGAGATATGCAGAGTTTGGGATTTAGTTCTAAGACCCAAAGACTACCCAATCATTGGAACTAAATGATATTTATAAATAAATTCGATGCATAAGGAGCTATCATCAGGAACAAAGCAAGACTGGTAGCACAAGGATATTCAAAGGAGGAAGGAATTGACTATGATCAGACCTTTGCACCTGTTGCAAGACTAGAAGCTATCAGGATATTTCTTGCTTATGCAGCCTAAAAAAAGTTCAAGGTCTACCAGATGTACGTCAAGAGTGCCTTCTTATATGGTGAACTCAAAGAGGAAGTATATGTGGAGCAACCACCAGGTTTTATCTCTCTAACTCATCCCTCTTTTATTTTCAAACTGCATAAAGCTCTCTATGGTTTAAAGCAAGCTCCAAGAGCTTGGTATAAGACCCTAGTTATCTTTCTTTTAGAGCATACGTTCACTAGGGATATTGTAGATAGAACCTTGTTCATTAGGCATCATAAAGATAAAATATTATTAGCACAAATATATGTAGATGACATCATCTTTGGCTCTACTGATTCCAAACTATGCAAGAGGTTTTCTGACATGATGCATTCTATGTTTGAAATGAGTAGCATGGGTGAGCTTTCTTACTTCCTTGGTCTCTAAGTGAAGCAATCCTCAGATGGCATTTTCATATCCCAATCAAAATATACTAAGGAGCCAGTTAAGAGATTTGGGATGTCTGATGCCTCTGCTATGAAAACACACATGGCTTCCAATGCTGTGATTGATTCTGATAAACAGGGTAAGCTAGTTGATCAGAAAACATATAGGGCTATTGTTGGGTCCTTGTTATATCTCACAGCTAGTATGCCAGATATTATGTCTGTTACTTGCCTTTGTGCTAGGTTCTAGGTGAAACCTAAAGAATCTCACCTTATTTTCCTTAAAAGAATTTTGAGATATATAAAGGGTTGTCTTAATCTAGGACTTTGGTATCCAATAGAGTCAGAATTTAACTTAACTGGATTCTTAGATTCTGACTATGCTGGAAGCAGAGTGGACAGAAAAAGCACATCAGGAACATGTCAGTTCCTTGGAGATAGGCTTTTGTCTTGGTTTTGTAAGAAGCAGACATCTATATCAACTTCAACCGCAGAAGCTAAATACACTGCAACTAGTAAATGTTATTCACAAATATTGTGGATTCAAAACTAACTCCTGGATTTTGGTCTCAACTTAAATAATTCAACTATATTTTGTGACAATATCAGTGCAATTTCTATTGCATAAAATCAAGTACTACATAGTAGGACTAACCATATAGAGATTAAACATCATTTCATTAGAGATTGTGTGGACAAAAAAAAGTTAATCTTGTTTTTATCTTTACTGATTTGCAAAGAGCAGACATCTTCACTAAACCATTAGATGAGAAGAAACATCTGTTCTTTCTGAATCAAATAGGTGTGATTAATGGAGAAGTTTAATTTGATTTATGTCCAAGTTCGAAGAATTGATCACATTTTGTCGAACGGAGAATGACAATCACTGAAATCTTCTTGAGAATTTTCGTCGAATAGAGATCGACGAAATCTCTCTGTGAAGTCATTTTCGTCGAACTGAGATCGACGATCTTGCTTCAGAAAATATTTCGTCGAACGGAGATCGACGATCTATTTTCCCCCGCTTCAAACTGAGATCGATGATATCATTTCTAAATGAAATTTTTTCGTCGACCTGAGCACGAAGCTTTTCTTTTTCGCAGGACGGAGTTCGCCGTTTCACCTTCTGAAAACTTATAATAAGGGTTTTCATCAAACTCCATCCCGCGCTTTCCAGTTCTCTTGCACTTGATCTTTTGTTTCTTTTTGCAGAGTCATGGCGATTTCTCCAGCCCTCCTCTCCAACATGAAATTTGACGCTGGTTTCGACATCGACATCGAATCTTTCAGTCACTCAGATCAAATATTCAAGGATATTCTTCAGTTACTTGAACCTCATAATATGAAATACTTCATGACAACAAGAATCAAACTTCCTGTTTCAGAGATCAAGGAATGGTTGCATACTACAAAGCTTCAGGATACCGCAGTCATCGTTGGCTCCATCTCCGGTAACCAAGTTATTTTAACTCCAGATGTTTTGACTGAGGTTTTTGGTTTTGTTAATGGAGATGATGAAATAGAGTTATCTAGCAGTGAGTTTGCTAATATGCTAGAAAGGTTAGGACATACTGTAGGAAACCCTAACCACCTTCTAAAGAAAAACTTATCTATAGAATATAGATTTTTGGCAGATGTAGTAGGCAAAGTGTTGTTAGCAAAACATTCTACACATGATCACATTACCAGGCACCAGTTCAATCTGATGTGTGCTCTGGTTAATAAGAAATCTATAAACTGGGGACAGATTATTTTTGATTTGATTAAGAAAAAGATTGGTAAGAAAGATGTTAGTTTTGGGAAGATTCTAGGAATATTCCTTCAGGCAAAGTCTCCAAAGCTAATGGTCTCCCAGACCATTTTTATTAATGCCTCAAAAAGGCTTTCCTCTACCTTATTTGGCAGATGAGAGAGGACCATCCCCAAGCCCTCCAGGTCCTCCTCTTCCAGAATTACTTCTGAGAGCACCAGGTCTGATACAGCCACTTCCCATCTCTTGAAGAAGCTCCTGCTCCTCCTCCCTCTCCTTCTCTTCAACATCAATCCATTGTTCTTGAAGAACTACCTTCCACTTCCATCATTCCAGAAAATCAACAACCATACCCTATCATTACTGAAACCCCATCTACCTCCATTCCTTAAGTCTCACCAACACCACTACCATCTCCACCACAATCACCCATTCATGTTCATGTGGATACACAATCTCCACCACATTCCATAGTTCCCTCATCAACTCCCCACCAAAAACCATCCATTTCTTCTCAAACTCCTACTGCCTCACCATCACACCCTCATTCCCCACTTCCTCAATCTCCAGTCCACATACCAGAGGATTCTCCATCTCCACCTCACCTTCATGACATACCACCTCCTCCATCTTCTGTCATTTCCCACTTTTGATCTGTTACCATCTCCATCACCATCACCTCAACTTCAGGATGAAGTCATGCCAGATTCCATTCCTCCCTCGTCCTCCATCCATCCATCTGTATCTACTCAGACACCACCTGAGTTTATGCAATTGGATTTCCCCCCATTTCCACCATTTTGTAGCTTATCTCTCAAACATTCAGAAATCTCATAACAGAGGCAATTGCATCTCTTGCTGCCACCATCTCTCATCTCTCTGCACACATTGCCTCTATCTTTGTTGTCCCTTCTTCAAGGGGCCTGGCTTCAGGGCTCTCTGAAACCAGGCAAGGGGAGATGCTCTGTGAAGAAGTTGCAGCAGCAACAGCAACAGATGTTCGAGATGCAAAGCTTACTGAAATAAATAATGATACAGAGATATTGTGTGTAGTAGAAGATACAAAGCTTATTGAATTAAATAATGTTAGTGTTTTCACCATAACTCCCTCAGTGGACATTCTTTCATTACTTCATTATTTTGATAGACTTCATAGCAGTTCTTTACTAGTTGTTTCAGTTTCAGATTTGTCTAAAGCTATACTATGTTACTCAGCTCCAATAAGTCCTGATGTTTTGGATCAACTTAGGACAAGTTTTGTTGTTTTTGATAGTCTTATAGAGCCAATAAATGTTTTAGAGCCACATGCATTCTCTTCACCAACATTTGGCTGGTGTGAGTCCCCAATGCCAGATTTTGATGATATTATGTTTGTTGATATGGAACCAGAGGTCACTAGCTCTCAATTAGAAGAAGTTCCAGTATTAGAAGCTTTAACTGAACAGCCTCAGGTTGATGACTTACAGCCTCAGGCTCATCCACTTCTTTCTGATGTAATGCTGAAGCAAATAAATGCTTTTTTTGATAATCTAGAAAATTCTTCTTCTGATGATGATGATGCATCAGATGTCTCTGAAGATCCAAATTCAAAGAAAAGAAAAGCAAAGAAGAAGGCTTCTTCACCAAAGGCTGCTCCAAAGCCTAATCCATCTGTTGATACTCCCTATTTTATCATGTATAATATAACTCTCACTCCAGATACCCCCAACTGAATGAGATATTCCAAAAATGAACTGAAAGCTAGGAAGAAGAGCAGGAGATACTGTCCATCTCCTAAATTCAGGAGTGGTCCTCCTCCTCCTCTTGCAACAGGATCATCAGGAAGTGTTGTTCATGCACAAAAGTCTATATCCTCTCATTCCAAACCTTCCTATAACAGACAGTAGCATAGTTCCAGCAGCAGCAGCAGCAGGAAGCAACAATATCAAAAGCATAGCAGACAGCAGAAGACATCTGAAGATAAACAACAAGATAAAGCTAGCCCAGAAAGGCCTCTATCTCCATTTTGTGATCCAGAAATGGACCCTAACTCTAGAATGGCCAGACTTTAAGAATTTATAGCTCTCTATCAGATCAGAAAAGCTAAGGAAGAAGGACAAGACACTTCTCAGTATACCACTATGTCTTCCTATAGAAAGAAAGAGATGGACAAATATCAGGTACACAATCTTTTTAATGTTGATGCTTATATGTCATTATATCCTGAAGCAGTTGTACCAAGAGCTACTTCTGTGTAATTCTTGGAGCAAGTGATATGAAGATGACAAAACAGCAAGCTGCAGATCCCAAAAGAGAAATCATCTTCACCGGACCAACTTCAGATGAACAGAAGAAAGAATCAAAGAATGCCTGAAAAATTTTCTTTCTATATTTTGATTTGAACTGTTATTTGTTATTTATTCTTCACAAGGCACTGTTGTTAATATCTGCTGAACAATTATAATTCTACCAGATATCTTTTTATGCTTTGTGATTTTTTTCTCTTTCTGTTGTTCATAGTGACCTCACCCAAATAGGGGGAGATTGTCGGAACCCACCTATTTTAGGGTTGATTTGGGCTAAGTTCACTATTAGGATTGCTTATATTGACCCACATTGTATAGTGTAGGGTCATAGGTTTTTGTCAGAGTCTAGGTTAAGACATCAAACCTAAAATGATTGGTTTTCACCTTCAGAAGACCTAGAAGACAGAAGACCCCCAGAAAAAGCAGTTTCTAAGAGCAGAAAAAGTCGTTCAGAGATTGCTGAATTAAGCTCGACTTTCGTCGATTGGAGCTCGATGAACTCAGTTATTTCTCTGAGCTATGTTTGATGAAATCCTAGCTGAGCTCGATGAACTCAGTCTTCTTCTTTGAGCTGAGTTCGACGAAATCTTAGCTGAGATCGACGAATTCCAATTTCTTCCAGAAGTTCAGCATGACGAAATGACTATCTCAGTTCGACGATCTTGGTGCTCAGATTATAAGTGAATTCTCTGCTAAGATAACTTGGAGCTCAGCTCGACAAAAGAGAGGTTTTAGCTCAACGAAATTGGATCTTTGGTCGATGAAACAGATTCAGTTCAACTACATTTTCACAGGTTTTGTTCGAGTATTTTCCCTGCAGTTTTCCAGTATTGACTAAGGCAGTTTGATTTCAGAATTTATTATTATATGCCTATAAATGCTCTGATAATTAATGCTTCATATTCTCAAGAATATAGTCATTTCAATGCAGCATTAATTATGGTATTCATAGAGTAATTATTTGGCTAATTTGCTGGACAGTTGAGGAAACAAGTAAAGACAATTACTAGTCGTTCAACTCTCAGATTTTCTGCAGTCAATCAAGGAAAGGATTCAAAAATTCAAAAGCTATTTTTCTGCAAGGAAGATAAAAGGACTGTTTTCAGAAGAGAAAAATACAGATACAGAGATTACACACAGAATTTTTGACAGACACACACAGATACATACAGAGATATACAGATTCTTATAGAGCTCTTCACCATCAGCTTCAGAGCTTTTCAAGGGACAACTATTCAATATCAGTCTAGAAAGCTTCTGAAGATCTTCCAAATTGAAGGCCTATACACTGTGCAAATCTCTCATCTTCCTGAACCATTCTTCATCTTAGGGGGAGCTTTGACATCATCAAATCCACTAGTCTTCTCTTAGACTGTTGACAGAGAAAACATCATCGTTTTTTCTTTTTCCAACTGTGTACAGGGTTATAACTCCCTTCAAAAGCTAACTCCTTTGGTTGTCAAGTCTCCTGATTAAAGGACTTGGATTGGTTTTTGGGCACCTGATCAAAAGCTCAAAGGGTTGTGAGATCTCCCTTAAAATAGATCTTGTGGTGACATGACACCTGATCAAAAACCAGTGATGGCAGGGAACCTGATCAAAAACCTGTAGTGAATTCCTACCAGGGTGGTAGAAGAGTGGATGTACCCAGTTTTATTGAACCACTATAAAATCTTTGTGTCTTCTGGATTGCTCTATTTTTTATTTTGTTGTGCTGTGATTGTTTTGTTTTTATATTCTATTTATACATATAACTATCACTAATTTTAATTCCGTAACAAAAACTAATCAAGTTTTTTAAAATGCTCTATTCACCACCCCACCCCACCCCCCACCCCCCCCCCCCTCTTGAGTTAAGACAGATCTATCCTCACTTTCACAGGAGTATAGAAGGGAAAAGCTGTTTGCGGGAGGAGCAAAGGCAGTAACTGATGAGTAGGTATGACTTCCCTAAAAGTTTAGATATCTTACTGGACTTCCTCGGGCAGCTTCTCGGAAGAAGTTTTGACAAGCACCAAACTCATCATTTTGAGACCGCAAAGGGGCTGCAGTCCCTTGCGGAAAGGTTGGTGTGTTTACAGGAGGGTAGATCGGCTGATAAGCCGGAGGATAGGGTGGCGGATAAGCCGGAGGATAAGTTCGCTGATTCTCCAATATTTGTGTTTGATTAACTAGAGGAACTGGTGCTGCTGCATATTGTATCTCTAAACATTGCGAGATAGCAGCTAGAGTATGATTGATTGCCTGAAATTGTTGGGTGGTTGCTCCAAGGCTTCCCAGAGAGGATCTTCACTAGGGCTTGAAGGAGCAAGGTTCTCGACTGGTTGATGATTTGTCATGGCTAACCATTGGTTTCAACGTCTGTTCGAGATTTGAAGGTCGTGTGTTAACTATTGATATGCGAAAATAGAGAGGGCTGGGGCACCAGCACATAACAGGTGTTTGATCTCACTAGGATGAGGGGAAGACATTGGCGAGGATGCGGAGAATGCTTTTGAACACTCGAGAGTGGAGCACGTTTGATTTGAGATACGGGGATATGGGAGGTTGATGAGGAACTGTCGAGCAGACGGTTACTTTGACGGTTATGTTTGCAGGTTGATGTCGAGAGAAGTGTGAGGAGTTAAGAAGAAGAGGGGTCGCGTGCAGTGGCAACAACATACTTCGCCCGTCGCGGCTTAAATGCCACTCTTGCGACGGGCTTTCCTTTTATATAAAAACTATATTATAGCCGAGGTGTCTTTACATGAGAAAATAAACGGTACAAGGGGAAGCTGGTGGCTAGAGAAAAGAAGATGCCAGAGGCCGCGCAGACTGTGCAGAGTGGTCGATGGACCGCGCGGGCAGATGATCACGCTGCTAGCTATACAAGACCGAGCGGACTGCGCAACCAGGATTAGAAGACCGTTAAGGTCGCGCGGACTAGGAAGTTGTGTCCGCAGGATTTAATATCATGACCTTGTCGTTCGTTTTTCTCCTCCGGAATGAGAGGTATGGGGAGCTATTTATAGGCCCGAGGAGGTGACAGTCTTTGTAACATCACCCCCAGTATGTCGGTGAGTTGTGCGAGTAGAACGAGGAGTCTGCCGAGTTCGCGCCATGTTATGTGGATAGGGACTTATCTACTTGAGCTGATCTGCCATTGGCGGACTGGGACGAATCCACCTCTGCTGCACTAAGCGATCACGCGCTAAGTTATGTGAGCTGAGGAGTAGTCCGTCTGGTGTTGTGAACAGGGGGGTAGGCTGGAAAGCTAAGTGTAGGACTGCATAGTGATTCCGCCTCTACTGCTGGGAAGATGGAGGGCTAAGTGGCGGACTACGTAATGAGTCCGTCGAGCTTGCGGAGGATATGTGGAGTCTGTCTAAAGCGGTGGACTGAAGGGTTGGCCGCCACTGCGGCGACCCGGCGAACTGAAGTAGAGTCCCAGACTGGATGTTGTGCTGGTGACAGAGAGCTGGAGCAAGTCCATGCTCCTTGGGCAGACTGAGATCGAGTCCATTGAACTGCTCACGGACGAGAGCTGGCCGACTGGGGTGACCTGGCGGACTAAAGAAGCAGGCTGCCCTTGTTGCTGAAGTCCTCCTCCTGTTGGATGGAGAGTTTTGCCGCCCCTGTTGGGCGGCCTGGAGGTTGTCACTCTGTTGGGCAACCTGAAGGAAGGTCGCGAACTACCGGGCGGACTGAGGTGGAGTAGGTCGCACCTACTAGTGGGTGAATTGGAGAGTTGTAGCCTGCCCGGCGACCTGAAGCTCGTTACGTACTATTGGGCGACCTGGAGGTAGATCGCCTTCTACTTGGAGGACTAGGATGTAGCGGTAGAGATGTTCGCACCTGTGGACGGGCGGACTGCAGGGGGGAGAAGAAGCGAGTGTGGAGGAGCAGACGTCGCCGGCCTGGTGGTCGTGTGGACAGGGGCGGAGCGGAAACAGTCTTGGGCTGCGGACTAGGCAGTTAGACCAACTGCCTAGCAGTAGCCACAGTTAGAGGTCAGTCCGCACCTGGAGAATGCGAGCAAAACTAATCGCGATAGTTTATATAAGATCGTTATTATCGAGATGGGTAAGGGGCG